>JAGTJL010000013.1:600000-1200000 GCA_020746875.1 Rhexocercosporidium sp. MPI-PUGE-AT-0058 | reverse complement strand
TGATCTGAACGGAAGCCCACCACTCCTTGAACTCTTGGAGGCCTGTCGACGTGGGAAACTCGGAGAGAATCTCGACGGCTGTGACAGGACCGACACCCGGGAGACCTTCTGTGTAATCGGAGCCAAGGAGGTGTGCGATAGCAATAAGCTGATCGCGGGAGAGGGAGAGTTCCTTCTCGATGTCGGTGGAGAGGTAACATTCGACAAACTTGTTGCTGTTGAACATGTTTTTGTAGACACGAGTGCCTCCAAAAAGAAAGATATCACAATCATCCGTGACTACGCCATCAACCAGACCAAGGCGGACAAGCTCCGCACACTGAGCTTCGGCTTCCATTGGAGCTGTGATGTAGGGAATTCCAAAGAGACGGAGTAGAGCCTGGCATTCGGTGATCATGACCTGGGTCACTTCATCTGCATCTCGACGATCTTTCTTCTGTTGGTTCCGTAACGCCTTGAGTTCTTGGTCATAAGTTGCTTCGGTTTCTTGCTCCGTCCTATTGTTCAAAGTGTTTGCGAATTGGGCATGTGTTTCTGCTTCAACGGCAAGTTGAGCCAGTAGCTCCTCGTCTTCAGGGTCGCTGAAGTCGTCAAACTCCGCATCAATCTCTGCTCTTTCGCGGGCAGCAAAACTATCTTCCTGACGCAGCTGGGCCGGTGTAAGATTTGGAATATCGACGTCGTTAAAGACCGGACTTGGACTTCTCGCAGCAGGTGAACCATTTTCAGGTCCAGCGTCTGGTTTTGGCATCTCAACATCCTCAAATTTGGGCGAAGCCGATTTTGAGGGTGACGCCTCATTCCTACTCCTGGGTTGACTTGCAACAGCAGGCTTTTTCGAAGTCGAGGCATCTCCGTGATCGCTCTCAGACCATTCAACCTCATCGTCTTCCACTTCCTTGGATGGTGCTTCCACAGATGGCTTCCTGTTG
Organism: Rhexocercosporidium sp. MPI-PUGE-AT-0058; assembly: GCA_020746875.1. Lineage (NCBI taxonomy): Eukaryota > Fungi > Ascomycota > Leotiomycetes > Helotiales > Rhexocercosporidium > Rhexocercosporidium sp. MPI-PUGE-AT-0058. The sequence goes on along the minus strand of JAGTJL010000013.1, from coordinate 1,199,068 downwards.
TCAGGAATGTTCGAAAGAGGCGGTTCTGCTCTGATATCCTCAGCAACCTCTCCTAAAGTCTCAGACACAGGCTGGCCGGATCCTGGTGTGTCTATGAGCTCTTCCACACTCTCGGGAGGAGCTTGCTTCGGCGTTGACACATCTACCATAGTATCTATATTCTCGGAGGACACTCCCTTCGGCTCCAGTGCATCTACAATCTCAACATCACTTTCCTCATCTGAAGAATCAATCTGGATTGGTGCATTCTTCTTCCTGTACATCCTCTCCTCCTCATCAGCCTGCTCTCGATCCTCTGCATTCAATTCCCGGTCCCTCTCCTTCTGCTCCTCAACCTGATTCCTGATATCGCCACCCGACATCCAAGGCGGCAGAGGTCTAGGCGCATCTTCCTCTACTGCTTTATCGAAGCCGCCAGCCATATCATCACCGTCTTCACTACCTTGTCTAATGTCATCAACCTGTTCGACTAGCTTAGATTTCTTGGTGAATATCGAACCGAGTTTCTCGAAAGGTAGAGGTCCATCGAAAGGGTTTTTCTTGTTCAAAACCAGGGGTGGCGGCTGCTTTCTCTTCTCCGGAGCTTTCTGCCTCCTGGCTTTGGCTAGGGCGGCTTGCATGTCCATATCGCTATCACTGTCACTATCAACAGTGACTGGATTTCGTTTTGGGACAGCTGCATTGGCTCGGCTATTGACGATGTGTGCAATCATGCCTCCACTAGAACTTGAAATCGGCTTTGCGTTCTCAGCAGCCTTCTGTTCGTATTCCGGCATATACACGTCTTCGAAATCCATGTCATCTTCTGGCTCAGATTCTGGTGCGTGGTTCTTCTGGAGTGACATGGCGATTGCTCTGTTGAGATGGTCGTCTTCATCAGACTTGGCTTCGTTTCCATCTGTCTGCAAAGAGAGGGCAATTGCTTGGTTGAGGTCATCTTCCTCTTCGTCAAAGAGCGGATCTTTCTGGTGAAATAGGCCAGCTACTGGGTTTTGATCCAAGAACAACGAATCCGGGTCTTCTGACGGAACCCGACCCCGTCTCTGCTGGGACAAGGGCACCTCTTCCGAAGATTCTCTCGTCTGCGGAGCAACCTTTCCACGTCTCTGGGCGTACACTTTTTTCCTCTGATCGGCGAGTTCTCGCGCCTGAAACTCATCGTATGTCAAGTTCAGTTTGTTCCTCACACTTGGCTTTGGTAAGCGATTCAAGCCCTCAACTGGGACATCTTCAAATTCGTCCTCGCTTTCTGAATCCTCTTTTGCTTTCCGAGGCAATGCATCGACGTCGATCGGTTTATCCTTCCCACCAACCCCTTTGTCCGTACTAACAACGCCCAGAGCATATCCTCCCTCCGCCCCATCATTTTTAACTAGCACATACTCCCTCCCTCTTTCACCAGCAATTCTCCCACCCCCAACACCAGGCAAATCGTTCATGCCATTCAGATTCATCAACCGCTGCGTCAACTCATTCCTCTCCCTCACTCTATCAATTTGGAATCTCGAGAAGGCCATTCGGTCTGGAAACATGTCATCCAGCTGCTCCTTACTATGGCCCATCCTAAGACGACTCCTCAACCTCGCCGCATTGAGGATATTATACCGATCGCCAGGGGGAAGACTCAGGAAGAACTCGCCGTTAAAATCAATCTTGCTAAAATCGTACAAATTGACATCCTCGCCATTATGGAATTGTCTCGCATACTCTTCAAGGTCTTCGGCGCTCATGATACGTGGATCGTTAGGCTGGCCCATCCCCTCGATACCGTTTGTCAGGTCAGGGAGATGATATGCGTCTGTCTTGCGGAATGCGCGGCTCTTGTTGCGTTCGGCGGCTGACATTCCCATCTCGCCCACATAGACCAGTTCTGCGCCGTCCGGTATAGCCTCTTCTTCATCTTGTATGGCTGGCCTCCCCTCCCTCTCCCTCTTCGAATCCCTCTTCCTCTTCTCCTCCTCCTCCTCGCCCCGCCTCTTCATCTGCACCGCCAATAGCTTCCCAGCCGTACGGACAGCATCTTCTCTCCTGCCTTCTCGCCTCCTCTTCCGTCCCTGGATAGTTTGACGTTTGAGTACCGGTGCGCCGCCATCGAAGACGAAGACGGGCTTGATGCCGAAGAAGAGCAGTTTACAGATACGCCGGAAGAAACCCACAACGTGCGAGTTACGCAGAGCATTGCCTTCTTTATCGCGCACTGCTTTGAGAAATTGATAGATCCAGATGGAGGCATCGACTGCGAGGCGCTTCTTGTTGAGGGTAGGGAGGGGTGTTGGACGAGCGGAGGGCGCGAGGATGGGCCAGAGGCCTGTGACACCCATTGCTTCGAAAGGTGTATCTCAACTCTGTACCTGCTTGTCGTGCTCGTAGTGCTCTGAGATATGCTGAACTCCAAAGAGTCTCAACCACAAGACGGGGATGTCGAAGGAGGTTGATCCAAATGAATGATGGAAGATGCGCGCATTGTGCGCTCTCCTCTTCTCCCCGACTGTATTCACGCAGTGGTATCCTTTCTCCTCCGCTGTCGTTCGAAATGGTGCACACCTCGTGAAGACGGCAAAAGAGTTGTCTGCCTATGACGTTGCTGACTCGAACGCGTTATCACATGATTCAATATAAGTGGAGATTCCAATTCTTAACGCCGAACCCATCAGCCTCGTCAAGCCCCTCCATTCAAGGCTTCACTCCCCCCTCCCAAAACTTTCTAAGCCATCTATTTTCACAACCAATCCAGAAAAGTAACAATGAATAAACAAGAATCAGAAGCCTATCTGCACTCACTCATCAGCAAAACCCTCCGCGTAACAACAACAGACACCCGCATGTTCCTCGGCCAATTCAAATGTACTGATTCAGTAAGTAAACACCCCCCTCAATCCCCTTAACCCCCCCTAGAACTCTCCCCAAGACACTCCTCACAACCTCCTCAAACCCTCCCCTTAAACCCGAAACTAACATCCCTCTCCCCCCAACAGGACCGGAACATAATCCTCTCGCACACCTACGAATACCGGCGCCCCCCTCCCCCGAAGTCCACCCCCTCATCAAGTAGCACCTCGCCCGTCGTGCTGGACATGACATCTCGCTTCCTCGGCCTAGTCGTCGTGCCAGGTGAATACATTACAAGGATTGAGGTTGAGGAGTTTGAGAGCCAGATGAAGGGGAAGGGTATGGTGGGGAAGATGGTGGGGGAGGGGTTGAAGGAGAGGGAGAAGGAGAAAGAACCGTTTTGTGCTGGTGGGGTTTGTGATGAGGATTCTTGAGAGGAGGGATTGGGAGTTGGATTTGGATTCGGCTAGATGTGCTTTTGAGGGCTGCTGATTGATCCATGACTCGCTTCTTCTTTGTGGTGGGAGGAGTAAAGGGATTGGGGGTTCCGGAGAGAAATGGGATAGGAACACTCACCAGTTGCCAAGCCAAATGCGAGCGCGGAACGTCAATGGCACGGCATGCTGGAGGTGCTTGGAGGATATACTAATTGCTATGCTGCTAAGCTAGGGGGTCACTTGGCGAAATAATTACCTGGCTCTTGGGAGGATGGATGCAATTGGGAGAGATGGAAAACATGGCTTCGTTAAGGTGTATCCGCAGCGGTACGAAGAGCACCGCGTAGTCGCAGATGACTACAGCACCAGACTGCCGGTCACAGAGAGTTAAAGCAATTGCATGTCACATCAAACAAGAATAGACACAAGAATAGAGATCAACGTGCTTTGTTACAAGCTACGGCATACCCCTACAAATACACGACACATGTTTCTCCATGCCTTCAAATTACCTATTACCACCACATATCATGCGTCCCATCCGTCCGTCCTTGCAAAAGCATCAAGCATAGCATAGCATAGCGAAAAAAGCGCGGTTCTTTTCATCAAAAAGGGAATCCTGGGAATAACCACCGCAAGTCCAAATCCGACTCCCACCCCTCATAAACACCAGCGTGATCCAACACAATGCTCTACGCACTGCATCGTCTGACAAGAAAAGTGTAGAAACGGATTTATGCGACGACAGTCTCCTGGCGGCCTCGAGAGTTCTCGCCGTTGACGGTGCTGTCTTGGATGGAAGGTGCTCCGACCTCCTCCTCCTCCTCATCATCCTCATCGTCGTACTCCTCACCCTTGTGAGCGCTAGCTGGGACCCAGAGACCGGACTCGCGGTCGTTCAAAGGAGCATCTTGTCCGGTGAGGTCGTGGCCTTCAGCATTGCGCTGGATGTTGTTGCGGCGGCGTTGGGAGAGAGTGCGGGCGCGGGTGGAGAGGGTGGAGGATACCTTGGCGTTGGCAGTGACCCAGTTGGTGAGAGCATCCTCGCAGTCCTGGATGATAGCCTTGGAGGCTTCATATCCATCATATGCAGCACGAGTCTCACCTGGGGTGACGGGAGTATCATCAACGAGCTCCAAAAGGTGCTTTCCGTAGCCAGCAATGATAGCAAGCTTCTCGCAGTGCTCACGGAGAGCATCAAACTGGTAGGTGTAGGCAGCCTTTAGCTTCTCGCGGGTGATGTTTGAGAGTTGGGCCTCAGCGACAAGGGACTCGGCCTCAGCGCGGACAAGCTCTTGCTCGAGAACGACGATCTTTGGGGAGTTTGGCTCTTTGTACTTCAGCTGAGCAATCTGATCGGTGATCTTTTGCTTGCCTGTGCACGTGATTAGCTGGGGAGTGCGAATGATGCCGTGCTGTAACTTACGGTCTCTGCTGGGTTGGACAGATGCTTCAATATTACGGATGGACTTGATGGTGACTCGGTATTGGTCATAACGGTCAATGTACTGGTCCTCTAACTCACCGATCTCGTAGATCAGGACACCGAGCTTGTCCGTGACATCCGAAACATCGTCATCACAAGCCTCACCCCAGATGGAGAGTTGTTGCTAGAGAACATGTCAGTTAGGAGGAGAGGGATGCGCCAAGCGCAGGTTATAACTTACAGCAACCTCCATACGCTCACGGCCAACTTGCTCCATGCTGCGCATGACGTTCTTCTCCATCTTCACGAGCTGGGAGAGCTTCTTTGCGAGATCTGGGCCGAACTGGCCGGCGGTTTGGCGGCGGAGAGCATGGCCTGTATTCATAAAGATTAGTAACCTTCGATCGTAGACAATGTCTTGCGACATTATGATCTCGAAAGTAAATCATTGTGGAGACTGGAGTCGAGAGGGTATGTATGGTTGCTGCTGTGGTCTTGTAGACGAATGGCAGCCAGAGGCGACCAGATCATGCCACCATCTCTCGAACAGCAACAAACGATCACATCTCTCTAATCCTGTCCACCTGCCCCATTGCACTGGTATATGGAGCGAAGAGAAACGAAGGGTCGTCCACGTCATAGGAGAATCAATCAATCAATCATAGTACTGACCGAGTGCACCCTTTCCGAAGAGTCTGCCTGCCTTTGTGCTGGAGGATGGAGGGGGAGGGTTCTGGAGTTGCGAGGCCTGCGATGGATGATTAGCATGAGTCTGTCTCTTGATGTCTCCTGCGCAACCGGGAGGTCAGGGAAATGACGATATACGCACAGTAGGAGCCCGCGATTGTCTCATGGAATAGGTGCGATGCATTTTGACGGGGAGTTGCGGAATGCGCAAAGCTGACTGGCGGTGTGGATTGATGGTCGTAGTGTATGTAGTGTAGTCGAGCTGTGATGCTTGTGTAGAGAGCAGTGGTTGTTTTGGGTATGAGAGGAGAGGAGAGGAGAGGAGAGAAGAGAAGGAAGAAAGGCGGGCGATAGAGAGAGGAGGGGAGCTCTGGTATTATTATTGACTTGATTGACTAAGTAAGAGCTGCTGATCCTAAGGTAAGGTAGGTAGGGTAAGGTGGGTGAGGTGAGGTGAGGTGAGGTAAGGAAGGGCCTTCCTTCTTTCTTTCGATGACGATCATCTCCGCCGCGGCCCCAGAGCTAGAGCCAGAGCTAGAGCCAGAGCTGAGGAGTGATACACAGACGGCCCCCGTCTGTATATCCTCAGGGGTCCCCCCTATTTTACCGGCAGAAAAAATTAGTAATACAAGTACTTATACATCTTATTTATATAGAAGAGACAACTGAAACTAGTGAATAAGTACATGTATAAATAATTAGGTACTAATAAAAATCAAGAAGTCAAATTTAATACTAAGTGCCCGGGATTACTTAAATATCCTGCCCTTCGTCTTAAGACCACGGCAATGTATAGATTAGCTCTTCAAGCTGGTTTTCGCCCTGGAAATAAGGTATTCCACCTGTTCTAGGCATTGCTATTGTCCTCTCAAAAGGAAACGGACAATTACTCCTATTATGCCCTATATGCCGACAACCTACACATCTCCTCCTATCGTGATTATATAGTATATAAGATAAGCAATGGGCTAATCTAGCCCACGAATTCTCGCGCGAAAGACGCTCAAATTGACAAAGAATTCGCCCAGATTCTGCCAAAACCTGCCGATTATATTATCGACTTAGAGCCCGTTGCTTTACTTCTCTTATACAACAAATTTGCCGTGATATTAACTCGAGAATTGGTAAGGGGGGGAGCTCGTAGGCGTAGCCTGGCGCTGGTCAAATTAAGTGCCAATGAGAATGGAAATTAAAGGGAGTAATAGCTATAATATATATCAGTAATTTATTAAGAAAATCAGTAAAAAAAGTCTTACCTTAATTATTAGCTTCACGCTCTTGAATAATATGCCAGCATAACATTCCCATAAAGCGATTCCAACTACTCGTACAGCTTGGAGGGTTGCGTTCACCTTAATATTTCTGGAAAAGCTCATATTGTTTTCGCAATTAGTGCAAGCCAAAGTGAGTAATCTTACCAATTAATTAATAGTAAAATCGGCGTGAAAGGCTTACTAAAGTGACTTGCGATTGCTGGTGTTTTTGTGCTGTTATCTCATTTAATTAAGAATCAATTGCCAATTGAATTAACTGCCATACACGCGTGAGGTCTTTTATAGGTGCTCCAATCCAATTCTTTAATATATAATGAGCCCCTTCTAATCGAGACGTTAAACCAAGGCTACCATTGAAGTATTGATCAACCCAAGCTCGCACAAAGTATTAAGAGTAAGGATTGAACTATTGGCCGATGACGTACACAACAGCTTCTCTCTCAAGATTATTAGTAGCCATAGCCTAAAGCTCTATAAGAGACGCGTTCACAGATTCGATAAACTAAAGCTCGCCGTTATTCCAATGAAATTCGTCCTTAAATTCTTTTAATAAGTCGAGATATTGCCAATCGGATAATACGTGAGCCACAGCAGCGAAACCTTTTATGAATTCTTCCCAGCGCTTTAGAATAAGGAACTTTCCTTTGCAGTTGACTAGCACGTTCTTAAAGATATGCCAGAAGCAGAGAAAGCGTTTCGTACGAATTACTGGAAAGGTGAGGTTAATGGCGTGTATTAAGGCTAATTCGCAATCTGTACCGATTATCAATAGGAAGAGACCTAGCTTATATAAAGTACTGATTTTGCGTACAACAGCGAGGTAGTTTTCTTCGACTTCAGAATCTAAAAAGGCAAAAGCGACAGAGAACGATTTCCTTATGTTATCAACTCCAAGCACGTCAACAAAAGGCATACCAAACTTATTAGTTTTGTAAGTACAGTCCAAAAGTAAGATATCAGGGTGCTAATTAAGGTAATCGATGCTCCGCGAATCTGCGACGAATAGACTCGATATATAGCCGTCTCCATCTCTTATATACTCAAATATCACCTTCCCAGCTACTTGCTCAGCTTCCAAATCCCGAATCAAAGCCTCCGCAGGACTCTTATTTCCCCGCGCCAGTCGATTATGCCTCGCAACAACATTATATATATCTCGATGGGCAAGAATAAAGCCTTCGTCATAGCTACGGAAAACAGACGCAGTTCGAGAGGCAAATATTCCGTTAATATAATAGTTAACAATCGTAGAGAGTTTAGAGGAAGTGAGTTCTCGATGGCGATGCTCTGCGAAGGCTTGAGGGTCTCCGGGAAGGTGATTATGCTCTCTTATTAACGCGTCTTCAAAGTGGCAGAGCTCCCATTGACCTATAAGTCGTTCCTTTGCGTTGATTCGAAAAGGACAGCTACTTTTGAAGGTCGTACGCTGACGTTTCCGATTTGAATCGATAATCGTAGGCTTGAATTCGTGGCCACCTTTCTTGCAACTCAACGTCTTAATCACTCGACCATTCTTTTTCGTACTACGCTCAGTAGTAAACGCATACCCAGCAGCAGCAGCATGAGCTTATGCGGCATCAAAGAGAGCATTAAACGACGTATAAAAGCCGGTGGGAGGCAATAAAAGAGACTCGATAGCGGAAGACATGTCTACGAAAGTTAAAAGAGCAATTAGTGAATAGCAATTGAAGGTGAGAGAGGATGCAAGCTGATAAACGCGTTCAATCCAGTACAACGATTCCTTACAAATTCTGGTGGTAAAGCAAGTACCGGGCTCACCGCTGCCATTTACGGTCACCGCCTACGCTAGCCAGGGGGGACCCCTGAGGATATACAGACGGGGGCCGTCTGTGTATCACTCCTCCCAGAGCTAGAGCCAGAGCTACTAGAGCCAGCCCCGCCCCGCCCCGCCCAACGAGCCATCCCAGCCCAGCCCAGCCCAGCCCAACCCAACTCAACTCAACCACCGAGCAACCACCAGGGTGATGACGTAGGTCGTACCCACTTCTACCTCCCCACTCTTTCACTCTTTCACTCTTTCACTACCCCGCTAAGCCCAGAGCAGCACGAGAACCAACAGCCCACGTCTCTTTTTTGCTGCACTTCTCCCACGAGAGCATCTTCCAGCCAGTCAAATAATGTAGGCAGGCAGGCATACAGTAAGCTAGCTTACCTTACCTTACCCAGGCAACTAGGTAGTACTAGTAGTAGTATTGTAGGTAGAAGGAGCTTGCCTGGTGCGGCATCAGCATCAACATCAACATCAACAACCGGGCAGGGGACTTTCTTGCATCTCGGGACTTGAGCTTCCCTTCCCTCCCTCCCTCCCTCCCTTCCTTCATTACCCTGCATACCTACCTACCCACCTACCTACCTACTGTTACAAGTACCCACCTACCTAAGAACTGGACCCTGACCCTCTTCCCTCCCTTCTTCCCTCCCTCCTCCCGCTCACTCTGCCGACTCCACTCCTCTCCCTTCCCTTGGCCAGCTCCCATGCACAAATAAAGCACAACACCTCCCGATGCAGACAGACATCGTCAACTACCCTCTTTCCCCATCCATCCATCCATCTATCCATCCATCATGATCCGCCCCGGGGTGTTTCCCCAGTTCCAGCTCCAGATCCAGAACTCTACTCTATCCGAACCCCCCCACACGTCTCTCATCAGGTCACCCTTCGAACCGTCCAGACTCTACTCTACGGTATGACTTACCGATAAGCCCTGTCCATCCGGATACACAAACACAGCAACATCCGAGGCCGACGACACGCCTCTGGCAACCACCATCTACCTACGTCATCATTCCAACCACCCGACTGTCGAGAGATGAAGCAATCTTGAATTGAAGGCAATGGTGACTGGGGCTAGGCTTGGATGGGTTTGGAGAAGAGGAACTTCAGGGAAGATAGTAGCGACGATGATGTGACTGTACTTTGCAGCCAGCCGTGAACGTAGCTCGTGGCTGTGCTGGCGTACCTGACTACTTTAGGCAATCTTGAGAATCCCGAGTGGAGATCACGTGTGCGTCGATCTTACGATACGGATCCCGGGATCGATGGCCTTGGCTTGGGGTTACTCCGATGGCATTCGTGAATGCCAGATAGTAAATGCGATGACCCCGGCCCGGATGTTGAGGGTGTGTCGGCGAGATCGTGAACCGGCTCTGTTGCTGCTGAGAGGATTGATTCACCCCCTTTTTTCTCGCCTGCTTATCGCTTAAACCCCATTTCCAAAAGAGAACTACTGCCGGCTGCAGCAAGCTTCGTCACCTTCTGCAATTCTTCAGAGGATTTTAAGCCGGATCGAAGGTATTGGTCGAACTGGCTGTCCAGAATGCCTGCGTGTTGTATTATGTTGAATTTATTGTCTTGCGACACAATACAAGTCACCAAAAGGACCACATCTTCCTCACTCGGTATTCACATCACATCACATCACAGATAGAAAAAGAAACCAAGTACGCTGCATCAACAATTAATAAATTGCTCATATCTCCCACATCCCATCCATCAAAATTGCGTCATAACAGTACATAATCCTACACTCATCATTATCTCGAATCACCTAGCCAGGCAAAACCTTCTCCTCATATGCAACTGAATATCCAGCCCAGCCGAGCCCGGCTGCCAGGTCGCCCTGGTGTCCCTTCCCAACCCCAATTTCCTCCGGAGGTCGCCCCCCCCACCCCCCGCGCGCCAAGTCCATTCCCAAAGCAAAAGAAGTACAAATACAGATAAAAGATACAATCTAAGAAAAGTCCAGATCGCCGTTTCCAACCCATGTGTGATAGAAAGCATCCAAAATTCGTAAATCGCACCCAAGAGAAAAACCCTTTTTTTTTTACCTCCTCCGCAGAAAGTCGCTTTCTCGATCCAAACGCTAAATCTTGAAGAACCGGATGCCAAGTAGAAACATGGGTATATAGGCGGTAATGGTACAGGTGTGTAGAAACATCGGGGTATCGCGTGAGAAGTTCGTAAGTCTATGGTGAAAATAGGTGAAAATAATTGAAAGGTGAAAAACAAAAGCAATAAAAACGGGTGGGAAAATGACGCTCGCTTGACCGCTGGTTGAAAGTAAATAAGAACGACAACCCGAAACGCTGGAAGTCATAAAAACAGATGGCGCAACTAGCAGGTAGTATTACAGGAGGTAGAAATACAGCGCGCTGTGTTGTTCGGTGGCGCGTATCAAAAACTTTGAAGGGGTGATGATGGTGAGATGGCAGTTGGTGTGAGAAACGGTAGGACCGGGCCATTAGTCGCAGATCTTATATCGAGTCGTTATGCTGGGGTTCATCTGTGCACCTGCAGCTATGAGAATATGCTTACATCTTTTTAGTCGATTACTCTCCTCACAGAGTCGTCTAACCGTGCTGTCGCTCATGGTCAAGTGAGCATACCTGAGCCTCTCATCAAGTTCGGCGATCTTCTCTATGACGGCTTCGAGAACGCTCCATTCCTTGCTAGACGACTTCCCCTTGGGTTTCTTTGAGCAAGCATTGACCATAGAGGGTCTCCGCGAAGGGTCTTCAAGAGCCAGCGCATATTCGAGGATTTCGTCAAAGCCGCGCGTAGCGATATTGAAAATTAGACTGTTACCCTCGGGGTCAAGAACATGGAGAGCTTCTCGCAGGTTGGGGTAGTTATGAGGAAGAAGTTTCCGAAAAAGCGCCGCAGTGTCGCTAGCTTTCTCGGAGGAGCCGTCACTATTGCAACGAGGATTGGTGACTAACAGATGGGCTGGAGTCATTCCAAACCGGTCCGCTGCATTACAATCTCGCCCGTAGTCCCACGCGCAGGCTATCTGATCAAGGTACGAGATCGTATGGGTGTTTATCGGATCGCATGTCTGATTACAGATCCGGCATTGATACGAAATATTGTACCAGGGGGTACCACGTGCACCCCGAGCAATGTCATGGAACCCGTAGTCCTGCACACTTCCGCTCTGGCTCTTTGCCTCGGCGAGAAATGATTCAGTAACCGTGATACCATTTTGTATCTTTTCCCAGTCTTTTGTCGATTCTCGCTTGATCTTTAGGGAAGCGTTATTCATCATCACCATCACGCACCGACCCGAGGTGTCGAGCGAGCGGAGAGATATCAAGGCGCAGGGAAAAGTTTTCAAAACGCGATGATACATATGTCCTTCAAGAGGCTGCTGTAGTAGTGTCTGGAGAGGTGTGACACAATAGATATCGCGTTGGGAAAGAAGCACGCCAGGTAAAGGATCACGCGTGTTGAAGTATTCCAAGAAGCCGATCAACTGGTCTCCGAGATTCCGCGGGTTGAGTACGTGGAGTGGATTTTGGCCAAAGACATTTTGTCCACCGATGTTGCATTGCTGATCGAGATGGATGAAGTAATCCATCCCCACTCCAGCAGACATGAGAAAGTGTACAGGGTAATTTCCAGCGAAGTCATGCTTGATTAGATCCTTCAGTTGACGCATGGCATTTAGAAATGTTCTGCTGCTATCTGAGCCAGCATGAAGCATCAATGCATGCCATTGGGAGAAGCCACACACGGAGCATCTAGGAAATGTTTCGTACCACATCAAGAGGCTATGATTCTGTCTACAGGGTATGACTCGGAGGATATCGTTCCACAATCCCAAGTTTGGATCATGCTTAGGAGGCTGTGGTGGCCGGACCTGTGGTTGGGGCGGGGGTTGCAGTTGAGGCCTAGGAGGAGCTGCGTATTGACTAACAGAACTGGCAGAGGAGTTGGTTGTGGCAACCGAGAAACCGCTACTAAATGTGCTGACTGTCGAGATAGAATTACGTTGTTGCGATGACTCACTGACGAGGTGTTGCTGAGGATGGGGAAATAGGTTCACAGGAACCTGCGAAGCTTGTTGCGGTGGACTCGATCTGATAGGGAGCAAGATTCTGTTTTGTGGAGGAGGGATTACGACCGGTGCTGGATTTGGCTGGTTCGACACCGCCGCATAGAGGCCGACGATCATCTGTTCTCGTTCGGCTTGGTTGGTTGGGAACAGCCAGCCACGGAACCGATTGTTGTATGTCTTGTATCTAGTCACACGTCAGTCTCACAATCTGGTACCTGTAAGAACGGCAACCTACGAGCAGTCCATCTTCTTTTTCATCGCATGCTCAATCTGATTGAAGCTTTTCATCGTCATGTACAGCCGTATAAGGTCGTATTGGTGTGAAATTTCCCAGTCTTTATTTGCTCTGATGCCCTGTGGGTCAAGAATATCCTGAATCTGGCGACATTGATCGTTCGTCAATGACTCACACTGGGCGACAGTAGGGAGTAGATAATCTGAGGAAGCCATGGTGATTATAATGCAGGATGTTGAACAGTTCTAGTGCTTGCGGACGACTCGAATTTCGGTGTAGCTCCATTCGGTGGAGCAAAAGGGTGGAAGGTTCCAAAAAGCAGAGCACCTCCAGAAAGAAATCCGTAGCAGCTGTGCCCGCGATGTGGAATATGAAGAATGCCTCTTATTTTTTGTTGATATTAGAAGTAATATGTGTGTCTCAAAGAGAAGCTAGGTGCTACGAGTGTCGGTAGCCCAGCCTTTTGCGACAGGGAAGAGGACCTTGCTGTAAAATGACGAAGAACCGCGTCGCAGCGAAGTAATAAATAACTAGAAAAGACAAAGATGGGAAACAAGAGAGAATAATATAAAAACAATAACACACCGAAGAGTACAACAAATTTGTGGCAGAAGAGGTGAGAAATGGTGAAGCGACGTTAAGGGGAATTGTGAAGCATATAGTTCTTCAACGTCCTGGGTCTACCCTGGTCTTCTTTTGCAACAGTACCCCTGGCTACTTCTCAAGTCCACATGATGTGAACATGGGCAGAGACAGGGAGGAGAACCAACAGGGTTTGTGTTTGATAACGGAGGCTGTGGCGCACTGCACCGCACTGCACTGCATGTCCTGAGTGGAGGGGCAGGCTGGCTGCCGAGTTGTAGGGGTAAAGCAGCACCATGCCCCCTGATAAAATTCTAGGAACGTATTTAAGCTGATTGAGCAGGCCGGCTCAAGTCAGGCACAAGAGACAATGGCGCAGCAAAAATCGTACTGTAGCTGCCATCAAAACTGGCTATTGCCCTGTCCTGTGGCTGGCACACCGCTCGATGGACAAGTGAGTGCGAGCCTCGTCTTGTAGGTCAGGGCAGACTCGAAGACGGACGGCCCTGGACGGCGGGTTAGACGGGGTGGAAGCGGGGTCTGAGATGGATCGAATTGCTGTTGCTATTGTTGGATTAGCGGGAAATCGTTCTGACTTGAAGATGCTGCTTGTCTTTCCACTCGAACAGATACCCCCTTCTTCTCCACAGCTGCCCAGGGACCTACGATCTCTTGCCGTCCGTTGCTGAGACACTAATACAAGTAATCTGACCTTTGGTATCTGTGCGGCGCGCTAGAATATTCTACTGTTCGAGAAGCCAACCAAGGAAGCAAACCCGTTTGCTTTTTCTTCTGGAATGAGTAAAATGGGGGTCATTCAGCACAGACAGAAAATGTCCGATCATTACAGTACAGTACTGTACCCTTGATACGAAGTAAGATAAGGTAGGAGGACACCAACGACGTTTGCGAAACACGACAAGAGTCATCCGACTTGCGTTCGCTTGAAAGCCCTGTTTTCAGTGAGAGAGAGATTGCCAGTTGCTGCAGAGTCTGCTTCGAGTGCTCCTCAATTAATGCCAAGACACACGGGATGTCTTCAGCTTCGGTCAGCCATCATCGAGATTCGTCACACCCCAGTACGCCATGCAGCCTTGTCGCCTGGATACGCAGCCATTCTTCTTCTGTCTGCAAGTTTGCAGTGGCGGCCAGTTTCTTGAATCAGGTACGTGGCTCGGAAGAACCCGCTGATATTTGATTCCTGTAAAGAACTCCTCGTCTTGCTCATGGTAACGTCACGACGCGACAGTAGTAGAGGTTTAGAAAAGGAAAGGCGGTGAGCGTCCAACCCAGCTTCTGCAGGCGTCTTAGAGGGGCCATGACAGGGCCACACTGGTAGTTTGGTACACAAGTGCTCTACACTACCACGACCATGACCACAACCACTATCACGTCAGGCACGCCCTCCAAGCTGGCGACTCTGTAATCCGCAAACAACGAAAGTATGCGCATGGCCATATCAAAGTTTCTGTGGGTAACACAACTCACAACCACTGACCAGGACTTGGGATTAGCATCAAGTAAGATCCACGGAATCTTTTCTGACATGCATCCATCCGACTAGCCAGGAACCAAGGTGTTGGGAAAGACGAGACAGGCCTCCTTCTACTTCTAGCCTGCCCAATGCTCGGACGTGCCTCTTTCACTTAAACCATGGGATCACCATCACCGATTGACTGGACGAACTCTGCCAACCTGCCTCGGAGAAGCGCCTCGAACGATCTTGTCTCTCCGAAGACCCTGCAGGTCATCCAACCAGCGCCTCTCTCGTGGTATTTTCGATCGGCAGAAACATGAAACACGAAACGTGAAATGCTTCTCGAAGACGGAAGTCTCGGGTACAGGATCTTTCCAATGAGAGTTGCAACCTCGCCAGCCTCTTTAATATGAAGATCACAATGTAAAACAATATCCTCGGGCAGGCTCCCCGTATGCGACGCCTGGCCTGTGACGTTGCCAGATGTAACAGAATGCTAAAAAGTAATGCAATGATTGCGGATGTGTTGGATAAGCCATCCCCAGTATCAAGCGCATTCTCGATCTCAAGCATGAAATCAAATTGAGGCTTTTCATATTGTGCTTGTCCACCAACGGTAAAAGGAGACAAACACTCAGGTCTTAATTCAGCCAGTGCTGGAATACTGCAAATGCCACATTGACCCATCGGAACAATTATCATTGTCCTGGGGAATTCCAGGTTCCAGGCGTGGGTGACGTGATGCCTCCAAAAGAAATGCCCAAGCCCGCATGCCATCCCAAAATTCCCCCCTCTAGTGAAGGACACCGAGAGCATCTAAACAGAACAATGCGATCGCTTGAAGGTGACAGTCCAGTGCAGTGCATTGCATTGCATATCTTTGCAGAGACTGACAGATACTGGCCATCGTGCTGGGGATGTCGGGCGTAGCTCCACCTGTGGCTTACCAGGGCTTGACTGGGTAGACATGCAGGCTTTTTTTCAGCTGTCTTCAGCCACGAATCGGAACTTCTTGAGCAAGAGTCGCAAGCGCAACAGCAGCAGCAGCAGCAGCAGCACCAGCACTGCCTTTTTCCAGAAGCAGCTTCCTTCCGGGCGTGGGGGACTTGCAGTCCAGTGCAGCACAGCGCAGAAAGAAGAAAAAAGGAACAGAACAGAACAGAACAGAACATTAGCAAAAAAAACAGTAATAAATGATAAGTAATGAGAATTATGAGACTTGGAGATCGTCGTAGTAAGGAACTTATCACCCGATCTCATAAAAGAAATGGATTCCACGTGGACTTGGGAAAGGATGACGGACTGTGGTATTGTTCTGCATCGAAAGTACACATCTAAAGTACACGTACGTGCACATGTACCCAAGTAGTTAGTTAAATTGGGCTGCCAGACAATCCAATTGAACCGACCGGGTATTATGTAAGCAGAGCCCTTTGGTGGCTGGTGGTGGTGCAAATCATGTGCAAGTTGTGCAGGCAGTTATGCCCCATTCGTTTATTCATTTATTTATGCAAGCCTAAGCTTTGTGTTTCTTCCTTCCTCCACGCCCATTTTATCTCGGACAAGCGGCCGCATCCCACCCCGACATCTCGTCTCCTGGTAGCTTCATCTTGGAGAACAAGACGCGCTGATTTGTTTGCTCTTGGGTGAGTAAGTGCTGGCCTGAAGAAGGAGCTTGAGGAGCTCGAGGAGAAGGTGAAGAGAAGTGGTTGTCTGTCTAGCGTGGATCGTGAGTCCCATATATACACCTACATATATATATATATATATATATACATATATATGTACCACTCACTGCCTTATCTCAGCCACTCAACTCAACTTAACACTTCTAAAGAGACTTCTGACTGATTGACCTCAATAGCTTTGAGTCCATCCTACACCAAGACAGTCACAGCCGTAGCTATCGCCAAAGCCCAACTCAAAAAGGCGAGCGAGGTATACCAGCGACTCCATCGGTTCATGTGCTGTTCCAGGTCCACAAACTAGCTCAATCTACGAGAAGCTGGTGGTCACGTGTCGCCGAACTTTGGTAGATACTCTCCAACTCAGAGAAGCGCCATTGCTTCTGTCCCCACCCCATCCTAGCCCACACGAATAGAAGGAGGAGGCTTTACGACAAGTTGGCTGCGGCTTGAGTTCTCAAGGAAGACATTCCCCACCTTCTACCAGCCACAACAAGAAACCTATAACTCGGAGGGCTTCGCTGCCTTTTCAGCCGCTATGGCTCCTCAACACCCCTCAGCAGAAAGTCGCGACGTCGTCGATCTTACCTTCCTTTCCAGCGACGACGATGACGATGACGACCTTCCACCTCCACCAAGGCCCAATTTGAGAGGCTCTGTAAGAGGGCCCGCCATAGATCTAACGACACCTCCCCCTCCCTCGCGCCTGTTACGTACTGGTGCTTCAAATGCCCCCCTCCGGAACGGAGAGCCATCAGTACCCATCCCATCAATCGCTCAATCAAATCCATCCCAGATAGATATAGACAATGCTCCAGCAGTAAAATTCTCTCTTCCATCCCCGTCTTCGGCTCGCAAGCATTCCCCAAACCCTCCGTCAAGTCACTACTCAGCTTCTACGCCTCGGGGACCTGGGAGGGATACCACGAGATTTATCATCAAGGAACCACCAGCTGCCACGCTGAATTTCGGAGTCTCACCTCCCAGGCCGGAATCCCCTGCTTTTGCGGTTTCTTTCGGAGCATCACCTTCTAGGCTAGCATCAGAAGACACACCAAGCCTAGTAGCTAACGAGTCCTTAGAGTCTTTTAGCAAGCCGAAAGACCACAATCCGGAGCCCGTTCAATCAACACAGGAAAATGAAGGGGGTTCGGTGCTGCTTCATCTCGCGGACCAAGACGAGGATCATGATGATGATGAGGAAGATAACGAGATGGAAGATACGTTCTCTTCTCGCGACCTGGCAGTTCAAAATGAAAGCCCATCCAGATATTCTGATGGGGGCCACCAAAGCCAGGAGAATGTTGTTTCATCAATTGGCTCTACATCACCCCTCATTACTCGCCTACGACAGCAGCAACAACAGCAGCAATTATCTCGCACAATCGCTTCACCAGAACGCCGAAGTCAGTCTCCCAGGGAGCTCATGGCGCGTCGAGGCAAATCGGCCGCCAAATCCGACACTCAGAAAGTAGATGAACCTGATCTGGAGGAACGACTGCGTAGCTTTCTGCAAGGAATGAGAGATGACCATGC
Organism: Rhexocercosporidium sp. MPI-PUGE-AT-0058; assembly: GCA_020746875.1. Lineage (NCBI taxonomy): Eukaryota > Fungi > Ascomycota > Leotiomycetes > Helotiales > Rhexocercosporidium > Rhexocercosporidium sp. MPI-PUGE-AT-0058. Next base: position 1,181,042 of record JAGTJL010000013.1, on the reverse strand, counting down.
GATGTCTACAAGATATACTCTGGCGGATGCACGAGAAGCTGCTTTGGAGATGAACACTCTTGCAGTTGACAAAATCTCGCCATTTACTTCAATGAAGTCTGTAGTTCTGGAGCCAGGAGCCCCAGTCCCTCCTGGTAAAGTCAAGGATACTGTTTATCATTATGTAAGTAGGAAAGGAAACGTCCCTGGTTATGGTTTACTCATCAGTATAGCCCGTACAAAAGAATGGTAAACTCGGCAAAGGCAAGAGCCAGATTATTGCAACACAGTCATTCGGAGATACTCCTCGAGTTCCGGGGTACAGCTCGCACACAAATGTTCGGCGTAACATTTTGAGAGCAGATGATGAGAAGCTGAAGTTCATTCCCTTCCTCGGCGAGTCGAGAAACGAAGCCAATTTCAAGAAACTTGTCAGAGAACTAGAGCAAGTTTACAGTCCCCGTAGCTCCGAGACTAGTCGAGAATCCGAGGAGAACGCCCGAATCAGACAATATTTGCCTATATGGTTGGAAGAGCTTCAACTGAACTGCGACCTAGACACTTTGAAGCACTATCTTTTGCTGCATGACGAAGACAGCCGAGAACTTGGCATGGAACCTAGAAATCGAAGGCTACTTCTAGAGTCTTTTGATGAGCCGTTGGACCATAAAACCAGAGATACTGCTCGTGGATTTTGTGAAGCTTTCGACAAAGTCTTTGGGGTAGCTTCCCAAGACGTCATTCTCCCAGCTGGCTTGCTCAAGGAGATGATCGAGCTGTCAAGGAATGAAGCAGCAAAGAAAAAGCCTGGCCCCCCTGCAAATCGGATTGGGACGTATGCGGATCTTACTTGCTTAATATGCGCAGTAGTCGATTGTCCGACACACGGGGATTTCGCTCATGAGCGTATAGACTCGAGTGACGTCGAGGATGAAGGAAACGAGAGATCCCCTGAGATGAAATACGAACCCAAAGCGCTCAATCTGAATTACGAGGATACGGTTCGACGACATCGAAGCCGGATCAAGAAGAACATAGAGCCCTTGCCAGAGGGTAGGACAAAATCCTGTTCGGACGAATGTTACATGGCAATCGATTTCTCGGAGTTGGACTATGAATTTGATGAAGAGCACTTGGCGGTCCTCCCGCAGATGATCACAACGTACAGGCACCCAAACTACCGATCTTGCTATATAGCGTTCGCACTAGATGTTCCTTGCTGGACTGTTTATGCCGAGATTCAGCGCTATGAGAGCGAACGTCACGAGGAAGAAGTAGAGGAAGTTCCGAACGCACGGGCTAAGAAACCCGAATGGTACGACAACAAGAAGAAGACTATCAAAGGAGACCTGAATGAATCGACTACTGCACATTTGCATCAAGAAAGAGGACAGGCGATTGCTGTAAGTTACTGCCACAATTTTCCTTGAACACGCTTTCTGACCGCTTCCAAATAGTGTGGCCATCCAGGACCCTGTCTTGCTCGACCGGACGGCAAAGGCGATTCTTGTCCTTGTGCTACGTCGAATATATTGTGTGAGAGCTTCTGCGGCTGCTCCGATGACTGTCCGAGAAGGTTTACTGGCTGCGCTTGCACTTCATGTGGTCTATCTTGTACAACAGAGACCTGCATCTGCATTCAAATGAATAGAGAATGCGGTCCTGAATGCGGCACTTGCGGAGCACTAGCTCGTATTAACCCGGTTAATAAGTACGACGACGAACTCTTCACAACAGGCTGCCAGAACGTCTATTTACAGCGAGGCGTTTCCAAAGCCATGGTAATGGGAGAGAGTCAGCTCGTGGGCTTCGGACTATACCTTGCAGAAGCCGTTAAAAAAGGCGATTTCCTGAGCGAGTATGCTGGCGAGGTACGTCAAGACTTAATCAGTCTGCACTTAACGTTCTGCTAATTGTCTGTAGAATATATCTTCCGAAGAAGCCGACCGCAGAGGCATAGTCTATGACCGCAAATTCCTCTCCTTCCTCTTCGACCTAAATCAAGATCGCGTTATCGACGCTGCTAGACTGGGCAACAAGACACGCTTTATCAACCACAGTGGCAGTGCCGCTGACGGGCTCAATTGCGAAGCTAAGATTGTCCTCGTAAATGGCGAGCATAGGATTAAATTCATTGCTCTACGAGACATCGACGTAGGCGAGGAGCTTCTCTTCAATTACGGCAAGAAGTTCGCCGAGAAGCAAGGGCTGAACAAAACTTTGCCTAAGGCTCATGTTGGGAGTAAGAGAGGTGTTTTGGAAGGAGAAGAGGCGTTAGATGCGTTGGATGGTATGGACCAGCGGAAGAGAGGCACAAGAGATAAGATAAATGCTATTCGCGGTGGCGCAAAATCTGGGGATAAGAAAGGACCTGGTAGTAAGATGCGGAAGACTGCTGCGCCGATGGGACCTCTTGTTGATGAAGAGCAGGAGGAGGAAGATGATAAGGGAGATGACAATACTAGCGAGCGCCCAAGGCGGCGGAAGATAAATAGACCGGCCAGGTATTCGCGGTGATTGATAAGCTTGGTGATGGCTAAAAGAGAGAAAAAGGACTGCTTTGCTCGGAGCAGGCCACCTATTATACGTAAGACATCGTTGAGCTTTATCGCATGTTCATGTTCACTACTTTTCTTTCTGCTAGATTGTAGCACCTGGTAGGCATTCCAGTGAAAAAGCGCTCCCGAGGCCCTTAGCTGCGTATTAGCCAAATAGAAGAAAGTCACCTAATACATGGGCTGAGATCTGAGGCTTTGTGTTGTTCGAAGTTACCTATGTGATTGGATCATCACGACGAACTGGTACAAGCTGGCCTATTCGGTCTAGAATCAGTCGAGGGAGAGGAAGAGACACATTTCCCCAAAACATGGACATCGCAGCAGTCTTGGGGATATCCTCAATCAGACGATCAGATCTCAGCACCGAGTATTTCTTCTCAAGTGACATGATCTAACGGAGACAACTGCTCAGTAAAAACACAGCATTTATACATGCCGAAAGGTACAACTCTCCTGACGACGATGGCGACGCCAAATTTTGAATTTGCACAGGATGGATAGAGTGGATGGGCATCCATCTTCCGCAACTTCTTCAATGATGGCGAAGGGGTTAGAGCTTTAAACCCGGAGGCTCCTGATCAGTGATACCATAGTCTTAAAAGATGCGAGTGATTACTCCCGAAGATCTTCTTGGGTTAGCCTGCATTTGGGAAATACCTAGTATTGTCGTCGGCTTCATGTGAGGCAGAGCGAGCGGGGTAGGCATATGGAAGACGGGGGACAACCACCCACTTCTAGTGGCCAATTACATAGCCAGTCATCCTGGTAGGGCGAGGCTCCGATACGTGTTCAGTAGAGTAGCTTGCATATCAAGGCTTTCATTTCTAAGGTATACCACACCGACCAATAAGTGATGATTGAGGCTGTGCAACGTCTCATCGCGAGCCATGATCAAAACATCTATACCTCTAAACGCTCTTCCATGTGTAAAGTTTCTCTTCTCTACAAACCCTCAGATTGCCATTTGGATATAGCCTAGGAGACTTCATCGCAGGTGCCAATTTGAGTTATGGACTCACCAGAGCCGTATCCGAAACCTAGGAAGCATGTGTCGAATACTAGGAGGCTATCGTAGAGCTAGCCTCGTTGCAGCAGACATTCCTCCAAGTCGGGCACATGTAGCCGAGTAGGACGTTGAGTCGAGCAACTATCAATGCGGCAGCACATATCATCCTCTCTTCCACTACGCTCATTGGGGATCTCTTGGCTAAGACACAGAAGTATCGTCGGCGGTTGTCGGGTTCTGGTTCTGGAACAGCAATGTCGGATAGCTGGCAGAAAATGGGATGGGTGTTGTTTAAGAAGGACGAGTTGAAGTCGTTGCGAGATGCTTTGCATTTGCGGTTGGCGAATATCAATTTCTTGCTGGTGACTGCTCAATTGTTTGTTGCTCAAAGCATAACATATTGTCGGGTGGAACAAGCTGACAGGTTCATGATAGTCACGGAATCATGCCGGATCATGTCGCTCAATTCCAAGATAAGCCTGTGGAGCCTCCATTACTTCCCCCTCCTCCAAGCTACGTAGCTCGGGTACCACAACCAGAATCTGTTTATAAAAACCCATTTGACTGAGGTTGACTCTATTTGCGAGATCAGTGTAGAGGAGAGTGCCGCAGAAGTACCTATCACGGCCAGTAGAAATGTCGAGCCCATTAGGGACCAGCCAGCAATATCTCGAATGCCGAAGAGTACGTCTGAGTCAGTGGTAGAAGAGCCGAGTTTCGAACTTCGTTCAGAGTATGCCACTTCATTAAATGAGTACATAGCTAAGCACGATGTAACATCACTGCCTACCGTCCGACCAGCAAGCAGACCCCACGAGGATTATGAAGTGACCCCCCTGAATGCCAGTACCATTCAGCACAAGGGGGGTAATCACTGATGGCGTAAAGCTCCTCAGTCAACTGGAGTTATTTCTCAGCCAAACTGGCAACCCCAGCAAAGATCAAAAAGATCCCATCAAATTCAAAGACGCCGTGGGGAGAAAGTTCTCTTTCCCATTTACCCTCCGTGCCACTTGGGCGGTAATTTTCTCTGAGAAAACTTTCACAACTTGGCTGACCGCAATATAGGGGATAGAAGAACTGATCAAGCAAGCATTCTTGCACGTCGATCGCATCGGACCACATGTCCAGCGAGGTCGTTACAATCTGATAGGTTCCAGTGGTGAGATCATTCTTCCCCAGGTGTGGGAGACGGTGGTACGGCAAGGAGTTGCGATTTCGATGCATCTGTGGCCCATGCCTGAACTGTCATACGTTGCACAAGGAGGTCCCCCGCCTCTTCCTCCGCCTCATCCCCCGCCGGGGTTCATACGAACCCACCTCGATGAGAAGTCTAAAGTTAGGGGATGGATGAAAAAAGTAGGAGTTTTGTTCAAGAGGAAGCCACAAGGTGAGGGTGTTGGAAATATTTTTGACTATGATACTGATTACATGTAGATGGCTATGAAGCCTCGAGTTCTGGTGGCTTTTCTGAGGATTATATTTGTTGCAGGCCCATAGCTGAAAATGACAACAATTACTCCTACCTTGCTTGAGATTTCTATACCACAGCATTCATCATTGTCATTAGTCACGATCAAACGGCGGGAGACCATGTCGCCTCTTAATCAGATCCGCAGCCTAGACACAATCAGCTTCAAACAACAAACCTTTCAAACCAACTCACCTTTTCGCCAGCAGCATAAATCGTAGCCGACGGAGCACTCGCGGGCGTAATGGGCATGAAGCTAGCATCTGCTACACTCAGTCCCTCGACACCATAAACTCTCAACTGGTCATCAACGACACCACCGAGTTCCAATTTCATCATTGGGAGTGTGCAGCATTCATGTGCATTGGAAGGTTGGATCAGTGCTCGGAACTTAGCTTTCAAGTCCTCGTCGCTGGTGATGTTCGCGCCGGGGCTGATTTCGGTTGGGCCGAGAGCTTGCATGGAGGGCTGTGCCATGATCTGTCGGTTCTTCAGGAAGAGTGACAGGACTAGTTCAATATCGGTTGGGTCTGTGAGCGCGCCGAAGTCGATGAGGGGGCTGTCGAGTATGCTTGTGGAGTTGATTGTGATGGAACCGCGACTGAGTGGTTTGATCATGTAAACTGTTGTCTGTGTTCCTGTGTTCCAGCTCAGACTCCCAATGGCGGTCTTAGAAGAGGCGTAATGCTTGACTAGCATTTCTCGTTGAGCGGCGTAGCCTTTGATGACGGATGGGTGGGTATTCAGTGGAAGGAGCGAAGCGGGGTCTTGGGATTTGGCGAGGTCGATTATTGATTTCCATTTTGAGGTGGTGTTTTTGAGTGGGAGAAGGGCGATGTTGTTTCCGGTGCCTCGGATGAGAGTGTATGCCCCTTGACGGGATGAATCATAAAGAGCTCTTTGTTCTGCGTCGTATGTGGCGTTTGTGTTCAAGGAATCGGCATTTGGCTTGATGTTTGATGTGACTGGAAATGTACGTTAGTCAATATGCCAGGACGGAAAGTCACGGACTTCGGTGAGTCGACGAAAGAGAAATCTCTCACATGAATAATCAACTTTCAGATCGAGGTGATCTTGAAAGTTCTGCCCAACACCTGGCAGGTCAACCACGACTTCGATACCAAACTTCTGCAATAAAGCTTTCGATCCAACTCCAGAAAGTTGAAGAATCTGTGGCGAATGAACAGCACCTGCAGCCATGACAACCTCCTTAGTTGCTTTCGCTGTCAGGACTTCCGCAGTTCCGGGAGAGATAAATTCAACACCGATAGCCCTCTTGTCTTTGAATATGATCTTGCTTACGGCATGCTCTGGTAGCAAATGATAATTAGGCCGTGAGCTCTTGACTCTTTCGTAATGGACTGTTCGAGCATACGATCTCATTCTGGTCACCGGGTCCAAAGCTCTCAAAAGCCAGAAAAGGCCTGTGGCATCACCTGCATTTGGGTCCTTGCGAGGAGCTATTCCCATGCCTGTGGCGGCGTGCCAAAAGTTCGCTAAGATGGCCGTTAGCACGCTAATCCGAAGGTTATGTTTGGGAATTTACCACTTGATTGGTAGTCATATGGCGAGTAAGTAGCCTGTACAGGCCCTTTGAACCCGTGCACAGAATCGTCCCAAGTAACGTTGTACTTCTTGGCGAATGATGCTTCTGGTCTTCCAAAAGTTTCACTCTGAAGAATATCAGCTCGTGTCTTCTCCGAACGAATGTATGAACACCGACCTTCTTAAAATAGGGGAGAAGACCTTCCCATCCCCAACCACGGTTCCCAAGTTCTTCCCAGGAGTCGTAATCCACGGCTGGACATCGAAGGAAAAACATTGCATTGATTGTAGATCCACCTCCGACTACTCGGCCCATAGGGACGAAGTAAGTACCGTTGTTGAGTCCACGCTACACAGCGATCAGCAAAAGAAATGTTGGGCTTGTTCAAGGGAAAGCGTAAGAATTGAGGTGTTTCACCTGAGGAGTACTGAAGATGTTTGGCCAGAAATACGGAACTGGGAAATACGATCCCGGCACTACAACTGAATCTTCTCCTCGATCAAACGCTCCGTATTCAATGACCAAGACGGATGCTGAAGTGATCAATATGGAGACGAGCTCTCAGTAGGATGGAAGAACTTACTATTCGGATCCTCAGTAAGGCGATCTGCTACAGTCAGCCCCCCAATTCCAGCACCAACAACGACGAAGTCGTATGTTGTGTTAGATGCCGTTTTTGAATCTACGACACGGGCATGTCTTCCCAATGGACCGCCAATCACACCAAAAGCGAACAGTGGAAGTACGAAAGCAAGTGTGAACCTCATCGTGAACGTTTAGTGAAACAAGAAGAAAAAAGGCGGAAAGGAACCGGAAATTTCCTGTTGACCTTATAGCCACTTGTCGGATATAACCTACGGTCAGCACTATTCTATAAGGGCGCATCGCTTGAACGTCCTGTGCGATCGATATGCCGGCCTATACTCCCCAGGCTCAGAGTAGAATGCGAGAGCGAGCTGTTTGTTCCTGGTCTGGGGAGGGCCAGCCTATTGTGTGCCTGCTTCTCTCGTACCCCGCGCATCGAGAATATCCAGGGGCGGCCCGTTCCCGGCATACGTTGCTGCGACATCTCTAATCCGCAGGGGATGAAGGAGAAGAAGGAGCTTCGAATGTGGCTGTCGAATGAAGGCAGAACTACCAGAAGATAGTGGTGTTAAAAACAAAATGACATTCATCTATCATATCAGTCTGGCAAATTTCAAGTTCGGCGTGGACGAGCAGTTAGTTGGACTGGCCAACCGCCACCGAAACCCAAAATGGAATATATGCATGCCACTAGCAGGGGAAGCTCTTCATTACCATGGTACTATGGCATGGCTTCCTTCAGCGCAAGATATGCAAGCCTGAGAATGATAGGACGAAAGATACGAAGTACGCATTTGGAGCCTCGGCTGCGAGAAACATGGAATAATTGGAAGACCTGACTTCATTGCGATTGTAGCGAGGTCTGAACTACTGACTACCTTGAGGCGTGTCATTTATTCTAGGATGAGAATAGGCGGGCGAACTTTCGGAGCAATCGATGGTTGGATGGCAGTAATGTATTCCAGGCTCATATCTATGCTTGTAGCATGCAGTAATGTTGCGTATAATTGAGCGAGATGATGCGGTAGTACAAGGACGACTATGGCGTGGATGTTTGTCATGGAGTACAGATGTTTCAAGGATGATGGAGATTTGTGTTGTATTAGTGATGAAAGCAGAGGAGGGGGGCACGGGAGGTGGAGAGAGAGATTCGGATCTCGGCAAAGCCAAGTAATTCAAAGCTCGAACTATCCCCAGATCAAGATCGACTCTCCTTCAACAACACTCACTGCCAAGCAACACTACAGGACGAGTAGTAGTCCGCCATGGGAGAAAAGTAGACTTGTTATACCGTCATCTACTATTCCGGCAGATTGCTAATTATTCTAGCCATATACGCTAACAGCGAGCCTTGCTTCTGCCAGCAGATATCCACAAGAAATACAACGCGACGACCACCCCAAGTCCATCGAGCCCAATGGTGAAAGACCATGCATTCCGATAGCTCCCCAGAGTATTGTCATCCCTTGTGTCCGTCTGCCAAATAGTTGTGCCAGCAATGCTCAACCTGAGGGAGATGGAATAATTTACGACGTATTGATCAAAGAGGCTGCAATCCCCTGGTGCTCACGCGGCATCCCATTGCTCAAGATGATTGTTCCAGCTGGGAAACTCATATCCATACCCCACGGCATAACGATGAGCGCTACGAATGTCTGTGCCCAATACGTCTGCGATACTGGGACGGTGGCAAGGAGAACTTGCCCGGTGATGAAACAAGCCATGGCTCCGACCATGATATATGCGACGTGGAATTTGGAGAACAGATATCCTACGGCTAGGGAAGCAAGGAGCCCGCTCATGCCAACAGGGCATTGTTGGGCGGCTGCGGATAGAACAGAGTGGTGTCGAAGGTTCTCAATCAATTGCCAGAGGTAGAATACACATATCCCGAAGCACGCCCAGCCACAGGCGATGATCGAGAGGGCATACAGAGCTTCTTTGGAGGGAGATTTGATAGGCACGAGAGGATACCGGGCTACGTGAGTCTCGACATAGATGAAAATCCCGAAGAAAAGCATCCCGAAAATCAGGAGGATGTATGTGTACGGTACAGACCATTCAACAACTGCGGCCTGATTCCAGGCAAAGTTGGATATAACCAGACCCGTCACTCCTGTTATGGTACCTGCGAAATCGAATGTCGGTTTCGAGACTGCGGACCTGACATCTTGTTCGTCTGGAGGGAGGATTAGGCAACTTGTGGCAGTGTATGTAAACAGCACAATTCCCATAACCCAGTAAGTCCACGGCCACCAGATGAGTTGGGAGAATATTGCAGCAAAAACACCACCCAATACGGCTCCAGCTGTATTTGGTCAGCTTGGATCTTCATTGGCATAGGAAAACCTGCCCGGTGCAGAGGCTCCAAAACATGCAAAGACATAGTTCTTCTTCTTCCCCTGAAAGCTGCAACCTGCAATTGCAAGTGCGTTCGGAACGATCAAAGCTGGGCCAATTCCCTGGAAGCTTCGACAGACGGAGAAAAGGATCGAGGTCGAGTATACTGAAAAGCCTGCGATCAAAGACCAGACACCATACCAAACTGTTCCAACGAGGAAGACCTTCTTATTTCCATACATAAGTTATCACCCAAACGCCCTATTTCCATGTATGAGAATTGGTCCAGATACCCAAGGAATTGAACATACCAGCAGGAAGGATGAACGTCCCGACTGTCAGACTGAACGCAGCTAGATACCAACTTATCTGTCCCTCGTTCGTTATACCGAAATTGCCTCCGAATATGTGCAAGGGCGCTGGCTTTACATTAGTTGAAACTATCTGCTGCAACAGGAGGACTTACCAAGTCCCTGTCCAAGTACTGACAAGGCCAATATCTGCGCCATGCAGATGGTTACAATGATGGCGCCTTCGTGCAAGACTGACATTCGCCTTTTTTTCTTCATATTTCTCCATCGTTGGAGATGACTCGGAATGTTGGCGAGCCCTTTCGCTGTTCTCATGATGTGTACTTTGACTGTCGAGTATGCTTTGATTGTCTGGAGACTCCATTATGTTATGCGTGTTTCCTGGACCAAAAGTCCGCTATGTGTTAATTTCAGGAATGCGCAAAGCTGGGCCAAGTTGTCACAGCCTTGATACCTTCAGCATCTTCAAACTTGCAGACATCCATATCCTTATGCCGCAGTAGTATTGACCCCACCTCACCCCAAGGCCTCCTTTTCTAGATCGGTTTTGATCCGAGAGATCTCAATGCTATGTCTGGTAAGCCACCCCCGCTACCCATAGCTGCACCAACAGAAAGATTGACTATGTTGATGATGCCCCAAGCTAACAAACTAGCAATTGACTAAGGCACCCCAAAATGGCTGCCGGGGTAATCTTTAACCTTATTCCAATCGTGCACGTCACCGAGCATGTTCCGCATTCAACTGTTGGAGCATTAGCCATGTAGACAATCGTTCGCGTCCACACAACATGTTCCAATAGTTCTCAATATACTCGGAGCGAGCATATGCCTACCTCTACCTCCTTCAACGCACAAAATAACTCAGGAAACCAGCACCTCGGAACATTCAATACCTCTCCCCTCTCTAGCTTGACCTAGTGTCTCGGAAAGTTCAACTACTGCCGGCATATCAGCCTAGCACCGACCGCACTTTATTTCAAATCGGACGAAGTGTGTTGGCCGAGGCTGAGAACAAGTGATGGGATTGAGCTGACATTGGGAAGGCCAGATCCGATTCTGGACAGTGTTGAGGGGGTCATTTTCGATTGTTGAATGAAGATACCTACACTTTTCGGGTGTTGTAATCCACGGATTCAGCAGAACACTCAATGTTTAAAAGTATTAAATTACATTTATGCATGCTCATTAGTAGTCCTCAATACGTCATATAATATACATTACAGTATCCCAACCGAGCCCAACCCCCTTTTCGTGCTGTTTGCCGCCGCAGCACCCATCAGACCTCCATGTCATTGTTCATGATGACCATTATGAATCCTGGAATTTCCTCCCAGATAAACCATTGAAACGCCAAATCCCACAAATAACGACATCCAAGAAGATAAGAGACAACTATACTCCGAAGAACACTCAGGTGCCTATCATGTCACCACCCTCGCCTCCACCACCTCATTCCTCATCGGCCATTCATACTCCACCTTGCCCCTCTCCCTCTTCGCCTCCTCCTCCTGCTCACGATCATACACAGCATATAACGCCTGTAACCAATGCTCCAAGATCCGCTCGGCGTCACGCACGTGACTGAACTGCTTTCCAGTAACATGGGCATCATACAACATCCTACGGACCTGGCTCTGCACAGTCTCGTAAGCCTCGATCATGAGGAGTATCTGTAGACCAGACGCTCGATCCTTGGTTTCTGTCGTCGATGTCGATATCGACGTTGTCGCTGGGTGATGTCGGAGGAGTGCAGTAGCGAGCTCGTGGGTGAGCAGTTCGGTGCAGATTTTGAGACCGATGTCTGTTTCTGGATCGAGGTTGGGTGTTGAGAGGGAGTGTTCAGAGTCGCTGTCGCTGTCGCTGTCTTGGTTATGACTTTGACTTTGACTATGACTCTCTTGACGAGTGTGATCCGATGCAGGTACTTTCTCAAAATCCCCATCAAGCGGCGAGCACGGCGGCGATCCAACTAACGTCTCTGCATCCGAACCAGAACCCGGCGTCGAAGGCGAAGACGAAAGTGAAGGCGCGCATCGCTCGTGCTGCCTCACCACATCCCGGAGACTGAGTTGACATTTGATCTTGCGGAGTCGCTTTGGAGTTTTCGGGAGGTACGATAACGACAGCGACGATGGGGAATGGTCATGTTCCTCTTCTTTTTCAAGTAGGCAGTCGTAATTGACGAATGAAGTTTTCAGACGGAGAGGAAGTACTGCTTGGTACTCGTCTGCAAGTGATTGCGCCTTGTCCAGCTCTAGGACTCGTAGTGGTGCGTCGCATATCACGGACTTCCGCTCCAATTGGCCAACGAAGAAGACGGGCGTCTTGCAGGAACGCCTGCGCAATTGGATCTCCGACTCCATGTTTCTGTTGTTCTTGGAACTAGTGGAGGAGCTGTGGGTAGAGTAGAGGCTGATTGAATCGTCCGAGATATTCCAATTTGATGGAGGTTGGAGTTTTTCCTGAGTTTTGCAATCGGGATGAGAATCTGGGTGAGGGTAAGGGTCAGGGTGAGCTCCAATACGAGGTTGGGAAGAGCTCTCCTGATCTTGGCCGCAGTCCTGCTTGTGGTTGCTGCCCCCTGTCAATACATCGTCATCGGCTCGCCTGCGTCCACCTCTGCGCTCCAAGCAGGATTCCACACCCACGATGCCAGTACTATCATCCCCAATTACCTTACCAGGAGAAGGAAATCTGGTGTCGAAGTAGCATCCGGGTGTCGCCTTCTGGAGTCTTCTTCTCTTATGTTGTTCTTGTTGATGGCCTGATGTTCTTCCTTTCGTAACCTTCGTTATTTTCGCTACTCTTGTCGCTGCGAATTGCACGAGCGCCATGATTAAGCGGGTTGATGAATAAGTGGACAAGTAAGTACGAGAGTGTCCCGTCGTTGCTGTATTGCGAGTAACGACGATGGTGCTCTGATCTATTGAGCTCTCTGTCTGGGGCTTGTTATTCAATGGTCGACAAGCAAAACGTAGGCTCAAGCTCTTTGCGCAATGAATGGGCTTTGTTGTCAGAGTCGCGAGAGTTTGGCACCAGTCTCAGAAGGTGCTCAGAAGGTTCCATCCAACAGCTGGCTGGCTGATTCATATTTGAATCTCAATTGTCTGCTGATGCCGTTTTACCCCCTCCTTGTTCATCTAGATTCTCACTGAATGACCTGCATCAGATTGTACGAAGTGGATGCCTTGCAGTTGCAGTTGCAGCCACATCACATTAATGTATGTCAAGCGTTTTCCTTTGGGGTGGGTGTGTTGAAGTTATCACGATACACACACCAAACGCTCTCCAAACTCTTGTCAGAGCTGAGCCAACGAGCGGGCTGAACCTGCTGACTGAGATGAGATGTTGATCCTTGCCATCGATATTCAGTCCCATATCACCGTGTCGGGCATGCCTGGGGCAGTCCGACGAAGCTCCATCTCATGATTCCGATGAGTTTGGTGTACAAAGAAAGTATAAGTGTATGTATAAGCATGTCGCTACCTCCTTTATTACTGTCGTCCTCGCCGATTCTCGCATTGCATGTGCAATGCCATGCCATGCCATGCTATGCGCTAGAAGAGTGAAGAGGATGGATTTTCGCAGGCGAAAGTTTCATGACAGTGCGCTACAGTAAGAGCGGGGTTGGGAATTCACTGACAGTACAAGGTTACTTTCTGACAGGGAAAGGCTACATACATACAGTACGGTACTGTGCTGTCTGTCATACGACTTTTCTTCTCGCTACAACTTCCTTTCTTCCTCCCCTCCCCTCCTTTTCATCTTGTTCGGAAAAGTCTCAAAGACGAGACAAGGCAAATCACAAGACAAGTGTCTTCCCAACTCTCCCTTTGGGTTAAAAATACCCACAGTATAACCTTAGACAATTGCAGAGAGGGCAGGGCAGACCACCTGCACGGGCAAAGCTTAGCACACCCATGCGCCCCATGGCGGGGTCATCACCATCAGCGAGAAGTAGCGTGGCGCAGTCTCACCACCACCCTATCATCTTCTGATCCGATCTTCAGCCTCTCCATCCCTCCACCGCCAATTCATGTCTCAAAGGGAGCTGAAAGCTGTTCCATCAATCAGATTATGCTTAACGAACATATAGCGTGGCTGACTCGCGAAAGTGTGGTTGCACGAAAATGCAGAGCATCGGATATGGTAAAGCCAATCGATCATGGGCTATCATTTTCGGTTCACATGTCCGAAGGGACTGTATTCGAGCCGATGGGAAGTCTTCCATCACCGAGGGAGGTGAGGTGGTCGACTTTGGAAGGCTGCGAGGCTGAAAGGATCGAGGATGCGATGGGCTTGTTGGCCGGCACCTGCCAGTCCATTCAAGCTCCCTTGCATCCAGTCTTCAAGACTCCAGAGTTCGTTGCCTCTTCCCAAGTGTGGGGCGCAGACTCGTGGCTGCTCCCGATATAGAATCACTTGGAGATGGAACTACCATTGGACCACTTCGAGCTCATTTTTCAATCCCATGGCTATGGGATCTGTTGTTCTTCGTGTTTTCGTCCTCATGATGCAGATTTTGTTTTCAGTAGACATACCACACTCATTCCTATCTGCGCTGGTCTGGGGGCTGTCCAAAGACATCCGATGTTGATAGAGAGGAAATCATGTGTGGAGATGTGTCATACGAAAGTTTATCTCAGCCTTGTGAAGACACCCTCAATTTTCTGAGTGGTGTTTGAGGAAATGGTGATGGCTCAGCAGAGAGGCAATGCTCAAGCTCAAATCCTTCACAGCCGTATCGGACTAATGAATCAATGAGATGGTCCTGATTATGCAGCCTGCTTGGGAGAAAGCCGTGACAGCAGACATGCTGAGGATGAGCATAATCCTGACGGCGTTCTGACTGCCTTGAGCTGATGATGGCTTTGGAGTATGTGATGTATAGGTAGTAGTATATCAGAGCTGGTCCTGCCTCTTCTTTTGATATCCAACCTGCAAGTTCTCTCTTCACTCTACCACTTCTTCATACATTCCTCTTCTAGATCTTAAGATCATACTCTTCAACCATTTCAAACATCGTCTCATAAATATGAGGTACTCAATCCTCATAGCACTTGTCCTTGGGACAGTTGGTATACTTGCCGATCAACCTACGGTGACTGCCTCCTACACTGTCCCATCCGACTCTTCCACAGTGACTATCAAATACACTGGACCGCCCGCACACTCCACATCTCTGCCACCAACCTACCATACCGATTGTGGTGAGCATTGCGGTGGAACCTGCGGGGATGGTGTTGTTCAGTCACCTTACGAGGAGTGTGATCTGGGCCCTAAGCTTAATGCAAGTCTTCCCTTTTAAAGCAGCGTTTCATTTAGGCGAGCTGTCTATGTTTAAGTCTCTACGATCGGTTACTAACTTTTCTCGTAGGGAGCTTGGAACTCAGGCTGCTCAGCTAACTGCACATGCGTCCCTGTTTGTAAGTACATTACGACTGTATCTACAGAGACAACTACTGACCCATATCAGGTGGTGATGGTAAAGTAGAAGGCACAGAGTCTTGCGACCTCGGATCTGAGAACGGAAAATGGAATTCTGGCTGTTCGAGCACCTGTACCTGCACTCCAGTCGTACGTAACACCTCATAAAAATCCAACTCTGTCTGGGCTTGACTGACTCTACTGTTCTTAGTGCGGCAATGGCATCAAAGAAGGCGACGAAGCTTGCGATTTGGGAGCTGACAATGGGAAATATAACTCCGGCTGCTCAGCTACTTGCGAGATTACGCCTATCTGTGGAAACGGCATCAAAGAGTGAGTGGAGATATTCTTTTTGGATCTGGGAGCTTTGAGGACTGACTGTGAATAGGCACGGAGAGGAATGCGACGCTGGCAACAAGAATGGCGCGTATAACAGTGGTTGTTCGACTGAGTGTAATGTGTGTGGCTATTGCGGTGACGGAATCGTTGATGAAGAAGCTGGAGAGACCTGTGACCTTGGATAGTAAGTTACTCTCTTTTCGTGCTACTGGACCCAGTTTGTCTTTGTGGCGCCCAACTTCACCCAAGAGTAAATGGACATCACATGACCCCATCAAACTTCAACACCATTTCTCCATGTTGATATGCAGCGCTAATATATGCTAGTCTCGTCAACGGAACTCCCGGTGCAAACTGCTCAGCAACCTGCACAGCCGAACTATGCAAATACGAATGTTCAAATGGCATAGTCGAACCTGGAGAGGAATGTAAGTCCACTCCCTCATTCGCACCTCTGATCCCTTCATACTGACTTGGAAACTAGGCGATGATGGAGTCAACAACGGACCAACTGGAAGATGCAGTTATAATTGCACCTGGAATAAATGCTCCTGCGGGAACGGAATTACTGAATAGTAAGTTCTTGTCCTGCTTATTCATATTATTTTTTGGGAGATGAGACTGATTTATGGCTAGTCCTGAGGAATGCGATGATGGTGAGCTGAATGGAACCTGGGGCTCTCATTGCAACACGAACTGTACTTTGAAGGAACCTTGTGGAAATCCAAACCCTCCTAGATGTGGAAACGGTGTTGTTGAATTGTGAGTCACCTCCCTTCCCTCTGGAACCCTTTCAATAACTAATATATACCAGCCCTGAGGTCTGCGATGACGGATATCTCAACGGCGGCGAATACTCTAACTGCACCACCGACTGCCAATGGTGCAACAAGGAGCCAGCTCGTTGTGGAGATGGACACATCGACTACGAGCTTGGGGAGACTTGCGACGATGGACTCGACAATGGTAAGCTCCCTCACTCTCCCCTACTCCCTCCCTACTTCAAGTATTCTAACTCCTCCACCAGGCACACCCCAATCATCCTGCACATCTACCTGCCAACCTTGCGGAACCGGTCCCAAACCACCTACCGCCTGCGCAACATGCAACCCTAACCCATTCCTGAACAAGTGCACCATCACGACATCTTGCATCGACACCCCAACCGGCAACGACTACTGCGCTTGTCGAGCTGGATATAGAGCAGATGGACTCGATGCTACGGATGCGAGACAGTTTAGACTCGCGTTCCCTGGGCAGGAGTATAGGGTTTTTGTTGCGCCGGGTGTGGAGTGTAATACGCTTTGCACGACGCCGTTCCCTGGTCCGGATTCTTGTAAGGAAGTCCCCGTGCAGGTTACTTGTTAAGTAGCGTGCAATTTGAATGCTTCTGGAGTTGAGCTGTGGGGTGTTTTAGTTTGATTTTCTTGTGAGCATGGATAGGAGCGGGTGGGAATGACTTTATGATTTATGGGATGGCATTGGGACTTGGGCTTGGGCTTGGACTTGGACTTGGATTTGGATTTGGATTTGGGGCGTGGTAGGGTGCATGTGTCTCCTGTCTGCATTTGTTTTCTCTCTCTTTCTCTTCTTAACTCTCATTCTTACTTACTTACTTACTTACATTCTTTGTTACGATACTAAAATAGCTATGAACTCATTGTTATCACTTCATCTAATTAGCCATTTCTAATTCACTATTTCTTATCGACTCAATCATTGTGTTGTTTACTTCTACCGCAAGCTTTCGCTTTGACTTATATGGCTGATGCGGACTGTTTCCGATTGGTAAATTTTTTTTTTTTCGTACAGTATTCTCAATATTACAATAATTTAGAATTCGCATAGCTGTTAACTTGATCTCTCTAGTTAAACAGAGAGACAGCGGCGGGGTGCCGATTATCCATTCTGGGAACACGGAAGCTCAAGCGAGATTGTCAACAAGTTGCCAGAAAATACATTTCTTCGTATTGATATTTATCAATTCATTCATTTATGCTGCATAGAAACTATTTGAACTGGGAGTTTATCATGTTAGAAGACATCATCACGAACATCAAGCGGGATGTCGAACATAGCCCATTATTGATGACTCCAGGGAAATGCTACCGGATGTTGATAGATGTATACACTTGGGTAAAAAGGGTAATAAATAACCCAAGCAAAAACCAAATACCGCATCCAAGTCGACAAATTCTGCGTCAGTGCCTTTTCGGTTTCGATTCCATGCGGACAAATGACGCTTCAAACAATTGGACGACGACGATGCCTGTACGTTGGGGAATTAAGTGGCCGATTGAGGCACGTGCGGAACATCAGAAGCAAAGTACTAACCACGAATTTTCACAACACAAAATGAATCATATCTAATCAGTCTCTGTCGATACTCCAAAAATAAAACTTAAGTTTTTTTTGGCCTTTTTTCTATAAGAATTGATTAGACGGTTGTGAGTAAAAACGCGACAACTTCGAACTCCGACAACTCGCCAAAATCGGCCACTCAATTCCCCTATGTACAGCGATGCATCCTTCCCGGTTCCAATCTGACATCGCGCGCCGCATGCCGCCTCGCTTAATACATTCCCTTAACCCGGTATCACTCCTCAGCCAGTGACAGTGGAGTAGCCTTCCGCTCCCCCGAGAATATAGATTTTACAAAAGGCAGACTTCCTTTGCACAGAGAAGAGACGGGAAGGACTGTTGCGCGCCCCGTTGGTCGGTGAGACGTATGTTGCCAAGATGGTACCTGGTCACTGTGCACAAAATGTGCTTGAGGCTGACCGCTTGGGGGGTATTGCATAGATATAGGGAACCACACTGCTGTCTACAATAAATATTCTTTGGGAACTATGCACCAAGTTGTGTCTCGACTCGGATCTGAAAGCGACGAAGCATGAAAAGGACTTCATCGGGGACTCTCAGACAGGAGGCGCTATGGCCGGTGACGCATCGTCCTGGTACAAAACTACTCGGCGACAGTGGAGTGGACCAGATCCCTGCTGGTGCGCTGGAACACATACGATACCTCAGTCAATTCTCCCCTATTCAAGTGTATCAATGGATAGAAGTTTGGAAGAGCTCCGAAAGTTTGTAGTTTTTCGTCGCGCATTTAACGTGTTATGGTTAACGCTGAACAGGAGAACATGAAGAAAATTTCAATTTGGATAGCAACTATGCTCTTGAGCTCACGACGGATGTCAAGACTGAGCACGGAGCTCGGGACCTGGAAGTGGATGAAAGGGTCAAGTCAAGGGTGAACCAGCAACCCACACCAAACATCTACAAGCGTGGCCGGATTTCACGCCTTGAGGTTTCCTCACCCAAAGACTCAGAGAAGCAAGCAACCCCAGAGAAGAGTGGTGCCCCAACAAAAAGCAGAACATCCCACAAAGATCGACCAGAGATCTATGCCTGCCTCTTCTGCCAGAAGACATTCAATCGGAAAGGAGACTGGAAGAGACACGAAGGCACACTACACGAGCCTCAGAGAGAATGGCGCTGCCCAGGATCGGGATGCAACCGTAAATTCTTCGCCCGCAACAAATTCCGGCGGCACCATGAGAGCGACCACGGATGTATCGATTGCAGACACGATTCTGATCCCGCGGTCATGATTGTCCTACGGAGTGCTTCGGCGTGGGGATGTGGGTTTTGCATTACGGTGTTGATGACTTGGGATGAGAGGGTTGATCATATTGGAGGTCATTTTGAGGCTGGATGTAAACGGCGGGAGTGGGACTTTTCAACTGTGGTGAGGAGCTTGTTGCTTCAACCTGGCATTTGCGACGCTTGGCTGTCTTTGCTTCATCAAATTCATGGCCCGTCAACGGCTAATTGGCCGCTCTTTGAATGGCGCTTGGATTCCTGTTTTGATCTGTTGAGGATGTTGAAAGCTTCAAAATCTTCGGATGCGACCCGAGACGTGGCTGGGGTCGTCCAGTCGGCCTACAAACTCGGCTCATCATCATCATCTCATCCTCAACTATACATCAGTCCACCTATATCTACAACTTCACCTGGCACCTATCTACAGAATCTTTCAAATCATGAAATCCCACTGGATGTTGCATCGGGAAAAGTGGAGGCCGGCAAGACTGCTCAAACGTTACAAACTTCACCAATGGAATCCATTGGACTTCAAACTTATTCTCAATTAAGCCAAGTCCCTACCGCCGACACGCAGACAAGTGATCAAGACCATGTATCAGAAGAATATGACTTCGATGGATGCTTCGGTGGCGTGGGCGCAAAAAACTATACTAGGCCTTGCCTAGAGATTTTCCAACCAACTTCCTGGGGTATGTGGCCCGAGCCTCTGGATTCTTTCATGCTCTAGTAGACACTACAAAAGTGGAAGGGAAGGGAAGGGCAAAGAAAGGGCAAATGTATCATTCTTTGGGATGGACTGTAGGATTCTGATTTTCTGTGGCACGTGAACTTGGCGTAATATAGATGAGTAAAGGTCCAGAAAAATACAAGATAGAAGCACATGCTCTTGTTTTCGTCCAAGACCAAAGATGATAAGTGGCACCAATCAAAAGTTGTACAGCTTCATCCCCGTTCCTGACTCCCAGACGATCTCTATTGTTTGTATCGCAGGGCCATCATATCCTTGCACAGTCTTTCTATTCTCAATAAGTCCAGTACATGACTGTCCCTGTGCAATATCCGCCATCTTAGCTGGACTGACATACGTGAAATGGCTGCCCGACCGCCGCAGGATAACTGGAGCGCGACATCCAAACAAGATCCTCATCTCACATCTTGACTCACGCGAGTCGAAGCCATGCTTAACATACCCCTATCCGAGATGAAGGACTAATGTTGCAATGAATGTGTCTGTTTCAGTTAAGGGCGGGGTAATGATTACCCCGCCTGACCCCTACGCATTTTGCTCTCTCATTCTAGACTATACCCGGCAACTCAATGTTTATCGGGGCCTAGCGTTGGACTAGACCTGTTAATAATTACATTTTAATGTTGACAGGCTCCCATTTAGAATACCGAATAACAGACATTTTGGCTGGTTGTCCCATCATAAAGCCACAAAGCCACAAAGCCACAAAGCAACTCACATCTTGCCCCCCCCCCCCCCAAAAAAAAACCCAGTCGCGATTGCGCCGAAGTGATGTCAATCCAGACCTCGGGAAGTAGTCCATATCCCAGTGGAAGAGGAGGAGAAAGATGTTAATTTAGCCAGTGACGCCTGTGATTAGGTACCCCTTCGATACTGTATTTCGTACCTCTCTTCTCGCTCAACCCGTCTGTTTACCTAGGTAGGTATAAATGAGGTTGACCGTCGAAAGAAGGGAACAAATTCTCCTGGGTCCAAATAAATGCAGAGATCCAAATGTGAATGCTCATACGCTTGCGGCTTACATCGTGTTTACCCATCGCTACGAGCGATCGGGAGAATACGGAACTTGGTCATGTGAGTAGCGGGGTCGGTGGAATTCCGCAAGGTGAGTCAAATGTGCACGAAGAAGAAACGGACCAAGCTCGCAATATATGTCTACTGTATGTCCTAAGCAGCCTCCACCGTAATCTAGAACAACGATTGAGAGTCAAAAGAACTCTCTGTCGCATCTCGAGTCTGCTCCAACCCACTATCGTCACACCGAAAATCATGACTTCCCTGTCGCGAACACCTCTAGTTATCCTATTCTCCCTCCCCGTCGCCAGCGCATCTTTCCTCGCAATATACTTCTACAATCGTCCCCTTCCGCTTACCACACCTCGCAAAATTACTATTACGAGAACTCTCTCATCTTCATGCACAGCCAAGTCTACTTCCCAGTCATTGTCGATCGTCAACCCGCACAACCACATCACAGACCCTGATTCCATTTCCATCAACCTTCTCAGGTCCGAAATCGGAGAATTGAGCGATGAAGAAATTCTTGCTAGGTTTCTGAAGGGCTTCTTCAGTGGGTGGAGTTTCCTGCCTGAAAGAACATATCTCGGTGCTCTTGGATTGATGGGAAGGTGTTTAATCCCTGTAAGTTTCACTGGTACGTATTTTTAGGCCCACGAACATAGTCAGACAAGACTTGTGCATTCTGATAAAATAAAGGTGCTCATACTGATGGCTCTTGGCTTTCTTCGCCGAACGATTTGAGTAAGACCAAGCTGCCTGAGAAGTATTCTAAGCTTTTCCATGGTAACTTCATGGTTCTGGATGTGAAGATCAGAGATCAAAATCAAAGCATTCCTGATGGGACACCTGACAAAAGTCCCGAAAGCTACGTGGACGTTGCCTTTGGAGATGATCGCAGAGGCTTTGCTGGCTTCCATCGTTTGGAGATATCTCGTGATGATAAATCTAATAATACAGGCGCTACACTTTGCTACTCGAGTATGGCGTGTAATCCTTCGGTGAATCAATTTCCACTACCAGAATTCATGTTCAGCTTTCACAGATGGTACGGAATGTGTTTATTCCGAGATGGTGTTGGGATGGTCTTGACATAGTGACACTAAGAAGACATAGAGGGAAGTGCAACAGCAGATTTTTCCACTCCATTGTATATTATAATATTGTACAATTATTACGCGAGTATATACGCAGTCTATCTTAGCTCTAACGTTCCCATTCACATGTTAGCTTTTGACAGCAACTAACCCTCCTTACACAATTTCTAGCTAGCTCACTTCTCACAGCAGAGCAGCGAAGAAAATCGAGGCAGCAGCCATGACCAACCTGCTGGACTTGATACTGGAAGCGCCAGAATCATTAAGTGGAGTATTATCTGTTAAATTAGGGCCTCCGTTTAGGCCAGTGTCATTGCCGGATGATTCCTGCCAGTGGAACCCTCAACACACAGGCTGGAGTTTGTCCACAGAGCATCGGCAGCTGTCTGCCACAGAACGGAATAATCCGCTAGCATTTCTGCCGTGTAAAAGATTCGACAATCGGCTGCTTCATAGATAAATTGAAGTGGCACATCCTGAGCATCTTCGCGTACTTGATCACGGAAGTTGACTGCGATGCCAGCGAGCGGAACGTTGATGGGTGGTGCTAGAGGGGAAGGAAGCGAAGATGTGTTGACAGATGGGTTATAAAGGAGTGTAGCGTTCACGGTAACGGCAATGGCGTCGGCTCCATATCGAAGAGCTCCTCGAGTGCCTAGAAGCAAATTAGAGGAACCAATCGCAACTCATAAGAGGGTACTCACCTGCAACTGCTTGCATAGGGCCGGTTCGAGGAAGGCCACCAACAACAACTGACTTGACCCCTTGGTGAGTTTTCATTTGCTCCGCGAACACAGAGCATGTAGAGCCACAGTATCCGTCAGTGAGCATGAGGATGTCTTCCGGAGCGAAGTACTGAGGAGCAACATTGCTCTCATTGGCATAGCCTGACACAACAATACCATTTCCAGATTGGATTTCCGAATTTGCGACATCGCTCAAGTTATAACGTTCCTGGAATGCATCAGTTCAGACATTCACACAAACACCATAAGTTGGGGCATACAGTAGCAGTGTAGAAATCTCCATGCGAGGGGTAGGGGCCATAGAAATCGGCCCAATCTGAGAAGTCACGGCCATCCATATCAACTGCATTCCCGAAATAAAACGGGGATCCAAGTAGCATTGATTCCGCATTGGCTATCGATCCGAGCGTACGTCCGATGGTGTCCAATGACGAGTGAGCCCTAAGTCGACTGCCCACGAAGGGCTCATCTGTTGGGAATAGCTATGCAGGTCAGTGACAGACTCGTTCTATAGTGAGCACTATGTTGCGTACCTGTTTAAACAGATCAATGCCAAGGAGCACAGTTCCACCACCGTTACCTTGAAGATCAATCACGAGTTTGTTCATACCAGCTTCCTTTGATTTCAGCAGAAACTGGGATACGGCGTCTTGAGCAGTCTCCGCTAGTTCACCTGGCATCAAGAAGCTCGTAATGCTCAAGACCGCCACCGAAGTTTCGTTCAAGAAATATCCTGAGACAAAGCCACCAAACCCAAGACCCTCTTGTACCACGACTGGCCGGGGGTATGGTGCACCTAGCTCTTGAAGGGAGTTTGTCAACTCAGATTGTCCTATGGGCTGGGGAGGAGTCGGTGGCTGTGGTGTGAGGAGGGCTCGATATAACTCTTCTCCGCTCGTAATCCCAGTCAAATTCTTTTGAGCTTTCGAACGCCAGTTCTCAGAGGCGTCAGAACCGTTTGCGAAAGTAAGATTCATCGTGTCGCTTCCAAGGTAGTCGAGGCCAAGGCCAATTGGTGACGATTGAACTCTTCCATTGCCCACATATCGTGCAGCGTTGAACAGAATGCTATTATAGTCTGCATGCGGCTCGATGGTACCTGTGGCGTAATCTTTGGCATATCCAGCAAGGAAGTCTTCCGCAATTTGACCATTGATCTCAGTGACAGGGGATGGGGTCCACGAAAGCCCAACTGAAGATGTTGCCACCACTTCAAAATCTTCTGTATAATATGTCAGGCTGGGCAATCGCTACTCAGGAGTGATACTCACTATATACATATATCTGAGGTAGCTGAATGCCATCAGAAGAGACAGATATGAATTCGAATGGGCTTCGGAAGCTAAAAAGGCTATACAGCGGGGTTTGCAGTGCAAGGTGGCCTTCATGTGCCCCATGCAGAAGATGCTGAACTGCAAGTTCAAATTCGTATTGATTGGCGAAAGAATCATGGGAAATTTGAGAAGTGATATTGTCTAATCCTCCCATAAGGTCCACGGCGGTTTGCTGGTATGACTCTGGAGGGTCTTTCAACCAAGCGAGAGTACTCTGGAACTCAAGGTAGGGTCTGAAGTAATCGATCAGGCCGATGGCAGCCTCCTTATCGAGTGGCACAGAAGTCAGACATTCAAAAGCAAGACCCGGTGCGAACGGTGGGACATCTCTTAGGGCTGTCGCAAAATTAGTAAACTTTCTAGCAGAATCTGTATTCTACCTACTGGCGCTAGAGTTCGCTTCGAATGTGCTCTCATGTAGCAAGGCGATCGCTGCACATCCATCAAGAGGAATAGCACTCGCCGTTGAAGTCGAGGTTGGAGCGGCCACGATAGACGAGACCGTTGATGTGACGAGAGTAGATTGAGCAAAAGAGCTCGCAGCAAACCCTAGCTGAATGAGATGAACTTTCGAATGCATCTTGACAATTGGAAGTCTTTGTTGTTTGGTTGATCAATGCCTTTCGATTTTGAGGATGTTAGGATATTTGTACTCGTACGAGAACAAGGAACTTGCCAGTGTTGTTGATGTCAAGCCAACTGCGCTTGCCACCATCGTGCAGCCTGCTAACAATGCCAATACGGTTACGGCCTTGCAATAGGTCAAGCTATCTCTACACTAGCGCTCTTGTAGCGCCCTTGGCACTGGTAGGTTGACTTATGCCTGGGCTACTTGTTTAATCGTCAGCTCGCCTACGGTGGGCTTCCTACATCCTTCTAGTCTTAGTCAGAATAAGGAATGCGGATTTTCGACGTTTTTTGGTAGGAAAAAGTGAGGAACATACTAAAAATCAGGAATACTAAAATTTCAGCTGCGCTGATATTTATTCGATTTTAGCAGAGAAAACGAAAAGAAATACAAATAAAATTTAACGTAATAAGCTACCTATATATAAAAAAAGTAATACATCCACTAAATAAGTACGTACGAATAGGCTTATTCACCTTTTATAATTTTATCTTTCATCTTTATAAAGTTATTTTTAATTAAAGCTGCGATTTCTTCGAGAGTTAAAGCGTTCTTGTGAGCAAAAAAAGTAATCCATTCGCTTCCGATCCGCAGTCGCTTATTCTGACTAAGACTAGAAGGATGTAGGAAGCTCACAGTAGGCGAGCTGACAATTACCACCAAGGGACAGGATCCGTCATTGTGGTCTGGCGCCTCTAACAAGGGCCGTAGTAGTCTCGCAGCCTTACCATAGCCTCAGACTTCGATGTCAGAAAACAGGAAATATTCTTGAACTGGGGAAAATGCTAACGCTGTTAAGGAACCCCGAGCGAGCGACCCCTGGGGGGCGCAGAGCTAACTGCGGGCAAGGCTGAGTGATGACCGTCGTGTCGCGTATCAGACTTCTCGCTTGGGTTAATGGTCAATTGCTGCACAGAGATGTACGTACTCTAGCACTGTAGACTAAGAACCAATTACCATTGACTTGAACCAAGTATTAGACCAGCAGTAAGTTCTAGTACAATGCTACACAACATTGCGAAACGGTCCCAAAATGATGCCTTCGTATTATGAGAAATTTTGTAAACCTAATAACCACGCTTTCAGGAGGGGTGAGGCACTGAGGCTTTCCTGTTGAGGATCTTTGGCCAGAGGTTCACCACTTAAATTCCAAACCGTCTCTAATCGAGAATGATCTACTCTTTTAAAAAAATAGTAGCAGGATCACCTATAAGCGTATCTTTGATTTTTAGGCCTCTGAGCTATGCTCTTGAACACACTTCGGCTCTTAAATAGCTACTAGTTTCCGAAACTTTCGGCTCGAGTTTTGCAAAGACGGCACAGATTTCGTACAAAAAATCTCATTGCAAGGGCTGTGAAATAAAATGATGCCAAAAGAAGCAAACTGCAACAATTCGCACAAAATGAACTTACAGACAAAGTTCTCTTGCGATGTCATAGTCTGTCGTGGGACTGACAGGCGTAGAAGTCGATCAAATATTGCAAGTGTCGAAGTACGCAATTTTGAAACCGTACAATGATTGCGTTGGATATGTATAGCCAACGCAGCGAGACGGTTACATCTGATTATCAGAGCTGCAGTTAGTGCTGCAAATTTCGAAATTATCAATGACAATTCAACCTCCTTCTCTAACATCCAACCAACTTGGCTCAGCTCACTCCAAGCACTCGAATCCAATTTAAGGCTGGCGTTGCAGTGGACTCAATCATTGACCCGTTACTTAGTTCATGGACCGCCATTGTAACCGTGGGAGTCCCTTGGTAGGTATGGTAGCTGGGGAGATCACCTGACTAGCTTATCCTATGATATAATTGGATTCACCTAGCAGCGATGTATCTAAGGTCTGGAGCGACTTGATGTCTTGGTAAATTGAATCGTAGATATTCTGGCGGATGTATAGGCACAAGACGACAATTGTGATCTTGCAAATATCGTGAATGGTCTCAGGTCACTCGACACCTCGCTCGTGTCTCTGAGACTGTCATCAAAGAATGTAACGAAGGCTAGCCCACAAAAATGGATTTCAAGCATAATATTCATTCATTGTGAAATACTTGTAATTATGCGAATTTTTGACGAATATCATCGGTGTCAATTTCTCCGAAATGTCGGCTCATTCTATGTGCCGCCCAATGGCAAACCAGACCGAGAGGCAGCTGGATCTGTCAACGAATCCGTCTGCTCATCAAATTAATCCTGTTGTTTTGGACGGAAATCGGGGCCTGGAGGAGATATCAGGTTCCGTAGCGGACGTTGGTAGGCTGTGGGTGCTAGGTATTGCTCCTAAAGTACTGTAGGGACCTCGCACAGGAAACAAAGGCTCGGCCTTACCAAATCCCCATGCTTCAATAACGGCCTGGTATTCCCAGCTATAGAAGTCTGCGTTTTCATTCGCCAAGCTGAGCGGCAAAAGTCTCGAGACACCATGGGTATCTTCAACCACGATGATTCAGAACGGAACCATAACTGTCCAACTCTTGAATACACTGATATTGGTAAGAAACAACAGTTGAATTCTCTAGCTGTTGATGCTCATGGCTTCTTATAGAATAGGTCTCTGCCGTTAGAAAGCTCACTTTCCATCAGGTAGGTGATAACTAGTCGTCGTTTCAGAAGCTTCACTTGCATTTTCCTGTGCGGTAACTTTCGTCTTGAATTTCAGACATGCAATACACTAATCGATACCTAAGGAGCAGAAACAGTGAGTTAGAATCTCAGAGATCATACGCAAGTAACTTACGGTTGGTCAGAATCATTCGAATTGTCTTCATGATACCCGTCTTCTCTACATATTCGTTTCTACCAATATTGAGGAGAACTTGGAACCTGGCCGCGTTTGCATGTACAGTATTTTAAATTGATTCGAGGAGCGTCTGAAAATGTTGTTCTCGTTCGCGTTGGCTATGGGTGTATAGAATAATCAGAGTTTTGCGATATCGCTTCTCTGTCCTCTCGCTCGTAGTGATGCATCCATGGCTGCCTTCTCGCTTAATTTCAGCGATGTGGTTCACTCTGTAAGTTTACGTAGTGTATTGAAAGGTCGCTTCATTTTTATTGGTGAAGTGCACATCATCTTCGTCAGCGACTTATAGGCCCTAGAAATCCTGAATCTTGATTGCAGTCGGGATATCGCCAGGATCAATGGATCTTTACCTTAGTTGATTCCAAAGTGGACAGATCAATCTCAATTTACAATAAGGTCTATACATAGATATTTCTCGTCGTGCTTGTGCCTCTGTTTTAGGTCTATCGAACCACCGGCATGTAGCCCGCGCCCGTACGAGCAAATCATAGTACCGTCTATCACTACACCTATCAGTTGACGATTCTTCTTCCATGATATTAGCAGGGCAATTATTGCCATGCACATTACAGTGACTTAGCTCGTCAACTTGACCACAGATACTGCGCGCTCAAAATCCTCCTCAACCCCGCTTGTTTGTCCAACAGATCCTCCAGTGTCAACTCAAGTGTCATAAGCGAGCTCACATCCATCAGAACTAGGGAAAATCTCCATTGACTCTGGATTCCACAGCAAGTGATCTTGTCTTCTGACCATGCTATAAGCAAGCGGTGCAGCTTGTCGAATGCCCATAACATCCGTGATCCATTGAAGTCGACCAGCAACCCAGCATCGCATCACATCAGAAACCATTCCCGTGACCCCTGCTGTGTAAAGAGGCCAAATTAGTAGGTTTCCGTTCACGGATTTAGGTGCCTGGTCCGTGAAGCCCCTGCTCTCGGGATTGTACCCAAGAAAGTATGGAACGCTGGCGCAGATATCATAGCAAAGCTGCAGGAGGGTTGAGTTTGAAGTGAGTATCTGGTTCTCGTAGAAGCAATGGTCCTCCCAGAGCAGGTTTGATTCGGGATTGACTTGGGACAGGTAGCCAAGTTGATCGAGAATTAACTCGTTCACAAGTATGCGAGCGCTTCGGTAATTGTTCCATATAGCTGCGATCCAGATTGAGGAGTAGACATGGTAATGGTCTGAAAAGACATCATCGGATCTCTCGTTTAGTGTGACTGTCTGGTAGATGTACTGAAGGGGACAGGTTCGTGCCCACATATCGTACTCGTTATCTAAAGTGCATGCTGTAGAGATCACCCTTTCTGGATCGCTGTAGTCTCGAAAAGAGCTCATTGATGCGCGAAGATTACAGTATCTGATCGCGAGATTGGAGAGGGTTGTCGCGGCTGCTTGCTCGGCAGTCTCACAATCTAGGTCCTGAGACCACTCGCTGATTATTTGGGGGATCTTAGCATGCCTTTGGATGCAGTTCGTAATCTTAATAGGTCAGAAGGCGATGGCTAGTCACTGGACATAGATACTTACAACTTGAGTCCTCAGATGAATGAATAAGTGGTAACCGATAGGCGTCCTAAGCTGTTCCTTGCCTCGGAGTTGCAGCAAGGCCGAAGCTCCGGTGATGTGTCTTGTCCAGGTTTCCATGGAGTGCTGGCTATTGCATGAGTTTGTCTATTTTAAAGTTAGGGAATAGGAGCGAAGTGTCAGGAGGCCTGCATACCTCGTACAGGCCTAATAGCATGATTGCAATGATGGTCTGGTCAGCCTTCGCTCCCTCGATAGTTCTCAATTGTGTGCTGATAGATTTCAACGCCGAGTTGTACTTTGCGGTGGCATTTGCCAGGATATTCGATGCTCCCCAGAAATGAGCGAGGCCAACGAGTCCCAAAGATGTAACAGAATCAGCTAAGGCGCTACCAATTTCCTCACATCCATAGATGTCTGAGAGGTATTGGAAATTTCCTCGCGAAAACATGTCTTGTTGCAGGACGTAGTTTTGAAAGAAGAAGCAGGTCGCTTGTTCATCAGGAGAAGTTCCAAGACTGAATGATATAACTGGCAGCATCTCAACGTCTGGTATCAGAAGAGACAGTTGAGACTCGTCAGGAATTGCCATCACCAGAGCCTGAGTCGAGTCTGTTGGTGTTGGTGCTGCTTTTGAGACTGTGGGGCATTTCTTCTGTGATTGAGAGGCCTTCGCTCGTTGACGCCTGGAGCTGAGACCCTCAGACTCATCCCGAAACATCATATCTGCTGGATTTCGATATCCATTACAAGTTCGCCCTGCCCGCATACATTGGGAGCAAGAGGGTCTTTTGGTGTCACACTGTTAAGATTAGTGCGCAGTACCTCCAGGACTACGTTTACACCTACTTTTGTTCTCCGCAGTCTGCATTCTCCACATGCTTTACTGGGCTTTCCACAATAAACCATAGTGATGTTTTGCGGGCGTGAGAATACGGGTGTTGAAGATATGGAGGACAAGGGTCGCACTTTGTCTGTTGAAAGTTGAGCAACAAGCACAGCGTTATTTCGCGAGATGAAGGGAGACTGCGAAGTCAAACTCAATACGGGCCGAGTATTATATCTCACCATGGCCGGTGCGGTACCGGTCACTGGTGCAGATATGCAGGGTCTCTAAGTAAGCTTTCTAGCTCCATGGACTCTCCGGTCCAACCCGTCTTCGAGAACACCCCAAACGAGGGGCATGGAACAATGATCAGCCTCAGTAAAAGCTTATTCGAGACATTCATCAGATTGCTGTTCAACTTCTATATCCGTGCCGTGTCAATGGGAATTACCATTCCCGAATTCGCTGAGGGAGATTCCTGAATAATCAGAAGCTTACGACAAGCCTAACCTTTTGAGGAAGATGCTTCGTAGCGTTAAGCCACCAGGCCCCAATCGAATGAGATTCCTTCACTACTTGATACTTTTGCGAAGCATATGAAATGATGACTAGCATGTTACTCAGGTCGTTAAAGGATGCACTCCAATCAATCTCCTGTAACGACCGATCAACTGTGCATACGTATGAAAACAAGCTTTCCCTAGCCGATCTCTAGATCGCTCCACACCCTCTCTATTATTTCGTTTTTTATGATTCAGCCCTGTGACTGTGGGACTTTGCTGACATCCAGACTTCTTGGATAGGCATTCGTTGAGTACTGACACACAAACTGTAGGAAAAAGCTCAGTATTTCACAGTTCGCCAAAAGCTACTGATGTGGTCCTTGATGAGCGATTCCATCATTAAGGCCAGTAAAAGGCAAGTATCTTGATTCTCCATGTCGCAATCAATGCCCAGTGTATATAATGAGATCGTACTCTCAAAGACCAGAATCTCTCATCTCAAATCGACAACTGGCTGTTTTCTCAAGTCCCAACGCGATACTGCTCTGCTCATTTCTAAGACGTCCAATCACCACTTTCGGGGCCTGATATCGATTGCTTCAAGTAAATCGAACAGCCAAAATCATGGTTCACACTGAAGAGGCTATCGCTTATGCCGAGCTCTGTGTCTATGTTCCCATTTTCATTCTTACCTTGGTTGTCGTCTTCCGTCATGGATTTAAGAAGCAACTTGGGTGGATTTATCTTGCCATCTTTTGTGCCATTCGAATTTCAGGTGCGGGATTCAAGATCGACGAATCGAAGCACCCAAATAAGACCAATACCGAGTGGTCTGGGATCCTTCAGTCTGTCGGCCTGAGCCCATTGCTGATGGCAAGCTTGGGTCTTCTCAAACGGGTGTAAGATATGCCTACGAATTACCAGCAGATTGCTAATACCGATGCCAGTACCGACGAAGTCTCAAACCATGTCCGATCTCAGACCAATTCTTACACCAGTAATCGTGGAATCTCGGGCCTCATCACAAAACGTGCCACGGCCAACTCCCGCCGAAGTCGCATCATTCAGGTCATGCAACTACCAACCATGATCGCTCTCATACTTTGTGTGGTGGGTGGAACCGACGAAGCCGACTCCAGTCTATCTGAGATCAAGACCGGAAAGAAGTACACCAAGATCGGTATCATCATCTTTCTGTTTGTTTATCTCCTCCTCAGCTCCCTCGTCATTATCACCATGAAGGATGTGGGAAACGCAATGAAGGGAGAGAAGCGCATTTATTTCGCAATTCTCTGCGCACTGCCATTCATCGCTGTCAGACTTCTGTGGAGTCTCTTGTCTGCCTTCTCGCATAACAGGGACTTCTCCCTGACCGACAGCGGCAAACCTTTGATTCAATTGTTCATGGCAGTGGTGGAAGAGTTTTTAGTTGTTTGCCTGTACACCCTGGCAGGTCTTACTGCACATAAATACTGACGATGACGGTCCGATGATAGAAATGGGTGGAAAGGTGGTTCTGTAGCCGATCATCCAGAAGTGAGTGCTGTGCGGCAAAATTGAGATAGGAGGGCAGGCGTTTCAGGTATCTGATTGTGTCTTTTTTTCTCTCCTTGGGGAGATTGGGAATGGATTTTATAAATTTGAATTGTTACTGTTTTATTGTAGAAAATAGATTCAATATCGTAGAATTGAATGTATGATTTATTTGCAATGTCTGTTGAAATTATGCAAACAGCAATCAACTACGTCCTGAAGCTGCACAAGATTGACGCTCCAAGTCCCCCTACTTTTCGCATGATTTGGCATGATTGGAAATGATAAGGCGAATCACGGGCCATTGTTCTACAAAACATCGATCGACCTGTAAGACTATCTTTATTTTCCCGCAGTGGGAGGACTTCTGTAGTTTTTGAGCTAGTCCAAATAAGGGCTGCAGGACGTAGCGTCTATCAAACTCGCTTGTCGCATTAACAGTCCGAGGGTCCACTCACAGGTAGGCAGTCGTAACTCTATATCGCTTTTTCCACGCTCAAATCCCATATTACCATACGACTTCGCTCCCAGATGGCCATATGTAGCTACCAGCCCGCAATTGCCAAGACATGCTCAACTGTGCCAAACACCGAGGTCGATGCTTGAAACAGTAGAACTTTAGCAGCTTGCTCAACATGGAGGAGCGCTTTATACGCCAGACGACGACGTGGAATCCATGTCTGTTCACGAATGTAAAGTCGGCCTGATTTCGTAGCCTCGGTAGCTCTGAATTCTCATTGCGGGGTGCAAAGCTCTGATCAGGACTTATCTCCGACGCCTTGATTTTTGCCTTCTCCCATCATACATCAAATATGGAATCCAGAATAACTCCGAGGCTCCCGAAAGATCAATTTTTGAAACTGTTGCATTGGGGACGTGTTGATTTGTTCTAACTATATTCACACAGTTCTCCATTTCTTTGCTTCCTTGCCCCTCGGTTTTGAGCCTCGCCTCAGCTGACGTCTGACGTTACCAGCATTCGAAAGAAAGAAAAGACCCAAGTTTTGGACGCAAAAACTTCAAGCTCAAGTAGGGTTCAACCAGTAGTAATTTAACCATCATGGTGATCGTTAGACTCCTTACTGCTGGTGTTGGACTTGCTCTTGACGCATACGCTGAAAGACAATCGTCTAGGGATCAAAGGAGAAATGCAGGTCTTCCGCGACAAGACTCGCCACATGGTCAGTTGAAAACATCTCTGTGAAATTGAACAACTCATTGAAGCTTTGATAGGCACAGGCATCGTTTCTAATGATGCAAAGCAAAGAGATCGCGACATCGAAGCATTCAATGAGTTGCAAAGTTACGCGGACTTTCAAAAGGCACTCTCAGAGAAAGTACTGGTTGACCTAGCTAGGGAGGATGGCTCGATCAGCCATGGGTTCCCACCACAATCATCATACAACAACAGCGACCAATACTCATCGTATCTACGACATGGTCCTCAATTACAAACCGGGCAAGGTTCACTGCCATATCCTGTGATCATTCCCCAGTATCTTCACCAAGATGCGTATAGATGGCCCAGATCCTATTCATCTTCTCTGATGGAATGCGGGATTGATCAACAGGCTTTCTTGGCTTTCATAGATTCCTTCAACGAGTCACTCAAAGTAAGTGATGCTTGGTGGGTATAAAATTGGAACTCATATCAAAAACAGTCGTCACCTCTCCTTGATGTTGTCAATGTTGATAAACTATGTTCTGGCGTAGCTTGGAGAGACTCCACTTCCAGTCTGTCCATGGCCATTCCAGCTGCTCTACGGCTGGCCAAGACCACCGAAGCAGACGCAACGTGAGTGGACTCTCCTCATGCTAAGTGCTGCTTGAAAGCCAGGAACTAAACAATTTATTTCATGAACTAGAACAAACCAGATCCTAGCCCATGCCAACAATGTGCTGTTTCGAGCAAGAGGGCTGTTTATTATGATTGTTGCTTCGTTGCCAGACCTACCATCGCAAGTTGTCACTGTCAACTACCAGAATTACCTCAGCGGCAACAATCACATCAGCTCTTCGACATCAGAATCAAACGAGAACTTATACACCTCGTTTGAAGGCCAAAATATGCGAGGATCTTTAGCCCTCCCACCGAACCGGAGGTTGAAGCAAATGAGCAATTTCATCGCGGACTACAGCGAACGAAGACCACACTTCCGGCGCGTAAGTGTTGCGTTTCAGGACATGTCCGTAATTGCTTACAATTCGGTAGATGAACAGTTTTCAATCCGATAAATTCGAACAGTCCACCAACTCCAGTTCAAAAATGAACACCCTGCAAGAAAATCTAGCACACCGCAAAGGCCCACTATCAGCCTTTGCTTCTTCAATTGCCAACCGAAATAACCATGTGGGTACACAGCGGCGAAGAAAGAGGAGATTAGAGATTTCGAGACCCCAAGTTTCAAAAAGCAGAAATGTTTGGAGTATTGCGGAGGGAACAGCAAACCCCCGAGCTGAGGATAGAGGGGCAAAATCTTCTGGACGCCCCATGCAGGACATGACATATAAGGCAGAAGCGCCGACAGGCTTCCATGCTGGTATCCAGAGCGTAAGTGAGGCACTACAAACTTTTAGGGACTTAAACTGACTGTGTAGGGTGTTTTGTACTTGGTTGTGGTTAATGACATCGAAGTTGAGATCAACGAGAAGCGGACAGAGCAATCTGCACCAACGCCTGCATGGAATGAAAACGGATGGCGCAGTGGATTTGATGTTGACGAAATTACCCAATTGAGCACCTCGTCGCATGGTAATAAAATGGACATGGAAATGGCTTCGCCACCAGCTTATGACTCTGGATCTTACTTCAACGGTGGCATGAGCAATTCTGGATTTTGAACTTGGTACTGAGAGAGACTGATGTTCCGGGTCCAAACAAAACTGTTCTCTTCTGCCCCCACAGGCATTGGCCAGAAAATAGTAAAGGCTAGCGTCCTTAGTTTTTTTCTTCTTTTTTGGGGGGGGCATATTTTTGCCATCGAATTTCCGGGAATTAAAGTGAGTTTATGAGTTCCTGGAACAAATGCAAATTAAGCCTTGTCTCAACTCACTACTTGCTCTGTTATTTGTCCTCACCAACAATACCACGAAAAACGCTCGTATCGCAGCTACTCCAGACTTATTCTAGCCTACCCTCTTAAATGATTGACAGCTCTGAGTGCCTTTAGAAGACCGCCATGTACGATGCCAGTATGAATACCCATAGAAAAGGATAAGCCTGGCCGGGAATTTATTTTGGACTCAGTGAGGGTCAGAGTTGACATCCAAATAGAGATCAACGCGCCGTTCTAAGGGACCAGGAATCGTTTAGACGGCAATGTCTTCAAGGAAACCGGTAGGCAATTACTTCAAAGTTGCTGGCGCGGTAGGGGATCACGTGGTCGATTCCCGATTCAGGCATAAGTCAACATCGATGGCTGAGTATAAAGAACTACAGAATAAAGGAGCGCATAATCATCTACGTGTGGAGATTAAGTAATGTTGACTTCAAAATCTTGATCTAGGGCTGAGATGATTTTGTAGATATGATATTGATAGATTGGCATCGTACCTTACCTCGATATATTTTGCGGCCGCTGAGGCCCAGGAGCTGGGTACATACCAACTATTCTTGATCACGGGAGGCACTGATTTAGCTTCAAATAGACGAGCAAAGGGACTGTAAGGCTTAGACACCACAAGCGCACCTTGTAGACTTCTATTCTCCATTGATCTCCTCAAAAAGCCCACGATCACGTGCAAGATTGCAAATAAAGCCCCAATTACTCGCGCAACTTCCCTTTCGATCCTTTGAAGCCATATTCAAGCTTTACAGGCTTGCTCTTTGCTTCTTGCAACTACATACCAGAGATTCTAAGCGCTGACTTGCGACAATGGAACAACGACATGAAAAGAAGGTCGACTGGGCTAGAGGCCTGGAGATAATCTTCAGAGACGACTGTATCCAAGAGTCTTGCAGATCATCCCTGATCTCTCTCGAAGGCTCGAGGAAAGGAGGTGGTCGTATGCTTTGCAGAGGGTGCGGATATCAACAGAGAAATACCAGATCATACCCACGCCTCGGGTCCTTACAACCCAAAAATCATAGTCAATATGGTAAAGTCATAACAGTTCCCTTCTTCTCAGTATCCGGATCTTTACCAAGCTATTATATTTGTTGAACGGGAGCCAGCGAGCTAATATAACCGGATCACAACGGCGACGGAGTTAGACTTCCCTTACGGTACTGGGTAATATCCCGCTAATCCAGGACAGAAACCTCCCTAGCTTCCTACAAACATTGAGCATATACTGATGGCAAACCCAGTCGGTTACAGATACAGATGGAAGAGCAATCCAAGGAGTATTTGTGGTAATTGACGTCCGGCGGGGGTATATTTGGCTTTGGAAGGAAGTATTTGGGCTGACAATCCTCACAGAGTAGCACCTTTATATGCCCGCCCCAATGGCACCACCCTCGATAGATCCCACGATAGTGTGAACAAATTCGATTACGACCGATGCTTTGGTGACGCTGACAAAGTAATGGAGGCACTGTCTTGGTTGGAGAAGGACAAGGTAAGCTACGTTGGCACATGGAGTTTGCTCCTATACTTCTTTCTGGAGCTGACATGTCGAGTAGCGACAAACTGACATCTTCTGCAATACCATTGCTAAAAGGTAATGGACTTTGAAACTCTTGATATATGTGGCAGAATGCTTTTTTGAACCGCAGATCCTTGAGAATAACCGAATTTGTCTTGTTTCCCTTCCTCTTAGCAGAGATTCGCCCTCAGATCGTAAGTATTATCGAATATTATATATTATTTACACTGATCGTTTTATACATCTTTGCTGACTTTTTAATTTTCTAGCGGGGATATGCTTTGCAACACGCGAGATTTATTGAAATCACTTGTCAGCTAATTCGAAACGTTCCGGTATATAATAATCTCTACCATTTCTTCATAGTCTTGTCTCTATCCCGCCGTTCCCTTTTCGATCCTTTAAGCTAGCAGTGAGGGTAGAGCTATTGGATTGAAAAATCTACACAAAAACTAAACTTGATACCCTAGAAAAGCCGATAAGCTGGGCTATTCTAACGGATCGGTAGATATTCTACTATTCAAGTCAAATTGTTGCATTCAAACCTTCTTGTAATTCAGCAGAATCGCTTACCTCCGCGACCAGAAATTTCTACGAGTGGCGGTCTCGTGCTCGTGGAATTTCCTCCGGTGTTGTAGTAGGACTCTCTGGCTCCCAAACCCCATCACCGGTCAAGGTCCAGAGATTGATATCGTTCCGCTGGCAACTGACATTCTGCGTGGATTTAAGACAACCGATCCCCCAGGTCCATGGAATCCATTCACCTATGTACCCAGCAATCTCAACAACCATCACGACATGAACTTTTATCCTAGAATTTTAGGTATAAAGGAAATATTTCACGTAATGGAGACACATCTCAATGAAGTCAAGCCAAGAGAGGTTGACCATTCTATCACTTTCTGCATAGTCGACCCAGAGGCAGGCATCACTCTGTGTTACCAAGATTCAATGAACGAGACTGAGGAACACATCAACAAATACCGTCGTGGCGGTTACGTCCCCTGGGAGCTACCTGCGACGAATCCTTGGGTTTGTGAGAAGTTGCCAAGCTTCTCTTTCGTGAGTCTTGCTTCCGTGAAGTCTTCCGAGAACGAAAATACAGCCAGATTTTCGGAACTATGGACCTGCCAAAACCTCGAACAGTCGGGAATTCTTTTCGAAGATGCGAGCCACACCGTCGAGTCGATCATTGGCTGTTACATAAGCTTCCCGGCTAAAGTGATCAAGGATGTTCTGCCTCACAATCAAGAGCAACTCGAGATTGGTATCGAAGGACCCAACGCAACTGCTATCCAAGCTGTTGCAGCGGTGCAAGAACTAGCGGTTTGTTTATTTCTTCTGCTTTCTTGTTTAAATCCTTTACATTTAACAGGCGAAGAATGGTCCGTGGTTTATCACGTTCCGAAGATATCTGCAACAAGCTTCCAGAGAGTTCGGCATTCCGAAGATGACAGATAAGTTCCTTGCAGCATATGTAGCCGAGCAAGCTCGTGAGCTGGAGCCAGAGACTTCACTAAATACCGATAATGATCTATCATCACCACGAGATGATATACAACAGACCAAGTCCTGCACAAAGTTCGTCGCCGGGCTGGCCAACGATCGGCCCGAGATCTAGCAGTCTCCAAAGAGCCAAATCCCATGCAGACCATGCTTGACGAGCTCCATCAATATGTCCCAAACACCACTTCTGCACGACCCCGCGATTGGGCTAAGCTTCTCTTTCCTGCCGATCACTACCCAATCGAGAAGCATACATGGTGGCTGGCTGATAAATACTACAAATCTGTCTACAAGAAGTGGATGACGGCAGTCTCAGAGGTCCATATGGAGCCTGAGAAGCTTTTAGCTAGATGCTTATAGACACCTTTTAGTCTAGTCCAGGATTGGTCCGCGGCATCGAGCTCTTCTAGCGGAACAAAGCAACACGAGTCTTCCCTCGCTGTAAGCTGTGTAGGTAGTCCAAATCCGTGCCAAGTACTGACCCATCTAATAAGACATCTTTCACGACTAGAGAAGTCGTGCATTGAGACATGAGGTCCTTCATCTGAGGACGCATGGAAACTCATTGCCGTGGTAGCTTTGGTTCTTTGCCATGGGATCAAACGGCGTGCATGCATCCAAGTCTTCCATCCAGCCATCTCGCCCCATTTTATTTTTCAACATGCACTTAGAATTCCCTTTCATACCTCCCTCTGAATGAGGCCGTTCTTGAAGAAATTCAATTCACTCCAACGTTTCCGTACTTGCACCGTTGGCATCTTGGTTCGGTTCTGATTGTAGGGGCAGAATGCTGCAGGCAAACATGGCTTTCCACGCTCTCTACGCATCGGTCCAAAACAGGAAACGGAACGGTACAAATGCGACCTGCGAAGCTGGCCATTGACTAGACAATCATGAAAATTATAAACACCATTACTTTTCGTGAAGGTGACATCCACGTTTGCAAACCACCCCAGGAAACGTGTTACCAGAAGGTAGCGCATAATCGCCCAAGCAAGTGCTTGAGCACCTAGTTCTAGTAAATGCCTTGCGCTTCGTAAGCATTTCTGCAAGGTACCAGAGTTTCCTGTTATTCAGACAAAATGCCAGAAAGAGGGACATGATCAGCGGACAGCCAGTGCTATGCCAGATAATCTCCTCCATTCCGTTAAAGTATAACGTCCCACCCCACCATTCCGCCCACCCCCCATTCCGCCCACCTCGCTTAACTTACCGCCATATCTACCCACTAACTTAAATAATTAATTATTCCTTGATTCTTCAATCAATTCTTTTCAAATTTAGAATGCGATTTGTCCTTATCATAAAGCCTTAATATACCGAGTACGACATTATATGTGCGCTTGTAGAGATCGCAAACGGCAAGTTATTGCGGAAGGCATCGCTTAAATAGGGTGTTCTAAGGTTTACCCTTCGTGGCCGCAACACAACGACGTTATCTTATAAGGAAGCCGCTAGTTACTTATAAAAGCTACCTACCTTAGTAGAGAGTCGATTGACTAATTAGGTTTTGACTTAAGAGTCTCTTAGTCGTGGAGTTACGTATGCATAGATTAGGGTTTTTGGAAAACGTCTTCTAGCTCTTTAAGGAGATCATTTACTACTTGGAAAACACTAGATTTTTAAGTTTTTAGCACGGAATCCTATTTTAAAAACGAAGAAGCAGATATACGTCGATTCTATACGTATTAATAGCGCTTATTCCAATATTATTAAGCCTTAGTTTCAAAAATTAGGGATTCTAGTTATTAAGGCTATTCCAGCGAGTCAACGATAGAATATGAATAAGACTAGCATTATAGAAGGTTATAGTTTGAATAGTTTCATTATAGGACATACTAAAAAGCGTAAAATTCAAGGAAAACAGCCTAGCTCACGTATTTAAACGTCAATCATTAAGTGCATCTCTATTACAAGGGTCTCTACACAACCTCTTGTAATTTACAAGAGAAAATCGGTGCAGTAATAGTGGTTTCCGTCTTAATTAAACGTATTTAACGACTGGCATTTTACTACAACCGATAATAGATAGACGACTGACGAGACGGCTCTTGAATAGCTAGTAAAAGTGTTTATTTCTTAAACGGATCCACGTAATCATTCAATAAGACTCCTTATTCTAGACGGCCACGGGAGCTATAAGACTACGGAATTCCTTTGGAAGTGCCTTAAAAACAATATATTTCTATTATATTTACTCGCATATACGTCATACGTCTTATAACCCTTAGATTTAACAGTTTTCTCTGCGCTAAAGCGTGCTTACCGGAAAGAATTACATAAATTAAGTTCTTTAATTAATTACACGTTAATTAATAAGCGTAATTTCCTTCTTTGCTATTACAAAGCACGCTAAGATACTATTACTCCTTTTAATATTAAATCTAGGTGAAGAGCTAGTGGATTATTGCTGGTATCTTTAGTAAAACCCTTAATAAGCCCGTTATTACTAGAAAATAGTAATAAATCGACAGCCTTAGCTCTCTAAGAGTCTTAAAGAGTAACAACACTACTTCCCGAGCCTTCTAGTACTTTCATTTAGTTATAGACTCTTAAAGCTACGAAAGATCTTCGTTTACAAATACGCACTTTAATAAGCGAATCACATAATTAGCATCTAACGCAACGTTTACTCTTTAGAAAGATTATAAAAGGATTTAATGAAAAGGATTACGAATTAGGGAAGGCAAATATAAGAATTAGAGAGTTAAAAGAGCGATTAAAGCAGTTAAAGCCAAGGAAAAAGAGGAAAGTCTAAACTAGCCCAAATTCTAAGTTTACGACAACACGTGCTATTCAGGCGGCTTAAATTATAGCTAAGGATCGTTAAATTACATCTATAAAACTAGAATTAGAAGGAGATTCTGACTTTATAAAATCTTATATAGAAGTTAACGTAAAATAGAATTATTAAGTATTGAATAAAGAGTGCTAATATTACGCGAGGTAAGCGGAATAGGGGGGTGGGCGGAATGGTAGGGTGGGACGTTAACTTTAATATCTCAACGAAGGTACAGACCGAGCAAAGCTTTCAAGGAGGGCGCTGATGAACTGGAGATATTTGAGATGACCTCTTTACTGATACTGTTTCTGGCAAAGGCGAGATCATTTAATCG
Organism: Rhexocercosporidium sp. MPI-PUGE-AT-0058; assembly: GCA_020746875.1. Lineage (NCBI taxonomy): Eukaryota > Fungi > Ascomycota > Leotiomycetes > Helotiales > Rhexocercosporidium > Rhexocercosporidium sp. MPI-PUGE-AT-0058. Next base: position 1,139,894 of record JAGTJL010000013.1, on the reverse strand, counting down.
TAGCTTCCGCATGTCTTCCATTCCAATCGTTGAGCAGCCAAAGGCACTTCAAGGGCTGGGATATATCGAGATAATTGTTGTTTCCTGCCACTACCATGAATTGGAGAGAGAACTCCTAACTTGGAGATCGTCTCTGGCGAGAGGCTAATGTGGTGTGTGTCTCTGCCGCTCAGTACGACTGGTTGGCCGAGAAGAGATATACTGCTAGCATCTTAAAGGATATAGGATGTTGCTGAGAAAAATGAGGCGTACGTTGGCCTGACATTGTTCAAGTTCCCTTTGAAGCTAGCTCGGAGAAACTGTCTCGGGTACTGAATCGGGAATTGTGGAAAATGGAACCCGAGATGAGGGAGAACGTCTCTACGAGGTCCTATCAGCAAGAGTTTCATGGAACTACACTCTGATCACCGACAATAGCCTCATTAGTAGGACTCTTAAACCTCGGGTTTCTCAAATGAGATGTTTGCGTAAGATCTACAAAGTTGTGAAGGCGAGTGCGTGTTATATGAAGCAAGGTTGTGTGCTTTAAGCTCTAAGTTAAAAATTACTAGAGTAGATGAGGGTGACTTGATGTTTAGGATAGAGCACTGGTGGTTGACATGTGTTCATTGTTCATTGTTCTGTATCTTTACCTGCTATAGTCCGCTCCGAGGTGTTCAATATCGATGTGTTACTATAGCACTTCAAATTTTGAAAGTAGTACTCGCTAGCTTTTATGCTACGTAAAAATAAAAGAGGATAGATTTGTTTATTTCCATGCTAATAAATTGTAGGGGGAACAGATAGAATTGTGTTATGTGCTTAGTTCAGATTAGATAACGTTTTAGCATTCCTCCCCTCACAAACCAGTCGGTCACATGCACTGGCTTACCCAGATCACACAGTCTCGCTCCTCACCTTTCGAAGCGTGCGAGAGGGGGTAGCTGCTCAATTATCGTCACTTTCAATCAATTTTATCACGGTTTCTGACAGATTGATTCTAGTCTGATAGGTGACAAGCAAGAAACACAGCTTGGGACCAGCGAGTTTTGAGGGTCAGGCGGTGCTTCAAGTCTTTTTGTTTTCATATAAGAGAAGCGCTTTGAGCACCTATTTTCCTCTCAGATTTCTGCTCTACGTGGCTCTATTTTGTTTCGATTCTCTATATCCAATTCATTAATATGAAACTCTCCTTCTTGAACATCAGCTGTGCTCTAAACCTTCAGTAAATACTCTTGGCATCACTTTCCCTATTCCTTTCACTCATTCTATGAATTACTCATGGCAAACCTATCCTTGGATCCACGCCTCCACAGCCCCCTATGTTGTTCAGAACGTCCCTAAGAATATAAAACCTGAGTTGAATGCTGCCACCAGTCTTGAAATCGGGCGCGCGGAGGTCGTAGCTTTACCTCGCCGCCAAGCGTGTTGTTGAGCCAAGGGACACAAATCCACCTCACTTAACCGCGATGACAACACCTTCACATGCATTCGCACGTTGGTTGGCATAGCTACTAGCGCTCGATTGATTGCGAGCTATCATGGATTCTTTGGCGAGCCCTTGCTGGCTTGTACTCAAAGCGGCTGCGTTTCGATTCGAAGAACTTGTACAGTACGTTCCCTTCCATAAACCGCAAACTTTGAGCCCCTCGACATCGATATTCTTGCTCTTCCCCTTCAACAAAAAAATAGTTTCTCTCTCACGCTCACTATAGTATAAGGTGAAATGAGTGTCGTTGTTGTTTACTTAATTATTTTTAGCGAGGTCCATTTCTGGACTACTGTGGCTGTGCACCCCTGCGCCGGATGTACCTGGAGGTACCCCCCTCTGCCCTAGCGACTACCTCTACTATATTCCTCTATTACTCCTTCCCTCCCTCCTCTTCTTTTGTTTCCTGTCATTCATTTTTGTCAATAGACATGGCGCCATAACTGAATGTTACACAGCATGTTTTAATCAACGCATTACTAAAAGAAGGCTTCGAGACTAAGCTAATAGCTACTAAAGCCTTATATAAGGTCCGCGCTGTCCAGAGAATTCGTTTAAAGAGACAGCAGTCCGACATGCTTACTTCCTAAAGAACAAAGACCATCGGCCGTCGTAGCCGTATTATGTTACTTATACAGGAAGCTCTCTGCGACTTACTAATCAAACAGCCTTACCTGTATCGATGCGAAATAGCAGACTTCCTTTATCGCAGGTTTCGTAAGAGGATATCGGAGAGATCGATCGCTCGGACTCTAAAGTTAATACGCTAGACACGAAAAACGATCCGACGCATCGCATAATAACGGGATGCCGACCTTCGAGACCAATACTTACATAAGATATCGAGGTACAAATCCAACCAGCTTATCTTCGTGGATAAGTCTGGTTGCGATAGGAGGGCTAGGCACCGGCGTTAAGAGTGGTCTCCGAAGAGTTCATCCTTAATCTATATCACAAAGTTCAATCGAAGGAAAAGATGGCATATTCTTTTAGTATACGCGTAAGATAGTATTATATTAAGGCGAGTATATTAGGGATCGACAGACTGTGATTTATTTAAGGACTTTATTACTTAGTTATTATACTATTATAGCAAATACCTAGAGCCAAAATCTGTTATTATAATAAATAACGCTTCTTAGTATTATTTAGCAAAGATTATATAAATGTATCGAGACGCAAGAGTAATATTAGAGTTCTTCTTACTATACTCGCCTGACTTTAATCTTATTAAGGAATTCTTTAACGTACTCGAGAAATTTATTAAAAGAAAGTAGTACAAAAACAAGGATTTCATTATAAAGGAATTTAAGATATTTCTAAAGTAATGCGTTGACGTAGTAAATAACAATGAATATATTACAGGGAATCACTTCCGTTACGCAAGAATATTTATTACGTAATACTTTAAATAAATTAAGAACAAATATAAATGTAACGTGGCTGAGAGTAGAGCTCACACCAGGACGCCATCGGAGTCAAAAGACTATCCCCTTAAAACCGAGACGCGCCAGGCTCCAGGGACCACCCGCTGAAGGTAAGGCGCTAAGTGCCTATTATCGTGGGGCTTTAGGCGCTCGGACTAGGATAAACAAAATAATGTAAATAAACTTACTTTTACACTTAAATCTTTGTATTTTAACATCGTGTAATTATGCTTGAGTCTGCGACAACCGATCCTACCGATGCTGGGACCTTAAGGTTTATCGTATTACCTTTATAAAAGAAAGGATCGAAGTTTTAGCCTTTAGACTGCCTTGACTTTAATATTAAGCTATATATCCTCGAGGATGTATCCTTAAATAATCTTATCTCTTTTTTTATATAATATTATACTCTAAAAATTATTTAAGGCATCGTTAAAAGCATTAATTCTTATATTAAGTTTAAGAAAAATAAAAAACCACTTAAATAGATACCGACTACCGTTAAAGAGATTTACTTTTACTTCGCCTTTTTAATTTATATAATAATTGTTCTTATAAATAAAATACGGGATTATTAGAGTATTCGGCTTATTACTCCTTTTTATAAGATTACTAAAGTCTTTTTTAAAGAGCGTTTTATAGATTTATAGACGCGGTTTTGGGTCGTATTTAACGATATTAAAAATACATATAAAAAGGTAGAAATAATTATAACTTCTTTAAATTAAAAGTAATTAAGTTAATTTTTATATAAGTAGAACTATTAAATACGCATATATAAGATGTGAATCTATAGATATAAAAACCTAGGCGGGATGTTATTGTAAACGAGGCGATTTAACGGTTCTAAGGTCGATCTAAACTCGTTACGACTATCCTTAGCAAGCTTACGCCTACCGGTTTAAAGATATGGGTTATTATATAATCCGGCTTCTTCTTACGCTGGATTTTTCATATACTTAAGAAGAAAGGCGGTCCTATAGGTATTACAAAGCCGAAGAGGGCGGGGTTAAATAATATATAGGCAGTTATATTATATTTATTATAATTACTTCTTAAAGTATAATATTACGTTTATTTAAATAATTTATTCTCATTTATCTCGTTATTTAAATACCTTTAAAAGCTTAGTTTCGGTGTAACTAGCACTTATAGAATTAGTTCCGATATATTATAAGATCTTATGGATTTAAAGAAAGAGGATAAGGGAGAGAACGTTATGCCGTAAGGGATAGTTCACGCCTTTTTAACGGAGTCGAATATGGTTAATTAAACTGGTTTCAAAGATAGTGCTTTTGTACTCGCTATATCTATTGTGTGAGATGGAGTTAAGAAGGTATTGCGACTTAGAAAACGACCGAAACAAATAGTTAAAAACGCTAAAACCTCTCGAGTCCCTTTTGGAAATGAGGCTAGAAAATAGCTCTAAATACCTTAATTGTACGACGCTTATAACTATAATATAGGAGCTGTCGATGTGGGAGATTAGTTATAAAATCATAATAAGGGAAACCGACGACTAAGGCGAGGTGCAATATAAGCTTTATATTAATTCATGTTTTTAATAGTCTTAAGTAATTACTACTTAATTCTTTGCTATTCTGGCTATTACGGAATTATCGATTTAAATAGTCAAGACGATTTCCGGTATTAATTAGTAGAAGCATTAATAGCTATAGGAGAAGATACACCGGATACTTGTAAACGGTTATATTCTAATACATTTAGAGACGATTTAAAGGTTCTTATGCATCGCTACGAGTTTGCAAAGATAAAGATAAAAGGGGATTACTAGACTTGTAAAGGGAATAGGATTAAAGACTTTAAGCCTATTAAACGTGTTGCTTTATAAGTTATTACAGTTAATAAGGGTCGCTCTATTATGCGAAGGTGCTCTCGATAGGGGTATATCTAGTGTAATCGTCATTTTTATAATAATTATAATTGTTTTCCTAAATACTATAGTAATTTGCCTTAAAATTAGGAATTTAGTAGTAATACGCCTGAAATTTAGTGAGGCTCGCTTAATCTAGGGGCTCTTTACAGGGGTCTTACAGGCTCCACAGGCTGGCGCGGCGAATCGGTTTTAAGGGGATAGTATTCGGCCTTAAGGCAGAATACGCTCTACTTAATACATATACCAATTAAGAAAACAGCCTCACGTGATAAACATATGGCAATAAAAAAGACTTAAGAAATATCCTCCCTTAAACTTTAAGACTTCCCTTTCTCTTACTGGAATTTTTTAATATTACTCACAAATTGTAAAGCGATGCTTAATGTTACTTTATTTTTTACTATAAGTTTAACGGCAACTTTTAGGTATTATAAGATATTATTTAGTTTTAAGAACTAATCTATCGCAATCTAATTTGCAATTTATAATGCTTATCTTTATCTATCGCTTTCGACTTCTGTTAAGCCCTAATTACAGTACTCCTTAAGCATTATCTTTTTATCGCCTTTCACGTCCGACCCTTAGGTCTTCAGCAAGTAATATCTTAGCCGTATCGTAATATTTATTATAAGAGGAGGCGTATACTTTATATTAACGATAATTAATAAAGCTATCTGTTTTCTGCTTGCGATTATTTTTTAATATATTTTTAATTATATAAGATAAGATCTTAACGCGAATATCGACGTCCGAGTCCTCCTCCGTTTCTCCTTCTTTTATTGTTTCTTTAATATATCCGACAATCTCTTTAAGCTAGCTTAGCAATAACTTTTAATAAATCCCTCGCTCATCCGGCTAGTAATAAAGTCTTTATTTATAATGTTTAGCTTTATAACGATAGTACTCGTAGACTCGAGTCTAAAGTCTAGCTTCGGCGACTCTTTAAAGCCTTTACGCTTTTATCGCGCTTTCTTCTTCTTTTTGCCTTTCGCCGTTACAGAATCAGAAGCAACTTCCTTATAAATAAACTCTATACTAAGGGTTATTTTCCTTTTTATATTAAACAAGTCACTTAGACCTTTTATATATTCGTTAACCTATTACTAATCGATCTCCAGCTTCTAGTATCGTTTCGTTAAGCCGCGTCGACGGCTTTTCTCGATAAAAACTTCGATAACCGTTTCTTCGCACGTATATTTATCTTCTAGGAATTTGTTCTCGTCCTTAAGATAATTATCAAGTCGGGGTAGAACTTAACTTTCCAAAAATCATTCGAAGCCAAGACAAGATTAAAATCTATATCTAAAAAGATACGCTTAACTCTGATCTTCTTACGCTAAGAGATCTTTTATTAAAAGTCGTAATAAATATATACTAGATTATGCTTATTATATTACTTCTCACTATCCTATCTACTAAGTCGGAGAAGTAATAACGTACTTGATAGGTAAGCTGGCCGTGTATGTAAGGTGGCCACTTGAAATCTTATACAAAATACGTCTGTGCACGAAAAATAACTTTTTATTTTATTAATAAAAACTTATAAAAATAAGATATATATAGTATTATAATATGAATAGTTTGTATTTTTAATTTTAAGCGTTAGTTAATTTTAATTTTAATTTTATTAAAGAAAATTTAAAAAGTTTATGAATACAGGGGTAATTTTAAGCGAATGACTAATTAAAATAAACTAGCGTCTAATATCTCCGGTATGTATTATTTAAACAAGGTTTTTTATTTAATTTTTAATTAAAAGGGTTTTTTATTAATAAAATAAAAAGTTATTTTTCGTGTACAGACGTATTTTGTATAGGATTTCAAGTGGCCACCTTACATGCACGGCCAGCTTACTTATCAAGTACGTTAATGCTTATCCGCCGCTTAGCTAATCAACTTGTTCGGTTGCGAGGCTGGCTTGGCGGGCGCTCGGGCCGCCAGATGTCGGAATCACGGCGGTTCTATCCCTTCGTCCGCTGAGACATGGACTACACTAGTAGGAGTGGTGCGGGCCGGGAGTCAAGAGGCGAGGTAGGGGCCTAATGCATTATTTTATGTACCTTTATATATAACTTTATTAATAAGGTATATGCGGCTAATGAAATTAAGTCTAATACTCCCCTTCCTTATATAAAAAAATATTACAAAAGTTATAACTATTATATGGTTTCTTTAAGAGATTAAAAACTGTTTTTTCTAATACCTTTTGACACTTCCTTTAATATACGTATCACGCATAGTAATTACGCGCTAAGAGCTTTCCCCAAAAGTATAAGTAAGGTAAGTCAAAATTAAAGAATCTTTTGCTTCTTAATGTTACGGACGCTCCGCGTCCCGTGACCACTGGACCCCGGGATAGCGTAGTACTCAGGATTATAAGCTCAGGAGGGTAAAAGTCTTAAGAAGAGTATATTAAGAGAGTATTACTCTTGGAAGCATTTTTTTAAAAGACTTTAATATTTAAGATTTTATAAGTTATATGTTATATAAATATTATTATTAGTAAACGATTAGAGGGCAAATAAGCTTTTAAATTACGCGATTCTTTTACGTGACGACTGCCAAGACCGATAAACCGCCGGAAGTCTAGCGGTTTTAGCGGTCTTAAGGAGAACGAAAGTTTTATAAAAGATTAGCACATTTACTATTAAATAAGAGCTTCGTGCTTAATTGAAAATAATATCTTAATTATATTAATTATTATTTATTCTATTATACGTGATATATTTACTTCTCGATTATTAAGATTAATATAACTTATTATATTTATACTGAGTAAATATATGAACCGTAATACTTTAAGTATTTTCTTATTAAAAGTACCGACTTACGTATATTATATTAACTTTCTTAATTAAAGGCTAAGTATTTAGCTTACGAGGTAATATTATTAATATACTTATATTATCCGCACTTGCTTTTAAAAAGAAGGACCGCGAAAAAAGCGAAGATAAAGAAATGTCTAATGCCTTGGATTACTTAACGCATAAACTTAAAGAAACTTTAAAAGTCAAGCTTCCCGATATTTTTTAAGGAAACTGAAAGGACTTAGAGATTTTTATCTTTTAAATAGAATTTTATTAATATTTTAACGACAATAAATTCCTTATTAGCGAGAGCTACGCCTTCTAGACGGTATCGTACTTTAGAAGCGAAGTTATACGATGGATCGAGCCGTTTCTTAAGGACTACTTCGAAAATGAAGATACTTATAAGGTTATACTCGTTATATAAATTATATTTAGAACTTAAAGAAGATTTAAGAAAGAAATTCGGCGAATATTCGGTAATATTAATAAAGTTAAAATAATAAAAACTTACTTATATAACTTAAAGTAAGTTAATAGCGTAATAACTTACGCTACGGAATTCCAGAAGTATATTAATAAGATTAGCTAGAACTCTTAATTATTTATTAATTATTACCGACGAGGACTTAAGGATTATATCCGGCTAAAACTCACCCGAATCGACTTTTAAGCAAAAGATATTTTTACTTTTATTAAATAAACCGTTTGGATTAATAATCGTCTACATAAATTCAAACGTAAGCAGCAAACGTACGTGAGAGGGAGCCAGAGGCAGCTTAGCTACCGACAGAACGAGGGACGCCGACGATAAAGCAACTTTAAGAATAACCGATAATCGGATTTTATAAAGTACGACGCTACTTATAAGAAAAGAAAAAGCAAGATACGATAAGAAGAACCGTCGAAGGAAGTCATAAACGAACGGCGCGAAAAGAAGTTATATTACAAATATAGTCTTCTAGGATATATAGCTAGCTCGCACCGCAAGAAAGATATTAAAAGGAAATAACTTAATTTTATAAGACAAAAGGCATACGATATTACCGGCGTATTACTTCTTTTTTTACCGAAAGAGGTTTAAATTAGCGCTATTTATTATTATATAATAATAAACGAGCTTAACGCTAATCATATCGACAGTCAGATCGAGGGCGACGGCGGTAAAAGAAGCAGCGAGTGAAGCGAAACGAATGATAATTACGTCTGCTAATATATGATAAGACCCGAGTCCAGCGGCTAGACTTAGCGAGATAAGTAATACGTTTAATAGCGGGTATCTAAAACTACGCGGAAAGCTTAAAGCCCAGAAGATATGACTAATATCGAGAGAAGCGAGGACTTATAATATTAGAGTAATACTATATTATTAGGACTAGTATTTTCTGGACCTTAAGAATGTGAAGTTTAGCGAGTTACGTAATAAGAAGAATATCTCACTCGAGAGGCTCTTAATATTAAATACTAAATAAACGTCGATATAAGAATTACTTATATCGAGCTAAGAGTCGTCCTATGCGGAAGGCCGTAATAAAGCGAGGAGCACGAAGTAGTTTTTCGGAACAATTTACGCATCGCCTGAAGAATAGCAGATATCGAAAATAATATTTTTCGGACTTACGTTTAGCAAATCTTAATCGACGAGATATCGTTTTGATAAACGGCGATACGAATAAACGTAAGAGACGTATAAGAAGTTATCGTAAAGATATTACAGAACTGAATATGAATTAATTTATAAGATAACTTAAAGACTTATTACGAAAGACCCTTTAAACCTTTTATATCTTTAAATATAAACTAATTATATCGTATCTTATATAAAGATTTAGAAAATCAATAATAAGAAAATATATTAACCGAAGAAGTTTACGTCGAAAGAATAAACGGGCGTACGCTCGCAGCTATAAAGGAAGGCAATTACCTGACCTTCGACGTTAATATCCGAGAAGTGAAATTACGGGTTATAATAAATTCCGGAGCGTAAGAGAACTTTATATCTTTTATTATTACGATTTAATATTTCTTACTTATTAAAATTAAGAAGGATAAGTATTAATTAATACTCGTCGATAAAGACTTACCGCGAACGGCCTAATCGACGTACAGATAGAAATACTATATATAAGAATCGGCGGATATTCAGAATATATTTAGTTCGATATAACTAGGATTAAGAGGCACGATATTATCTTAGGATTGCTATAGATGTAATTTTATAACTTTAAGATCGATTAGAAAACGCAAAAGCTAGAATTCAGTAATTATAAAAGCTGTTTTTAAAATAAGAAATCAGTAAGAGGCTTAAGAGGATTAAGCGCAATTTTTAAAAAAGAGCTAAAGAACGAAATAACGACTCTCGCGACAAGTAATATACCGTCAGAATATAAACGATTTAAGGCATTATTCGAAGAGGAATTAAGCAGTAGCGCTTTATTTAAATATTAAGATTATAATTATTAAATTAAGTTAGCTAAGAGTATAAAGTTAATATTCTAATTATTACGGGAATATTCAGTTATAAATTTAATAACGATTAAGAAATATATCGATAAAAACTTAGCAAAAGGATTCATTTAAGAATTTAAATCTCTTTAAGGAAGTAACGTCTTCTTTATATTAAAGAAGGACGGCGGACGAAGAATATACATCGACTACCGTCGATTAAATAAAGCTATAAAAAAGGATCGTTACGTATTACTTTTAATTAAGGAGCTACGTAATAAGCTTAGCGGCGTTAAGATCTTTATTTAACTGGACTTATAAAGCGCGTATAACCTCGTAAGAATAATAAAAAAAGAAAAGGAAAAAATAATATTTCGTATACGTTTCGGTTATTACGAGTACGCAGTTATACTCTTTAGATTAATTAACGCGCTTATTATATTTCAGCGTTTAATTAATAATATTTTGCGATAATACTTAAATGTAATATATATATATATTATTTAAACGATATTTTAATTTATTTTAAAATAAAAGAATAATACGTAAAAAATATTATAATAATATTAAAAAAGCTAAAAGCTTCTTTAATACTCTTAAAACCCGAGAAGTATTATTTTTATAAAAAAAAGATTATTTTCTTAAGTTATATAATAATTATTATAAGATTGGCTATAAATTCCTAAAAAGTTAAGGCAATCGTTAAGTGAGTTAGACTTATAAGTATTAAGGAAATATAATCCTTTTTAGAATTTACTAACTTTTACCGACGATTTATTCGAAATTACTCGAAAATCGCCGTATTACTTACGGAATTAACGTATAAAGACAAAAGCTTCGATTAAAGTAATAAAGCAGAAACAGCCTTTTAAGACTTTAAGGAAGCTTTTATTAAAGAATTAATCTTTATATCCTTCGATTTAGATAAGGAAATTATAATAAAGACAAACGCTTCCGATTATATTATTAAAGCCGTGCTAAGTTAATCGAGCGAGGACGGCAAATAATAACTAATTGTATATTATTTGCGGAAACTCTTATTAATAAAACTTAATTACGATATCTACGATAAAGAATTATTAGGAGTTATAAACGTAGTACGCAAATAAAAGGTCTACTTTAAGGGATCGCTTTACGAAGTACGGATTTTAACGGATTATAAAAATCTTATTTATTTTACAATTATTAAAGAATTAAACTGACGATAAGTCTAATAATATAAAATATTCTTTATAATTAAACTTCGATTTTTATATATTAAAAGAACGGAAAACGTTAAGGCCGACGCTTTTAATAAGAAACCAGAATATCTCGTAAATAAGATATACGAGTCGTATATTATACTTAAAAAAAATAATAACTCGTTAATAATTAATTATAAGTAATTAATAATAATAAGTTAAGTCCCCGAGAAAATCTGGAAAAGCTACGTTAACGACTTAATAATAGCCGAATAAAAGAAGCAGTTAAGCGAAGGATTCTTTTTTACTAATATTAAAGCTTTTTTATATTAAAGACGAGTTTATGTCTTTACGCGAGATAAGGTAGATTTTATTAAGGAATAATATGGGCTATCGGCTTATAAATATTAAGGAATAATTAAGATATTATTAAAGCTTTTTAAGGAATATTATTTCCCGGGAATAAGGAAAGTAATTAAAGACGTAGTCTTATCTTATAACGCATGCATACGGAATAAAATAAACTATTATACGCCGTATAAGCTCATGAAGTTATTAACGATATTATTACGCTTATAGAAATCAATAGCTTTAGACTTCGTAATCGAATTACTACTCTCGAAAGATCTGATTACCGGAATTAATTACGATTTTATTTACGTAATAATAAATAAGACGATAAAATACGCGTATATAATACTAGTATTAAGTATTTAAGACGCGCTAATAATAGCGCAAGTATTCCTCCGAATAATCTTCGCGAATCACGGAATACTTAACGAGATTATCTTAGATAAAAATAAACTCTTTACTTCGAAGTTCTAGAAAATATTAGTATTGCTTTTAAGAATAAAATAGAAAATATTAATAATATTTTATCCTTAGACTAACAGCTAAATAAAACGAATTAATTAAATAATAAAGACTTATCTTCGGTATTATATGAATTATAAATAAGATAACTAGATTCAATTACTTTTAATCGTTTAGTTTATATATAATAACGCGGATTAAGAGATTATTAAAGTATTGCCGTTTTATACGAATTACGAATATAACTCGACGGCGTATAATATATTAATCGTGGGTTAAAGGACCGCGTATGAAGTTATATTACAGAAAGATGAGCTTAAGTAATTATATAATAAATTATTAATAGATATTCTATTTATTGTATAAAGATCAGCTATTTATTATAATAGAAAGCGTAATATAAGATTAACGTTAAAAAAGGGGAATAAGATTTACTTACTTAGAAAGAATATCGCGATTAAGCGATTAAGCAGTAAATTAAATTATAAAAAGTTAGGATTATTTAAAATTGCAAAAGTTAAGAGATTAATTAATTACTAATTAATATTCTTAAGAATTATAAATATTTACCTAGTATTCCATATATTTCTCCTCGAACCAGCACCGCCAGGAGTATTACTAGCTCTTATTATAAAAGTATAATTAATAAATCCGAACGCCGAATATAATATCGAAATTATTTTAAATTATTAATATTTTCGCGGCGTCGCTAAGTACTTAATTAAATAGAAAAAGTACTTATAATCCGAAAATACTTAAGAATTCAAGTTTAACTTTTATTACTTTAAGTAATTCTGAAAGTTTTATTTGCGAAATTAAGATCTACTTAGAAAGTTAAATCCGCGAAGTTAAGTAAGACCTGCTCGATTAAAAGAAACTCGGCGGAGTCGACAGCGGATAGCGGAATAAGCGGGCGAGTAACGGAAGCTTCTTGCTTTTCTTTTTCTATAATCTCCCGCGCTTTTATTTCTTTTAATTCGTTTATATTCTTAAGGCCGCGACAAAATATCTTTGCCCTTCGCTTTTTTAAAAATTTCCGTTAGCGGGCTAAGCGATCGAGGCGACCCGCAGTTTCTTATAAGGCCGCGGTTATCTCTTCTTAAGCCCGCAAGAACTTATCACGCGCAGCTTTCTTTGTTTTGCGCGTTAAACGCTTCTTTACTTTTAACTTATCTTCTGCCTTTTCGAGAGCATCTTAATTCTTAATTAAGAGCATCTCGATATTATACTTCTTGCTAACTCTAATATACTCTGAGCAACGACTCGACTCAGAAGATATTATATACGTCTTATTATTTCGGGTATAGAACGTATAAAGTATCGTCTCGAAACCGTTCTTTTTGATTTTATAAAATAAAATAAACTATTCTTTCTTTCTTTTAAAAAGTATTATATTTTTTTCTTTAATATATACTTATTCAGTTATAATAAAAAAGGAAGATAGCCGTAAAGTATATACGATATTTCCTTAAGTTATTTAAGCGTAGGAATTACGCTAAGTTAAAAAGGGGATAATATTACGGACGCCTTACGTCTCGTGATTATTAAACTCTAAGACAGCGTAATATTTAAGATTATAAGCTTAAAAGGGTAAAAGTTTTAAGAAGAGTATATTAAGAGAGTATTACTTTTAAAAGTATTTTTTTAAAAGATTCTAATATTTAAGATTTTATAAATTATATATTATATAAATATTATTATCGATAAACGATTAAAAAATAAATAAGCCCTTAGATTACGCGATCTTCTTATATAACGACCTCTAAGACCGATAGATCGCCGGAAGTTTAGCGGTTTTAGTAGTCTTAAAGGGAACGAAAGTTTTATAAAAGACTAGTACGTCTGCTATTAAATAAGAGCTTTGTGCTTAATTAAAAATAATATCTTAATTATATTAGTTATTATTTATTTTATTATACGTAATATACTTACTTTTCGATTATTGAGATTAATATAACCCACCGTATTTACACCGAGTAAATACACGGACCGTGACACTTAAATTAATATATAATTAATTAAGTTATATTTTTATCGAGTAAGTGAAAAGCCGTTAATATAACTCGACTCTGAATTTTAAGTGATTTAATAGCCGTTGGCTATTAATATGCAAAAGATATAACTTATATACGTTAATATAAGACATATCGAGTAGCTAATAGAGAAGAGGCTACTAATTTCGATAAGTAGCTCGATGAACCTTATATACTTCTCTAAATTAATTAATTAAATTAACTTCTCTTATATAGCGATTATAATTATTAATAAAGCGCGGAATTACTAATTCTTTAATATGCTTATTTGCGAATATTTGTTTAACGATTCGACCGCTGGTTAATGTTTTTGCTGGCCGCCGTTGTAATTTGACTCGAAAATCTTCAGCTTAATTAATTATATAAATGCTACTAAAAGCTAAAACAATATTATTATTTTGTTAAGCTAAATAAAGCGTCTTTTCTATTACTTTTATAAATAAAGTATTCTAAGGCAAAAAACTAGTAAAGCGAGCCTTTAAAATAGCGAAGTTAAACGGCAATACGGCATATAAGCGTGTAATACTAACAGCACTATAACCACAGACTCGAAGCTCTTTAAATAAAGGCACGAAAGTAAAATAATTATTAAGATAGACCGCTAGGCGTTTTCGTAGTAAAGATAAGACTAAAGATCTTACAAAAGAGCCTGTCAGAGTGAGCTTTAAATACTTAAAAAGAGACTACAATCCCTTGGCTCGAGAGCTCCACACCTAATTGTAAATGTACCCATAGTCTGCGATTCCGAAGATTTTATAACCTTACTTTATTACTTTATTAATTTATTTAATATCTTATATATGTATAAAGATTTAATATAAATTAAAAGAGGTTCACTAAGTCTAAAAAGAAAAAGTACTTACCTTCTAAAACATCGAACCATAAGCTCATTAATACTGACTTCTATAAAAGGAGAATAATAACGTTGACATACGGCTTGAATCTCTAAAGCTAGAGGTTTTACTTTATGCTACCAAATCGTATTTATAAGCAAGTAATAGCCACGATATTCGTCATCCTCGATATTAAAAATATGACAATACCTCTTAATCTCCTCATAACGATTAAGTATAATATAAGCTGTAATCGTATAAATAGGGCCCTTCTTAATATCCTTATTTTAATATAAATCAATGCGTGGTTCGTCGTAGATTCCTATATATATTAATATTCCCAAAAAGACGTACATTTCCTTTAATATCATATCCCGCCACTCTCGCGCCCTTTCTTATTTGACTCGCATTCATTATAAGTTCACATAGTAATTTATATTAAAAGTGATAATCTACAAGAGGGCAAGTAAAGAATAAGGTAAAGTAATCGAATGAGTGTGCAGAGGAAGGGAAGGAAGGTAGTAAAGTCGCTATAGCATGCCGCGGGGGTTCGCATTTAAAAGGTTCAAAATCGACGCTTATAATTAGTCCGAATTCTTCGAATATATTATTAAGAGATACGAGCTTTGCCTTCTTTTTAAGGAGTAAAGACTCTAAATCACTAGAATCGGGGTTGTTAAGAAGGTGCTTCATTTTTGACTAATGAGGCGCGTCTTAGGAATGTAGTTTAGTCAAGACGACGCGACGCTACACGAGCGTGAAGTACTTTCTAATACAAATTATACGTAAATGTACATAAAATAATGCTTCGTCTCCCTGGCTGCGGCCGGGCCACACCACCCCTACTAGTGTAGTCCATGTCTCAGCGGACGAAGGGATAGTTTAAAAAATGATCACTATTAAGCCTGTCGAAGGACCTGTTTTTCATAATAGCCCGCCCGTAATAAGGCCTCGACAATTTTAGGGGAAAGTTGCAACGTCAATCCACGACAGGGATACTTGACCCTCAGAGTGCCGAGAGTTCTCTGCGAATCCCTATATTTGCTTACTAATCAACTGACATGGCCAAACCCACTAAATCACCAAATTATTCTCAACACATCTAATATCAATCACAACGCCAACGGTACTCCAAACACACTCCAGGACGATCAATTTTCTACCGCAGCAAGACCTCCGAAATAGCTAGCCCGTTGTTACGAGGCCATTGGGAATCGCCCATCGTCTTAGCGTGTATAACCTGCGAAAAAGTCATTCTGCTCTCAAGGACCGACGAAGATCAAAAGACGGCTCGAATAACCCTATAGAACGTCATCGATCTTCTGCCAATCGAAAGTATCGACTCCGGTTGTTAAAAAAATCGCGACATGATGAATAATCTGTTCTTGCCTATAGTCTGCTCTTCGTGCAGCAAGTCATGGTCGTGGAAGACTCTATCGATAAATAGAAGATATATCGAAACATGGCAGCCTTATCTGGCTATGTGGGCATTTATTGAAGGGGATCTTTCACTGCTAGGGTCGTCGATAAGCATGGTGCATCACGACATGAGAGATGTTATAGGTGCCAACTGTGTGGTTCGGAGCGTCGAATCCTACACAAGGAGCTGTAGCACAAGTCCGGCCCTACCTTCAGAGTGGACTTTTCTAGAGCCTCTGCCGGCTACAGTTGTCGCACACGTAGGCAAATACTTGACATGAAAGAGGCACAATAGGACAAAACTTCCACCCTCTCTTCCCTACGCGATAATAATTCTAACCTTGCATATTATCTTGTCCAGCCGACGTGTCCTTCACTTACTTCCTGGGGGTACATTGATGAAACACCATCTTCCACTCCTCGCCATCTTCTTTCCTCCAAGTACTCGATCGAAACTGCTTCATCGGCCATCCCGGCTGCTGATAAGGCTCCACTTTCAATTTATAGTAGACGATAGCAACATTCTCCCCAATCCTCAAAACAGATATCTCTGACATCGTTGGTGACCTCCACCTCTGCCAGTCACTCAAGTAACCAGTGCCGGAAACCACACCTTCTGAGAATACCGTCTTCCAGTTGGCAGCGAGATAACTTCTGTAAGTGGAATTATCAGGTAGAGTGTGTGCTTCTACAGTTTCGCGCTCAAGTCTGATAATCTTGTTCTTTGTCTCTCTCCAAGGATGCGGAGGCGGGACGAGGTCGGCAACATCTGTATTGAAAGGTTCTTGGAGGGCGCCAGTCAAAGTGTGAGTACTTTGAAAAGGCACTTCGAGCTCTACGGAGGTGTTTTCGACGTTGAGAGTCGTTGTATTGGCCTCTAATTCCACAGGCTGCGCCATTGCAAGCAGCTGATTATAATATTTCTGAGCAAATAGGTTTGTGGAAACTAATGCTGTGAATGGGAGGGAAGATAGAGCAAGATTCCTAGAATATTTATTCACAAGCATAGGAATTCTCAGGCAGAAGCTCAATTCTCTTACGTGATGGATGTATGCTGCACAAATGAAACCCCCTTAGGCAGAAATTTTCCCTTCACGTGCAGTTTCGCGCTTACGATACAGTTCGGGTATTTGCTTCTGATAAGGGTAGGGATGAGCGAATGCAGAGGGTCCTAATGGGACTAGCCGTATACGGTTATTGTTTATCAAATGTGTTCAAAATGTAATCTTGGAGTGTTCGGCTGAAGCCTATTTCAAACTTTACAGTAGACAGTATAGGTTATACTACAGTATTTGTGTAAGAATTAGCTGTGCTCTGCGATGATAATGGTCAGTGGTGAGTTACTTAGGAGTACAGCCGAGTGGGCGCGCACAGCCACAGATCCAGAAGTGGACCTTGCTAAAAATAATTAACTAAACAATGAGCGACACGCATTTCGCCTTCTACTGTACAATAGGGACACTTTTTCTTCAATTAAGAGTACTCTCTGCTCAGCTTGCTAATTCTCGATACCTTTTCTTAAATACCGTTGGCTTTCTACATCGCGTCCCAACTTCAAAACTCCAAACGATATCCAAATCGCAACAAAGGGTCAATACAAGAGATCTGGACCAATTGGGTCGCTCAATGGCAAGGCTGATGCTACAACAATCTGAGGAACGCTAGCTAATGGTCAAGGTCGAAATACCGCGCCGTCGCCCGCTACCCGTACTCCGATGACTGGCGCTGCTGGAGTGGGAACCTAAGCCCAAGCTGTAAGTACTCAACTTTCAAACCCCGTCATATACACCCTTTAGTAGTGGAATCCTCTGCCATGTGTCAATTTTGATCGAGTTTGCAAAAAGGAAAAAAAAGTCAAGTATTTCTTCTAGAAGGCTTATTTACTGACTTGTTTCCAGGCCAGAATTGTTGCTCAACCTGACCCTGTGCGTCCCTCGCATGGGCCGTGATTCCAAGTTCTCCGTCCCAGAGTCCTTTCTCCAATGCCACAAACACCCAAGATGTTTACCTTCTTTGCGAAACTCCCGTCGGAGTTAAGAGCGACGATATGGCTGGAGGCAATGGATCAGAACGGACGACTCATCGAGCTTGAGTGGACTGACCCGGGAAACCCCCTCAACGGATAAATCAGGGGAACTCATGAATGGCATCGCGTGTGTCCGCGATCAAGAGAGCTGCCCGTCATCATGCGAGCATGCAATGAGAGCTTGGAAGAAGGCAAGAGGTATCTCGAGGACCGTTCATTCAATTCAGACAACGACAGGTTGCCCGTAAACAGGACATTCGTGATCTACTACAACGCGAGAGTAGACATCATCTTCTTTGGTGAGAACACCTGCATTGCCACCACGATCAGTCTTTCCAGCGAAACGCCAGGCATAGCCGATAAGCCGATTCCAAGAGATGCCGTCATGTGTAGCCCAAGGATGGAGAACTGCTGCGACCACGACGATGCGGACTACGGAGTCGTTGGCGGAGTGTACTTCATGCATTTCCTCCATGGGTTCAGCAAAGACGTGACAAACCACGACTTTCGATATGCTGGATGTCCTGGCTTACAGGCAGTTCACTTCATCGTGAAGTCTAAGTTATGGCAAGTCGCTCCAGGAGAAATTGGCTCGGACACCGGGCTCCGTCACGCCTCCACGAAAGGGTTCACTCCGGAAAAGAGGACAATCAAGCAGCGCTTGGGTCGGGAGTCCATGCGAGTCAATGACAGCTTCGGCATTGGTGGTGTTTGAAGATTTCGTTGGGTTGGTGACAAAAAGTCTTCGTTCCATTTCTCGAGCCTGGTTCCTGTTTCCACTTTCGAGGAGAAGGTCCATGAATTTTTGACTATCTAGAACAGCGATATCTGCAAGCTGGAGGGAAAGAACTGTTCTTTCATCAAGGATGTTCAGCGATGGACTGATTGCACGATTTCTGTCCTGCCTGAGGACATTCCGAGCGAGGTTTATCGAGAGGTTGGGTTCATCGGAAACAAGGAAGGAGTTGCGGACGCCATTCGACTGGTCAAGAACAAGTTGCGTGTTAGTTACCCCCTCCAGTTTGATAGCATTGGCTAATTCCCAGAGCCTCCACCGGTCATGTCCCAAGAGATTCCTGGACAGCAGAAAGCTTCGTCGCTAGCTGGATTTAGGTGATCAGAAGGATTTTGGGAAACAGATTCGCATTTTGAATCCAGTGTAAAGAAGCTAAGTAGCGATTTAGAAAAATTTCAGATTTTCTAGGCCATGACTGCAAATGCAGAGAAGGATGTGATCTCGCTGGTTGGATGAGTTGGGGAAGAGTATGAGGATTGGATTGGAGCTTTGGATAGGGTTTCTTGGGCTATAATGTGCTGGATACTAAAAGAGTAACGGAAAACAAAAACTACAAAAACATTTTTTGGAATGGAAACATGTCATGCCAGTTGAGATAAATCATCCAGTGGCTTATCAAGACATTTGTTGTTGGCACTGTGACACAGGCTAGACGATGCCTGAGGTTCTCATGCTTAGCTCCATGATTCAAATCCAACCGCGAGAGAAGCATTGCCGCCAAGATGGTAGTTGAACAAGGCTGAGACTTCAACTTGCAGATACGAATGTGGAAATAATTAAACTGCAGGGACGCGGCGATGAGACGATGCAGGTCGGAAAAAGGCCAGTTTCGGGGCGACGTTCACTCCAATCAATTACCCGAAATCGAGTCTCGGTCTTGGGAGAGAGATACTCTCAAAGTGGAGATGGTGATATGGAGGAGGTTATCTCATGAGGACCTGATGATGGATCTGAGGTCAACTTTGACAAGACATGAAGGAATACCCATCCATGCTAAGTCTCCAGCACATCTCATGCAGTTCCCAGCCACTCGCCTCATCCATATCTCCAAGCATCATTTCAATCGCGATACTAAACATTTGTTGCTCAACTCTACAACCTCCTGTCAAACTTCAAAAGGTGATGTTGATGTTGATCAACTAGGCGCAATTTCTCTAGTGGATACAACGGTACCTCGCTTATGCAAACGGCGATATTATTGGAAGCCTTGTATCGTCCCCAAGCCACGGTCCAGCTTCAGCCACGATATATTTGTCCCAAGAATAGCAGGGATATAGATTGGTCTGGCCATTTGACTGGATGAAGCGCCCGGTGCTCCATAAAATGTGCCATCTGCGCGGACGATTATTGGATGTTGGAATACGGCTGTTGAAGTGGGCTGGGTGTGACTGGGGGGGGGGTGAGGAGATTCAAGGCAGACAACGCGGCAGCAACAGACAAGGGCACCAGGGCAACAAAGAAGAAGAAGAAGAAAACCTTCCTTCTTGTTCTCCACTGAGTACAGTATTGACTGACATTGAAATCCATATTCAATCTGTATCTTTGCACCCGATACTTCCGCATAATCACAAATCCATTACCCGGATTATTTATCTTACGAGAGCTGTCTCATACGATATGCTGCCTGACGAGCTGTAAGCGCCAATCGCCAGCCGCAGCCGAATTATTCCTCCAGCATCCAACATCCTTCGTCCTGCGCTGCCCTGCTTGCTCAAGGCAGCGCGTCAGCAAACTGCAAAGGGCCGTCCACCGACTGACCATCAGCCTACGTCGGGCATGAGGTCTGGCTCTTATTCAACCGAGTCCTCCTTTCTATCGCTTGTATAATTATCGCCATTGGGTCGGACATTCACTTGGACGGCGCAACCATGCATCTTTTTGCTTTGGAGAACCGTCAGGTCGGTGGAGGAGAGCAGGGAGGAAGAGGAGGAGGACTCGACAGCAGTGTCAGCACTTTGGTCTTGTCCATCACCAGTGCCATTGGGACGGGAACTTCAATATCCGGAGCATCTGCGACTGCTTCATCGACTTCATCCACGATATTCAGTGCTACTCCAACCCCCACCCAGCCCTCGGATTCGAGCCGAGGCGGCCCTCCATCGATAATTGTACGTCAAAAGTTCCCCCAGACTGGCAGACAATCATTAACATCTTACAGCCAATTATTGCAGCTTTAGCTGGAGTTCTCGCCCTCATTCTTGCATTCTACTTTACACGCCGTACTCGAATCAAACACAAGAACCCGAAGTACATCCCTACACCGTTTTTGAAGAAGGTATGGCAGAAATGGAATCCGAGTCCGATGCAAAACAAACTCCCGAATGCGAACGAATCCCTCGAACCTGTGTCTACCCGAAACAGAGCTTCGAACCGGTCTTCGAATCCACCGAATTCGTTCGATGCTGCGGCGGTTACGAATGCTACGGCCGGGGTAGATAGGAATACATCCGTTCGATCCGTGATGACGTTACCGGCTTACCGACCGACCGCCCTAGGGAACGAACAAGTTTTGGGAAGGGAAGGAGATAGAGGGGGGATTGACGTGGTAATTGAGTTCCCGGAAAATCAAGACGACGAGGAAACCAGGCGAGAAGAGGAGATGGAAGCCTTATACCAAGTCCGCCTTGCCCGGAGACGAGAAAATGAAGAGCGAGAAGAGCGGAGGAGATTACGGCGAGAAGCAAGGGAAAGAGGCGATTATGTTGCATTGCGAGAGATAGCTGCGAGAGCCAGGGCGGCAAGTGGTGCGAGTGCAGGACAGACTGTTGAGGAATTACGAGCAGAGCACGAGCGGATCAAGAAAGAGCGGCAAAGAGCTGTTTCTTCGGTTTCGTACGGTGATCTGGGTGTAGCACGACACGATGGAACGAGGTTGCGAGCCAATAGTCAAGATAGCGAGAGACAAGGCCTTCTGGGAGATGCAGCAAGCATAGCAGCCAGTTCCCGCTACCATCGTCGCGAACGCAGCACGTCCTCCATTCTCAGTATCGACACGCAAACCTCCGACCTGCCCTCCCCAGGTCTGACGCGCTCTCGAGCAGCATCAAACGTCGAGAGTCCGAGGAGAGGAAGCCAGCAGACGGATCGCCGACCATCAACATCGAATGAGGGTAGAGCAGGCAGTAGCCCGGAGATGATCGAGCATGAAGACATACCGCCTAACAGCCCACCCGGATATGAGAATATCTCCCTAGGTACCCCGCATGACGAACACCCCCATCTCGAGCCACCACCAGATTACACCTCCCCTGTCCTCGCGCGCGGTGAATCGCATCCCAACATCGAATCTTCCCTCCCTCCTACGACGACAACATCAAGTACGCCCGTCTCACCTCTTTCTCCAGAACTTCGACCTTCCTCGGTAGCGATATCCGTTGATAGTCGGGGATCGACAAG
This sequence comes from Rhexocercosporidium sp. MPI-PUGE-AT-0058, assembly GCA_020746875.1. Taxonomy (NCBI): domain Eukaryota; kingdom Fungi; phylum Ascomycota; class Leotiomycetes; order Helotiales; genus Rhexocercosporidium; species Rhexocercosporidium sp. MPI-PUGE-AT-0058. Next base: position 1,117,353 of record JAGTJL010000013.1, on the reverse strand, counting down.
GGAGAGCAGGACGGGGCAATTGAGGGAGAGCAGGTCGAGCAGCTCGAGCTCTCTATCGACGAGTCGGCCACCACACGAGAGGAGGGGGAGTAGAGGTGTCGGAGGTGCCCCACAGTTGCCAAGTTTGAGGCTGGCGGGGTTGCCAAGTATACAAGTTGATCCTGGAAGTCCTAGGGCTGGACGACAGAGCGACAGCGAGCGGTCGCCTTCGAGGGCTGAGCGTCCATAAACGTGTGGAGGAATGGGAGGTGTGATTGGGTTGAAGGACGATGAGAATGGGTAGACGAGGATACGAATAATGAACTACGCCGCTGCTTATGTTGGATTTCTGGAGAATCTCGAGATGGTTATATGAAGCTCAAGACTTGGATACTGGAAGGAAGGCTAGAAGTTGAGACGGGAAATGGGGAGGAAATGTATACCTGCACTATTTATTGAGCCTGATTGTCTTACTTATTAGTCTATTTTTGAGCGAATGTGGAAGCAAGGGAGCGTGGCGCTGGTCTAATCAGGCGTTTTGGCATACAATTCTCTGGAATGGTGATGAGGGGAGAATGGAGCGATTGGGATAATATATGTACATAGAGATATGCAAATATCATGTAACGTACCATGTACTGACTGCCACGATTCACTGTGTCATGATGATGTTTATTCACAAAGCTGCCGCAGCGGTGGGTGCGTAGGTGAGTGCAGTGAACTGGTGTGGAAATGGTGGGACTGATACTCCGGACAGGCCGGCGAGGAATAAACACTAACCTCTACACTTTGAAGACCGTAATAAGTGAAAAGGAGGACTCTTGACTTGGGAGCTGAGAGATCCTTACCTTTCTCATCTCCAACCATGAACTGACCATCTTTTTACCTTGTGAAATGCAGAAAGAAGAGGATGGGTAGGCTATACTCAATACTCGATGTGAACTACATTTGCATATCGGAATTATGTTGGTGTACCAGAACAATTGATGGCTGTCATCCCTTCCGTGGCTGTCATTTCTTTTTCTTTTCAGAAGCGAGCACTAGAGCGAAAGGAGATTTGAGAGCATTGCTCAATGGTTTTATGTTGCGTTCTGACTCATTGCCCTTCTCGATTAAGACGGAGACACAAATCTCAGTGTCTTTTCTACAAATCAGATAGCCTGTAAAGGAAGAGAAGGCAGACCCAGGACATTTACGTTGATTCTTTTTCTTTCGCTTCTTCTGCTCCTACTGTACTTCTGCTGGAGGTCAGAAGGATCTATCTACCTGAGAATGGACCACCAGGGGGTGCAGCAATTCGTGATACGATGACTTTTGTTGGCAACCTTATTTCTCGCCACAATGGAATTTCGCAATCAATTTCTACTGTGTGAAAGTAGAGAATGCTATTCTTCAACTACGTATCCAGTTTATTAAACTTTACTTAGCTGCGTTGTCAGCTTTTGCGACGTTTTCCAATTTTCGCGGTATCACGAATAGCTGCACCCCCTGGTGGACTGAATGAGAGGCAGATCTAAAAATGAGTATTGAGTCTAGAGTAAAGTAAGATGAGATGCGATTATTCTATTCCTAAGCAAAAGTGAATGATCTAGGGCAATAGGTCCACAACCTCGGTCTAGAATGCGGGATAGAACAAAAATATAAAAGCCTCCTGGGCCATGTCAAGAACGAGACTCATATCTAGAAGTGGATCGCAGATGTTTTACTGGAAGAGACGATGGGGATTCTCTCATGTTTCTGTTGATGGCTCGAGGTGTGGTATTTGAGAATTGCTTACAGGTGAAGAACTGCTTGCTATGTGAGAGTGGTCTTTCCGAATCCAAAGGAAATTGGAATTGGGATCGTGCGGTTAAGAGATATTCGGGGTCATTTCAAGACTGCGGGCTAAGTTTCATCCTGGAGTGTATCACTTGAACTTCAAGATATTTGTTCATTGACCGAAGGACAGGAGGAGCATTTTCTCAAACTCTAGATACAGTCTGCTATTGGTAGCTAGCGCCCGTCAGTGCCAGGAGACAGTCGACCAGCCTAGCCTTCACCATCTCTCGCTTAGCCCCTCACAGCAACAAACCTCGGCTAAAAACAACAACAAAACAAGCCGCCAAAAAGGAGCTAAAAAGAGTCCCCCTCAAACGCCTTATCCGTAGGTGTGTCTCATGACTAACAATACCGAAGCACAGCATGATCCTCTTTAAGGAGATATTGAACGATTTGGAGGGCACGCTCCCGTACCTAAGACCGGGGAATAGAACACCAGCCCCACCCACGTATCGGGTCCCACTGCGGGGCCGGCGTGTGATGCTTCCCAAGGGCAGGTGAGAGAGGTCCGGCATACCTATAAGTGAATAATAGTAGACAGGAAGTAGCCAATACCCGGTCCTGACCCGACAATCTAGGAGTCGTGTACGCGGGAAACTGCTAATTTGGTTTATAAGGTTATGAGATCTTGTTTTGCCGAAGGGTGACAAGCGAGGGGGCGTGGTTGGGGAGTTCACCTTTGAGACGCGTTGAGGTTGCCGATTTGATTCGATGCTACTGAATCTTTTCTCAGGTATTTTATGTGATGCATTCAAGGAGAGCACGCCGCGTCTCGGCGCGATATTGCACCGTTTCCTGTACGATCTATATTAGAATGAACTCGTTTCTAGGAAAACAACAGACAACCTGATGCAAGCCGCAAAACCCCCTATCAGGATGATTATCCTGTGTTATTTCACATCATTGAAGCGCCGGTGATCAAACAGCGCAATATATATCGTGTCCTATAATTTTGATTTTCTGACAGATTCCTCGAATCCCCTCGTGCAGAGCACCCGATATCCAGCCATACGCGCCGACATGTTCAAACGCTAGTCTTAGGCACTTCACTATAGTATTACGGAATTCGGAATTTTCACAATTAACGAGTTGATCGAGTTCCAGCATAGCAGTAGGTGTCCTAGTGAGCAGGTCAGGGTCAACAAATCGCCTCCGAGTTGAGCGGGGGTAACCAAAACAAGCCCCAAAAAATTGTTCAAATTTGATCTACACCAAATTCAATGCCACAACATAGGTTCATACTGAGGCGATGATCACCAAATCATTTAAGAGTAGATATATTGCCCCACTTCAACACAGTTCGCGTTGAGCTCATACCCCATAATCTCCTCGACGTACGCAGTCCTCATCATCCACTGTTTAAAGCTTCTGAACGTACCTACAGACTTCAGGTACTAACTAGTAGCAATCTCAGCATAACATAGGACTCTGCTATCACCTACTTTTACTCAGTAACGACAGTCGATAGCAAATATTATTCACGGTCCTGTTGCCTTCTCCACAGAAACAAGCGACAAGCAAATGGCAAACAGGTAGCTGTCTAACTTCTTGAATGAATCTATGTCAGCTTTCTAGTTTCATGAGTTCGAAAGCGGTTGATTTTGGAAGTTCCTAGGTGGGGTAGATTGAGGGGTCGTGGGATGGCGGCAGGGTCTCGGATAGGGGGCGGAAGGGGGAATCATTCTCGCAAACCAAATGAGGCTTCTACATACTTCTGGAGTAGAACCTATGGGAAATTTTTGTCCCATATGTTTAGAACTTTGGATAAAAATGTGCTTAGAGTCCGGTCTTATACTGACGTGTGGTCGAGAGGGCTGGTTACAAGTCGGTGGCATCAAACTTCATTGGAAAATCTATACCCGGGACATTTAAAATGGAGACTGTTAAATGATCATTTGGAAGCTAAGAATATTAAATCTGAGACTCCCCACTCTTATCAACCTTCATGAGAAGCTTAGAGCATTCACAAGTCAAAACGAAGCTTTCTAAAAGAGTTTACCTATTATTGACTGAACGACGGATGGCATGTGACACAGAAAAGGTATTCACAAGAATTAATTCTGACCGACGGCTATATATTCTCGAATCCCTTCTTGTGAGAAATTGCAAACTCTTACCAGATTTTCTGACATAGATACTCTCGTTCAAACATACACCATATTCGTCACACAACACTCGCTACGTTACTTTTTGACAAAAGGCATGACATTTGCATGGGCATCTGAAAACTGGAATCGGGACCGAGAGGAACGCCAGCTCGAGGATCTAAAGCACAGCTCTATCACTGAAACCTCTAGAAGAAGCTCTCTGAAAGACTGGCTTGATGCTCGAGCTCGTCAGGTCACTGCTTTGCCACGAGAAATTACGCCAAGTCAAAGACCTAAAGTGGAGACAAGTACCGGTGAGAACACTTCTGAATTGAGGGACTTGAAGGAATGGTTGAGTTCTAGGGCACGAAATGCAGGTATTATATGTGGGAATGCGGTAAATCTGAAATCTGCGTTTTCTCGGCCTACTTTCGTCCCGGATCCTCCTACGCTAGCTTTTACACCACGCTCTGCTAGCCAGTCTATTCATGTTGTTGAAAGTCCAGCTCAAAAGGCTGTAAACCTAAGTCTATCAGCGAATTCAAAGGCAAAAGAGCGCAATAAGACACCCCTACGGATAACTAGCGGCCAGGTCTTCCTTGCTCTAAGCCGACTGGTCTTGGAAATCAACTGGGATTTTTTCCACCAGAACAGAATCCTCTTCAACATGTCCGATATCACACCCGAGAGATCAGAACAATGGTGGCACCACATCTGCCAAGTATATGACCAGTACTGCCAAGAGGCCGCTCAAGGCGTCGAAGCTCTCATGGAACTCTACAAGCATGTCAAAGCAGGCGATCAAGTTTTAGATATTGAGCAGACTGTTCTCAGTCCGATGATGAGATTCTTGGTTGGGTATAAGCCTGGCTGCGAGGGAGAGGAGAGAAGCAAGAAGGCTTTGGAAGCTTTGCTGACTGAAGGTAAGGTAGCGAGAGGGAATACTATGATGTTTGGCTGACTAACTGATTGATAGGAGGGTTCCTTGTATATGTCACGGAGTGGTGTCTTGAGAATGGACTCACGTATCCCGGTGGAACCGGCCGAACAAAGGAGAGACTGAAGGAGTATTCTTTGGCAAGTTCAACCAATTCTGAGGAGGTCTGCTAGCAGCGATGATGGAATGGTTGATATTGACTTTATGATGGGATGAGAGCATGGTATTTCAAATAGAAGAGACTGTAACCGGAGCGACAGAGAGCCTCACTGCAGATGACTCAAATCTGCTCCGTGATTGTAATTTCCATGCTGAATGCTGTGATCGCTTGCCGAGATTTTTCATACCAATATCCCGACCACAAAAGACTCTAAACTGCTTCCGTCCATCACTAAACAACCGTTACTTAAGCTGTCTAGCTTCATCATACTATTCTCCTTTACAATCTACACTAGTCTAAGTCATGATGAATTATCCCACCTACATACCGAACAGGCACTTCCTACCAGTCATCAAAACCAAACTTGTCTGCCCAGCGTTCATCCCCAAAGTCCCCTTAGATGAGCACCGCGACCTCTCCACCTTCATCCTCGATCTACGCACCTTCACTCTCTCGCAACTAAGCTAGATGATAGAGCGTCTCTGCATGGAAGTGAATTGGGATTTCTTCAACGCCAACATCGAACTCATCTCCAACTTCTGTGAAAGCGACACATCGGCCTTAGGAGTGTCAACTTCAGCGGAGAGATTTGAGAGCTTGTGGATTGAGGTTGTGGATGTGTATTTGGGATATCTGAAGGGTTTGGTGATGTGGGGACAGGAGTTTGAGATTCTGAGCATTGTCCTGAGGGATATGGAGACGGGGTTGGTGAGCACGACTGCGGTGAGGATTGTTGAGTTCATGTTGGGGTATTTTGTGGGCTGTAGGTACGGATGGATTGGGGACAGGTTTCAGGCTCCTGTCAAGGCGTTGCTTGATGGAGGTGAGACTTCTTTGATTGACCCACGCTAAGGAAGTTCTTTGCTGATGCTTTAGCAAGAGGACTTCTCGGCTTACATCAAGCAGCACTGTCATGAATGTGGCTTGGATTATTGGGAGGGGAATGGACAGACATGGAGCAGGCTGGGTTATTTGAGCAACTACTACGCCGTCGTAGGGGATCCGGGTGCTTCTACTGGTCTATTTACAGCCGACTCAGCGTTGACAGGGTGGCGGTAGCGGGTCGGCATTATCGTGCGAAGTATGGGACGACTTCACTCATGAATACAAGTATCATTTGCCTGAAGTCCCAAGAAGGATTGAAGAGCACGCTGAGTGGTGATCTGAGATCATTTGCCTAGAACTGAGCATCTTGTAAATTGTGAATCGGAAAATAGAAAGTTACGCACCATGAATGTGCAATCAAGCATTCTTACGACATCGCAGTGATTCGCAACAGCTACTAGGCCATTGCGAGCTAATGCTGTACAGTGATTGGGACTTTCATAGGATTGGGGATATAAATATTTGCAGAAATCAGAACTAAGAACTGACCAGACAATCTCAGCCAGATTGACCTGCGGCCCACAACAAACGCCGACTCCTTGAAATGGGATCCCTCTCATCCCCACAGAACATAGTCATGCCGTCGGAAGGCTACCTCCAAACCAAAGCCTTACTAGACGACCCCTCTACCCTCGAAGCGGCTTTCATCCTGGGCGTAGCAAATGCTCGTGAAAGCTTACCCAAGCCGCTCAAAAGGAAGTGGTTCATTTTCATGAAGTACTATTTGCCTCGCTTGCACAAAGCAGATTTGCTTGGGTCTTCGCAATACAAGGAATGTGTAGCGACGTTGACAGAGACGAAGATCTGGGCCAAGGACTTTGCAGAAGAGCAATCGGATATGGTGGTGGAGGAGGCAGAAAAGGGGGCATCAGAGGAGATGTGGAAGGAGATGTATGTGCCTGGGATGATGGGCGACTGGAAGTGGAAACTGTCTGATTGGAAGGACTAATGATGAGGTTCTGAAGTAGATGGTGGAGTTGGGTGAAGGGGTGGAGGATTTGGCTCCCGAAGTTGATCTTGAAACTACTTGGTAGACAGTAAATAAGTGCCCGTTTTAACGTGGTCTGCTCAATCAAGGAAGCCACGGATGTTCGAGGACGAATTAGAACTTGAAGCGACTCCTCAAAAACAGAACGCAATTCAGAAACCGCGGTGTGGCGAGAATGTGAGGCTAATGAAGCCCGTTAGAAGTCTCCCTGTGCGCTGTGATTAGATCATTTGGTCATGATGAAGGGCAGACCTTCAGCAAGAGGTATAAAGATGATTGAGAGGTCACCAGAAGCATCAAGAAGGTTGTGAGCCAGTGACGGAAGGTGTTCATACATGGGAGCTTGATCCCTCTTAATATACAGCTCGCTGCTCTAATCCATCCTTCCTCCAGTCAACTCCTGTGCAATCTTCTTCATCCTTCGTCCCGTCAAGGCGGCGGGACCGGCATGGAAAAGTACAGACTCCTTCTGGGTGTTGTTCACTGCTGACAACATCTGCTGAACTGTGGGAGGGTGTTTCTTGGCCGTCCAGATATTGCTGTCCATGTTGCCTGGCATGTGGGGATCCGGGACGAAGATTTTTTCAATCTCCGCATCCAACTCTTCCTCGGTAGTGATGAAACTTCTCGCGTTCATGTACAATGTATGAAGGGCATCTCTCCTCTCCTCCTCTTTCGCCAATGCAATTGCCTCGACCCTTGCCAATTTTTCTGCCACTCGAGTCGTACGACCTGGATCCGGCACTGGGCCTGATTGCAGAGTTCGATTCAGTTCCGTAACGGTTGGGTTGGTGAGGCGCTCGTCTTCTCGTTGAGGAGCATGTAATGCCTTCTCTCGGGCTATACTCCTGTTCTTGCTGCGTGCTGCCACCATCTTGTCTTGAAGCGTCTTCCTCTTATGCAACTCCACCAATCCTTCTCTCAGATTTGTCCGCCTGGACTCTGCCATTCGACGCTTCCATGCTACGAACTCGTTTTGGGGGGTATTTTGCGAAAGCGGTTCAGGGGTGACTGCCGCTAGATACTCAGGTGAGGTCTTGTCGCCGGCTCGACGAGGGAAAATATTTCGAGGAGGAGGAAGAGTTCCCTTGACATCGATTTTCGGAAGAGCTTGATGTTGGGGTGGCACTGGGATCTCGATAAACTTGGGGTTTTCTGGTCCGATGGATGCGAGTGAGGGTGTTGTTGAGAAGAATCGGAGAGAAACTGTGTTGGACGGACACCTACACCGACTCAATGAGTGCAATGAGGTTCTTGATAATGAGGGAGGCATGATTGTATGACCTCCGTAGGCCTTTCTCGCAGATGAAGCTTGAAGCTGTCGTTGATCTTCTCAGACAGAATGCTGGAGGAAATCTTAGCGCAATAATTACAGCCACAGCAAGTCAAGCCACACCACGATCAAGCCACCCAGCCACAGTTGCCGATAAGGTTAGCGTAATCTCGAACTTTTTTCGACATTTCAGAAATCTTTGTCCGCCCGCCTTTTCCTCTTCCTCATCGAACTCAACAATCACACAACCACAAACATGGGTCGAGCAAAGAAAGAAGCCTCGCGCAAGGTGCGTGAGGGGAAGAGCAGTGACGGGATGGCAAACGTCAAGGTGAAGGGAGAGAATTTCTACAGGTACGTTGGATGTTCTGCGCAAAGATGTGCTTGGTTGCAGCTTGAGTGAAGCTTCTTTACTGGACGCAATAACTAATTATGTTTCTTTATAGGACTGGCAAGCAGGCCAAGACCCTCAAGATGTTCAAGGACACAGGATCTGGACGACACAATGCTGCTGGAGATCTCACACAATCTGCACAATTCCAGAGCAAACAAGTGCCCGTCGCAAGAATCGAGCCCAACCGGAAATGGTTTACCAACTCCCGAGTCATTGGCCAAGATGCCCTCAACTCTTTCCGCGAAGCAATGGCCGAGCGAGCTTCCGACCCATACTCCGTTCTCCTCAAATCGAATAAGCTGCCCATGAGCTTGATCAGAGATGGTGAAGGCAAGAATGGATTGAAGCAACACCAAGCCAAGATGACTGTGGAAGCTTCGCCTTTTGGAGATGTCTTTGGCCCCCATGCGCAAAGAAAGAGAGTTAAGATCGGAGTCAGTTCGCTGGAAGATCTGGCCGAGCAAAGTGTCCAAAGCCACGATACCTACCTTGACCGTCTAGAACAAGCCCATCTGCTAAGCGGAAACTCTGCGGCAGATTCCGAGGCAATTGGAGAGTCCGCCATCCCCGATCATGGTTATGTCTCGAGTGCGAGAGAAGCTATCTTCAACAAGGGTCAAAGTAAGCGGATTTGGAATGAATTGTACAAGGTTATTGATTCTTCCGACGTTGTCATCCACGTTTTGGATGCTAGAGATCCTCTTGGTACACGATGCCGAAGTGTCGAGAAGTACATCAAAGATGAGGCACCGCACAAGCACTTGATTTTCGTCCTGAACAAGTGCGATCTAGTCCCTACCGGTGTAGCTGTAAGTCAAGTTTACATTTGTCTTTCCCCCCTACCCAGTTCCATCGTTAAGTCAAGGCGCCTTCTGCATTTCGTGTGCTCTTCGCAATGGAAGACTGTCTGTTACAACTTTGGTAGATTGACTCCATTCTCGCCGCTCTTGGTCCTCGGACCTTGAGTAGACAGCTCACCGTCTTGGAGAGTCTGTCGTAAAGAGTCTGGTTCTGTTTCGTTTGAGTTGAGGGCCACTTCCGCTTTCATTAGTGGCTTGTGGTGGTTTTCTTAGTAATGATTCATACATCACCCCACACGAAATTCGGTTTGCTGTTTCACTGCTAACAATTTCAGGCTGCATGGGTTAGACACCTATCTAAAGATTACCCTACGCTCGCTTTCCATGCATCCATTACAAACTCTTTCGGAAAAGGCTCCCTCATCCAACTTCTCCGCCAATTCTCCTCCCTTCATTCCGACCGCAAACAGATCTCCGTAGGCTTCATCGGATATCCTAACACCGGAAAGTCGTCAATCATCAACACACTCCGCAAAAAGAAAGTCTGCACAGTCGCACCTATTCCAGGAGAGACGAAGATATGGCAATACATCACATTGATGAAGAGAATTTATCTCATCGATTGTCCTGGTGTTGTCCCACCAAGTAGCACAGACACCCCACAAGATATTCTGTTACGTGGTGTAGTCAGAGTTGAGAATGTTGAGAACCCAGAGCAGTACATCCCAGCTGTCCTCAGCAAAACAAAACCACAACATATTGAGCGAACATACCAACTGAAAGGATACAACGGTCATATTGAATTCCTGGAGCTACTGGCGAGAAAAGGCGGAAGATTATTACACGGTGGTGAGCCTGATGTTGATGGTGTCGCGAAGATGGTCCTGAATGACTTCCTGAGAGGCAAAATTCCCTGGTTCACACCTCCGCCTCTGCTGGAGGGCGGTGAGAAGGAAAAGGGTGTTGAAGGCCGCGCTGGTAGACTTGGTGAGATGGGCAGAAAGCGGAAACGTGATGACGAATCCGTTGCAGATACATCCATGGCAGACACATCGATGGCAGATCTGGATTCGTCAGCGCTGAATGTCGAAGACGACGACGAAGAGTTCGAGGGCTTCGGAAGTGATGATGGCGGTGTTGGACTTGATGATGTCGTTGATGATGTCGATCAGGCATTCGGTCTTGACTCTGATGATGAGGACAGCGAAGTTGATTCCGATCATGAGGATGAAGATGATGCCGAAGCTGCGGAAGAGCAATTACAGGCTGAGCTTTTAGACGACACCGTTGTATCGAGTATAGGTGATGGGAAACCTACCAAGAAGAAACGTCAGAAGACGTAGGTAGGTGTAATATCAAAACAAATACCCATGACCATACTTCTGTCTTACTGCTGTGTGGTTTGAGATTACTTCCTTCATTTTCCTGCTCGCGTTGTCACTCTGGCCTATGCTAAAACTCCAAGGACTTCAATATCGCTCCAGAATAGTACTTTCTCATTCATGAGCTATCTATGTATTTGCTGTTCTTCGCGCCCTCGCTCCATTACAAAGTCCCAGATACAGATTCAAAGTACTATGGCACAGACATCCGCACTTCTAGTTGGCTCCCTTGACAGAAGAGGTGCTCAATGAAACGACGCCAAACGATCCAGAATTACATGTTCTTCCTGTCCAAACGAATTCCTTTACCGCAGTTCAAACAAATGTGCTTCACTGGTCCATCAGCCTACCGCACAGACATAACCCCGAAATTACCACAGCCAATTCAGAACCTCGTAACCCTCCGAGGAGATTGATGTTTGTTGCCATTTAAGGCCTTCGAAGATGTGGTTTCTAATCTCGTGTCTGATGCTTTCGTGACATAGGGAGATAAGCCGGGCGATTTTACTTTCGGGTTTGCGTGTGTAGGCAGGACGAAGTTTCGCTGAGTGATTGTAGGCCGCTTGGGAAGGAAGGAGGGGTATTAGAGAGCCAGGTGAGGGGTTTTGACTTTTAAAAGCAAGCTCGGTGGTGGAAGTAGGGCTGTTTGGGATTGAAATTCTGGTAAGTTAGTAGAAACAATTAGTCATGACACCTCCCTCCTGTGAGAAAAAAAAAAAAAAAAAAAAAGGAAACCATAGCCATGTACGTCGTACCGCCTTTCCACTTCTTGAATGGAGTAAAGAAATATTCAAGCAAGCATAATGAAGGAATTCTGAGGTGATTTCGTACTGTGCTGATGTTGGGCAAGGTGTCAGCAGATCTTTCCTGGGAAGCTGTTCAGATATGAGGTGAGGCCATCACGAAAGAGACACAAGCTCCGAGTTGGTAGTAATCTGAGCAGAATCTATCACAAAGAGATTTCGACGGATTGAGGAAGGACATGGAAGGGATTTGAATTGGCTATCTGCATTGTCCGTCCTGGCTACCTGCCTGCCTGCTGCAGAGTGGGGCTCTGAGAAGCTGTTTTAAAGGATCGCGTCATCTAATATCCAAGGATGTCTGCCTTCTTGTTAGGAAATATGTATGCTCTAGAAAGGAGGTCCAGAAGACTGCTCTAGATATTCTTTGTATTGGAATAAATGAAGTCCAGACTAAACTGTAAGGTTGAAGTGCTAACAGAACTTGTGGAAGTTCTTTTATACAGTCCAAAACACATTCCATACTTTTGTTCGATGTGGAGTTTCAATTGTAAATTCACGTTGCTGGCCTTTCTGTGATGGTTCGAGAGTGTGCGTTATGCTCGTTCAAGACTAACAAAAACACTAGATCTGCTCCACTTGGCGACACGAAAGACGCCAAGGCGTAAGCGAAGCTGAGTGTCAACATGGAATGAAATGTGGAGAGAATGGTCACGATTCTCAGGGGTTACAATGCGGCTTTGAGATATGAATTAGTGGCCATAGGGGAGAGGCACGGGGACTGAGGCAATGCTGGGGGGCTTGTGGTTGGGCTTCTCGTCTGGCTTGGCGCAGATATTTTGCTAGGAAAGAATTTGTTTGCGGGCATCGCATTTGACTTGCACGGAATTGGTCAGGAAGCAGGGTTGGCACGCCGCGGTATACTTTTGGGCATGCTAGTTGGCTTTACTGGAGGCTGGCAGGCAAGACCTGGCATTGATTCTAAGTCATCTACAAGGCTTCCACTTCTCTGGTAACCCATTTTTAGCCAGAAACACCATGAAGACATACGCCGAATCAAGCTGAAACGTATAACGGTTTCAAGTGGAATGCCCTAGTGCCTCAGCTTCCGTGACTCAGTACTCCAGCGTATTTTATATTGTTTACTTAAAAGACTCAGTTTAGGCAAGCCCACGTCATGACTTAAGCCAGGGCCAAATGTTCTTTGGGGCATGATCAGTGTACTGCTGAGTATCCCAGGGTTATTAAGGAGCCTAAGCTCATTGGATGTCTCATGGCAAGAGTTAGGGTAGATCTGTTGACTTAGAACCCGATTAGGATGGCTTTGTTCACTTTTGCTGTGTCTACAAAAGCGGAGATTTGTTGAGGCAAGCTACCTGCGACTATGAATACGCTGCACTTACCTATTAGAGAATCACAAGAATCTAATAGACACTGCGTGCATCCATTTGAGACCTGCCCATTTCAATGTGATCATTATATGCAAGGAGCCGTCGACTCATCCCTGCCATCCGCCTCCTCGAGTCCTATCCCAGGCCAAACAGATGCCTTCCCCAAGTAGAAGCCGGCCGAAAGATGAAGATGGACGGCTCGATGCTCTTCGGTGTTTTCATGCTAGCGCGAAAGAGCACTAGTCTGCTCGCTTACCTTCCCCGCGAGGAGTATAAGATCTCGAGCTCGCGGCCTTCTCCTCGTCCTGAAACCACCCACGCACAGCATCTCGAAAATCATCTCGAGATCCCCAAAACATTACGCCACTGCAGCAGCCTATCATAAAGATGGCGCAGGCTAAGGTTAACAAGAAGGAGAACGTCCCACTTGGTGGTGGCAAGAAGGGCAAGAAGGCCGGACCTGCTCAACGCAGCACCAATGGTAACCCCTTCGATGCTATTGCTGATGACGACGGCAACGCAAAGAACGCCAAGGATTTCGACAAGATCCCACACACCGAGGATGAGGTATTCTTCAAGGTCAATGAGGAAATTCTTGGTGATAAGTTGAAGGTATGTCATGTCATAATCCCACCTGCCCAACATCAACATTGTCACTTGTCTCCTCCCATCTCCAGCCCCATGCCATGTCATCTTTCTACAACACCGAAAGTCTCTTCAACATATCGTTTCAGTGGGATCCCAAGCTAATTGTTCCTCAAATAGGTGGCCCAAGACCGTGTCGATCTACTCAACTTCATCCACAAGGAGCTCTTCTACTCCAAGATCGTCCGCCACGTCCCAGCTGCTCAAGACAATATCGTCGACGATACAGAGTACTTTCACCAAGCCGAGTACAAGGGTCGCAAGATCGACATTGGTGTCCACTTCTACCAAGCTGAGAATAGTGTCTTGACTGCCCGAGCTTTCGCCAAATTCGCGGATTCGGAGCTGGCTGATGATGACTTCAGCACTACCATCTACGCTGATCATGCCCTGAATGCCATCGAGGCCAAGAAAGATAAGAGCAGCAAGGTTATTGCAGGTCTTACCAAGTTCTACTGGGCTCCCCGATGGAACTTCGTCGTTCGTTACCTTCGTCTTCGCATGGAGGGTAAGTCGGTCCTTCATTTGTCCTTCGTTCCTCCTTATGTATATTGCAAAGACATCTCGTAACGGTAGCTGACTCAAAATTTTACAGCCTACGCTCGTGACGGCAGCCATGCTATCGAGATCGTTGACCCTACTCTTCCAACCGCTGAGGGCGCCGAGGAGGAGAATGACACCACTGAGACCACTCGTGAAGTCATGGTTCCATCTGGTTGCACAGGCGCAATCATTGGTACCAAGGGTGCTAAAATCAACGAGATCAAGTCACAGTCTGGTGTTAATGAGATCAAGATGCCAGAGCGAGTTGAGCCGCGCCCTCGCCCCCGTGAGTTGGTAACTGTCACCATCACTGGCGGAAAGTCTGCGGTTGACAAGGTTCAGAAGGCGATCGAGGCTGTTGCTGATGAATGGGTAAGTTGAATTCCTCTCCCTTCCTTCAATTGCGATTTAGTACTAACTTGATTTTGCAGTTAAATGCTCCTAGACCTCCCCGCGATGGCGGTAGCGGCGGTAACGGCGGATTTCAGCAACCATCCGAGGGTTTCGCACAGATTCCAGAGGGATCGGGCGGCGGATTCGGTGCTGGTGATGGATTTGGAGGTGATAATGCTGGTGATAGCTGGGCTGACTCGGTCAACAATGCTGCTGCTGCTGCTTCTGATAACTTCGGTGGTGGCGGTGGTGGTGGGGGAGACTCGTGGTAAATGCCCTGCTCCAAAGTTAATGTCTTCTTCTTCTCCTTCTGAGACATGAGATCGCCTGGGTTTCTCATAAAAGATCGCACCGTATGGATGGCGCATGGCATGGCGAAGGTGCTTTGGTGTATAGGCGCACTTTGCTTTGTGGATCATGATTTCCTGTGGTCTTTGAATTGCCTTTGTCCAGCGCGGGATAAGTGATACTGCTTTCCTCTTGAACTTGATCTTTTTCTGTGCTTCCTACGTAACTGAACTCCCGTCGGTTGAGTGTTCACTGTAGCATGGTGGCATGATTCCTCTTGCGACTTGAATTCTGACGATTTGAGATTGATCATTCGTACACTCCATGTCTACTACATAGTCGTAAATGCTATCTGACGTTGAATACTTTTTGTTCGTTCTAAAGCGACTGTCGTAGGATGTCAAGAGTAGTGAGTCTACTACTGATTCACACCTTCCCCGCTGTGCTCAAGATCTGACGATCTGCAAGTATTAGGCCACTTCCCAATGAGTCTCCAGAACATCAATTCTCGTCGAATCATCCACAAACAACCAGCACAGAACTTCATCGACGTCCAACTCAATAATCTCACCGTACGTCGACTGTCAATCAATATTCTGCTATTAAGTTGCTGTCAAACAGCCTCTCAATACATGAGCATCACAGAGTAAGGGTTTGGCCGCTCCATCACAAAATGCCATGAGCTTCCAATATACTTTCTGGCACACTTCCATCTACATCAATGCTCCCGTACCTAGTAAATTCCTTTCACAACAACATGCCAATCGTTTGGCTGATAGGGACGTTCCAGCACCTCCGTCGCGAGTATGGTTCTCATTGCTCCGCGGGCTACCCATATATTTATAGGTAACGAAAATAGAGAGAGTGTGATAGCTTGGAGTTGTTGCATCAAGCTCTGAGTGGTGAGTTGATTGAGCACTGCGGAAGATAAGGGAATACCAAATCGGTATGGAATCAATCATGAGACTTAATTTACAAGCGAAAAAAAAGATAAAGAAAAAATAGAACTGAAAGTCAATCAACTCTCCCTTCAAGCATATGTAAGCACTAGAAATCTGAATCTGAAATTCACAATTGAGACAAGTGAGATCATCGCAGAGCATTAATGGTATGGAAAGTGAAGACTGAATTCTTATCGGGACCTCAAACACTTTTCGAGTTGCTGGGAGGGATTTTCTTTTTCGACGAGGATATCTCGTGACATTAGGTGAGCTGGGGAAATGTATTCAAAGATCTTGAGGTCTCAAGGACTCTTGTCAGGATTTCTTCTGCTGCCACTCCTCAGGTCCCCAACTACCAGAGAAGTAGACGAAGACCTCTCAACCTCTTCTTGGTTACTCCGCTGCATTCCTTCTGCTTCAATCTCTGACCAACCTATAACGTAGAAGATATACAGCGCTTGGCGAGAAAGAGTTCAATTAATGTTTCCAAGCCATAGTACTTCATCCTGAAATAAGAGTGAGAGCCACGCCTATGAACTCTGACCAGGAAGTTGGTATTTATATGCTTAAGGAGAAGCAAAGCTCCTTCCCCATATATGAGAACTTCAACTTCGCAAGCACAGTCTTTTGTGAATACTGTGCTGAAAGATCAATATAAGTTCTCGAGATAGGGTGTTGGTATCTCATTAGCTTTAACTTCTCACCTTCTAGTAGCCTGATATTTAGGCTCTAGCATTAACCTCTTTGTTTGACAAGCGTTCCTCAAGAACGAAAACAAGACCAACAACATATCTGGGATTAGTTTTGCGATGCTACCGATTGATTTCTCTTCTTCATTCGATTAAGACCTCAATACGATGTTCCTATGGCGCTCGGACTTCCCATGCTTCAACCGTGGAGTAAGTCTGTAGGTTTCAAAGCTTTAATGATATGTGAAACGTAGATAGAAATCGCTGACAGTACGTTTAAGAATGCTGGTAGTAACACATATGACGGCAGTCAGAACCAGGGGGTCAAAGGTGTTGCCCTATTAATAATACAATTGAATGGCTACCCAAGTTGGTTCACTTGCTTGCTTTGCACATCCAAGACAGATAATTAAAGAGGCTGCATGATCAAGTTCTGGTGACGTTCCAGCTTGAAGGTTGCTATAAAAACAGGGCTGCGAAGCCTGAAGACCGCCAAGACTTGGGTATTTTCCTGATTTAACAGCCCATAATCTTGAGCCCATCCCACTGTCAATTTAGAAAGGAAATTTTCTACATGTCATGATTTCAGGATAAAAGATCATTACTTAAGGTTCAGACCCGGCCCAGTTCCATGGGACTTGTGATCAACGCTGACTTGAATTGGAAAATCCCATGTCTTCATTGCTCGTCCAATGCCAAGCTCGCTTTCGCCGTCATCCGATTGGCCATCCTTCCTTCAACCCCTTTTCCATCAACACGCGTACTCATCCACGACCACACTTTTCTCCACGACCTGCACGTATTCATATTTGCTTTCCATTCTATTTTTGTCCAAGAACGTCCTTGTATATACGCTGGTATCTCAACACATATCCTCGGTTTCCTCGTGCGGCGATTGGTACAGGTGGACAAGCAACAGGGGTGGTTCTGAGCATGGTCCGCCAACCCAAGAGCAAGACTGGATGTCTACAGTGTAAAACGAGGAAAATCAAGGTACGAGCATGATCTGTTTCATTTTAGTCCACTCGCTTTGCTGCAAGTACCGGGATTTGGAGGAAGACTACCTCTACAGTTTGGAAGCGTCGGGTACATATTCAGAGCCACCACCCACCTGCTCATGTTGCCCCGACTCTCCCACACTCTGAATCAACAGTCTTTCCTGATCTCATTCATCCCGGATTTTTTTTCTTCAGCCATGGAGACCATGATCGTTGTCCTCCTGTCACTCTTGGCTCTTGTTTTCATATTCGGTTTCGCCGGCATGGCCCAGATGCTCCGGAGTCAAAAACAGATGGAAACAAAATTATCTTCTAACATCTAATCGATATCTCCAGTGCGACGAATCGAAGCCCTCCTGCGAGAAATGTGTTCGGAATAGGCTGTCCTGTTCCTATCTGCAGTACATCCCATTAGGTTCAAAAGCTCGCCAACGATCGTCAACATCACTTCAGCGACAGGATTTCCCAAGTGCTCAAACATCCTCAGGGCTTCCATATCCAACTTTACGAACCAATAGACCCAATATAAATCCGAGATCTCAACCAAAATACTTTGGGACTACTTTCAACGCCGAAGACCTCCGCCTTCTCCACTTCTACACCACGCAAACCAGCTCCTCAATGCTGGGTCCACATATGACCGGCTCCAACATCTGGGGTACCATCATTGTCACACTCTCTTTCTCGAAAACATACCTTCTCCACGCAATTTTTGCATTATCAGCTCTTCATCTCGCATTTCTTCACTCAGCAGACACCGATTCACATCAACAAAATCTAGTAGAGAGATACCTTCATCTCGCTACTTTGTACCAGACGAAATGCATCACTCTTTTTCGACGAGAGATTGCGGACCTCTCCGCCAGTAACTCAGCTGCTTGTGCCGCATGCGCAAGTTTCCTGAGCTTGATTGTGTGGGCGACACCTGGTGCGAGGGGTGCTGATCTCTTCCTCCCTTCTGATACCTCATCACCGGCGTCTCTCAACAAACAGTCGTCTGGGGAGTCACTGTGTTCTACCCAACCAGAGTCCAATCTAAAATCCAGAAATAAATCAGTACCGTGGTACAAGATCCAGCGTGGTGGGCATCACATCGTTTCTAAAACCTATGATTGGGTTTCTGCAAGTGCCTACCACGACATCGTCGGTCCATGGCGAGAAATCAACTACGACCACATATTCCGCTATCCACTTTCTACTCCTATCAGTACCATTAGTTCCAGCGACGCCCATAATCTCGCCGACATCACATCATGCTGGTCGGATGCAGAACTAAGCGACGAAGACATACAGGCGCTAGAAGAAACACTTCAAACTCTGCATTATGTGTTCAATCTCCTCTCTCTTGCTTCTACATCTTCCGGTATCATCCTCCCAACTCCTCCAACCCAGATAAGCGCTAGCATAGCCGCACTCAGCTGGACGACCCTACTCCCCTCTCGTTTCTGCGACATGGTCGAGGATCGGATCCCACAAGCCCTGATACTGGTCGCGGTTTACTGTGTTGTTTTAAAGAGAGCGGAGGATCTGTGGTGGATTAAAGGGAAGGCTGAGTCGCTGCTGGCTGCTGTGGGACAGGAATTGGGTGGCGACGGACTATGGAATAAATGGTTGGAATGGCCGAGGGCAGAGGTTGAGGGCTGCTAGTTCTGGAACCGTATGATAGACTCCTTTGTACTGTTATGATGTAGATACTAATTCTTTGGCTTTAATCTGATTTTTGGGTGCCTGCTGGAAGGCAGACATTTTGGCATGTAACACTCCCCTCGTGAATTTGAGCTCTCACACCGCACGGTGACATATGTTGAAGCTGCTCCTATTTACTTGCAGATACCTAGAGGTGAATTAAGAGACGAAAATCTGACACTATGTTCCTCTAGCGATGTTTAAACATTGGGAACTAGATTCACTGCAAACCTGGGAGCATTAGTGTTGCAGCTGGCGCTTCCATCAAGACGAATCGACGGGTTCCTACTGTGAAATCCTGGAGGACTCTTCGTTAGAAGCCTACCCAGCATCCCAGAACTTCCTGCTATAGATATACATCATCTAGACCTCAGAAATCTCTCACTTGCATCACCAAACTCCTCGTATTCCAAGCTCCAGATCTAAATTTGACCACCCACAACCCCTGGTGCTGGATACAAATTCATTCATAAGATCCCTATCTACAAATCATCTCCGAGTAACATACTAAGTATCTGCAGCTGGTCTCATCCTCCAGCATCGAGTTGACCCGACATTCTCAAGTCAAAACGGAACCTCGACGCTGGCTGGAGCAAGGCAGAGCTTCTGGTGACCAGCAAGCTTCGCCTTGGCGATTGGACTGGTGTCATTAGGGAATTCTGCTTGGGACACTACTGGTAGTCTGTCTTACTGGCTAAAATATTGAGCACAGATAGGCAAGGTATGGACACCCTGGAATTGTGAATATGCAGAGTAATAAAAGTAGTTGGTGTAGCACTTTATTTTCCTCGAATCATCAGTGGCTATCAAAATCAGGAAAGAACTGGAGAGTTGTCTGTCGGTTCAAAAACGTTACTCCTCGCAGAGAAAATGATACATTAGATATATTGAAGGTCCCTTTCCACGATTGACCGTAACCACGTTCATTATATCTCAGCTTCTCCAGCTGCATCACGACAGGTCCATCTTCAATAATGTTCCTGGCCAAATCGACCCATTGTTGCGCGTCATTGAAAACTCACCCAAGATTCTGAAACCTAGACTTTCGTAATAACTATGAAGGTCAGTGTGAGCCCAAATCTCTAGATGGCGATATACCGAATAAGCTTTCGGCCATTTCCTGCCCACTGTGAGAAATAAGAAATCGGCCAAGGCACAAGTGACTTGGAAATCGGAGACTTACCCCATCAACATAGATAGCTTTCTTTCCAGCGCTCCGACCATACTTTACAATGCTTTGCATCAAATCGCCACCAACACTCTGGCGAAACGACCCCGTCCGATGATCCGTCACCATCACTCCAATATAAGTGAAGTCCTTGACCTCAGCAAGTCCTAAATGAGCTTGCGAAGTTAAGTACTCCGGAAACCACTCTCCATGAATAGTTGCTGTTCCAACAGACAGAAGTAGCTTTCTGTTCTCATCTTTTCTACGTCTCACACCAGGTAAAAGTGATCCCATTCCCTCAACCTCAACCTCAGCAATGAGAACACAAGTAGCCTGTCCCGTTCTAGTCTTCGAGTATTTCTCAGATTGTTCTAGAGAATCCAAGGTTTCTTGCAGGAAGCCATCACACTGAGAGAATGGGATTGAACCCCATTGCTCTCCGCTTCCGATTGAAGATAGGTAGGGAAGGGTGGAGTCGAATGCTTCGACGATGAATTCTGTATCCCCGAGAGACTTGCTTGCTTCTCGGACCGTGGTTAGGAGTTTATCCATCTTGAACAGCTCTTTGTTCAAAAAAGCCGATCTGGTCCTCTCTGTGCGCGATGCTGTGTGGAAAGTGGGGGCGGGGTACAATGAAGTGGCATGATCGAAGAGTACCGTGCAGGGGGCCAAACCCATATCTGCTGCAATAACCCAAGTCCCTGGAAAGGACAAAGTTTTCCTCGGTCGGACTATTTATAGCGCCGTCTGAGTCCACATGTTTGATTTGATAGGGCATTCTACCAGCCAGAAGGAGGTGAAGCCCCTTCTCCGAAGCTGCGAAATGTATCACTGATGCTAAATACCCGATTTTTGTGACCGGTTGAGGCCTGACAAGAGCAAATCAATTAGACAATAAACCGAACAATATAGCCTGCTCTTGTTTTGAGACTTGTTTATGTGGCAGAGAAGCCTTATTGGTTCCGTGACTTGACTCCAGATCCCCATCGAAAACTCAATGTATTTATCCTGCCAACCAACAAAGGCTGACAGTCAAATCCCCGACTTCAACTCTAGGTCCTTGAAACTTATTTCCCAGCTGCGTTCACCGTGATAGAGGTCCATCCTCTCACAGTAGCTTTATAAGCATATCACACCGATTTTTATAAGCTCGATGTCCGATTTCAAAGCAGCTTCAAATCCTCCCCTCTGACGTTCAAGTGATGGACACAAAGCCTCTACCATAGAAAGTTAGCACTAGGGGCTTGCTTCATTGTACAGGCGCATTGATCTGCGCGACACCATCGGCCATCATCCCATGAAATAGACGTCTATTTCCTGGATAGCCGGCTTTAGAGATCGTGACGGGATCTTGGAAGATCTCAAGCTGGAGATCAACAACATCCTAAAGTGTACCCCGCAAATTACGTGTCTACTCCTGCCGTCTGACACTCATATGACGATCATTATATGAAAAAAAACATCATTCGGTGCTTTGGATAAACAGGAGGTCTGCTTAATTGAAACTTATCCATATCCTGATATTCTCACTAGCAAGCCTAATGCCTGTATTTTTCAAAACACTGACCTTCGTTAATTAAGCGAGCATCCAATCGGTACTGACTTTATTTCCCGACCCGCAAGGTTTCAAGTACCGGTTATTAACCCCAGACGCCACAATGATGCCAATATTGCTTCTGTGGATAAGCATCGCAGTCCAGCGTTTCAAACAAATTGACAGCCGCCAAGGCTAAATTCTTAGATCAGCCTCTGCCATCCGACAGACCTCATGATCCATAGGCAAACGAGGTTAACATCGGATGCGAGGATCTCAGATCTGGTTGCTGTTGATAAACCGGAAATGTATAAAGGATGAAGGTTTCCCGTTGTATAGGGAGACAGAAGATTCATCACAGATCGTGCTATTTTACTGAACTTCATCATGGTTCTCCTCTCTACTTTGACTCTGGCATTCTCAGCCATCGGTGCTGTTTTCGCTGCACCAAGTCAAGAACTTCCTGACTTCTCGGAAATCATCCAGCGAGATACCCCGCAAGGTACCGGCACCAACAATGGTTTCTTCTACTCATGCTGGAGTGACGGCAACTCTTTCAGCTACAACAACTTGGAGGGCGGCAGATATTCTGTCAAGTGGACCAGTGGGAGTGGCAACTTGGTGGTTGGAAAGGGATGGAACCCAGGTGGACCGAAGTATGACTTCATTTGATCAATGTCTGTTGTAATCCTAACTGTTTTCCTCTTAGGACTGTTGTGTATAATGGAACCTGGAGTTGTCCAGGCAACGGATATCTTTCCCTCTACGGATGGACCACGAATCCGCTTGTAGAATACTACATCGTCGAAACCTACGGTACTTACAATCCTTCATCTGCTGCATCCAAGAAGGGAACGGTCACATCTGATGGCTCGGCCTACGACATCCTGCAAACCACCCGAACCAACCAACCTTCCATCAAGGGCACTGCAACCTTCCAGCAGTACTGGAGTGTACGTCAGTCCAAGCGTGTTGGAGGGACCGTCACGGTCGGCAACCATTTCGACGCCTGGTCCAAGTTGAACATGAAGTTGGGAAATCATGATTACATGATCATCGCCACTGAGGGATATCACAGTACTGGGTCTGCTGACATCACTGTGGGTGAGAAGAAGTAACATAGGTCTTTTGCTGCCGTCGGTCGAGTTGTCTCCAGACTTTTTGTCGGTCTACGAGAGGCATGGAGAAGGTTTCTTGTATATGTTGCAAAAAATTCCGTGTATATAGTATTTGCAGGTTCAAATTGCAAAAATAAAGTGATGGGTGCAGGAAAATCTAGCTCTTCCATCAAATGCTGCTGTTCCATATTCACCTGTGACAGTATGACTCCCTGGTATCGGCCTTCATACGTGAATTCTCGGCTATCACACGCTTTTTTCTATCTGCGTCGAAACATCGAGAGAACATGACGACATCGAAAAACTTCGTGGAACACTTTCTCTTGACCAAAATCACCGATCTCAAGGTACGTGCATCCGGCGACACCTTTTCTCCACTACACTATAGCCTCCTAATTCACTGCAGTTTCTTAGCAGCGAAGAAAACAGTCAAAATGTCAGCCCAAAACCCCGCATCCGCTCCTCAAATGGGCAATGGTAAGACTCTCTTAAGCTTCCTAGCTTATTTAAATCAAATTTATGCTAACAATAAATTGTAATAGCCAATTATTCCCACCCAAAGTGCCCCGACGCGCCAAGAAAGTCTCGTCCTGGCAATCGACGACTTAACAAGCCGTTGATTTCCTCCGTCTCCATCGCAGCAGCCCTCGCAGCCCTCGACATCTCAAAGATCCCCACTAGCCTCCACAGCCGTTCGACAGCGGTTGCTCCTGTCAAGCAGACCTCCGGAGTCCACAAAGCTACGGCTATGAAGCCAAAGCCAAAGCCAAAACCCAACCCTGTCCGAACCAACGTAAGTACTTCCGCAAGCTCGGTCCTTACAACGTCCACGCGCTCTGCTCAACACGATTTGATTTTCACCATGCGCCCGAAGGACAAGGTGAAGCAGGATGAGGGAAAGAAGCGATTTGGGGCAGAGAGCGAGTGTAGGAAACTCTGATTAATTATGGGTTGGGCGGAATTCTGGACTTACATAAGGGCTGAAGGTCACCCACCACAGCATACGTCAGCCTAAGCTCCACCTTGGAGGAGTGTCGACTAGGAAGCTATCTCCCAGCAGACCTTCGTTCCCGCCGTGCTGCAGCATTGCTATCTAGAGTCTAAAGAGCCACCCTCCTATAAAATCCCATCTAACTCCCCGACGTTCCTCCTCGCCAGTTGGAGACCGTCATCAACAATCCACCACCATACCATCCTTGCAGCTTCGGTCCACCCCTTCCGCGTCCCACATTCCAGCCATTCGGTTCTCCTTCTCCTCGCTCCGCAAACGCATCTTCTGTCCCTTCGCTCATCATCTATCTTCCACTATCTAATCTCGACCTAGCTAGCTGCCGTTCTTTTGGTGGAGATCCAACTATCCAAGAGATGCCCCACGCAACTCTTCAGCTTGACCATAGTCCCCATTCGCCGCCTACTCCACCACCAGCCAAAAGGCACAGAGAAAATCGAAGACATGAGGCCCTGATGGGAGCAAAAATTCAGGTTCTGGTACTCTCTGGCGTTGAAGAATTGGAAATTATCTAAGTAGGATGATAAGAGAATGAACTTGAACACAGCAGTGAGATATCTAGATGCAATTATCGTAGCCTTTAGCTTCCTTATGGCGTTGATGTTGTGGCTTGGATGATACCGGGGGGAACATATTTTTCTGCTACTTTGAATTTGCTCTTCTTCTTGTACAGTACAAAGTCCATCTCTAGATAGCACAGCATTATCGGTTGCATTGGGCTTGGTGGTTGCTTTCTTTGCCACAGATTCTGCAGTCATAAAAGACAGCTTGTCAGTCTTTGTACTAGACATCAAGTTGACTTCTTACATACCAAATTGAATACCCCTTGCTTCTGTGGACATGAAATAACCAAGAATGAAATCATTGAAGTGGTCTGTGTATGAGCTTCTTGAACCCGTAAGCCTCAACTACTGAAGACTTCATACTCTTCCACTTACCATTTTTATTTTATTCTCAAGCAACAAGTGACCTTGTGAATTGTCCACGGCCAGGAGTACGTATGGCAGTTCCGTTTTCGACCCGTGTCCTTTCATTGACTATTTGACCCTGCCTCTCTCCTAGTTCCAGCTTTCCTGGAACGTTTCATAGGTTTCACCAGAGCCTTTCCTTACGCCAAGTACACACCAGTCAAGAAAGCGACGGACACGATGAGCTGAGCGAAGCCAACGAAGGTACAACTTGGACCCCCACCATCCAAGTTCCTATGTTGATAATTTCAGCTGCCCATAGTTAAACCATTCTCTACCTTTTGGCCAGCTATAGGAATCCAGAGATATGCCAAGAATCAACAAACCGCCCCCAATAGCCCGATTGCGCAAGGCTTTCGCCGCAACGACCCTTCCGCGCAATAGAAAAATCGCTGTCAACACCAGCTTAATCCTCTTATATCGCATATCAGAATCGTAATCACTCTCCACGAATGTGGTAACCTCCTCAAATCACCATGGACGAGTCGATTTGTTGTTGTTGTTTCGTTTTCGGTAAGCGAGCACCCTAGCGCTAGCCCGACATTTCCACGAACCTCCCCCAGAAGCCAGCTTTTTGAGCCTAGCTGCCTGAAATTTCTCCTCCAGCCTCGACACTCAGCATATTTTGCAGAAGTAGACTCGAACACCATCCTCAACACCAGACTCTATTTCTGCTTTTGGTTCTCTGCAGCTCTCGAACGCAGTTGAGGCAAACTCCTTGCTTTGTTTGTCCATCTCTCTCGCAAAAGCCTCTTCTTGAAAATCGATCGGAGCTCCCCTTGCTTAGAAACTCTCCGAATTGACCTCCCCGCCTTCAAAATCTCACAAGAAACGCCGCATCGTAGACAGCGCAGGGTAACACAACGACCAGTCGCGACCCTGTGCAGCCCCTGCCTTGTTCGTCAGTCCCCTTCCCCATTCACAGTATTTTCTTGAAAAAAGTTCTCTTGAGCTCAGCCCATAGAGCAAGGTCAAAGACTAATCCGATCTGCCTTTCTCAGATCGATTCCTACACTGTGGCAACCAACTCCCAAACTTGCCTCTCCGACACCAGCTACTACCAAGAATATCCAAGGTCTCGGTCAAGATCCTACAAACGCAACCGCAACTCAGAGAACCCATAATCCCCAAGGTCCTGACGCATCGACTGTGTTGGGTACGAGACTCGAAGACTATACTCCGACAAACCCTAGACTCGAGCCTCAAAATACATTGAAAATCAAACAGAAACATAAGAAAAGATTCAAGATGGCCTCTCCAGGCCCAGAGCTCACGCTCCGTAAGAAAATTTCTCTTCCAGAGGACACAAGATTGATTTTTTAACATTGCTGACTTTCGCAGCCCAAATCCAACTCCGTGAATATGCCTTCGAAACATTCATAGGCAGCCCCGATCACCATCGTATTCTACAAGTTTGCGCTACCCTAGAAGCCGAAGTTTTCGTCTTGGGCAGCCTGCGAAAGGGTATCCACGAAGATATCATCGACCTGGTCTTGAAAGGAGGACTTAGAGACCGACCAAGTGGCTACCAAGGAGAGTATGGAAAACTGTTCTTTGTAGCTGGTAATACAATGCTTAACCAGCTTCGAGAGTCTGGTATCTTTGCTCGATTCATGGATCTCGCAACCCAGCAAGGCTGCATAAAAACCGATCCGAATGCAAGCATATCGATGATGCTGGTCAGAGCTCTAGACCGAAGATTCGAAGATTATCATAGATTGGCCTGTCTGGCAAGAGATGATGCCATCAGGGAAACAATTGGCGAGTCTCTGATCGTTGAAATCATGCACCGGCTAACTTTAGACACAGGTCATATACCACTGATAGGAGAGTTTGGAATGTTGGTGCTGGAGAAGATGCGAGCAGATGAGCTTCGAACCAGCAAGGAAAACAATGAATGTGAGAGGACTTCTTCCAGAAGGAATATCGACAATGGTTGATGAGCACTTGCTGATTCCCCCAGACTACTTGAAAATATATAATGAGCGTCGGCTTCCTCCAATTCCATACTACGAGATTCCGCTTTCTTCAGTGGGGTGCGCAGACTACTTGTCATCTACGCCCGGTACAAGTCAACCAGCACCTCCGGTTGAGTTTCTACCACCACCACCATCATCACCACCACTAGCAGCTGCAGAGCAACCACAACCGAGCGTCCCAGAACCAGAATCACGGCCGTACAGAACCCTGACCATTGCCGGGCATGGATCGTTTCGACATTATAAATTCCCAAGGTAAGCGAACCCTCCACCTTCTCATCAAAGCAATGTTGGCGGTAACACTTAGTCTAGGAACCAGGAGGAGTGGGAGTACCAGCATGCATTTTATCGGGGACTCATAGATCATAGCCGACGTAGTCGCGAAGGAAGATAATACGATGCCGAGACCACGAAAGCGGCGGTGCAAGGTCGCCGTGGTAGTGGCATTGGGTACTCTGACCCTCGTTCTTGAGCGCTTCAGGTCGCCTTCGTTTTAGCCAAGGTGCGAGACTTATGAGGACTTTTTTGGTGTCGTATTCTGAGGCGTCGTGGGTTCACTGAATGTCGCAAAATGTCTTATAGACGGGATGCCAGGTTTTATTCCGTGGTGGTAGAACATCTTGTCTTTCTTTGAGGCTCTCTGGAAGTCGAGAAGTACTGTAGATCCGGGATTTCGCGGCTGGCAAGGAATGCCTTAATTTCGTCTTTTCCTTCTTCCCATCTTCTTTGTAGGGGTATTTATGCTGCCTCAACAGTCCATGAAGATTTTGGCAGATCATCAGTGGTCGCATTCGTGGCTGTTGTTGGTCTCTTCGTCTCTGAGGCCGTGACGGGGGTCGTTTAAGGTAGCCTAGCCGTTGGAGAGTCTTGGGCTCTGCAGATGAATAGAAACGTACCCTCCTTGCCAAAGTAGCTGGCAAAGTGTCAATTGAGGTCACTTGATTGTGATCCATTTCTGTGAGCTGTGTTTGCTGATCCCTTCCAACGTTGTTTGCAGATGTGAAAGAAAGCACTCGAGTGATAGAAAATCTCGAGGTGTGGGTAGCCTCGAAAACGGCGCTAGTTGGATTTTAGCCCCCCTTAGCCTTGCTAGGTATATGTCGTCGCATTAGACAGGGGTTCGATTGGATGGAGAACAACCTAGGCTTAACTTCCGTGGTTTAACCATCTACCTGCGATTCCTCGTTCAATTTATTGTCTTTGTAATTGCTTTCCTCAAACGTGAACAGCTTCAAACTCATCCTCAGTAACTTCACAAACAACGCACCACCAAACGTGCCCACATTCACATTCAAGATTGCTTCAGAACCTTCAGACATCTGAGAAAATGCCTGGAAATCTTCTTTGCTAGCCTTAGAACCACTTGCTACCTCGCTCAATTACTATCTGAAAACTTGTTGATCGAACGAGAAGAATAAATAGACTAAGTGAGTGTAGCTCTCCGTTTCTTTGTGTCATTTCACGCTTCGACTTTCTCGTATCCCTTCCTAGGTAGATGGACTATCCCAATATCAATATCTTCGCATTCCTAACCTCTTCATCAGTTCTATCTTCTTCCCGAAGATCTTTACCTGCCGCAATAAGCTCGTCCATATCCACCATCTCCACGTTCTAGAAATATCCGAGCGTCTCCTAGCCCAGATCGCATACTACTTATAACTCACCGGAGCTAGGGAGAGAAGCTAGTAGCATTAGTCCGATGGGATGTGGCTATAAACAAATGACGGGATGGGTAGATTGGCGATCAGGAAAATTTGGCATGGTGAAGACATGGGGTTTGAGAGGCAGATCAGGAAGAGGTCTTCGGGGTAGAGGAAACTTCTGAAAAGGCTAACAGGATCTGAAATGATAGGCTGCTGCTGCTCATTTGTACAGTACAAAGAGGTACTTGTAAAGGTGATTATTTTTTTTTCTTTTCAATTTCATGAAGGGTTGGAATTCACATTTTGGGACGTTTCATTGATACTCGTAGCCACACACTAGGACAATTTCCGTTCTTCCAAATTATTTAATGTGGCATGAGACAAGGCGGCAAATCTGGGTGCTTTGATATCTGTGCTTCAAACAATTGTGACTAAAAGACCTTAGGAGTCAGAATAGCTTCCAGGTCCAGAATACCGAGTATCGATTCAAGAAACGATAAAAATATCCACCTCCAAAGCATCCAAGCCGACTTTACTCAAGATCCCCCCGCCAATACCCCACCCGCTTCCCCAGATAACCTGCCCAAGCCTCCCAACACCATCGAGTGAGATACTCACATTCGTCATTGGTGCAGGAACATAATTCATGTTGACAACACTCACCAGTGTGCTGTTCCCCAAGCTCCAAGCCGACGCATCAACTATCGATACGCCTTTGGCATCCAGCGCTACAGGGAAAGCACCCAGCAAGTACGGCGTAACAGTACTTGAAGTCAAAGCCTTCGACAACGCGCTCGTGACATTGATGAGGCCAGGTTCTGTCGGATACGACCACATCGCAATTCCCTTCGCACCATGATTGATGAATAGCATATTCATCACAACCTCCTCCTCTGGTGTCGGATACCTAGCCCAGAACGTCTCATTCCCAAACGCCTGCGGGACTCCCCACTGCGGTTTCTGTGGGATGTTGAGAATGTCTTGGTATTCTTTGTAGAGGTCAAGACGGGTGGTGATGTCTTCAAAATCGCCTTCGCAATCGTCGCAACCGCAGCAGCCGTAGGTCGTGTTGCAGATAGTGTTGTATTGGACGGAGTAGGTTGTGTTGACGGCGATTGGGTACGGGTCAGACATGATTATGTCGGTGCCCGAGGTGTATTCTGAGAAGTAGTAGTTGAGACAGTTGAGGCAGAGGGAGATGGGGTGCCATGGATCGAGGGACTTGACAAGGTCGTAGGTGAGTTTGGTGGCGTTGAGGGCGTCTGGTTGAGAAGGTCAGTTATTGGTGGCTGTGGTGGAGGGGGAATGGGTCTTACCAACTTGACCATCTGGTTCGTCCCCTGTGTAATACAGTAGCATGCTTTTGCGAGACTTTACTCTGTTGACTTGGGTTTCTACTGAAGAAAGGTTCTGCCTCGATCAGCGATGCACAGAATTTGGAAGTCATGGGGCTCACCATGTAGGACCATCCTGCGAGTACATGTCAGTAGCTCTTTACAACATCAGTTGATACGAACTTACTCATATCAAACATCAACCAAAGCCCAATCTCATCCATGATGTCTAGGTAAGTATCCAGTTCATCGAAGTCGAAGGCTTTGTTATCCAGACCAGCATTAGGTACGATGTGGATAATGTTGTATCCTACTGTTTGTCAAGTTCCAATCAGACCTCAGTATCAGTGAATTACTCACCATGGTCTTTGAAGACTCGGATGTCTAAAGACGTATCAGCTCGTTAACATTTATGATCAGTTACACTTTGCTTACTATCCAGACTCAGCTCAAGCCAACCATCCCAAGAGGTATAGAAAGTATATGGGAACAGAGGCGTCCACTCAGTCGAGTTCGTAAAGACATCTTGAACAAGTAGACCACCGTACAGGCTATCTACTTTGGCCACACTACCGCCATCATTCCGTTCAGGGACGTAGTACAGGTCAGTAGTGGAAGAATAAAACTGTGCACCATCACCTGATGCTCCAGTGATGACGATCTGGTATGGCTCAAATCGGGGAGTAAGACCTGACAAGTTGAAGCCAAATTCATTGTTGGTGGTGTTGACAGTGACATTGCGACCTGAGACTAGATTGAGTCCGGTTTCAACGACTTCGACATCAATGAAGAGCTTTGTAAAAGGGCTCGTGAGGTTGTCCTGCTTATTGATGGAGGCGTTCACGTATGCTCCTCCGTGCATGAACGAGATTGGAGCATCAATGAGGAACGAGGCATAGGTCTCGCTAGCAAGGTAGAGATTCAGGCGTGGCCGTATGGAGAGATCCAGAAGAGGCGTGGACGAGAGTGTAGGTTTCTCGAGCCACCCACCGGGTTCAAAGGATCCGTTCCTGCAGCAGACGTTTAGATTACTTCACATCCGGGACACAGCCCAAGCTACAAAAGACAACATACGTAGCTCTATATGCTTTCCCACACCTTTTTCGTCGTCAGTATGGACATTTTTATATGATAGCAGGGACATACCAGACATCGACTCCTGCCGGGTAACCAAATTCTGCAGCTAATTCAGGGTTGATGGCAAGTGCATATCCCACCAGAAGGGATGCAACAGAAGAAAGTCGCACCATGGCTAAATTAATATTACGGGTATCCCGAGAACATTCAAATCAGATGTCCTTGCGCTGGCAAAGGAGCACCTCATATAGGTAGACATGTCCATGCTGAAGAGGGGGCGGATCACGTGCCTGCAGTGGAAATCGGAGTCCCCATTCTGCCCATCAACTCTATCTTGTTATCGATTATGACCACCAACTGGGATCAGCATGGAGAAGAGACGTCAATTGACTTTCCCGACATCGTAACGTAGCATGACATGTGGACAATGTCGGTGTGGAGATCAACAGCATGGAAGCTACCTTGCCTTCTAGATCCGCAAAGTAGATAGGGACAGGTACTAAGTACCAAACAAGTTGAGATCTACAAACCCATGTAGATTCTTTTTGTCGCTCCGAGAAGACGGTATGAGAAGAAAGTTAATTGTAATTAATTCCACTCTCGGTGCAAGAAGCTGTGAAGTGAAGCTGTGAGATCCGTGAATTCGGATCCAACGGTGTTTCTTTGACGCTCTTCCATTGTTGTGTACAAGGTCCGGGACCTTCTCTCGAAATCAACATGTACCGGTAGGAGAGGGGTAATTTGGTATGTATGATTACCCGTGAGGGGTTTGTTGTCCATGAGTGGGATGAGGTTCAGATGCAGGAACAAGCTTCATGGAGAGCCGAGGACATGACAGGGGCTGTGGACGGCAGTGACAGGCAGACAGGACGGCGTTATCGAGGACTTGGCAGCACTTATTTCTCTGCTCGACCGAACATCTCCGATGTCAACATCGACAGCTTCTATACTTATCGTATACCCTGCTCCTGCATAGATGCCTCTCCCATGGCATTGATATGGATTTCCAATTTGGAGGCGAAGGCGAAGGGCTAAGGTACCTTGGGTAGTGCATGCTAGCATCCCATCAAACCCCACCTTCAAATACAGTACATTGGAGAATAAACTTACTGCACGGGACCCTCCCTCCACAAAACTTTATCACCAACTGATGATCGGATGATGCTACCGTGCATCTAACGTTACAACTCCTTGCCAACTTGCAGAAGATACACTTTGCTACGCAGCGAACCTAGATAGGCTAGAATGTGGACCTCAGTTGTCATCCGATGAACTACCATGATCGTTGTTTCGACGACATCTGAGAATCTAAAAATGGGGGAGCTGGGAGACTGTGATATATGATGGTATAGACCGTCAATTGAGCTATGCATGCCCATTACATTTGGGAGATCTATCACAATGGGGTTTCTCTTTCTTACTCTAGCTGGATTGGCTGCAGTGGTGACAGCTGCACCAAGCCGTCGCTGGGACAATGGAACATCTATAGAGGAGGTAAGCGATAGACAGGCTTGACAGCGGACCATGCTAACATAGACAAAGAAAATCGTACAAGTTCCCCTCGATGTCTACTTCAATAACAAAGCCTTCGGACTCGTGCCTGGCGAAGCAGATTTGGATCAGTTGAACAATTCTTACCCCGCTTGCAATTTGCCAGGTGGAGGGAGCTACACGTCGACCAAGACAAACATCTCCTTTGCGTTTCCAGGTTACCAAGGCGCCAAAAAAAGTGATAATGTGGTCATGGCAGGACAGAAGGTTGAAATACCAGAGGCTTCATATTTTAGTTTGCACATGCTCGTGGCTACGGATTCTGCTGGGTCATCCGGGAACATGACCCTGGAATACACCGACGGGACAAAGGCACTCACTGAAGTCCGAACCAATCCATACACCTCGTTCTTGTCAATTCTTAAGGGAGAGATTGTGATGCCATCCTACTTCACGACCAACACCACTAATTGGAACACATCTCACATATTCGAGTACATTGGACCTGTGGAACCCTCCAAGAGCTTGGCTTCAATCTCTTTGCCAGACACTTCCAACCAGACATCGAGGATACATCTCTTCTCATTGTCCTTGCTCCAGCAGACTGGAATTCAAGTCCAGTTCCTACGGCCAACTCAGAAGCATGATGTTGACAGAGTTCAGACGATAGAAGTTGTCGTCAATAATGCTGGTCCTGATTGGATCTCCGGCTCTGGAGTGGAAGTTACCATATCTGCTCCGGGGATCGAGACCGTTGAGCCGGGATACATCAAGAGACTGAGACCAGGAGATCAAAAGAAAGTCAATGTCGGTGTGATTGGGTGTGGGAATGTTACGGCGAGAGTCCATCTGTCAGGCTCTCTCAATGCGACTTATACGATTGATGATATCAAGTTTGGCCTGGTAGAATACACGTCAGAACTTGCAAGTCTTTCGACACATGAAAGCCCCGAGTGGTTCAATGATGCGAAGTATGGCATCTTTATTCGTAGGTTTTTCCTTCAATGTGACCTTTGCTTGACTAACAGCCACATAGACTGGGGGCCTTACTGTGTTCCTGGATGGGTAAGTCTCCCATCTGCAATAGTCTTACTGTTAACATCTTACAATTCCAGGGCAATTCCACACCAGTCGAGATTTATGCAGAATGGTACTGGTGGTATGGACACCATCGCAATGCCGACAAAGCCGATGTGTACAACCACCACCTGAACACGTACGGACCTAGCGTCGTCTATGACGACTTCTTTTCCAACTTCACTGCAGAGAATTGGGATGCAAAGTCCTGGGTTGACCTGATCGCCGATGCGGGAGCTCAATACTTTGTCCTCACGACAAAACACCACGACGGATTCGCTATGTTCGATGCAAAGGAGACAACGCATCGTGATTCCTTGCATTATGGGCCAAAGCGCGATGTACTCGGGGAGCTGTTTGATGCTGCAAAGAAGTATCAACCTCAGTTGAGACGTGGAACATACTTCAGTCTGCCAGAATGGGTTAGTATACCTTCCGTAGGCAACAAACTCGAATTAATAAAAGTAGTTCAATCCACTATGGGGACCTTATGGGTTCTCGCAGACTATGGATCCTGCCAGCACATCATGGCCTGGTATTCTAGCCAAAAACCCATATACTGGCGAGGATGAGCCATACACTGGAGCACTTCCCAAAGATGACTTTATCGCCGACTTGATGGTACCCCAGATGGAGATTCTAGCATATGACTATGAGACCGACATCATGTGGTGCGAGTATGTTATCTACTCCATTCCAACTCAGCATCTGCCCTGACTCATCATCTTGTAGCTGTGGTGCATCCAATGGAACTGCGGAGTTCGCCGCCAAGTGGTTCAACCACGCAGAATCTCAAGGGAGACAAGTCACCATGAATAACCGTTGCGGAGTTGTGGCCGGAGCTGACTTTGATACGCCTGAATACACCACTTTCTCATCTGTCTCCGAACGAAAATGGGAGAGCAATCAAGGCATGGATCCCTACAGCTACGGTTACAATCGTGCGACCCCATCGTCTCTCTATATGAATGCTTCGACGCTTATCCACTCCCTCGTTGATATGGTCAGCAAGAATGGAAACTTGTTGCTAGATTTTGGACCCAAAGCCGATGGGACAATCGATGCCACGGAAGTCGCCCACTTGCTCGAGGCTGGGATCTGGATTAAGGCGAATGCTGAAGCTATTTTCAATACGACATACTAGTAAGTATTATTGTTGCTCAATCGAATCTGAACTAATTATCATGCAGTTTTGTCACGGCACAGACGGGAGATGTACGTTTCACTCAGACAGAAGATGCTTTCTATATCCTGTCTTTGACGGAGCCATCTGAGTCGTTCGTGGTCAATGCATCTCTACCAATTCTACCAGGGGATAATATTTCCTTGATTGGAGCGGGAAATGGAACAAGTCTTGCTTGGAATTCCTCTGAAGAGGGTATTGCTGTCACGGTGCCATCGGCACTCATCTCTGCGGGTCAGCACTGTTGGGTGTTTAAGATCACATACGCTGCCTAGAACAAGAAATTTTTATTTCCAAACTCCTGACTTTCCATTTTGTGTACCTATCCTGGGTTGGAGAATTCGGGTGGTCAGCAAACATGTGAGCAAGTTCGAAAGTTCGCTGGTGCAGACTTGGTCTTGAGCGAGACTATGCTGCCACTTGCTGTTTCCACTTGACAATATTGGAGATCTTCCATTCAATTACTCCATCAGGAATTTTTTTCTAGATAATCAACCAATCATCGTCGGACAATCGGCGATTCTTCTGATACAGTAGCTGTCATTCGAGTTGTCTACCCCGCAGGTTGTCTTTACTGCGGGGTGATGCGGGGTCAATTCTTAGGTTGTTACTAGTTACGGCTACACTTACCTCATATATACTTCACAAGACATCAATTGCATTTGAGATCCCAAAAAGCTTTCAATTCTCCTCTTATCAGAAATTATCTCATCAAAGTTCCATAAGGTTTTCACTACTCAACCCACCAAAATGTCCACCAAATCCATCAACAGAAAAGTCCACTCCGAAGGTATCTACCACGGCCTTCCCACCTACGACTCCCCAACCCCTCAAATCGCTATCATTACCGGTGCGAACGGCATCTCAGGATTCCACACTCTCCGAGTCCTAGCCGAAGCCCCAGAAAGGTGGAGCAAGATCTATGCTTTGTCACGTCGACCTCCGCCACCTCGACTGATGGATTTACTGGCCAGCGGCAAAGAGCGAATCGAGCACGTGGCGTGTGATTTTCTTTCAAGTCCTAATGAAATTGCGAAGGCTATCAAGGGAAAGATCTCGAAAGTTGATGCGATTTTCTTCTATTCGTATCTACAGCCTGGTGTGAAGCTCCAATCCCTTACCTCGCCTCACTTCCCCCAAATTTCTTGTATGACTAGATCCAACTAATCAAACCAACAGCTCCTGACCTCGGCGCAGCAGCATGGTCCAACGCCGAAAAGCTCGTCGAAGTAAACTCCTCTCTCTTGCGAAACTTCCTCCATGCCCTCCCCCTCACAAACCTCAGACCAAAGCGTTTCCTCCTTCAGACCGGCGCTAAGAACTACGGTGTTCATCTTGGAGCTAGTCTGAATCCTGCTATTGAAAGTGATCCTCGTGTGACGCTAGAGCCGAACTTTTATTATCCGCAGGAAGATATGTTGTGGGAGTATTGTAAGAGTCAGGAAGTAGGGTGGAATGTTATTAGACCTGCTTGGTGAGCGCTTTCTGTTTATCATTGAGGATGAAATTCGATGGAGTGAAGTGAAGTTACAATTTGTTTACACAACATGAAATGACATATCTTAGGATCATCGGAGCAACAAACAACGCCCAAATGAACGTCTTCTACGGCCTTGGTCTATATGCTGCCGTCTCCGCACATATGAAGCAACCTATCGCCTTCCCAGGTGATCTCGCGGCTTGGGAGACAGCACATACCCATTCATCGGCTTACCTGACTGGATATCAGAGCGAATATGTCGTGTTAGATGATCGTATGAAGGATCAGGCTTTCAACGCAATTGACGGGACACCGTTTTCGTGGGGGAGACTGTGGCCCATGTTGGCGACGTGGTATGGCACTACGGCGGGAAAACCGGAGTTGGATGACGGGAAATACCAAGTCATGACTATGCCGCATGATCCGCCTCCTCGTGGGTAAGCTACAAGAATATCTCATAACTTTTCTTTCTACATCACAAAAGTCTCAAACGTTAATACGGAGTATCTTACTAAATTTGTCTAGATGGGGTCCTCCAACAACCTACCGCAGCTCCTTCTCTATCACCGCCTGGGCCAGCCAGCCTTCCGTTAAAAAAGCATGGTCTGAGATCGTGCAGATGCACAAGTTGGATAATTCGCATGATCCGTTCGCGGACCCGAGTGAGATGTTCCCGTTTCTGGATGCGGCACTTTGGGCGGTGGGACGGTTGTGTTTGAGTGAGACGAAGGGGAGGAAGATGGGCTGGATGGGGAGCGTGGATACAAACGAGAGTGTGTTTAAGACGTTGCAGGAGCTCGCGATACTGGGGTTGTTACCGAAGTTGAGAGTGGAGGAGAGTGGAGTACCATTGTGAGGGGGAAATCTTTTGGGTTGCTTGGAGATGGAAATTTGCGGCGGGTAGTCTTTCAGGCAAAATATCACGTTAGTGAGAATTAAAATATGAAGACTCGAAATTTTATGGGAAATTACTCCTTGGGATGTTAGCAACCGGTGTCTATATATTTTTTGCGGAGGTTTCTTGAGGTTTTATGCTGGTATGACTCTAACTTAATGTGGATGGTCTCCTCTCGAAAGAGTCGCTCCTGTGATGTATCAACAATCTTCCCCCGCACTTTTAATTCTCGGTAAGGTCACTTTGCCCAACGACGTCTGGGAGAAAAACACCTGGTGTGGGCGCAGAAAAGCTACCCATGCTGGCAGCCTGTGTTTGATACCACCCCTCTCCTTTATCCATCCTTTCCAACATAACTTAGTGTTCCGCGTCTTGTTCACAGCTCTCTCAAACTTGTCGAAAGGACGATGCCATGTCGTCCACCCTCGTATTCCTTCCAAGTTACATCAAACCCAAGCCTTTCGATCGTATCCCTTACGCCTTCTCACAAAGTAAAAGTGACCGTCTCATCGTCCTGAGAGTGAGCAAGAAAGCTGCGAGCCTTGCACGTGTCTGTTAGCTGGAAGGAGAGCTAATTTATAAGTGTTTTCAAAATTTGTCTCCATGATTCGCCGTCGTATCCCCACCTGCGATCGGAATTCTGGGGTATTCAAGACCCTCTCTGTTCGAAATGTGTACCGTTTCTCTCACACGATGAGAAATATCAACGTTCGCTCCCGCGCTGTCATGCGTACTACCTTCAATTTCTTGCAGGAAAGGCAACCAACTACACAACCCGATGAACCTACCAAGTTGGATGCCAGAAGACAAAGACGCAAGGATAGCCGTCGCGCAACCCTGAATGATCCCTCCGAGGACGATGTGATCTAAAAAGAACCGGATGCACCTCTCCCTTAGCTATTTGACTCATGTTATGTATGATTTCCTGCAAACTAGGGATCACAGGCTTTTTCCTCTCACTTAGCCTCTTGATATCCCAACCATCAAATCACTGCGAGAAAATTTATTCTAATTTAAGAGCTTCCGCGAAATAATTCGACTGAACTCTGCATCGGGCTTTAAATAGTGAAGGAGTGGCACCGTGGGGAAACCCATCGAATGGTGGGGAAGAGCTCGGCTAGGGACATTTGATGTTGACTTGCTGTCGAAGAAGTATTGAGATAGGGCTGAGTTGAAGTCTTCGCGGCCATGGACGCAGATGACTCCGCACGTGTGTGTTGGACCGAGGGAAAAGATGCTGGTGGGTTCGGTGCTAGGACGGTGTCTGGATTTGGTGAGGAGTTTGGGTTGTCCATTGCTAATGTGTTCTTGAGGGTGGATTGAAAATACGAATTGTTCTGGTTCTGTGATACTGACTTGTGAGTTAGAGGTGTCAGAATTCTTACCTGTATTGGATTGGATAATCCAAAGATAAGAAAAGATAGTGTATATAGAGTATGTATTGGCTTACCATGGTATTCGACTGCTTCGCTTAGTTAGCTTGCACCTCGCGTATTTGTGTTGTCTGTTCTGTGCGACGTGGAATTAAAATCTAGAATTCCCCTGACAACTCATATGAAAAATAGAGGCGTAGTATTTTGTATCCATCCCTTTTAGTCGTAGTTTATTCGCGGCTGACAATTGACAAAGCTATGGCTGATCGCATGCGGTCACTTGATCAACAATGCTGTTCTTGACGATCTATAGATGTCTTGTCTATACATACGATCTGTTTGGTTGTCGATTGTTCCTTTATAAAGCGAAATGGTGCTGCTTCTCAGAAGGAAGACGAGCACCGAGGTTGCACCTGTAGAAACCTCATATATCACGTGACCTACATTTTCAACATCATAACATCGGTCAATCTTGCCACAAATTTTAAGGAAATTAGAACTCGCATCCGAAATTTCTCTCAAGCTATCTCTTATCTTTCGTAGTAACGCAAATAATGCTGTCTTGGCTTCTAATTGTCACGAGTCACGGACAAATCCCAGGGCATATGGGCGCCCTCAAAAGGGATTAGCTTCTGCGCAATGTCATCCGACCTTCATCACCAACGACATCCCCCCATCAGCCCTATCAACATCCATCCATCCTACCAGTCGTCAAATGGAGCGCAATGCCATCAGAGCAGATCGCTGGGTCGAAGAAAGCACAGAAGATAAGACAGGCATGCGATTGTTGCCATGCTAGGAAGATTCGTTGTGATGGGACAGCCCCGTGCAAGAATTGCCAAATCACAGAGCTGCACTGCACGTATTTAGCTGTGCCTAAGAAAAAGGGTCCCAAGGGCCGACGGATCGCAAAAGAGGTGAAACCTATACCAATACAGAGACCTCGGATTTTCGAACAGAGCAACCCGCCTGCTCCTGATCCTGCTGGGCTGCAACATCCGATTCACACGCCCGTGAACTCAGCGAATGCGGAACCACACGACTTCTCGCTCTTCAACATCCTCATTCCAACTCCGAATGTCCTCTCCCCAGAAAATGGACCTTCTATCGCTTCCTCCAGCTCTGCTGACAGCAATGCATCAGGCTTCAGGGCCTCTCCTTTATTATCAGCTGAGCTGGTCAAAACGTGCCTGGATGCCTTCTTCACTCACAAATATCCAATTATGCCCATCCTAGACTTGGATATCACATATGCCATTATACCTCATCTACATGAGATGCCGGAGCAATATGGGCTCATAGCAGCTCTTTGTGCACTCATTTTGTTCCAGCCGGAAATTATCGACGCCCCAGAACTAGGGTCGCCTTGGCCAAGTCCACAGGATATGATCAACGAGGCGGTCCGAGCGAGAGGATTCTGCGACCATATCGAAAAGCCAACTCTGGCGACAATTCACACCTCATTCTTCCTGTACGCCTCAATGTTTTGTCTCGGCAAGGATAATTCGGCATGGTTCTACATTAGGGAATCGATGACCTGCCTTCAACTCTTACGCCTTCACGAAGAGATAACATACCACGATCTAGACGCCGACTACTCCAAGTATTGCAGGAGGACATTTTGGTTACTTTTCATCACGGAAAAGGCATATGCATTACAACGTCATCGACCTGTAACTCTACAAGTAACGATTGACCTGCCTACGGTTGATCCTGGACCTGAGGCTACCATTCTATCTGGATTTCTCGATTTGGTGTCCCTCTTTCAGCATTTTGACGAATCTTTCATGACTTTGTGGAACACGTCTGACAGCGATTCTTCCCCCAAGCCTTGATTCAACTCCAAGAAGTTCTAAAAACAGCTATCCCTGATGGTTTTGACAGGACCGAGATTCAACAAGCAGACCTCCGCGTCAGTCGGCAGTGGCTGAGAACACTGGTATGGCAATTGTGTGTCAGCAAGGGGTTTCTGTCAAGCCAATCATCGGATGAAAGCATGTCGTTTCAGTACCCCATTTCGATTGCTCGGGATGTGGTACAAGTTGCACGTTCACTTCCCGTCAAGGCTTTCGAAGCGAATGGTGTTGGAATCCTTGAGAAGGTTTTCGACATTGGCTGCAGTCTGTCGGATGTACTTCTGTTGAATCCGGATGCTGTCAACAAGTCATCATTGGAGATTGGTCCAAAAGATTATTTGTTGGAGATGGTGAGGCTGCTTGGAACTACGCCAGGTGGTGACAAATATTTGAGGATGTTGACACTGAAAGCCGATGGCTTCTTGAAATTGCATCTCAGGGGAAGCCTGTCTGAAAGCGAAGCATCCGACCGGTTTGAGGAGATCTTTGACGACGACGAGAATGTGATAGCTGAGCAGAGTGCCGTGCATTATCCGGTGTATGGTGGAACTCTGGTCGATGGCAACTTCAAAGTGGATAGTCAAGTTGATACAGAACCATACGAAACTCCAGAGCAAGACCCAAGTATGATGATGGGGGATCCGTGTCTCGCCTTTTCGATGCCTACGCCTGGATGGGAAGCTTTCTGGCCACCGAATGCGCCGGAAGTCGATTAAAAATTCGTTTGGCATGTTTAACGACACGAGGATCGGAGCATCTAGACTCCAATTTCTACACATATGAGATGAACCAGCGAGTAGGAAACTCAAGTGCCGACTAGTATTTGATTCGAGCGAGAATGCTTCCTGGATGCGCTTGTAGATTTACAGCCGGGCACGATCCTCTATCGTCTGACTTCATGAACTCACTTCATCAAAAACCCGAAATGCAGCCGAGATACATATGCAGGGAGACCTCTTTTACGTTCCTACATGCAACCATGATGTCCATTCAGAACTTGTGAGGTGGAATACTAGTGGCCACCACCTCCACACCCCACATCCGACGGACCCAAACAAAACAACCGAACAACCAATAGGATGAATTTGTAGCGTGTGACCGTCGCGTCCACTCCACTCCTACCCCCATCAAGCAGCCTCAATCAGTCTCCGATCCACGTGCAGCGGGGTTGTTCTTCAACCGCTGAAATTCTCGTCTTGACCAAAGCCGCCTCTTAATCCCGCCCATAAAAGTAAGCAGAAGTTGATAGGAGCACTCCACGCCAGCATTTGTGTCATGAGACTCAGATCCCCTCTACCTGTGGTATAATTTTGATTGGCTGGGTAATCATCGGACTTTAGCCGTGGGGAACATAATTCTAGACCAATTCCGCCCCTGGGCAGTGTCTGCTATGTAGGATGGGCAGGATAAGTATCAAGTGTTATCTTTGTCGTCCTCTTCGTTTTGAGATTCGCTTTTCCCCCTTGAATTTCTCCGTCAAAAATCTTTCTGTTTTAATATTCAGTGCTAGCTCTTAAGGCGAGGAACATCCTCCCCCCTCCCCCCTCCCCCTTCTCGCGGACAACATTTCATTGCGATCCAATAAACGGTCTATCTCTCGGGTATAAATCGCACTTCCAGCTACGTTGGGTCAACTGTTTCCTGACACTATGGCTTTCAACCGTTTCCGTCCCACTTCACACTTTATACCGCCTCATTCGTGGTCGAACGACCCATGTGGCGCTGTTTATATCCCAGAAACAGAAGAGTATAGAATCTGCTACCAATGGAACCCTGGAACCACACAAGGGGGTAACTCCGCCTGGGGAATGGCAAGAAGTAAAGATCTGATCACGTGGGAAGACTGCTCGCCGGCTTTGAGGAACGGATCCACTTATGATCGTCTTGGAGTTTTCTCAGGCTCGATTGTGTCGAGGATAGTGGATGGAAGGAGGGTGTTATTTCTGTTCTACACTAGCGTTTCAGCTGTACCTATACATTGGTCAATGCCATACCTGGACGGATGCGAATCACAATCTGTGGCCTTCTCGACTGATTTCGGAAATTCGTGGCAAAGATATAAAAACAATCCTTTGATAACGATGCCACCGAAATTGGAAAAGACTACGGGATGGCGAGACCCGTTTGTGTCGAAGTGGGAACCTATGTCGAAATTGCTGGGAATGGATTCGGCGACTGATTATATGATGATTGCATCTGGCGAGAGAGGTAGTGGTCCCCAACTTCTGCTCTACCAATCCAACAATCTCCTAGATTGGCAGTCGATGGGGACTCTCCTAGACATGGAAGCGAATGCGAAGATTACCCCTACGAGTGAGATGAATTTCGGAATGAATTTCGAATGTGCCAGTTTTTTCACCATTGGTGAGAGGCACTACATAATAGTGGGGGTCGAAGAGGACAAGAGTAGCAAAAAGCACGACTGCCACTCTCTACTTTGGCTTTCTGGAACGCTGAGTCTTGAGAATGGACAGCCGAGATTCACGATCATGAGTCATGGAGTCCTCGATAATGGCATTGCCTACGCGGCCCACATTTTCCGAGATGCAGAAGGGCGTATCCTTCAGCTAGGCTGGGCAAATGAAGCTGCCAATCGTCAGGTTGTCGAGAAGCAGGGATGGGCTGGTTGCTTAACGCATCCTAAGGAGCTGTATGAGATTTCAGTACCAGTCTCACAAGTTGAGGGAGACATGGACCGTTGGAATGTCAATGAGAGTTCGAAGACAATGACTACGCTTGGGATGCGGCTTGCACCTCAAGTTGCTAACCTTCGTGGCCATGCTTCAAGTCTGTCACTTGAGAGTCTACCCACCCTTCGCTCTGCCAACTACGAGATCGAGGCAACATTCAGCCAGCTCTCTGGACACGAGAGATTTGTCTTCAATGTTCGCGAATCACCCAGCTCAGCTGAAGTCACAAAGATCATCTTCGACATGGGAAACAATCAAATCACAGTCCACCGCAGCCGATCCTCTCTTGAGAATCTAGGCGAAAACAGCCCTGAGACCGGCAAATTCCACCTTCTCCCCGGCGAGGACCTAAAAATTCGAATCTTTGTCGACAATTCGATCTTGGAGATCTTCGCTAATGATAGGTTTGCTCTTACCTCGAGAGTCTATCCTAGTTTGGAGGCCTCTGTCGGAGCTTCATATGACTTTGGGGATTTTGATCAGACAAAGGTTGAGTTTTGGTGCTGGGAGACCTTGAGGAATGCTTGGCCGACGCGT
Source organism: Rhexocercosporidium sp. MPI-PUGE-AT-0058 (assembly GCA_020746875.1). Classification (NCBI taxonomy): domain Eukaryota; kingdom Fungi; phylum Ascomycota; class Leotiomycetes; order Helotiales; genus Rhexocercosporidium; species Rhexocercosporidium sp. MPI-PUGE-AT-0058. The sequence continues at coordinate 1,073,924 of JAGTJL010000013.1, read as the reverse complement.
GCGAGTGGGCAAGTACCATTGGAGGAGGTATCTTCAGTTCCTATAATGCGAGATGAGAAACATATGGTGACTTCGAACGAGCTGGAGATGGTTCATGCATGACCGAGTGATGGACCTTGAAGGACACTTCTAGATTGAGCGAATGCGAAGATATTGAACAACCATCACGTACTGAAAAATGCCTCGGCCCGTTGAGCCATGATTTCTCATTTCTCTCACCTCAAGTAGCATGGAAGATCGGGCACTTGCTATAGGTAAAGTCACAGTGTAAGTGAGGAAGCACCAATGCGTACCCGAAAAGGTTCATTCTAACTCTCTCGCAAATATATCTAGTGCGAGATACGGTTTAGGTACAGTACTCCCGCAAAAGGTGACTTCTAACATCAATGAGAATGATTTTTTCTATACGATTATTTACATGCTGGAATCTAAACGCGATCTAACCACCAGCAATTATGCCAAAAGGTATATTCTACTCGACAAAAGAAACTCATATCTCAAATCTGCTCGGTTCGGGTAGCATCTCCTCCAGTAATCTCATCATAACCTTCCTCACATCAGCTACTGCGCCCTCTTCATCGGTACTGACATCATCGTTCAAACAAAGCTGTCCTACTTTCCCCCGCTTCTTTATTAACCTCTTGAACAGCACATTATCAACCTGTTCCGCATCCGTGATCATCACGAAGAAGGCATCCGGCTCCACGATCACATACTGGTATTTCCACAACGCCTTGATGACAACCTCTCGCATCGAGGGTTGAGTCACGGCGTTGGGAAGCAGAGGCGAGAGACCGCTCTCTACTCGGTTGAGGAGTAACTTCAACAAACAATCTCCACATTTCGGATGCTGTCTCGCTACCCGGTCAAAGATCGACGCAGTGCTAAAGACATGATTCGTATATTTCTCATCCGAAGCCGGTGACGAAAATCCGGGAGCAAGACACTCATTGACGTTGAACTCAAAGCACTCAATGTCCTTAATCGCAGCCGGACCATCCATCGACGTCCACTGCACATCGATATTGACTTTCGGGGGTTCGAGTCCAGCTTCCTCGAGGGCTTCACTCATATGATAGAACATCCTTTTGCGAAAGCCCGATTGTGACTCGTTGGTCATCCCCTCCTCGAGATCGTCCATGATAGTCTGCCGCTCACTCCATCCCAGATTACCATTCTCGTCGACATCACTACGCAGCATGATGTAACTCCACAGCAACGCCTCGCGATGTCGCTCGATGGTGTAGTGGAACGTCACGTACCACGAATACAGCTGAAATCCCGTCTCACCTCTGAACCTCTGGCATGCGCTCTGTAATGCCGGTCTGGGGAACGAGTTGATCGCTTCTTTTGTCACGGATCGAGATATCGAATGCCCGAAATGAATTTGTCCCTTGCGTTTGCGCTCGCCGAAGCGGCGATTGAGGAGCCAGGAGGTGTAGATGAGGAAGGGTTTCTCGCCGAAGCGGCGCGCGTCGAGGTCGGTGGGCGGGTTGGCGGTGTTGTAGGAATTGGATTTGAAGCCCATTGTCGGGCCGAAGAGGGGTGAGTAGATGTCTGATGCTGCGTGAGGTTTACCAAGCAGCATGTCGTCGGACAGAGCGAATATCTATACGGTTAGACTGTGGATAATCTCATACAATGACAAGGGGACTTACTCGATCTGTCTCGGATTTTGTATTGAAGATCTGGTTCTCAATTGTTAAGGAGTTGAAGGTTGGGAGACAGCCCTGCTCTGCCTCATTGAAGAAATCTTCCTGGGAGAGTATCTGTACGACGTCGTTCGTCTCGTCATCGTCATTCAGCCACAACGGTCTTTGTTTCCCTACAATCTCTGCGGGATCTTCAACTGTAGCCGTTTGAGCTTCGAGTGGATTGGCAACGGAGTTGACGAGGAGCTGGATCTTGTTCCTGAAGCCTGCAGCGTACTTCTCGACACTTCGGATCGAGTACCGGAGTTCGTCCCAGTCGCGGTATCGGTTGACGCGGTGGGATTCCAGCCATTTCCCTTCTGCGTCGTTGAGAGTTGAGTTTACTTCGTAGGGGTAAATTGTTTCTTGGAATTCGGTATCTGAGCCATTAACCCCTAAAGTCATGAGGTGAGTAATATTCTTGGTCAAAAGGCTTGGTCAGGGCTTACAAGTATAGATGAAGTCAATCTTTGTCTCCTTTATTAACCCGTTTTTCGAAATGTTCAGCTTAGCATCCGAGAACCATAGATCCTCCCAACCTTGCAATGTCACATCGTCGACGGAGTCCTCGAATGGGATGTGGATGATATCTGGCAATGCTTCAGCCTTTTCACCGAGAGCTGCGTATTCGAGATAGCCAGGGAACCGCCTCTGGGTTCCCGAGTCTTCTGACCATGGCCGGACTCTATCGCTGCCCGAATCGGCCTTCATAGCTGGTGAGCGATGTTGATCGATCAACTTCTGGGATGCCTCCATCACTAGCAGTGGTGGATTGTGTTTGTCGGAGCCCTCTTTTTGCTTTAAGCTAGGCTTGTCGGTTGCTTCATCATCCTCCGGCTCCTCATTCCTTACTTCCTTCTCGACGCTTATACCCAAGGGAATCTTCTCTGCTTGCGGCTCAATTGGAGATTGATGATCATCATCTTCTGGATCGTGAGGAAGACTAGGTGATAAATCAACAACCTCGTGTTTATGGCGCGGGGTATTGATCGGCAAATCGACGACGAGTTTGTCCCCTCTTTCCTCGATGCGGGGTCGAGAAACAATCCGCTCTCTTTCTTCTGGATAGGTTACGGCGATCCTTTCATCCAAGCTTTTTTCCTCCACTACGGCCTCTGGCAGTCTCTGGTATCGATGCCAGACGAGTAGACATATCGCCAAAATGATCAGAACCCGGTATCGCGTGAAGGCGTTTCGTCTCAGAGTCTTGCTCGAGCCTTTCTGCCATTGTGGCAGCTTGGATGGAGATTTGTACATCTCCGACGACAAGCACGATCAGGATCCGTAGTCCGTCGGGAAAGTGGGATGAGAAGTCTTTCAAGAGTGTCGAGTTCCAAGTGTTGCAGTCCTTCTAAGTTCGACATCATTCGAGACTATGACGATGCTAGGTAGAAGACAGGCATCATTCGCATTGATTGAGATGCCCCCATGCAGGAGACAAGTGCTTCCAGGAGAAAGAAAAAAATGAAAAAAATAAAGAGGCGGTTTCAATGCAACTTCCAATAACCCAAAACGGAAAGCTATGGCACGACTCCTGGCAGAGAGATAGGAGAAGCAACGCCACCATCCGAAGCTGTGCAGGATATCCAACAAGCGTCAAGAGGCCGCCAGGGGATAGGAAGGAGACGGGACGAAGTCACAGCTTGCCTAGCCACTTACTTGTTCATTTCAACTCGCCTGAAGGTCCTGTCCCTGTACAGGATGCGAAACGTCCGCCTTTCTACTTCAGCACGGCTCGACGAGGCTGTATCCACGCGGTACGACCAGAAAATCCAGAGCACGAGCTTGAGCCAGGCACTGGATGCAGGTCCCGGGGAGGTTTTCCGCCTCCCTTGTCTCACCGTACATAGTCAGTCCCGAGAGCGCAAAAGCGGCATTCCACGCCAAAAGTCAATGTTCTTTAGGGGTTTAGTAGAGACTTGGCAGAGCCCGGGAGTGCCTGAATCCCAGGGGCCGATGTTGCCTAGAGGAACCGCCCAGAGAGCCTGTGCGGCCCAACGATCCACCGATTAGTGGTCGATCTACTTAGCGCGTCGCTCGCTTCACTCTCCCGCCAAACCTTTCTTGGACCTCAACACAACAGAGACAATCCTCCATTGACTCCACTCTGCATTTCTATACATGCCCTCGAGTCTCAGCCTTCAATCAGCCGCAACGCCTCCATCAGCATGGCCTTGCAGACTATGGAAATATCCGACAGGCACCCGACAGACATGGCTAGTCAACGGCACGGTTCCTGCATTAACCGCAGGGCTGCTCCCGAAACTTGGCTGTCAAAAGAATAAGCAGCACGCCAGATGTGGAAAGCCGGCATGTGCCTATCCAAGCCTTCACCCATCAGCTTAGAAGTGACGGGAAAGCCCAATACCTACTCGGTGAGTGGTTCATGGCTTCATATCTGGATTCATGCTGAGCCTAATCTTAGGTCATGTTGCTTCTGCCGTCAGAGAGCAAGCCAAGAGAGGCATCACTTTGGCCACTGGGGGCTGAATCTTGCCAAATTGCGCTTGCTGTTGTGTTCCCAAGGTCGTGTTTTGATGAGTCTTATGAGCTGAATTTCACTCCTTGTCAGCCATTTCCCAGCCTCTGCCACAGGCGTTTGATGAGGCAACACTTTACTTTCTTGGTCTCCAACGTTCCAAGCGGCATCGTCACTTGAAAGTACTACCGCACAAGATCAAGCCAGCATCTGGAGGCTTTGTATCCCGTCTAGCACTTCTGTAAGTTCGTAGAACTATCTCGACTGCTGTTGTTGATGATCCACTTTTTCAACTACTGTACCGACGCTCCCGTCTCTACTATTCCTTCGATCCACATCGGTCCAAATAGCGTTTAGGGCTGTCTTTTCAGTATCTATCTGCATGCCCCTGATTTATATTAGCGCCCAAAGAGCACTGCCCTTTCATTGAGGTGGGCTGGTCCAGTGACTAATTTCTGCTTTTGGTTCCCGTCACACCTCGAGCCCAGGAATCCTCCCGATAACCCACGTCCATTTTGGTCAAAAAAAAGCCAGGTATAGGCAGTCAAATTTCATTGAATGATGCAGCCTCTCAGGGCTCGGCTTGAAAACGCCACATGATTTCTACTTATTACCATGATATCTATCGACGTTGGTCCATCTCTTCTTCCTTCCTTCCTCCTCATCTCAAGTCTTTGTCTTCTTGACATCTCACGCTCTTTTCAGATCATACCTTAATGCTGTCTACGTGACACCTTACACTCTTTTTTTGTGCTTTCACGTTCGTTTACTAGATTAATTTTCCTCCAATCTCGCCGTCACGATGAGATCCACGAGCATTGTCAACAACGCCTTTTGGCTGGTTTCTGGAGCTGCCACCTTGGCTTCAGCAGAGGCTCCTCTTGCCACTGTCTATCCATGCCCTTCATGTCCCTCCAGTGCTGCCCCACCCGCCATCACAGTCACTGCACAATATCAAACAGTCTCAACTTGCACTCCCCACACAGTCACAGCAAGTTCATATGGCAGTGAGCTGTACAAAGTCGAGCCAACTTGCAGTACCTACCCATGGGTTTCCACCGTCATTCCTTGTGCCGGAGGCTCCAGCACAACTGTCACCAAGACTGATCAGATCGTCGAGTTGTCGTACGTCTCGACTGTTCTGACTTCCGAGGCTTCTTACCCAACAAACGCACCTTCGTACAATGGAACGGGATACGGGTACGCCAATGCCAGTCAACCAACCACTATGATCGTCGATGTCACTTGCCCATTCAACGAGTTGGGCCCCTTGGCTATCCCAGGATATGCTGGTAGTGGTCTTTGCACCACCTGTGCGGAAGACAAGAACGGATCCAAGTACCAAGTTGTCACTGTTTCCAAATGCATCGACAAGAGCTGCACAACTTACCCAGAGACTTGGGTCTCCGCCAAGCCCACCACACCAAGTTCCGTCAGCTCCGCTATTTACTCAACTTCGACATACTTGCCAAGCGCTGGAAAGTACACCATCCCGGTGACGACAACCTGCACTCCATCCGGCCCCGACTTTACCAAGCCAGTAACCAAGACCTTCTCAATCTATACCTCGGTTTCTGAGGCCCAAACAATCCATGTCACGAAGACTTTGACAATCACTTACAGCGGAAAGCCAGCCCCAAGTGCTTCTTCATCTTCGTCTAAGTTGCCACTCTCGACCTCGACTTACTGCACCAAGAATGGCGTCCACACGATCCCGATCGTGGCAACAATTACGCCATCCAACCCAGCCTACTCAACTGCAGTTACCACCACCGTTTACTACACAACTACCGTCACCAATGCGCCCGTTCACATCGGATGCACCAAGACCGTGACCGTAACTTTCACCTCCACACCCTGCCCCCAGACAGTGGTCAGCGGAACGTGAGTTTTCCAGACAGTATGCTCAGCGTATTCAAAGCTAATATCTCAACAGAACCAAGAGCGCATCTGGATACCCAACTGCACCAGCTTACGTCTCAGCAAGCTACACTCAGAGCTATCCAGTTACAACCGCCTACAACACTCTGCAGACCTCCACGTACGCCACTACCTCAGCCCCAGCCAGCTACCCCACAGGATCATGCGAATACTCTGGATGCTATGGCTCTCCAAGTGGCTTCAAAGATTTCACTCTTGTTGAGAGCAGTGGTTACATGAGCGTCGCTCTCTGCACAAGCGAGTGCATTGCCTCTGGGTACCCATACTCTGGACTATATGCCGAGTAGGTTCTCTCCCCCGTCCGTGGAAATCCAAACTAACAAAGTAACTAGTCAATGCTACTGTGCACACTCTCTCAGCTCCTGCACCGAGGCCGGAGGTGTATGCGACATCCCTTGCCCAGGAGCCGCTCTCCAACACTGCGGAGGCAACGCCATCACCGGCGCCAAGAAGCTCCAGAGCAAGCTCTTCGACGTCTATGAGTGCACTGTCCCCACACCAACATCAACTTCTTCAGATGCTACAAGCTACACCACCGACCCAACTCCCGATCCATCATCTGATCCCGAGCCAGAGGCAGAGAAGCGTAACATCCAAGCCGACATGGAGAGCTCCCAGAACGCCGCTCGTGATGCCAAGCTCCGCCGTGGAGGTATGCTTCGCAACACCGAGAAGAAGGATGTCAAGAACGTGATGGTCAAGCGTGATTTTGGTCTCAAGAGACCATTTGGCATGTAAATGTGCACTTGTGCATACCCTGTCAACCCGTATGGAACATTCAGTTCTGTCTACAATATGTTTGACCAATTTTGTACTTGCCAGAATTCTTACGCCCTTTCTTTTTGTATTTTTGCTTCTTTGGTCGATGAGCGGGTGGAAATGGTGATTGGAGGGGTTTTAGATGGAGGGTGGGGTTAGACGGGGTTTTTCTTAGGACGCGTTAATGTCTTGCCAATATCAATATATGCCCTTTTTGCCCGTCGATACAGATGCATCTGAGAAATTTGATAGCATACATTTTGGTCAAACTTGTGTTCAGTAAATAATACTGTTATACCTGATTGGTACGTCAACCCTAGGGCGCAATCACGACCTTTAAAACTGATTGGGGATGCTCAAGGGGGGCCGTCAGCAAATGTGGGTCACCCCTGAGTCTCTCGTGCCAAAAGTTCGTCTTGGATTCACTTTATGTCACCAAAGACATCTAACGAAAGTCAAAATGTCGCAGAGACCATAACAGTCATTCTTTTTTCGATCTAAGTGCATTTTGTATCCAATTTACTTTACGTTCATCCAGTAATCTAATCAACCATTGCACTCGCGCCCGGAAAATACCTTACCTGTTTTGGATTCTCCTTTTCAGCATCCACCTCCCAATACCTCTTAATCTCCTCCACATACCCCGTCTCCTCAACATCAATCTCCCACTCTCCCCTCCTCGCTTCATAATGCTTCAGCCACTCCTTCATCGTAGCTTCGCGCGTTGTTTTGTGTCCTGCAAAGTGTACGAGGAGGTCGCCTTCTTTGACGGAGTTGGCTTTGAATTTCGTGGTTTTGCTGAGGGTTGAGTCGCGGAAGCCGGCGAAGGCGTTGAACCATCGCTGTGGGAGGTGCATTACGTGAGGGCGAAATTGCTCCTGTGTTACGTTAGGGACACAGTTGTAATCTTTGTATAGAGTTTGAGGTCATTGTAATGTAGACGTACCTCTTTGATGATGTTCTCCAATGCGCCTTGATCTTCAGTCCTCAAGTGTCCAGGCGGTCTACATCCAGCTTTCTGGTACCCGAGCACGGCCGTCATGAGATACACGGCCAAATCATTCACTCGAAGAAAGAAAACGCCATTGTTGAGTCCTCGATGGTCATCGGTGACCAGGCAGATGATCGCGGGGTACATTTCTGGTGGTGGAAGGAAGAGCTCCAAGGGGATTTTGTAGTTCATGATCAGAATGTCGACGTCAAACCAGCTACATAAATTAACAATAGAATTTAGCACATGTGTTTGATTGATACTCACACGATCCATTCCAACCTCACATCTTCAGGCTTCGCCATCTCCTCCAACAATCTCGACAGGATATACGCCGGTTTCGACCAGAACCCAGGAAGCAGCTGTCGCCGCAGCACCGTCATGTCGTAGCCATGAGCAGTATTATGTTTGTCGTGTGTCTTCAGCGCCTGTTCGTAGACTGGATTATCGCCGTAGAGCATAGATACTTTGCCGATGTAGGAGCGGTTCAGAGGTACTTGGATTTGTTGTGACGGGTGAGGAAGTGAGGGGAGTACCCCGCTTGTTCTGAAGAGGAGGATGAATGATAAGCAGAAGATGATGATGCCGCACATGGCCATCGAAGGCGGTCGTATGATCGGAGCCATGATATGCGAGTCTTTCACAAAAACCCCGAGATCTTGAATCTGAGATACCCCTCACTCAATCTGAAGATCTGATTCTCACAATCTGAGAGAGAAAATCACATGCAGAAGTCCCACTACTCAAAGCGTCTAAACTGGAATCTGTACCCCTATCCTCTTCTGCTCAACAAACAGACCCATGCACAAGTCACCAATCCTATACTTTCAAGAAAAATGCACTCTCAGCCCCAAAAAGCGCCACCAAGAAAAACAACACCGGCCAAGCCCATAAGCGAACCCCCTGAATATCGCTCTGCAAACAAAAAAGTCCGTGGCAAGACACACACGCCGCTTTAAACCTGAAGCTACGTACCATGTAGCGCTAAGCCTTGTCCAAGACGAGAGCTGAGAAATAAAATAAAACATCCGATACGCAAAAACAAAAGGAACCCAGGTTATCGGGACGCCCCCCCCCACGCCACCAATCTATTTTCCAGGGGTCAGGGGGTAGCTACCCCCACCTCGTTAGTTGCAAATATTGTTCCGGGATTTATCTGATCGCCCTTAGCTACTGTGCTGAGACATCAGTGGCTTTCAGCAGTGGCTCGGAATTCACGGGAGATTTCTGGGATCCATGCATGCAGTCAGCCGGGCGACCTAAGGCTCACTATTTGATATTGGCTTCTGCATCGGGTAGAAAGTCGCGTGTGGCTGGTCGTGTGCCTGCCTATCTTCGCATGACGGTTTTGGCGGTTTCAATCTGAGATTATTATTTCTTTTTGGGAAGTGTCCTGCTGGGTCTTGTTCCTGCATGTATGCAGGTCAAAAGGGGCTAAAACCACGCCTGTTGGTGGTTGATGGCTTGATCTGATTGCTTTTTGTGTCAGGTAAAGAGAGATACGGGTCTACTTTATTCAGATGATAAGTTTTCCCACTCTGTGCCTTGACTTTACTTGACCCTTGGTCTGGAGCGTCGAGCAAGCGGCCAGTATGGCGCTGGGAGCATACCAAACATCGAAATTCGGTCCAGTGTATACTCATGCCACCAATTCGATGCGTCGGAAGCCAGTAATCATCGCTTTGGCAATCTTCATTCTTGTCGCTCTGTTCTACGTGCCCCATAACCAGGAGGCACTTTCTTCCTATACGAACGTTAAGATTCCCTCAACTTTCACGGATGCAATCACTTCGAAGACCAGCTCAGAGTCAGACTTTCCGGAAATCTTTCCCAAGAAGATCTGGCAGACTGGAAGTGAGTCTATGAAGGAGAAATGGGCTGAGCAGACGGAGACATGGACCTCGATGAACTCGGAATGGAATTATGAGCTCTTGACAGGTAAGCTAGGCACTTGTCCAAACTTGAAGCTCGGTCATTGACAAGCGCAGACGATTCGAACACACTTTTCGTCGAGGATCGCTTCAAAGACCGGCCAGCATTGCTCGCCTTCTGGCGAGACTTGAACGTCACAATTCTCCGCGCCGATTTCGTCCGATACCTCAGCATGCTTGCAGATGGAGGTGTGTACAGCGACATGGACACCAGCTGCATGAAACCTATCGAGGAGTGGATCCCATCAAATTTTGACGAGAGTGCGATCAATGCCGTTGTGGGCGTCGAGTACGATGACAACACGTACAAGATGTTTGTCCGTCCCGTCAGCTTCTGCCAGTGGACGCTGATGGCGAAACCCGGACATCCCATCTTCGAAGCTGTCGTTGCGAGAGTCATCTACCACCTCGAGTACCTAGCGAGAATCCAGAATACTAATCTTGCAGGCTTGAAGGTTGGAAAGAAGGAAGTGCTCGAGGCTACAGGACCGGGAGCTTTCACCGATGCCGTGATGGAGAATTTGAGTAATTCGCTCGGGAGGAAGGTGGAGTGGAGTGAAGTTCAGGGATTGAAAGAACCTACTGTTTTTGGTGATGTTCTTGTTTTGCCTATCAATGGGTTTGGGTCGGGGCAAAAGCACAGTCATAGTAGCGATCCGGCGTATGGGGAAGTGTTGGCTAAACATCATTTTGGGAGGAGTTGGTACTTTAGACCTCCAGATCCTGTGGAGAGTGTTGCGGCAAGTCCAACTGAGGTTTCGATGAGTAAAGAGACAGAGGTAGAGGTGTCAGTAGTGAAGGCAACAGTGGCACCCGTCCAAGCACCTGATAAAGTGGAAGAGGCGGGAGTTGAGACGAATTCACTTGATGGGGCAGAGATTGAAACCCTTGAGGTTGAGGCGGAAACTCAGGATGATTAAACTCCTGTAAGATTGTAAATTAGCGCAAACATTGTTAAGTCTCATTTTTGAAACTTTCCAAATATTTTCACTGATCGTCACGATAACTTGATGCTGATCTGCAGTGCATCTCATGAAAGACCTTGCCGCTCAAAATTATGGTGGCGCATCAGCGTTCCATCCGATTTCGGTCCTTATCATGACCCGAGACAAATGCGATGCAAAAATGTGCCGCTGGACCGCATAAACGTTCCAAAGGCTTGCAGGACGGCACATTGGGCTGAATAAATGCACTGAGTCGCGTGTGTCTTTCAATTTGTGTCCGAGACGTCAGCGGTCAGCGGTCAGCGGCTAAAACGAATGCCGAAAGAGGCGTTACTGGATCTGCGACCTTCTGTTATGTGGAAATTGTAAATCTGATGTGGGAAATTTCGGCCTGGAATAGGAACATTGTGGAGCGGTTGAAAAGCCGCAGAATAGGGAGAAAAGGAGGTCGAGTGGTGGGAGGTGTCCGTGGCTGGGGAAAGTCAAAGGTGGGCCTTGAACTTTATGAACAAGAAGAATATTATGCAAGCGCTCCCAGACTTTCATTTTCCATCACTAGACGGGAAAGCATACTGAAAGGAGTCAGCAAATGGAGATAATACTAACTGCTGCTCAAAGCTTGTTGTCAACAGGCTCGATACATCCCACGTATGCGCCTATCTTGCTTTCGCGTCTCATGAACATGTCTAAAAGAGACAACAGCTAACTTATTCGATTATTTGTTAGCTTCAATCATTCAATTTAGATATCTTGCTGGTTTAAAGTACTGCTATAAAATGATTGTTTTAATTGTGATCCTTTAATGTTAAACATGTGTTTACTGATGGTACGGAATACTACCAGATTCTCTGTATGATCCCACAGTCCACCGCAGGCTCCTCTCACATCTCCGTCAAATCAACCTTCTTGGACTTAGCTGCAACCTCCTTGCCTTCCAATCCTAAACTAGCACCTCGCTGGCTTTCACTTTCGGACAACTCTGAGTCAGCATTTATGGTCTCTCTGCCTCCGTCAAAGCAATTTCCCCTTCAAACTTCAGCGCGATCTCCTCGAGAGTAAGGCCATTCGTCTCGACCCAGAGGACTTATATTATGATGAAGAATATAATAATGCAGGAGGCGTTAATCATGTAGAACTTCCATCCGAGATTGGCCATGGCATAGGAGAGAGCGAAAGAAGCCAACAGCCTAGAGAAAGTCAGTCACAACTCTTCTTAGGGCATTGAAAGGTGAGGTAAGTTAGTTCGATATCAGAGAAGAAATCCGTAGCTTACCCAAAGCCACTGTCTAGCAAACGAAAGATTGCAATGCCAGTCATTCGAATTTTATATTGAGACACTTCGCTCGGATAGACACTTGTGAGAGGCGTGATGGAGAACGCATAGAAGCCTTGGAAGAAAAAGATAAAAGCAATGGTCCCGTAGATACCGGAAGTGTTGGTGCTGGTTCCAAACGCTGCCATAATTTTAACACGCTTCGGGCTCAGGAGATCGGGGTTTGTATACCTTTGATCATACCACCAATTATGTACAGACAAGCGATCATACCAGCAACGCATATGAGGGCTTGCTTACGGCGTCCAATATAGTCGAGGGAATAACTTCCAACCAGAGCGACTGCGAAGGACCAACAACTTAAAATGACGTTGATTTGCGTCAGTGTCTTGGTCTTGGTGATACCTGCCTGATCGAGAATCCTGCCTAAGTAGTGTCTGCACCCTATGTCAGTGTCATGTTGAGTGCCAAGAGGAAGTTGTAGTTAAATGAACTACTTACGAGACAACAAAATTCCCAAACGAATTGATCATCACGCCAAAGGTACACAGAATAGCAAGACGCTTTCGGTTCGGCACAGTGGTCCAAATTTCTATCCAGGGATTCTGTTTGAACAGAGTCTTCTCCGCTGTAAGTGCATTCTAGATCGCAGCAAATGTTGCTTGTGTGGTTTCTGAATTCGGATCCGAGTCGCCTTGAGTGACAATCAAGACTTTCAAGCGCGTGCTCAGGCTGAGCATTCGCTACCAACCATCGAGGTGATTCGGGGATGAACGGTAAGAGACAGAGTGCCACGAGACTAGGTATTAATTGGAGTAGAGATGGTAATCTCCAAGACCAGGTGGACTGAATGTCTTGACTGCCATAGTTGATGATAGTCGATGCCAAGCTACCAACGTAGAAGCAAGAGAAGAAGAATCCCAAGATGCGTCCTCGAATGACAGCAGGCATGAGTTCTGAGATGAGGGCGGGAGCAGCACCGCTCGAGAACGTAGCACCGAGTCCAGCAATGATCCGAACGACAACGAACATAGCGATCTTTTAGGCGGCAGCTTGAAGGATGATACCAACGATGCACACGGCTGCAGAGGCAACGATGGCGTTCTTGCGACCAAATTTGTCGGGTAAGAATAGCAGCATGGGTGTAGCCAGTATGGCACCCATCCAAGACGCAGCATTGTTAAGTCCGGTCGTTGCCACTGTCAAGTCAAAGTACTCGGTGTAATATGGGAGAATCTGGAGGCCATTCATGACGGATGAATCATAGCCTGGAGTCTACAATGAATTCAGGTCAGCAATGCTACCCAGTATATGCACACAGACTACAACTTGCTGCAGAATTGACCACCGAAACTGCGATGATAACAGTAGTGAGCAACTTCTTGTTGCTGAGAACCAGGTTGGAGACATACTGTCTCTGAAAAGTAGCCATGGCTTAACAGAAGACCAAGTCTGAGTAAAGTGGGAAGGCTAATCAGCTCAAGCTCGAGTGCTTTGCTAGATCCTGGTCCATAAGCCATTTTTGAGTTCTGGTGTAAAGCAGATAGCAAGGTACATCGTAAAATGCCGGAACGATGATAGTGAAAGAATAATTAGAGTAATGATTGGCATATCTTCAAGAGTGGGAGATACTTGGCAATAGACTCACCCGAACTGGACCTATCTCAGGCAAGCCTGGCCGAGATAAAATGCGATAACCGGCCCCAAGAGAATAACCACTTCAAATAATGCCTTGGTTGTTGTGATCGTTTAACGGAAGATGTTAACAGTTATCAAGATCCTGTATATAGCGCCGAAAGCTCTCAGCAGGTCTCAGATATTCATCTCGCTTTCACTCATCTTTTTGCCTACGTTTAGCTTTCCTCAGCTTGGTTGGATATCAAGTTGCCCGGAAAGCTTCAAGAATGGCTTGCCTGGCCAGAATTTGTGCAAGAGAAAAGTCTCCAGTGGAAAGACCCGGATTACTTGGCATGCAAGAAAGCCATCATAGCTGATTACGGCGAGGAATCTCTGCGTGCCAGTTGGATACAGGTCTGCGAAGATCTCGAGTCTATCACATCCGAAATATCCAGCAAGAAGAGTGGCATGATACCAATATTCGATATTCAGCACATTCTCGACGATGGATTCAGTGCTGACGAGAAGTCAGAGCTCAAAAGATTTGGGTGTTTTGTCGTCCGGGATGTTGTGCCGGAGACGCAAGCTCAGGATCAGTACCAGAATCTACGACAATACGCCGACAAGAACCGGTCTCGGATTGATGGCTGGCCTCAAGAAAGCGCATCGATGTTACTGCTTTACAACTCATCCACGCAGATCGCCATCCGAACCCATCCAACCCACCTCCGCCTTCAACGCAAACTAAATGAGCTTTGACATGACGAGTCTGGAGAGACATCCCCTGAACCACTTCTCTACTCAGACGGAGTACGCGACAGACCACCGAAGCAGGCGTTCCTTGGCCTTGGACCACATATTGATGCCGGTAGCTTGTGCCGTTGGGCGGATCCGACTTATCGAAATTCTTCCGGGAACGTCTTCGCCGGACGACCTCGATCGCATGATGCGTTTGATTTGCATGTTCGGAAATCAGCAGACCAATATCTTTTTCCGGTGATCGCTCATTCAACTGTTTTCCGCTCGTTTCAAGGTTGAACTGCTCTGACGAGAGCCGCCGCTGGAGAAGGATCAATCATGCTTTACCCTGATGTCTCAACTGTTATCGCATATGTCCTTCTTCGACCATTCTTCAATCCTCCAAGTGAGGCAAAAGACATTCTAGATGCGACGAAGTGGAAATTCGATGTCGACAGTGCTTTCTTCCCTGGAACTTTCAAGCCACAAAGCCAATTGTTAAGCCGTACTTCCCATCCTAATCTACGTCTTGAGAGCTGCCTTGTGCATATTCCGACCTTGAAGCCTGGAGACACGGTTTGGTGGCATATTGATGTAAGTACACTGTTCCACAACTGCTCCATGATGTTGACTTATGTCTAGACCTGCCATGCCGTCGATTCAGAGCATAATGGCACGGAGAATGCCTGAGTGGTATATATTGCTGCTTGTCCAACAACCAAACCCAATAAAGTGTATGTGAAGAGTCAACTAGAGGCATTTTTGGCTGGACGTCCCCCTCCCGACTACGCGAGTGACACCACGCTGGACGAGTCAGCTCTGGACGGATACACTGGGCATAAATCATTATCAGTGGAGGCAAGAGTAGCACTAGGCTATAGCTTGTAAGACGAGGAACTACTGAGCTGTAATTGAGGGATATGATGGTAATGTCACTGGTGTGGGATGACAACGTCAAGGAAAACTTTGTGCGGGTCAGTATGTAGCAATTTGAAAGCCATGACCGCTAAACTTCCAGTGCGTGACTACGGTACAAGATCATTTGAGTGGCTTTGAAATGTGTGAATTCACCCTAAGTCATGGGCCTGGTAGCCTTAATTCCTTGTTTGAGCTTTGTGGGATTCATTTACCCATGAGTCCGCCCAGGTTGAAGAATATTCTCGAAGGTCTTGAATGTGGCAGATATATATGCGATTTCAAGGGATATATTTCTTGCAACTTCTATAGTTTGAAATTGTTAGTTTTGACATAGGTCTGATAAATGTTTGTTGAACTCCGCCGCTTAGCAAGCGAGACTCATTTGCTGGGCATCATAATAAAGTTTCGATTCTTGAGAATTCTGGACAGAGTCTATCGCTCCCCCGTCTTTAGACGGTAAATGGCGGAGTCCGAAATTTCTCAATGTTGTTCAGTGCGTAATTGGAGACTTTCAAGTCAGTCGAAAGCAAATGTCAATCAAGGCCGGATTGTGGTAAGGGCCAAGGCGGGCCGGACTCAACCGAACCGAGCTCACCCGCTGATTACCATGTTCCACAAGCGCATTCAAAGATGGGGTTGCTACATCAGCAATGCAAGTGACAAGTCGGAAACCAGAACGATCTCAACCGAGCACGAATGAAGCGGATCACGCCGCAGCCCAATACCTAGTAGAAACATCCAAAGTCGATCTTCCTTTGACAGAAAATCCCAGCTTTCCTATCTTTAAGCCTCACCATGGCCGCACCTCTCGCCTTCCACGGACCTATCATCCACTCGCTCGCCTCTGATAAGCTTGAGATCATCGATCGAGGCCTTATTGTAGTTCAGAATGGTAGAATAACCACACTGCAGAAAGATGTACCAGAGACCGAAGCAGAAACTGTGCTCTCCGGTCTCAATCTCGGCAGCAGCGTAAAGGTCACGTATCTCTTACGAGGAGAATTCATCATTCCTGGATTTGTCGACACACACAACCATGCACCGCAATGGGCTATGCGTGGACTGGGACGAGGTCTCCATATCTTGGAGTGGCTCGACCAAGTTACTTTTCCCAACGAAGCCAAATTCGGAGACTCAGAGTACGCACGAAGGATCTATTCAGACTGGTAAGTCTTTTCTCGCCCTGGAATCCTTCATGGACTGAGATCTGGGATTTCATATTCTGATACCAAAGCATCGATGATTTCACATGCTAAAGTTCGACTAGCGTCGAAGGGTTCATTCAGCAAGGCATCACCACGGTATCCTATTACGGATCTCTACACGGTGAAGCAACCAGGATTCTAGCCGATATTTGCCTTGCCAAAGGACAACGAGCATTCGTTGGTAAGTGCAACATGGATCGGAACGCTCCAGACTACTACAAAGACCTGCACACTGAGGAGTCCCTGCGTGTCACGGAGGAGTGCATCGCCCATATTCGCTCCATCGATCCCAAGTCAGAACTCGTCACGCCAATCCTGACTCCTCGCTTTGCCATTTGCTGCAACAACGACCTTTTGACCGGCCTGGGGGAAATAGCAAGCCGGAACCCTGAGCTT
Organism: Rhexocercosporidium sp. MPI-PUGE-AT-0058; assembly: GCA_020746875.1. Taxonomy (NCBI): domain Eukaryota; kingdom Fungi; phylum Ascomycota; class Leotiomycetes; order Helotiales; genus Rhexocercosporidium; species Rhexocercosporidium sp. MPI-PUGE-AT-0058. Next base: position 1,057,041 of record JAGTJL010000013.1, on the reverse strand, counting down.
CCGATTCAGACACATTTCAATGAAGCCGAGCAGGAAATCAATTCCACTCTTAGTCTCTTCCCAGACTTCACGAATGAGGCAGATTTGTACGCACATTTTGGGCTGCTGTCGAGGAGATCTATTCTGGCACATTGTACTCACATGACCGATTATGAGATGACCAAGCTACGGGAGCTGGACTGTGGAGTAGCCCATTGTCCTATTGCAAACACGACTGTCGGTGGAGGATTCATGGCGGCTCCCATCAGGGAGTTTCTGCGCAGAGGCATCAAAGTGGGGCTGGGGACAGATAGCGGCGGTGGATTCTCTTCGAGTATTCTGGATGCTATGCGTCAGGCTTTCATTGTGTCGAATGCGAAGGAATTTATGACAAAGGGAAAGGATCCTAGTCTGTCGCTGGAAGAATGCTTCTACATGGCTACACTGGGAGGAGCCAGAGTTTGTTGTCTCGATGAAGAGATTGGGAACTTCCAGGTCGGGAAGCAGTTCGATGCTTTGGTTGTCAGTACAGTCAAGCAAAAGCGCACGACAGTCAACACGGTAATGGAGGAAGAAGATTCCTTGAGGATGATATTCGAGAAGTTTTTGATGAGTGGCGATGATCGAAATATCACCGAAGTGTATGTGCAGGGTCGGTTGATTGGCTCCCAGAATTGAAATACGAAGTCCATTGAAGAAAATAAATCTCATGTCGTTAATCAGAAGAAGCTTGGTATAATGCTCCGAGGTTATTGGTTGAGCAGCTGTGCTTCTCACAGACTTGTTTGTTGGAAACTCCTACTGTCATGGCGATTTATGATAAGTCCCCCTACTTTCTAGCGTCATAGAGTGACCTAGACAACAACATGTACATTGATATACAAAATTCGGCGTTGCAAAAGGTAGCATATGTAGGTAATTTCACCGCAAAAAGCGAAACCGAGATGCTCAGAAAAGATTTCCTACTTCGTTTTCAGAGCCCGGTTCCGAAGAACTGTTCGTGAAATGCACTTCGAATAATTCATATTACGCTAGAGAGCAAGGGCCTTAGTATCTAAGGTCTCGCAAGTATATATGAGATGGGTTCCATGATTGGTGCCAAGAGTGCCCTGCCAAGATCATATGAATCACTACTCGTAGTTGAGAATCTGCCCAAACCCGTAATATCCCCAAATCACGACTACTAATCGCCGCAAACAAAAATGACACGAATAACCCATGTCCGTCAAAAATCGCCCGCGACGAAACAACAGGAAATATGAAGGCCTCTGACAATTAAAGGCCGAAATAACAAGCATCCGAAACCGCGAGAGGCCCGACTTGACGCAAATCGCAAGACGCAAGACGTAATCCGATCCAACCCTAAAGCTCAATCTACATCCGCAACATCCCGCCATTCTCATTCATCATACCGTCGGACAACTGCCCTCGTTTTTATCCTCATCATCCTACAGTTTGTCAACCTCTATGCTCTCAGGGACAGAGTACTTTCGCACAATATCATCCGCCCATTCCATACACTCTTCCAAAGTCTGGCAAGCACGCTCACCCTCTGTGCAACCGAAATCTTCGGCGCTGTCAGACTTCTTGATCAGAGTCTGCTTTGGAGTGTCCTCTACTACGTCGAAGTAAGTGTCAAGACATATACCATGAGGCTCAACTTTTGCACACTTGATTTTGACAGCGACAGAGCATCCTGGACGAGGGTGCTGGGGCTTTTCTGGTGATCCGAGGCTGATAGGTCGGGCGAAATAAGCGCCACCGAGATGCTCCCTGTGGAATATAGGGTTTTCTGAGTTGTTCTTGGGCGTATGTGGAAGAACTGCTTGAGGTTCTGCCGGAGTTTTGTTGCTGCCGGAGAGCTTGTGGCCGTCAGACATAAGATTTGCAGTTGAGTTATTAGCGATGATGGGAGTAGAAAAGAGGCTCAGAGCTTCTGGATTCTTCTCTGTAACAGCTTTATTCACCTGCAATGAGTATTTTCTTGGCCGTTGGTACGGACGTGCTGGAAGGCTGTATTGTTCGGGTCGGTTGCCTTGACCCTCCCACTGTTTCTGAGATGTGCCGTAGACGAAAGGGTTTTCCATATTCATCTCCACCAAGAATTTTTCGGGGATTCCTTGCAGGATTTTGCGGTTGGCTTTGCATAGTAAGTGACAATCCCTCGGAAAACCAGCTTAGCCTCAGAAATATACTTGAACCTACCGGTATAGTTTGCCTCAACCTCCTTTCTGACCGTCTTATGCATGGCTTCTACGACCTCGAGGCTTGCTGAGTCAAGTGGCTCGTCCTCCGCTGAAGCAAAATTTTCAGTGAGATTCAAACAAGCTCTTACAGAGGGGAGTTGCTCACCCATATCTGGCTCCATCTCATCATCCATAGCATTCTTCTTGAACATCTCTCCATCCTCAAAACGATGATACATCATGACCTCAAACTTCGCCCTCCGAACCGGTACACCAACTAACTCATCATATACCTCCACAGACGGCAATTTCTTGAATAGACCGTTCCCCTCTAGACTGTTAATAATTCTTTGACAGGTGGATCTGAATAGAACTCGGTAATCGTCATCGTCATCGTGCAACAGTTGGAGATTCTTGTCCAATACTCTCTCGAGTTGCCTCGGGTGTAGGCCGAGTCGTAAATTGCCGAATATGAGGAGCTCGGCTTCGGTCCAGATGGTGCGTAGGCTGTATCGCGACTGGGGGCGAAGTTGATGGGTCATGGTCCTCTTGGGGCAGGGTTTGAGGAAAGCCGTTTCGCGTCAGATGTGGTAATACACGGTGGAATCGGGGGACTCACTGAAGAAGACGTCAAGTTCGGAGAGCATCACGCAAGTTAATAAGTAGATGCTTCTACAGCTTTGTAGGGGGTTTCAGACTGCTATTTCTGAAGGCAGTGCGTTCAAAGAACTAGAACTAGCTAGTTGCGCACGTATGTAGAGGTACTAAGTAGGGGGAAAAATACAGTGGGGTGTTTCAAGATCATAAAGAGCAAATCTGTGGCTTGTTTCAGATCTAATAATGCTTCGAAGCTGGAAGCCAACAGAGGAAATTTCCCGGTTAAGTGAATAGGAGGAGGCAATATCGCGTGCTTGATCGCATCAGCGCGCTTCAGAGGGCAAAGGGTAGAGAAGCGTATGCTAGTGCTAGAAATGAATGTGTATTCGCAATATTCTGGACTCGACTAGAAAGTGAAAGGACAAGGTGAGGTTGGAACATGATTTCAGCTTTAGGGTGTCCGCTTTAGAACCGATCCAGGCAATTAAACCAATTTAAGAAAACAGCGCCATGCTCCAAGCTCTTCATGAATTACTGACTACGTACCTCATGAATGTAGTTAAGTTTCACATAGGATGTTAACTATGCATCGCTGATGTGTTAAAGTTGTTTGTTAGATGAAGTAGCAATGGCCAAGCACGAGTAAATGCGAGGTAGATTGACTTTTTGTATCTTGGATTTCAATGAAGGTGCTAGAAGTGCTAACCTTAAGAGCTTCCCCATACATATGACACAGGTAATAATAATATTCTTGAACGGAAGGGAGCATTTAGGTTCCTGTAGTCTAAGCGCCTAGAAAAAAGGGTTTGGAGGATCTTACGCGTGACCATAAGTAAACGCCTGGGGGTCTTGCAATGTAGCAAGCCTCGGGAAAGGGGGTGAGATGTGCATTCGAGTAGCCTGAAAGAAAAAAATTCTCGGCTTGTAGCTGTGGTGATGTGAAGTGTTCAGAGCCCACCCATCTAGCTATTTTGTCATTTCAGGGGCGAGGTATTGTTGATGAACGCTCGTAAGCGAGTGAAGCGAGGAAAATAGGGGGCGGGGTAATTAACATGATCCACTTTAATTTTCGAGCAACAATGCCACGAAGTTCTGTCCCAATTGGAGGTTGCCGCAGAAAGTACATGGATGGGTATGGTGATGATTTTAACTCAAGGCGGGTGATGTCTGTTCTTTCGATCAGCGAATAATTGTACAAAATTAAGTCGTGAGTAGTAACAAATAATGTCGTACAAGACATGCGATAAGCAGCATCACGATTCCTCTGGCGTGAGCTTTCCCTTGGAGAAAATAATTTCCATTAGGACCCTACTTGCGGGGGTGAGGAGACAAAATACAGCACAACTTAATTTTGAATGCCCTCTGGTAAGAAGATGGGCTAGTCTCAATAAGAGCCAGAGTCTATTCAATGATCACAACACTAGTACGAATATCGAAGAGTGCTCCTTTTGTTAGATTGATCGATGCAAAACCTCATGGTCTAGCAGGTATATATTCGGAACATCAGACGAGACGGCAATTACATAAATGCATGGGCTTCTGCTCGCCGATCACCCATCCGCAAAAATACAAAAGTGCAAAGAATATGCTTGCCAGAGACATCAGAGGTCCGAAGCTGTTGTGCTCGTATTATTTCTAAGTGCCTCTAGAGATGGAGCGATACTACCGAGGCGCCGTGATAATACCGTGGCCGAGTGACCACTCAATGTTGCTTGCCCATCATTCTTGGCTCTTTCCTTCCAGAAACCTTGGGCTCCCCCTTGATTACCTTGTCATCGAAAACAGCATTTGCTTAATTTCCTCGGCCTGAGCCTCCATGTATGTCTTGTACTCGACCTCGACCTCGGGTTTCGCGATCTTGGTACGGGCCTTCTTGTACATCTTCTCCATCGAAGGATAATCCCACTTGTCCGCAGGCCGTGGAGCATCATCGGGATTACCTACACACTAATTAGCAAAGACTTCACCAACAAGAAGTATCAAATTACGTCTATGAGGCTTGTACTCGCCACGACCACCAATGTGCACATACAAGTCCTTAAAAGCTTCCAGACCAGCCTCATGCTGAGAGAGAACGCGACGAGCGAGTCGGTAAGTTATCCAAAGGACTAGCCCAGCTCGATGGCACATTCGCCATTGCTTCCATCGAGATTGACACTGCGACGTTAATTGTGGACTAGAAGTAGTGCTGGGGATGCTCTCGGTTTCGGTAGTTGGGTCGCATGGGCAATGCTCGGTCAAGTAGGTTCTGGAAGTCTATGTCAATCCCGGCCTTGACTTCCTTGACTTCTTTGGCGCGCTCATAGCGGTACTCGAGGTAAGCGAGCTTGAACATTTCTTCGAAGTCTCGACATCATCATCTCAATTTATCCTCAACATTACCAGAGCTTTTGCAGACCAACCAGCACTTCCACAGTAGCCTCCACGCCTGCCAGAACACTCCGAAGCCTTCCCACACCACAACAAATTCTATGAATTCCACAAAACGCTCAATCAAATTTACCTGCAATATGCATTGGAAGATAAGGATGGATGGTGGGATGTTTCGAGGAAGCGGATGTCGAGGATGCGGGGGTACGGAGAAGATCCCAAGGACCTTCTCGCACAGCAAGAGCACAAAGGCTAGCGTGAACATGTGATATGAAATCAATTTCCTGAGTGAATAGATCAATATATATTGACAAAATGTCGCGTGGCCGCATCAATAATTCATTCGAGGCTGTGCGCTGGGAGCAATAGGGGATATAGCTGATGTGAACGTGAGAACTGTCAAGTGTAGAGTGGGGGTTAAATGAGCTGGAAGGGAATGTTGGGTAGGCAGTTTCACGAGTAGGATCTATAAACATATATCACAAGTCATTGTTGCAATCACAAGTCGTTGGGTGGGTATTCAGAATATGTATGGATACATTGAGGTTCCAATGGCTATCTGAAATGTGCAAGCTGCCCTTAACTCGCCGGTCAGGTAGCAGCCGAAAAGCCCCAAGCAAGTCTCGCCGGACTGGGCTCACAAGAAAGAGCGGCCGCCGTGATATGATCTCAACGCAGCCTCCAAACATACTTCAAAGGTTTCAAATTTAGGCCTTCGGCTTCTTCGCCTTCACATCCTTGCCAGCCTTCAAGTTATTCTCGGTGTTTGGGCTCTCCTCAGCCTTCGCGCGGTCCTCGGCCTCAAGGCGCTCTTTGGAAGCAGTGTGAAGAGCCAAGTCCTCCCAGTTCTGACTATCTCCCCAAGTGGTGTTACTTTGCTGGTCCTCCCACGCAGCCTTGCCCTTGGACTTCGTCTTTTGCGGTACAGGAGTGGGACCAGGACCGGTGCCAGGAGTGGGCTTGGCAGCTGGCGCAGTCTTCTTCGGCTTGTCGTGTGGGTAGCCGCAGTAGGCGCCATCGCACTTGGCGAAGTTGTGTGGACGAGAGCTAGGAAGGTATGGGTTGTATTTCTTGCCTGGAATGTATGGATTGCCTGAGAGTATTAGCTGTGAAACAAGCAGATGAGAGTTCGAATACTTACTTGCGCGGCCGAACATTGCGATCTCCGCCAACTCCTGCTCGAGTAGACCAACATCCTGCAACATCCGAGCCTCTGCAACAGCCACGATGATCATGGCTAGTTCGTAGCCAAGCGTAGGGATCATCTTATCAACCGCCTTGTTGGCATTGACAATCAGCTTGTTGTAGACTTGATCGATAACTTGAACGACTTGACGAGGGTGGCTGCGGAACTTTACTTGAGTAAGTGCGCGGTCGATGCTTGCGTCCAGTCGAAGCTCCAAATCATCGATGACGCTGCTAGCATACGATTTGATGAAGCGGGGCGACATTCTGTAAGTGAGGTATGTTGATTGTGGGAAACTAGAGGTTGTCTTGATGTTGCGCGTTGCAAGTGGAATTGCAAGAGTGTCTTGAGATTGATGGTGTATATTGGTAGAGTCGAAGAAGATTTTCGAGAAGCAAGTCAAGATTTGAAATGGATGTCGAGAATATTGAAGAAAATAACAATTCCTCGAAAGCCAGGACGAGGGCGCGAAGTTATATCCAAAAGTCTGGCTTATTTGGTGGGCGTCGCTCAGCGGCTGCAACATCAATACTGGTAACGTGACTGGTTGGCTAGTGAAGCCATTCGCGGGGTTTGATGGGAGATTCACTTTTTGGGGAGTTATATAGGTGAAATAGAATGTCGCACACGTCGCAGCGGAGGGGTGGGGTTGGAGTGAATTTAAGATGGTCGGAGGTTGGATTCGGGCACATGGGGGTCAGTGGCTCAACACGTGGAAAGGGTGAAGTGGGAATGTTTAGAGCGAGAGTGGGGAGGCAAGAATATTAGAGGGTCTCACGAGTCACTAAATATTAGGGAAATTCCAAAATTTGTATGAAAGTGTCTATTGCTGTGTACAAAGTCGTTTGTGCGTTGATGTACGCCATTGTGGACTCAACTGCCGGTCATGGTCGCCCAAGAATGAAGAGCAAACCGATATCAGCTTTGCCGTACCTCATCAAGAACAAAAGCAAGAAGAAGCTATTCGCCCCAACCCATAATGATCGTATAATGATCGCATCATTTCTTGCTCTTGTAAGAAATCTTCTTACTGACGACCGTTTTGTCAGTACCTGACTTCTCAGCAGCAGTTGCTGGAGGTGTAGTTAACTCCTTAGTATTTTCCTCTGCGTTAGCTTTTTCCTTCGGCGCAGCTTCCATGGCGAAGTCTTCCCAATTCTCACACTTCCATGCATCATGCTCGCTACCATCCCACGAGGGCTTACCCTTCTTAGCCATCTTTGCGGGAATCGAGACTAGGGGAGCCTTTGGCTTTGGTGAAGCGCTATTCTTCCGGGCATCTTCCATTAGAGTAATGAAATAAGAATCGTTGTTGGACCGACGGGTTCGGATAGGTCGAGGCGTCGGGCGACTTTGAGATGGGTAGGTAATGCCGCGGAGATCATGGTCGAAAGATCCAAACTCGACATAGCTAAAGGCAGAACGACCATCTGCGGATATCAGTACTAATTCCAAGTATACTTTATAAGCAGAGAAAGGTAGTCACTTACAGGTCACAGTGACTCGCTCAGCGTAACGAACCTCCCCGCGTGCACCTCCTGGACTCGGAAGACGGCACATCATGCCCCCAACTTGCTCCATGATTGGTTGTGGACCGGCGTAGGAAGCACGAGCTCCGCCGTACATGCCGATTTGAGGTTGGAAGTGCGACATGTTTACTGACGGCCAGAGGATTTGGGATTATAGAGTCAAGGAGGTAATGTGTGCGTACAGTTGAATCGCGTTTGTATAGTGGTGAATCAAGGATGCGCTGATGGATCACGGGAGGTGAGAGAACGCAATGTTGCCATACTGCCTTCGGATTGATGGGATCTGGTGGGATGCAGCACAGATGTGCCGTGGATAAATCCTAACCGAACGTCAAATAGAAGAGTTACGAGAAAATGTTCAATGGTTCCCAGAAACGACATTCCTCATATGGGAGCTGTTGATCAGAATGTAACGCTGGGAACGCAGAAAATTGGTATCTATACAGCACGTTGGCAACAGCGATAGGCTCTAGTACACTGGTGTGAGTATCATGAGCTATGCTACAGTAAGTTTGATTGATCTTGACATTAACCAGGCACAAAGCTCGATATGGCCTCAATTGCATCGATCGCAATGACCTGAAAGCGATCCATTTTGCAGGGAGAACATGCCACAGAAATATCAGAAGCAATTTCACGACAACGAAAATGATGGTTCGCAGAAGGGAGATGTGGCAAGTCTCCGCTGAGGAACACTACCAACGTCCATCATTCATCCATCGACACATCCCCTAAGTCTGTTGACAAATGACATATACTTACGCTTCGTCATAGGGGTACTCTTGCCTGTTCCTATACTTCCAGCACTCTTTGGGGTCTTCGGAGAAGCGATCATTGTGTGGCGTCGAGCACTGGCACTATCGAGCGACCTCATAGCATTCACAGTCCTGATGAAAGCGGGATCTCGCTCATTCAGTTCGTTCATCTTGTTTGGCGTTCTTGGTGAAGGTTCTGTAAAAGCTCGAGGGATTCGTGATTTTGGAGCGGGAGTGCGTGGAAGAAGGGTGGCCACAGTAATTATAGTTTGAACTGATTCTGTATTGGTAGGGATAGCAAGTTCTATTGCAGAGGTGTGCGGTGGTTCGGGGGTTGTGGGTGCGACACATGTCAAGGGCTCGGAGACTACCGTTTCTGGAAGTAGGGCTTGGTATGCCTCCACATGCTCTGCCAGGAGAGTTTTGTTTCCATCATCCGGGTTAGCTGGAGTAGGTGTATCGGTCCGCGGGCTTAAAGTATAGTTTGAAGACTTTGGTGAGGTTGAGTACCAACTCATTTCATCCTCCATCTCCTCGACGAAACTTCGAGAGTGCTGCAACTTGAGCTGACCAAATTCCATTGAGACCAGAGAAATCGGTGTTTGCGGCTCCGATGATGGTGGTTCTGGCAGAAGCAACGTTGGTGGGCGAGCAACAGGCCAAGCATCATTCTCGGGAATAGTATATTCAGGAGCTATAATTCCATACCTGAAAATGGAATTCAAGAGCTCTTTGGCGTATGCTTCTGGAAAGCCCGAGACTCTGCATTGGTGCAGTATTCCCCTGAGGTGGACCAAGACGTCGCAAAGATTCAAGACATCGTTAGGACAATAGCGATCTAATCGAGTCAGTCAAGTACATCACAAGATTACAGACTTACTTACCTTTCGAGCTTTCAACCCAGGTATCATGCAAAGGTCGGAACCCCGCATAGCGTCTACACATCAAATGGAGCTCGGCGACTGATGAGTTAACAGGACGTCCACCCAGACCACAGACTATCACGTTCAGCAATTGTCTTGTCTTGCTCAAGTTGAAGCCAAATTTCTTCGCATCCTTCAATTGGCTGCAACCAAATTTTGTGAAATCTACCTCAATCGTAATCCGCTGGACGATTGGAAGGTATCGCAGAAGCCAAACATGAGACAGGGGGGAGAGTTTCGGACCACTGAACTCATTTAAGGTGACATGGAAATGATATTCGGACCAGAAGTATGTCATCAACTCTTTGCGAAGCATGCTGAATGATTGTAGACCGCCTGCAACAGAATCCATGATATCCCATGGTGACGCAAAGTATTCCTCGTGAAAAACAGCCTTGGTAGCAAACGATGGAGATAGTGTGACCTTTCGTCGTTCGTATGGTAAGCAAAATCCATAGATTCGACGCCTGACGCTGGGAGGGAGCTGGAATAGGGGATGTGTATCGTCTTCCGTCGCGGATCGGATTGGTAGCGATCGCTCGAACACCACGCCTGGTTCGTCTCGTTCTCTGATTTGTACAGTGGCGACAAGGTCGATATCCCGCTCGAACTCCGCGAATCTAGGAAAAGGCTCCTCCGCTTGTCTCGACAACTTGAACGAGCTCATCCTGCTGAGCATTCCTTCGGGGGTCGGAGATGTCGCGGCAGATCTCTTGAAGAAGCCAGTCGCTGATTGACGAGCATTTTGACTTCCAAAGGACTCGACGTCCCCCAGATTGGGTGTGGTTCGAGGAACGGAATTGGTTTTATCGTCATTGCTGCTTTTATGGGTGCTGAACGGGGATACAGATCGCAGGGAGCCGATCACCGACCGGCGCAAGGACACTGATGAGAGGTTAGAGAGGATGGTGGCACGCGTAGGAGCAACGGGGTGGCTTACTCGTCGCGACGGTTGACGATGATGTGAGGTTGACTGATACGACGGATGTTGATGGACTCGGGCGAGATTTTGCCCAGTGCAGTGCAGTGCAATGTATGAAGCTTGACTCAAGTTGCGTTGTCGTTGGATCTGTAAGGAAAGAGGGTTTCTCGCTTCCACTGCCAGATCAAGTTGACCACAAACAAAACAAGATCCGGGGTGAAATAAAAAAACGCAGGCACGTCTTGATGTTTTCTGACTAGGTATTACCTAAAGAGAAAATAGGGCATGAAGAATGATATCAGCTTCTCGGCCAGCTGGAGAAACGTTCTTGTCTTTATCATCTTGCGAATGAGAGCTGTGCTGGAATATAACGAGAGCATTATCTAGCAGCTGACATACGCAAAAAGCGCCAAAGATAGAAAATCTGTTGATTGTGGAATCATAAGAATCCATTGATTTAGCGATGCATTGCTCTCGCACCTTTCTGATGACCAGTGCACCAGGTGGTCATGTGAACATTTTAGCAATACTATCCTGCATTCTGCCAATTACCTTGTGCGTGTCCTAGAGACCCTGATTTGAAACAGAAGTACTCGATTCTAGATTTGAATTCCCTCAGTGGACTGCACACATCTGACTCCCAGGATAAGGCCTTTATTTATCCTCTGGGATGGGACTATTGCATATCATTTTACCGGGCCCAAGGTTCCGAGACGTGTCCAGAGTATCCCCCATTGACCTTAGCAAGAACTATTATGAAATCTCGGACATCGAAGACATTGTGTGTTCTTCGACCAATACATCAAGCGCTCCGTAGATAGCAGAAAACCCTTTGATAAGAGTCTGATGCTACAGGCTTGGGTATATAAACTGTTTGAACCGTGATATTGAAGAAGTTCCTGGATCAAACCATTGCTCACATGATTTATGCGAAGTTTTCGGACTTCGTAGAGATCAGGTCATCGGATCAAATATATCCATCACTGACAAACTCCCAAATGTCTCAACAAGCAGATCATCATCTCCTCTCTGCCTCCTCCAGAAATTCGTCGACCTCAGTAAATCCTCGCAACCGCTCAACATCCATCCCCATTTCTTAGCAAACTCCTCCGTAACCTCCCAGCTCTCAGGATTCCACGCATCGGCCCAAACAATAAGTCCACTCCGCTCACTCGGCGCATGGCAAGTCTCAACGAGATCATAGCACAAATCATCTTCATCGAAACTGTCGCCTTGGAAAAGTATAGTATCGCGGAGTGCAGGGAAGGGAAAGAGATCAATCCATGGATGGTGCGGGGTGCAGATCTGGAGAGCTGTGGGTTGGAGGTTGCGCGGATATTGAGAGATATCTGTGGGTGTATCGAGGGGCGTGGTGTTGAAGAAGGGTGAGTCAGCTTCTGCACTTAGCCAGTCGAAGGGGAAACCCATTGCAATGGTGTTGCTGACAAGAGCACGGAAAACGTTGAACTGAATGAGTGTGAGGAGGAGGTCGGATCTCGGAGAGCCTTCTCTGAATGCGCGGCTGGCGATGTCTTCGAAGCGGGAGATTTGTTCTTGGACTTGAACTGCGGTGACTGTGTTTCCTCGGTATACCTCTCTCGAGGACATTGGATGAGACCTTTTTGGCAGGACGATAGACGAGGTTGTGCCTGCTGCTTGGAGGTGTACAACTTTGAGTACAGAATTTAACGGACAGAGACTGGTGGTCTCGTCTGAGCTGCTCCCGGCCTGGCTGTTTGATGCCGAAGCCTGGGCTTCCTTGGCCATGCGAAGTGCGCGTTGTTTTCCTGCGAGACATGTTTGTCAGATTAAGGTGCTGGGTAAGCAAGTGAATATGCAGGAACAGATCTTACGAAATTTCCGCTGGTGCAGACGGTTCTGAAGCTTCCTCCGCTCTGTAGCATTCGTGCGACCAGTCCAGTCATCGTCCCTCACCCGAACTTCGGCTTGTTGTGCCATCCGTTCTAGAATTAACGGTTTGTATTGGGAATTGCCAATAACTCCTCCATGGACTGCTGCATATTGATTCTCCATGGCGTCTGTGATGTTGGTGTTCACGCTGCCGCTTGCTTATCCTGCATAGAAGATTGCTGAAAGGTTCACGGAGTCCCAAAATGATGCCTTGACGGATAGCGATTACCTATAACTTTGACTTGATCTAGGAAAGGATTTGTGCCGTTTCATATTGAAGTAAAAGTGTATATAATAGTCGGATGTCGTTGCCACCCGTAGGAGGGTAAGGGGGAATCACGGCGGAGATATTAAATGACCCCCCTTTTCTGCTAAGCGACATGCAGCTTGCTTATCCTGCAGATACCGCTAGAGAAGCCTACGATTCCTATTGAAGGTTGCTAATAGCCTTGGCTCTTGGCGACAAGTTGCATTTTTCCGGTTGTTGACTTTATCAGGCATCATCTACTTTTTCGTTCAGGTACGTCGATACATATTTACCATTAAAATACCAGTATTGCTTCTACGTTTCGGATTTTAAGTATATTATAATCGTGCTAGCTTCGTACTTTCTTTTTGACTCTCACGCCTGTAGAAGTGTACAGTTCCTACACATGTAACCTAGTAAGGAAAAGTGACTTACTCCAGGATGTACCAGATTAAAAGCTTCATAATCTCAAGATGGGGAGCATACACACTTCCCCATGATATCCCTGAACACCATCTTTCATTTGAATCCATCGTAAAATAATCATATTATTCCTGGCATTTTTGCTTTAATTTTGCTGGCGGAGTGTGTATCCTGGTAAATGAATGTACCACATTAAAATACCTCAACGGCCAGTCACACTGTGGCGTCGTCAACTTAAATATCACTCGGGACTGTAAGCCTTCCTCAACCAGAGGACTTGTGAGCTTTGTAACAAGAGAGACGATTGAGTCTTTTCCCTTTATCTTTCTTCAACTTCTCAGATCGCACTTCAAGAATTCACTAATGTCGCTCCAACGATATCCTTCATTCCTTGATTCCTTGCCCACTTGAGCTGCAAACTTCAGCCCGTCTTCAAATCTGCAACACTCTGTCCGTCTGATGTCAACGGAAACCTATGCCGAGCTCTGATTGCGCAGTAAGTCGAAAGAAGAACACGTCCTTAGAGCTCTTTCCACAACATAAATTTTCTGAGCCCAGATGAAGCAAGGCAAACCATATCTTAAGACCAATGGCTCGCTTCGCTCTCTTCCGGGTTCAACTACTCAAGTAGCAGCCAAGTCACAAATTGATGACTCCTTATTTAGAAGACCTATAGATAAGAGTCACAATGTTCACGGGATATGAGTTAACGGGCGAATATATGCAGATTGGGTTGCGAAGAAAAATATTTTGTTGCCATATGGAATGGCCTGAAACCCCCAGTCGGTTCTGGTCGCACGTTGATTGCCGAAGAAGACCCGGCTCGTCATAAATTTACATCGTCGCGCCCCAAATCTCGATACTTCAAGAGCAGAACCCTCAACACCAACGAACGTACGCGGATATCTCTTCCGCAGATAATATTACCCCCAGCTTGCAATAGCTTTTCATTTCACAAACGACAAAATATATCCCACGACACATCTTGAAGCAATCTCCAACGATGGCAGCAGCCCCCGCTAACTTCGACCCCGAGACGGCGGACAACCTCGAGGATGTAAGGCATCCTCTATTCTCTCTAGTCCATTCTTGGGTATACCTGTAGCTAATTCGCTCGTAGATTGAGAAGCAATTCGCAGTCAAAGGTGCGAAGCTTCAAGCTCTATTCTCCCCCTCCCTTCTACCCCGCCACTGACCCCGCCATCAGTCGTCCAACACATGTCCACATACTGGTCCATCCTCGAGAAGGTTCGCGGATCGACATTAAGACTCACAAAGCTCGATGATGATATCTACACGCACTTGAAGGCCGATTTCCCCGAGTTCGACCCTGCCGCACCGATCGATGAGGACGAGATGAAGAGCAAGACTGGTAAAGAAAGGTGGCGGAAGTTCTTGATGGCATACGAGAAGAAGGTCGATGACTATAACTTTGGCACAATGTTAAGAGCGGATGCAAAGGGCGAGTATGGAGAGAAGGAGACGATATTTGGTAATTTGGGACCTTGTTGCGTTGTTGGTGTTAAGTGACTGATGAGGAATGCTACAGTACCCCGAATGCAATTCTACGCTATCGAGATCGCCAGAAACAGGAATGGGCTGAACGACTGGATCTTCGAGAAGGCCCAGAAGGAGGCAGCGGAGGCAAAGTCGTAGGATTATGGATGATGATACCCTCACAAGATGTACAACTTCAGGCATCGGCATTAGTCAGACTAATGTCGAAGGACTATTTTGCCCCGCGACGCAGAATTTACGACCATCTTGAGCCAAGATGGTCGAAAAAAGCTACTAAACAATGGCCCTACTTCTGAAAGTGTTTTCCATCTGTCGCCAGTTCTGCGGATAACAAACGTACTGGTCCATGTGAACTATGTGGGAATAAGATATGTGATACTGCACTGGAAACCTGTTAGTCTTTCATTTTGCAATATTCGTGCTTTCAATCCAGGTCACTGTCGTTGTAGCCTCATGTTCCCGGTCCCTCATAGGAAGCAACACTTTTCCTCCCCCTTTCCTTCCCCCTTCTAAATAAGAAAGAAAGACTCCTCTGATTGGCTCCGCCGACCCTTTTCCATTCGCAGATGATGAGGTAATATTCTTGAGAACAATAAACAAATTTTGCATTCCTCGTTAAGCGAACAATGCTATGGAGTTAGACCACAACAAAGATCTCCGAGAACAATCCTAGGGAGGCGGCCAACTCGCTCGTATTATTTACCAGCACCACTACGACATTATGTTCAAATCTAGTTCCAACATACCTTTTCCCAGTTCCATCACAAATCGCGTCATTTGTTTCAGCCCACAAATATTCCACCAGCCCTTCCATTCCTCATGGCGGTCCTTCCATACAGAGGCTCCTTGAGCCTCGACAGCGACCGGGATACCTTCATCCAAATGCCCGCACCGACTGAAACTCTTGATGGATCTACGGCAGAGTTACGGCGAATCCCTACTGTGGACGCCACCAGCGGCATACCCTCGTGGCGATCCTTATTCGTCTTCACAACTCGAAAGCATACGGGAGTCATCATCATTGCTCTGCTCTCGTCCTTTCTCTCTGCCCTCCTGAAACCGACCCTGGCTATCTTCTTCGGAAAAATATTCTCAATCTTCACAAAATTCGGGTTGGGGGTGTTAGATGGTCATGACGCCCTCGTCGCGATATCAAAATGGTGTGTTGCTCTTGTCTGCTTGGGTGGGGCGGCATGGGCGGTCGAGGGGGCCTTTCTGACGTCGTGGATGATATTTGGTGAACTTCAGCCAAAGAGCGTGCGCGAGGAGATGTTTGTCGGTATGCTGGACAAAGAGATGGAGTGGTATGACCTCCGACAAGATGGAATCGGGTCATTATTGATTCGGATACAAACGTCAGTATGCTTTACATCGATCAAACATATTCGCTAACACATCGAAAGTCAAATCCGAGAGCTCCAAATGGGCGTCTCGCAGCCTATGGGGTTCCTGGTATACGAAGTATTTGGATCACTCGCGGCACTCGGACTTGCCTTCTACTATTCATGGAAATTGACCCTTGTCGTCATCGCCACTTTCCCAGTCGCTGGAGTCGTCTTCTTCCTCGTGTCAATGCAACTTGGACCTGCCATCGAAGCGCAGAAGCGAGAGCTCACCAAAGCATCAAAATACGCAAACACGGCCATCACAGCAATCAACACTGTCAAGGCATACAATGGACAAGATCAGGAGGTCTGGCAGTACTATGAAACCATAAAGAAAGTGGCCGCTAGCTACTTGATCCAGGCTAGATGCAATGCGGCACAATTTGGTATAACCAAGTTCCTCATGGTTGGGTTATTTGTCCAAGGGTTTTGGTTTGGCCTCTTGCTTGTCAAGCAGGGTATGGATCCAGGTGCTGTTCTCACAACTTTCTACGCGTGTTTGGCTGCCATGCAAGGTCTCGAAACGGTCTTACCACAGTGGCTGGTACTGAAGAAAGGTATGTCAGCTGGCCAGACTCTCAAGGAAATCATGATACAAGTGAAGTATGGGCGCGTGGTGACAAACATGGTCGGATCGCTCAGGCCCGAGTCATGCGAAGGAGATATTGAAGTCAAAGGGGTTTGTGTAATCCTGCCTCCCTCGCCCGACGAAGCTAATTGGTTGACAGGTTTCATTCGCCTATCCTTCAAATATTCAGCAAAATGTTTTGAACGATGCAGAATTCTTCTTCCCATCTGGCGAAACGACTTTTATTGTCGGCACCAGTGGATCTGGAAAGAGCACCTTGAGCAATCTCCTCATGAAGTACTACGAACCAACCCGCGGTGAAATTCTGGTCGACGGAAACCCAATCTCCACACTCGACTCGGCATGGCTTCGCCAAAACATCACACTTGTCCAGCAGCAAAGCGTTCTGTTTAACGAGACTGTTCTACAAAACATCGAGTTCGGGAGGAGTGAACCAGCGGCACGGCGGGATATTCTACAAGCCACCAGGACCGCTGACCTCGGGCAAACGCTTCTGGACCTCCCTGATGGCCTTCATACTATTGTTGGATCGAATGGAAAGTCACTCAGTGGTGGTCAGCAGCAAAGAATCGCCATCGCACGAGCACGATTACGGGATGCCCCAATTGTTATCCTCGACGAGTCAACTAGCGCGCTGGATCCGGCAAGCAGGGAGAAGGTGTCGAAAGCAATTCGGGAGTGGAGGAGGGGCAAGACCACAATCGTGATCACACACGATGTCTCGCAGATCTTGGACGATGAGTATGTATATGTCCTCGAGCACGGAGATGTAGTACAGGAAGGCTATCGCAAGAAGCTTGCTGAGAAGAAACATGGGACATTTGCTTCATTTCTTCCAGAAGCGCAGACACCAGACGCTGATATGACTATCGTTGAGATGCGGAGAAACTCGGAACCCTCTTCGCCCACTCGCCTGAGCTCACCAATAGGAAAGTTCGATGAGAGAGTTCCCCAGCATGAAGGGTACATTTCTAAGGTCTTTGGGATGCAGCAATCAAGCCCCAATGGATTCAATCGTACTATCGCTACGCCCACCGTAGCTCTGGGAAGTGGAGCTGCGCAAGCAAACGTTATGCGAGCTGATAACATTTGGGCAACTCCTGTGGTCCCAGCTGATGATGAAACTTTTCAAACCTTTCGATCCAGTGAGCCCAAGCGACCAGAAGTAGGACCGAAGAAGCCATCGAAAATACTCCAAGAGACCAACCAACTACCGCCATCGCTGCTACAAATCGATGTAAATGGTCCAACATTTCCCGAACCGGCAGCATCAAGAACAAAACCACATCCAATTAGGCCACCCGCCATAGACATTTCAGTACTCGCTCGCCCAGTTGCCAAGAGCCCGATCGAATTGACAATCCAGCCGCCACAAGGCTCGGAAACAACTCCGGGAAGCCTCGCGAACAGGAAACCAGCATCGCTGAATAGGATTCTTGGCACCATATGGCCGACTCTTAAGTGGCGAGATCGATGCGTCCTCTGTTTCGGCTTCTTCACCGCATTAATCGTGGCAGGTGGAACACCTGCATTCGCATATGTGTTTGCCAAGCTTCTTCAGGTCTATTACCTCACCGAAAACCAAGATGCTGAGGCTTTGAGGTGGGCGTTGGCTCTTCTGGCCATAGCTACTGTGGATGGAGTTGCAACATTCTGCTCTCATTACGCACTTGAGCATAGTGGGCAGACATGGGTCAATACTCTACGAGTCGAGGCGTTGAAGCGTATCGTGGCACAACCACGATCCTGGTTTGACAAAGAGCGAAACTCACCAGGCAGGTTGAACGAATGTCTAGATAGGAACGCCGAGGAGATGCGCAATCTAATTGGTCGCTTCGCTGGACCGATCTTCACGACGTTCTGGATGCTGGCTAGCTCTATCATATGGGCTTTCATCATCACCTGGAAACTCACTTTGGTTGCCATGGCATGCGGACCGGTAATGTATGCCGCGACAAGGACATTCAATTGGGTTAGCAGCAAGTGGGAGAATAAAAGCAACCATGCCTCGGACTACACAAGTAGTATCTTCACTGAGACATTCGCCAATGTCCGAGTCGTTCGAGCTCTCACCTTGGAAGAACATTTCAAGAAAAAGCATAGTAAAGCCACTGCCGACACTTACATGACTGGCATATTTCGAGCACTGTACTCCGGTACTTTATATGGTCTCACAGATACGCTTAGTTACATGGTAATAGCTATCGTATTCTACTACGGTGCCATAGTCGTTACGCAAAGAGAGCTCCCCGTTTCATCAGTCCTCGAAGTTGTCAACCTTCTCCTGTTCGGCATCGCCAATGCCGTTTCAATGCTTAACCTAGTACCGCAAATCAACACCTCCCGCACAACAGCAACACACATGCTCTACCTCGCCAATCTTCCCCTCCGCGCTTCTCACGAGACAACTGGAACGCGGCGCCTTGCAAGCCCCTTCCCAATCATCCTCAACAACCTCTACTTCACCTATCCTGGACGTCCCAAAACCCTCTCGGGCATCTCCCTGACTCTCACAGCCGGATCCTGCACCGCACTCGTTGGTCCCTCCGGGTCAGGGAAAAGCACAATCGCCTCGCTCCTCCTAGGACTCTACTCACCCGACGCACCACGCCAAAGCCATCCCGCACCACTCACCTTCAACAACATCCCAGTGAGCGAATGCAACATCACTAGTCTCCGCTCCTTCATAGCTTTCGTTCCCCAACAGCCCCTCCTATTTCCTTCGTCAATTCTGTCAAACATCACATACGGCCTTGGAGAAGGCTCGCCATTCGGGAACATCGACGCTGCGAGTCTAGCTGCTGAAGAGGCGGGGATTCATGACTTCGTTATGAGTTTACCGAATGGTTATGCGACGTTGATCGGAGAGGGAGGGATGGGTTTGAGTGGTGGACAGGCGCAGAGGATAGCTATCGCGCGCGCCTTGGTTCGCCGACCGAAAGTACTCATTCTGGATGAAGCTACTTCGGCGCTGGACGCCGTTAGTGCGGAGGCTGTGCGTGACGCTGTGAGGAGATTATTGGAGCGGGGAAGAGAAGCAGGGGAAGGTGGTATGGCGGTGTTGGTCATCAGTCATGGCGTTGAGATGATGCGAATTGCAAGCGAGGTTGTGGTTGTTGAGAATGGGAGGGTAGTGGAGCGAGGTACGTTTGAGGAGCTTAAGAGGAAGGGAGGCGCGTTATCGAGTTTGATCGGTGTTAAAGTTGCCCGCGGGGATGTAGAGCAGAGGAGAACTACGACGCCTATCAAGGGGATGGGGAGGAATAGGGAGAGCTGGGCTTGGATGAGGAAGAGTAGTGTTTGAGGGGTTGAATTATTGGCTTTTGCGGTACTTCCGAGACGGCATTTGGGGTTTGGTGTTCATTGATTTTGAACTTTGAAGAGATAGAGGTGAAACCCCCTTTCTGTGAATTGGTTCCTCTCGTCCCTTGCCTATAGATAGCACTATTCGGGACAGATTCGTATTTTTTGGCTGCATCACACCTCCTAGCTTTATTCTGCACAAGCATTGATGTCACAGACCACTTTAGGTACATCTGAATCAACAACAGTGAGTAAGCTGACAAACAGAAAATATAGAGCTTGACGATCCTACAAACGGTGAAGAGATACAACAACGGGAAATATCCTTTTGCAATTAGTGGCAGCGGCTACGATTCTGTGAGAGAGCTAGTCGTGTACCGGTAAGAGAATCATCTTGGGAGCAACTCAAACATTCTTCGCATTGCTAACAGATGAGCGTTGTGCCGAGGGAGCAATTATGATTATGGATCAGAATTCATAGATCCCACCAAGATGTCAGTTGTGTGAGTGGAGGACAATGATTGTCAACCTGGGTGGGGCGTTAGCTAGGAACCTCTATTCTGCTCGTCTGAAGATGAGATTCAAATTTGTGCGACTTTAGTCGAGAAGCAGAGAGGGCAGATAATCCGGATCAGAGTATAAATGGCTAACAATTTTAATCATTGATGTCTTAATACCTCCTGACGATCCTTCATATTTCGTATCTTAGAATAAGATCTGCTTCGAAAGAGTCTCTGAATGGATAGCCAGCACATCTTGACAAGCATCGATACTTAACAGTGAAACTCAAATTGGTCCGAGAGAGAACCTCTAGAAAATTACGAAATTTAGATTCTAGGTGTTTTGGTTCTTTGGGAACCAAGATACTCATAAAGCTAGTAGTGTTAGGTTTGCCTTTTGCTCCTTTGTCCAAATGCAGGTCGCATTTTTGCCGGCCTCTCCATGATGATACGTATTGTGTACATGTATTTATGTTTGAGATGATTTCTTGTGATATTCACTCTTT
Organism: Rhexocercosporidium sp. MPI-PUGE-AT-0058; assembly: GCA_020746875.1. Lineage (NCBI taxonomy): Eukaryota > Fungi > Ascomycota > Leotiomycetes > Helotiales > Rhexocercosporidium > Rhexocercosporidium sp. MPI-PUGE-AT-0058. Next base: position 1,036,212 of record JAGTJL010000013.1, on the reverse strand, counting down.
AGAGAAATACTTTACTTCCGAAAATACCACTCCGTACAGCATCCCATTCTCAAAACAAACTTGGTCAGCCATGGAAAACTATCAACCGAGAACAGCAGTCCAGCCTAGATTAACAGTTCTAACTGGATCATAACACGAAGCATAACTGATAACACATAGCTAAGCATTAACAACGAAGAACCCAAGCAAAAGTTATGCCATTACCTGCACCTCCAATACATCCGAATACCTGTCCCGACCCGGTACCAAAAGGTTTCCACCAAGCCACAAATAGCTTGATATCAAAGCTTAGAGATTCCAATACACCAAGCTTAAAACAACCAAAACCGCTGCAGCTACTAGACAAAATGAGAATACCGCGAAGACTAACAATAAGAATGGATTGACAAGTACTAGAGCCTTCTGAACGTATATGACCTTAGCATACACAAGCACGGGAACTAGACTCAGCATGATTAGACTGAATACGATCATGTTGTCATATCCATGATTGCTTCCATTCTCCCTCCTATTTGCCAGCCGGTCGTATGGATAATGGGTTTCGCGAAACGGCTGGAATATCAGTGGTCAGCTGAATATCCATGTTTCCGGCGACCAAGACCAACAACTCCACCACCAGCCATGGCACCAGGAAACTGAATCCGAAAAGCTTGCTCCAGAACACCCCCTCGAAGCTGGCAAGTCTAATCGATTGTAGCAGTGGACCTAGAACAAAGAGCAACCATGGTATCTAAGTCGACGAACCTAAGGCATGAATACCCTCAATAAGCGATCTATCGAAATATCTCTCTGCAACGATACTGCGAAAAGCCTCTGCGGTGGTATTTCTGTAGTGGATTGGGTTATATGCCCAGTTGATCGAGAGAGAGAAATACAATGTGTAGAATTCAGATGAGAGGCGAGCTGGGTAAATAGGTTCGGTATTGATTTCTTGTGTTGCAGACTTTCCCGCAGGGCTGGCTCATGCTTCTGAGGGCGAGGGTGGTCATGATCCAGAAGAGCATGTGCCATGGGACCTCCGGTGACGCTAAAGGTGTCAGAGGCAGTTACGAATAGGTCTAGCAGCATCAATTTTAGCGGAGTCAAAGGGTGCCAGCGTTCAGAACTTACTCATGGCCAATGCAATCCCCTCCGTTCTCTAGCGATGGGTGAGGGATGAGTTTGACTACAAAGAAAGCAGGTGCATACACTAAGAGGTGGCACTCATGTATGAAGCATGGCCGTACCGTAATTAAGCGTACTGTATCAGCCACACAACTGCCTAGCCATGACCAATCAGAAGCAGGTGTTTGCTATCCAACTTTCATTCGCACATCTGGGGTTGGAGCAAGCTTTTGGTGATTTTCAAGTCTCCTAGGCTAGGCGAAAGTTTAGTAAATTTTATCGAGCCGCCCCCTTCAAAGAATGAATGACTAGTATTCCCACAGCCCGTGTCCCAACATGTTTCTTAAAATATTTCTTACAATGGAGTTTCTGATTTAATCCATTCCGGCCGGAATGGGTTAGCCGTTGACAACCGGGCCATTGATGCAGACGGTAACGTGTTAGAGCCTCTTGGTACTGAGCACATCGTATAGATACAGAATTACAGGTCCCGTTCAGAAACCAAACATAACTGACAAAAGGGAGTCGAAGGAAGAGAAAAAAATATTTTGGACATTAATTCTCTTACTGAAAGAAGCAGTATACAAGATTATCTATTTGTACCCGTGTCCACTTGGGTAAACCTATGCAATCACCATACAGCTTACAGAATGGAAATACTTTGTATCAGAACTCTTTGTTGATGTTGTGCTCTCACTACCGAGTTCACCCACTTCAGGGGCTAATTCGCTAATTTAGCGTCTTCTATTGCTAACCTTCGGTGACCCAGACCCACTCCAGCTAGATCCCGCCACCAAATGAATCTTACCCTAAACAATCAACTTCACAGCGATCAATAGTTTCCTCCCCCTTTCCACTCGGATGGTAGCGCCAGCAGCGAAGTACGAACTTCGCACTGACCCGGGCTGACTGCAGTGGCTCTGCATTATGATCAGAATTGATCTGGAGAAAGTTGTTGGGGCCAAGGACTACCAAGCGAGCAACTCTTTGCTTACAGCAAGGACGAGCTTCTGGAACCCTTGGAAATCACGGAATACTCGACCTTCGAAGACGACAGTATGGCGGTCCGTTGGATTGGCAGTATTTTTACAAGGGCTAGTGTGCTGGAAGTTGTTCTTTCGCAGCGAGCCAGTGTATATTGGTCCAACATACAATGTTACTGAAACCGTCGGGCTTGTCACTGCCGTAAGCTACATTCCTCCTCTGCCATGGAATCAATGGCTAACAAATGACCTGTTAGTACTATGAACTTCTGCGAGATATGCGATACACCGGACGAGACATGATTGCGTACCCTCCACACGCAGGAACACTGGCAATAAACGTCACATTGGCCACTAAGCTCGGGCTAGACGAAGCTGTGATCCAGACAATGCAGCAGCTGCCATATATTACTCCCCATGAGGACCAATACAACAAAGAAACCGATGCATACATGAGCGAACCTGAGCTGAGGAAGTTGCATGAAAATGATGCTGGCTGGTGGGAGGGCTGGATAGGTCAAAATCGGGATATATTCTGGAGGAATGGACACTTTGTCGACTACCGAAATTACAAGAATGTTCGACTTGCCCGAGATCCTTTGAGGAGGTGGGAGATCAGCTTTATCCAAGGAACAACTTTCGAAACGCCATGCTCGAGTTTCAACCGTTACCAAAATCGGCAATTCCTCTGTCCACAGTCGGAGATCGCAGATATAGCATTGTTCTTGTGCTCGATACTGCAGCGAACAGAATAGTTGCGCTGAATACTCAAGGGGGCAATCGGGGCAGCGATCCCTTTTTCGGACGATTCAATTGGAACAAAATACCACTTGAGTACAAAGTCCACAAGAAGGTATATTATGGAGAAGACACTATTAATGCTCGACTTGCGCCTGATCTTCTGCGCGGCTTCATCCATTTGACAAGTCGGTTAGAGTCCGGCTATCTTCCAGGCTCTGTTCGCACGGATGAGAACTATACTCCAGAATTAAGCCCCCCAAGGTGGGAGAATTGGGTACAGACACTCTACCGTGATTACGGATGGCCGGCCGGAGAGCCGCTCGAGGAGTGCCAATATATGTCCTTACGTCGAAACAATACTTGCGACCACAATCCAATGGATAACTTCAAAGCCAAACCCTTCGACCAAGCCATGAGCTCTCTTCGTCACAATATCACTGTTAGATACATGGCCGATTGGTATTGCCCCGTGCCTCGGAGGGAAGATGTCATCACCCATTTGAAAAACAACAAGACTCTGACCGAAGACCAAATTGCTTACGCCGAAAGTGGCGAGCCTGTTAGACCTTTGAACCTGGAAAGTTGGGGAGGGAGACTGCCATTCATGCAAGGCTGAACTGTCCTATGTTGAGTACGAGGAGTTACACAAGTTATGCTGTGGGATATGAACCACCTTTAAAGGCGGGCATGAACGGCGTGGGCAGGGATAATACTCACCACTGGGTATCTATCACAAGCAAAAGGTGCTATGGTTTTGCACTTTCGACATCTGATGCCACTTCAGCAGTTGGATATCTATCTCGACCGATCAAAAGTGCCTGTCAGTTCAAGTCACCCGCAGCAGTCAATTCGTATCAACTTCGGGATCAGCAGCCTGCAGGAAATTCCTTAGCTGCATTGTTCGCATTGAGGATCCCTGACAAACATAGATCGGCTAGGTCATGATGGAGAAAGTGGGATGTCGGTTGGTACCAAACTACAACACCATGTAGCTGGACCGAAACTGTTAGAACAAGCTGTCGTTTTCAATTACTCGACGTTTGTCATTTCTTGCACAATTCCGTTTCATCCCCTATCATTTTACAATCCAGAAACCAAAATCCCCCTTTACAATCCTTATCTCTTCCCCCATCGCCAAGCAACTTTTCGTGGGAAGTTTGTTCAGATCCACTCGCCAAAGGTGGGAGAAAGATATCGGCGTTGTAGGAGCTGATAGCTGCATTCTGTACCGGCTAGATGAAGTAAGTCATTCATTGTTGCATGGCTTTTTGGCATGCTCCTCCAACCCCTCTTTTGGTACTAAATTATATTACGAGGTTGATTGCAGGCCAATTGTTGTATTACGCGTGGTATGCGAATGCGGACGCCTATTTATTCTTATTGCTCTTTTAGCCATGTTACCGGGGGCTCGTGGTACAGAGACGTGAGTATCTCGGTACCAGGACGTGACAGTCCCTGATTTTAGCAAGGTTCAAAATGTAGTACGCTTACAGGCTAAACGTACATGCGTGCGTATATTTTATACGCGTATTGCTCTTCAAATGACTCCAAACTCAAGGGGCGCACACTCCCCTGTGCCGAAGTACGTCCCCCTCTGTACCAGCTGCCGTTATCGCGCAGACTGCATAGCTTAGCTTTGCATTCTCGCCCAAATTTCCATTCATTGTATAGAATCCACTATGCCTGGTGCCCGCCGGCGCATGAAAGCCATCTTAATATTTCATAGAGCTAGGCTCTATTCTCATCCTGGACTCACTCTTACTAGCAGATAAGAAAGTATAAGTAGTTTGGACTTTCTCATCTTCTTGTTTGTCTTCGTCCGTCGTGCTCGCGCATATCACTCATCAGTCATGAAAACATACAATATGCACCTAACGACTTGGTCTCACTTGCTTCTCTTGCTCCCTGGTCTTGTGGCATCAGCTCCAAGCTCTACTTCTATCAACCCAAGAACATGGCGTCCAAGAAAGATAGCTAACACGCAAGCCAAGCGCCACTGGTCAAATGAGACTTACACTGCAGGCAGCCAGTTGTGTGCCGCTCCAGGTGCCCAGGCGATAGACGCACCCTACACCAATGTTTGGGGAGGCCTTTCTGGTGAAGAGACTGCGTCGGTTGCAGCTTGGCTATTCTCACAACCTCAATTCAACTTGACCATCACCAAAGATGCGGGAGATTGGGATAATTCGTTGTAAGTAGCAACCTTGCCATCGGAGTAATTCAGTTAACGCGAATAGATTGATGATCGAACTGATGGAGCCAAACAAGACTGATGTTTTGAGCTATCTTGAGAACAATGGACCTGTTCCAACCAGATATGCACATGTCATCATCAACCATCGCGCGTCAGAAGAGCCAGTCTACCAAGATCTCTTGGTTGGGCCCCTTCCTATTCAGAATGAGACTGTCACATCAGTGCCTCTAACGTATCCATACACCCGGAAGACTGAGGGAAAAGTCCGCAATATCGATGCAGACGAAACGACATGGCAACAATGGAAGTTCAATGTCTCATCTTCAATTCTCGACATCACTCTCGACCTTTGGGGTGGCTCTTCCCTCGGTCTGGAAAATGATACCCTCATTGTTTTTGGTATCGATCCTCTATGGCAAGACGAGGGGATCATTCGGTGGGATCAATTCTGGAATAGCCCGAAATCGGTTCAAGGGTCTTTGACTCTCCTTCCGCTTGGACTTTACTTCACAACCAACGCCACCGGTCGTGATGCATCGAAATGGACGCTGGATGGCTGGTTGTACAATGGCATCTTCTACGAGACTACAGAATCTTTCAGGGCTGCATATTACTCTCCTGGATTTGTCAAGAACGGGCCGAATGTTGACGGTACATGGGCATATTCCGATCAAGAAGGTGAGATTCCAGCCCTCGACACCAACTTCCCTCCCGTATCTATTGCACCTTCTGGATCGCGCTACTTCACAGATCCAGATCAGCAATACGTCAAGTGGATGGACTTTGAGTTCTATACATCATTCTCGCGCGATACTGGCTTGAGTCTGCACGACATCAAGTACAAGGGCGACCGAATCGTCTACGAATTGAGCCTCCAGGAGGCACTTGCTCATTACGCCGGAAATGACCCAATTCAGTCGGGAACTGCATATTTGGATACGTACTATGGATTTGGACCGTTTGCATTTGAACTCATCAAAGGCTACGACTGTCCCCCATATGCGACGTATATGAACAGCTCTTTCTATAACGGCGAGACTACACGCACCCATATTGACAGTATCTGTTTGTTCGAGACAGAAGCCGACTATCCGATTCAAAGACACAGCACTTCTCAATACGCCAGTGCAACCAAGAACATTTACTTTACTATTAGGACAGTCGCTACTGTAGGGAACTATGATTACATGTTCTCGTACGAGTTCTACATGGACGGATCTATCAACATTGTCGTTCGTGCTTCAGGTTACATTCAAAGCGCTTACTTCGCCAAAAACGAAGATTACGGCTATCAGATCCACGACGCCCTCTCCGGCTCGATGCACGACCATGTCCTCAACTTCAAGATTGACTTCGACATACTCGGCACCTCCAATACAATGACAACTACCGCCAACGTTGCTACCTCAGAAGTCTACCCATGGTCCAAAGGCAAAGCGCGTAATACAATGAAGCTTCAACGCGGCACAATCGAGAATGAGGATCAGGCGAAGATAAATTGGGCCGCCAACGGCGCAACTGCTTTCACAGTGGTCAACGCTGACGCCAAAAACAAATACGGCGAATCTCGCGGTTACAGGATCTCTCCCTCATCGCCCACTATCCACCTCACGGTTGAGAACAGCAGCAACCTCGAAAAATCTGCGAACTGGGCTAAGAACGACCTCTTCGTGACCAGACAAAAGGACACTGAGCCCAAGGCTTCTCATCCTTACCAATCTCAAGATGTTTTTGACCCTCCAATCGACTTCGACGCTTTCTTCGACGGCGAGTCTCTCGTGCAGGAAGACATCGTGATCTGGGCGAATGTGGGCATGCATCACGTTCCTCACACAGGCGATTTACCAAATACAGTCTTCACAACTGCACACAGTAGCCTAGTTCTCAGTCCCGTGAACTACCTGATGGGGAGCCCAGCTCGCGAGACAGTCAATATGGTGAAGATTCTGTATGGGGGCGATGAGGGAACTACTGTTGAGACATTTGGCCAGGGGAGTGCGGAGTGTGCGGTCTCAAGTGTGCATGGTTTGATGCCGGATTTGACGGAGTATGTCGGAGACCAGGTTGTGAGGAAGTTTCCTTATGACCCTAATCATCCCTATTTCGAGACGCAGGGTATTTAGGTTGAGAGGATGAGGAAGTTCAAAGGGACTGGTTGAATTTGCTCCTATACCAATGATCGATTTTAATGTCAGTCAGACTTGGTTCAGAGCGGCAATACTTGCTCAAAGTTGCCAAGTGGGATCTTACTAATTTAGGTAGTAGTGGCGATACCTTTGCCCCCTAGAAACTTGACACATGCACCAGTCTAAAATAAAAGATGGTTCCAACTTCCCTCACAAGCGAGCCCTGATTCTGTGTATGTGCTCTACTGGAGCCAAGAGCCAGCCCCGTTGAGCACAACTGGATAATTCCCACTCGCCCCATAAGCCGGGCATAGAAGCCCCCGCAATCCTTACCTCTTCCCCAGTTTCATCTGAAGGATTCGGGATCGTCCCTACACCTCGATATCTCACTGGATGGCTTCGTTTTCGAGGCGTTCTGTGGCACTCATTCCAAGCCAAATCTATTGTTATAAGACGAATCCAATGTCAAACCTCACACACTGTGGCTTGTCGGGAGCTAGAATTGATACGTGTGGCTTTTGCGGTGAATGTTGAGAGTGGTCGAAAGTTAAATGAGTGACACCAGGAACGGGACAAAGATTTGGGCACTGGCTTCTGAGTGCCGAGTCCTGGGTTTGTCTTTGCTACTTAATTCCCCACGTTCCCGATCCTAGTTGCGACTTTGACTTTCGTGATCGTTTTACTTCGAATTTATCACCAATCATAGCGTTGTCTCGCTACATAAATTATCTCGCAGCAGCTACAGGAGAACGCGAAGATGAAGTTGACACTCGGTATTCTTCCTATCCTCACGGCCATCGGAGCAGTCACCGCTCAAGAAAGGGTATATCAAGGTTTCAACTCAGGAGCATTCTTCGACTCGAACAAAGCCAAAGTCCAATCTGACTTCGAAGATGAATTCAACGCCGCCCGAGCTCTACACTTTTCGCCTGGGACATTCAGCAGCGTTCGTCTATATACCAATATCCAGCAGGGAACGACGAACACGCCAATCGAAGCCTTCCAAGCTGCCATCAACACCAACACTTCGATCCTTATCGGCATGTGGTGCTCAGGCACAACCTCAATCTCCAATGAGATTGCAGCATTGAAGTCTGCCACCGACAAATTCGGGACCAGGTTCACGGATCTAGTGGTTGCCATCAGTGTTGGAAGCGAAGACCTGTATCGCTTGTCTGAGAGTGGCATTGCGAACAAGGCGGGCATTGGAGCAGGACCCGAAACTATCGTCAACTTCATTCGAGAAGTCCGCGCAGCTATCAGTGGAACCGGTCTTGCTCAAAAACCAGTCGGACATGTTGACTCGTGGAGCGCCTGGTCGAACTCTTCGAACAGTGCTGTCATTGAAGCTGTTGACTTTCTCGGCATGGATCTCTATCCTTACTATGAGAAAGATCAAGACAACAGGATTGAGAACGCTGAAGCGATCTTTGAGGATCTGCACAACAAGACGCTGACTGCTGCCGGAGACAAGCCTGTTTGTAAGTATCTGAGAAGTTCTCTCCAGTTGGTCTTGGATCACAGTTCATCGTTTTCTTTGATCATTCCCATCGTCAATTCATGCTAACTTTCACGCCACCTAGGGATCACTGAAACTGGATGGCCGTTTGAGGGACCAACATCCGGAAATGCAACTGCCACACCCGAAAATGCAAAGACTTATTGGTGAGTGTCAGACATTGATAAACCATGCTTGCTGTCAAGCTGTAGAAAAGGTGCACATATTAACTGAGGCCAGGGACACCATTGCATGCAAGTATCTCGGCAGGAACAATGTCTGGTGGTATAATTTGCGAGATACAAATCCTGCAATTAGCGAGAAGTAGGATCATCTCAGCCTCGGAGATATGGATGGAGACTGACGAATTTAGATTTGCCGTTTCCAAGGACGTGAGCGCGGAAACCACTTTCAACTTGACATGTGCCGCAGGAAGTGGTGCACCTGCAACCGTCAACACCGATTTGAGTAAAGGCGTTAAGAAGGGTGTTGCTGCTCAGTTGATAGGATCTACGGGTTTCGTCGGTCTTGTTTCTGTTCTTTCTGCGATCATGTTAATGTAAACAGGATGGAGGCTACGTATCATATCAGAGGACAGTAGAGATACTCTGCTCCAATCCTCACAGTTCTGAAGGACTTGTACAACCCATGAATTCGCTTGGATTGCATTTGGAAAAGGAAGCGAACTTGGCCCCTGGATTGAAGAAATTGCAACTTGTGCCTATTTTGCTGCTTATATTAATAGAATCATCAAGCGTAGATAAGAAAGAAGCCTCGCCACAGCCCGAAACAATCCTTCTTAAGAAAAAAGCTAATATCTGAATGGCTCGCATCGATCATCGATGCGAGAGCAGACAAGCTGCCACAGCGAAGTATTCGACACCGAATCAATGCTCTTTGTGGTATAAAGTCTTGCTGAAGTTGAGAATTCTGCTCCAGCATTTCGAAGTTCATGGAGATCGTGTTCATCAATAGGTCAAATGTACAGCTAGCGCGACTAGGAAGTGAGGAAGTTGATTAGAGGCAGGCTCTCGGTCTGCTTGTACATTTTGTTTCCTATTTCGACTATACTATATCGATTATCGTACTTCTCATGTTATCATTCTTTCAGATTTTCGCCTCGAATGAATCTGTCCTCTAGTCGATATAAACTAGCCGGCACCAGGGACTCAGCCATTTGTTTACATCTCCAAAACTTCGCAAAATCTCGTACACTGTGTAGGAAACTTTTTCCTAGGAGCGTGAACAGTTAGGTCTCGAGTTTATTCAAGTCTTTCACGAGTCATTTACCTTGAGATAAGCATTTAGGCTTCATCTGCGATATTTGACTTCCATCAGCACTGGGCAAAATATACTTTCGCCAAGTACTGAACAAGATCGCCAAAACTCAAAGCACATTTATTCAAGGCACAACCGCAGAATATGGGACCCTCGGAAATGACTTCCTAAATTCCCCTGGATTCTTTACGACGTCATGCCTCTCGACCTTTCATCGTTTCTGTTGCGCGATTTACCTCCTCCACACGCCGAACCACTGCTTCTCGTCGATATTTACCGACATCACTTCGTTCAGTAACTTGTCAAACGATTTCTTCAAGCCAAATTCCAAGATGCAACCTTCAAGTCTAATTGTCATTGCAACAGCTTTCCTTGTACCCCTATCTCTCGCGCAGAACCAGTCTCTACCAATCAACATCACGCAAGTAGAGGAGGTTGATCAAACGACACGAATTGGACAACTAGCCTACGGCGCCTCGAATCTCGATTTTGGATATTCTGCCGGTGCTGGAATTAATTTTGGTAATGGTAAGTGCAGGTGGAAAGAGGGCGGTCATAGTGCCCATCGAAAGGAGTGTAGCTGACGGGTGCTGCAGGAACCGTCGGAGGAGGTTTCAATGCCGGTATCCCAGGGCAGGGAGAGGGTTCACTGGGAGGCGGATGGACAGTGACTGGGAATGGTCTTGTTTTCGGGCTCGGTGCTGTGTTCAATGATGTTTCGGTCAATATCGCGGTTACGGCGGACAGGAAGACCGGAGCGTTGAGTGTGCAGGTCAATGGGAAAGAGGTTGCACTTTGAGGATATATGAGGATGTCTACTTGCCATACAGATTCTGAACTGGCAGACCTGTATTTAATGTGATCTCATTGGTGACTTGGAGAGAGGATCATCAGCCCTGTTTTTGTGGGTTCGGGGCTGTATGTCCTAGTCCGGCGATGCTGATTGTTCAATATGCCTTAAGTCCGCTCCTCGAAAAATAATCGATATCAAATGACGCAATTCATAAATCCTGCGACCATAAGATCGAATCACCATCTTTGTTCCGGGACATGTATACATGTCGTGTCGTTTAGCTGTTGATTACTATTCAGAGTAACGCCACAGAACCCGGGTAGCCTGCAGTTTACCGAGCGAAGGAATCCACCCAGCCCAATGCACTAATCCTCAAATCTGGAAGACTTGACGCCTCGGCGATAGGAACCTTGTATGAGCGTCTTATTTGACGCGAAGTTTATAATCACACCGAGAATGTCTTTGGTATCCAGGTATATAAGATGTATCGTCAAAGAAAGACAGTCCCTACTCATCAGGTTCCTCACTTAAATATTTTAGCCTACAGCAGAAGAATCACCTTGGTCATCTGTGAAATATTACATTAAGCAGTCTATATAAGTACCCAAAATATCAAGACTCGTAGTCATCGTTGGAATCACGGGCAATCAAGTACGTCCCCCTCATCAATGCAAAAAATTCCAACATCATGCTAACATCTCCACCTAGGGAGGTTCAGTAGCCCAAGCCTTCCTCCAAGATCCCTCCTGGAAAATCCGAGGAACAAGCCGAGACCCAACAAAAGCATCCAGCCAAGCTCTCATCGCTCAAGGAATTGAGATCGTTCCCGGCGACGTCGATGATGTCGAATCACTCAAATCCGCCTTCAGAGGCGCCAACCTCATCTTCGGTAACACCGCGTTCTCCAATGCGTTCGCCATGCCTACCGAGGCAGATATCGAGAAGCTCCGTCCGGGCCAAACGTTGAGAGAGTGGTGCTATGAGCTTGAAGTGCAGCAGGGAAAGAATATTGTCGATGCTGCTGCGAGTGTTGCCGATGGGTTGGATCTGTTCATTTGGTCGACTTTGTCGCATGCTAAGAAGTGGTCGAAGGGTCAGTATGCCGGAGTGTATCATTTTGATTCGAAGGCTGCTGTTACGGACTATTTGAACGACAAGTACTCTGCGTTGGCAAAAAAGACGTTCTTGTTGCAGTTGGGATTGTTCATCACGAATTGGAAATGGGGTCAGGCTGCTGTGCCGTGGGAGAAGGTTTTAATCCCCCAGCTTCTCATTTGGATCAGTACTGATGTTTTCAGCGTGCTGACGGATCGCTCTTACTTGCTATTCCTGGCAGTGGCGATATTCCCATCCCCCTCATCGTACCATCCGACGCTGGGAAATTCGTCAAAGCTCTATCGCAAGTCTCTCCAGGCAAGAATCTCATTGCTTACGGTGACCTCCTGACTTGGACTGAGTACGTTGCCCTCTGGAGTAAGACTACTGGGGTCGCAGCAACCTTCGAGAAGAGTACTGTCGCTGTGCTGGACAAGCTGGCACCGGGAGGGTATGGCGAGGAGATTGGCGAGATGTATGCGTATGCTCAGGATTTTGGGTATTGGGCTAAGGACGATACGTCGGTCATCTTTCCTAAGGATGTAAGTGTCATCTTCTTTGGAGGATATGTGAGAAGCAGAGAACTGACCAGTTGGTAGCTTGGTGTTGAGGTCGCAGCTACGAGGATTAAGGATTATATCAAGAACGAAGATTGGTCTGAGCTGATCAACAGACCTGTCCCTGCGTCATAGATGATCGACATACTTCCAGCTGTGGCGAATATAATTTTCCGTCACTCAGTTCGTTCCATCCTCAAAATGGTTTTGACGTAAGCAATTGCTTCACACATGCACTGATCGATATTGTCTGGAAATGAATGACGGATCAGGATGGAGCTTTCTTGTTGATAGTGACGTGTAGAATAACAATAATAGCATAGCAGGTGAGACTAGAGGCTGAGGACATTGCTTAATTAGGGTGACATGGTTGTAGGGTCGGAACCGAGTCCCCCTATAGCACACAGACCCCAATTGTTGTAAGAAAAAAAATCTCTTGCTTGTTTGGACGTAATGTAACCTGTACTGAGGCACTTGTGTCGTTATTGGCTCCTCTCTCTTCATAGTCGAATCCTGTCTGATATATATGTAGACAAATATTGACATCGAAACAGATTCGTGCACATCCCATTGCCACTCATAACAAAGGGATGGATTGAAATGTGACAAGTAGTGAGATTAGCCAGTGCTTACTTGATGCTGGCAGCTTATTTAAACTCTACCTGCCTTTCGAAAATGTACCTATTGCTGTCGTCCGAAGCTTTGCATGCAGCAAATCAACGTGAAGTATCTGATTGTCACCATATGTGTTCGTCATCCCCAGAGAGCAAATGGAAAACTCAAGACGAATCAGACATGCTTTTTATCAAGTTTTACCAATGAGCGGGATTTTCCGATTTCTCGGTTTCTGTGATCTGGTGTTTTGATTTCAAAATTAGCCGAGAGCGGGCACCACCATTGACTTGACAATAAATCCAGTGACACCGCTTTATCAACACGACAACAGATGACACATCTGAGGCGGGCGAAATTTCATATCTCGACTCTATCAAAGAACTAAGTTAAGCCTCATGTTTCTGGAGAATGCATCTGGCTCTTTGAAGGTCGCTCGGAGGTTGCATCGTGCACTGCCCATATCGAACTTCCCTTTGTGCTTGCCCTTGTCCATTTGCGGGAAGAAGAGGATACAAATTCAATAATTTGAGTGAAACTGTAGTATAGCTGGATATTTTGGTGAGATCATGATGAGTATTCCTCCTACTATACTTGAGGGGCTTGGATAGTATGCAGCACCCGCACCCGCACCCCTTTTCCCTAGCCGCTGGCAGCTGAGCTGCGGAATACTACTGTAGACCAACTCGAACTATCTGCAAAGCTCAAGTTAATCACCAAGATGTACTATACTATACCTCTTGCTATTGACTTACAGCCCAACCCACCTCTCTCTTTGATACTCCAAAAATCACAGCAAGTATGTTGAAAGACGATGCAGACAGCTTTCGACGCCAATCTCCATCAATTTTTTCACGCCCTCCACCAGCCCGGGGTTGTTGGTATTCCTCCTCGACGAGCATTTCGAGTTTGCTCCATCCCAGTCCTCATAATAGGTTCATAATTATAGACATTCAATTCCCACTGCGTGCCTTGCTATAGATCTGTATTTCCGGACACACATACCCCGGAATATGCGCAAATCACTAGATAAAAGTTTTTCGCATCATGCCTATAAGATAACCCCAAGCATAAAGAAACTCCGGAGATATGATTTTTAATTTAACAAGGTCTACCACAGGCTCGAATTCGCTTTAGCACTCCCCGTGAGAGTACTTTGCGCTATTAGTTTTGATTATTAATTGTCTTATGCAGGGTGTGTCGAGACAGCTAAGTTTGCAAAGATCTTCATCATGAAAGGTGACAGTATCGAGGTAGAAGTTCGTCCATATGTAGCGCGGGTTCAAACCGTTCGTAAAAGCAGCTACATAAAACGGGAGAGCTTTGAAGCGGGATTCTCAGCAGATATAGGGAACAGACGGGACTGGATCGGAAGATCAAAAGTATTGAAGTCGCTGGTTGAAGTCATTGGGACAATCGGAGTGAATGGCGACAATCCTGGGCTCCATTGAAGTAAGCTATGCTTTCCAGATTTAGATGCGGATCTCCTTCGGAAGGCGAGAAAAGACATGAAAGGTGATCAGGGGGCGAATGGTTGACATCATATGATCTGAAGCGAGATAGCAGTGTCATTGTGGTCGAAAAGAGGGATATTAATTTCATCTAGGAGAACGCAGCTTTAACAATTAGGTGTAGATGCGCAGTGGAAGCTGTCAAAGGCGGAAGACATGCAGTTGAGACTCAGTCGAGGAGGAAGTAGATTGAGACCCTGCTCCCATACACGACGTTCAGCACGTCACCCATCTTAGAAGCTGGTTTCTTGCTCTTGTATTTCTACTAATGTAGCTATATATGTAGAAAGAAGAGTGGTACATATACCTGCCTGGGCCACATTTCCAAGTCGTATATGGGCGTGTGAAAGCCAAGCCATTAATCCGGTACTGCTTCTTCCCGGACTCATAGAAACGAGTGAGATGAAGACATTCATGTTCAATACATATTCAGTCGCTAAGCTTCGATGCTTCAAACGCGGACATGTGAAGAAAAAGAAGTATTAGATTTGGGACATCGGTTACGGAGATACGAGTGTCAGGTGGGAACTTCAAGTTAGGTAAGTTTTACAGTATTGCGACGTTCCTAGGATTACAGGGATGAAGAAGCACTAGTTATTTCATTTGCCATTTTCAAGTTCTGTACTAAATAGTGGTTGCCCGAAACTTTGTTTCATCTCAACAGATATTCCGTATCAAACTTTGACTGCAGAGGAGTCATTTCTTGTCGACGATTCTCGAGATAACAACAGCACCCCAACTACAATCACAAAGACAACTTTCTATTGGCCTATCTCACGCTTATACATCTTCCTAGTACATTCCTTCTATTAGCCAAAAAGAAAATCCTCGGAGTAACAACAGCAAATCCCCTCAATACATCCCACTTCCACCCCATAGAGCAGGTGACAAAACGCCATAGATGTTCTATACTACATCCAATAGCAGCTCTTGGTACTGTTTCTCTCTGCACAAGCCTTTCATTATTGTCGATACAAGGGGACTATAGATCATCAAGACCATGACTGGTGGAGACAAGTGAGGCAGGCACGATAATATTACGCGAAATGAATGATGCGAGAGTTGCAACAGCTGCTAATATTCTTCCGATAACTCGGCACGGCGGAGCTATTCACAGCGAAACTGTTACCTGACGTCTTGATGAGATGAGAGCCAGGCGCAACTCTTCTCTCTCGTGGTAGCGGCTCTCTTACCTCCTCTCCTAGTATCCCCATAATATGGAAATCAGACATCACATTATCGGCGATGACAGGAACTATAACCGCAAAAACGCGCGACGACAATAGTAATGATAGTAAGAATCATATTCACAGCTACTATCTCCAACCATACCCCTCCCTTTAAAGCCTAACGCGCAGAGAAACCAAGCTAGCCAGCTTCGGTAGAATATCATAGCCGTGTCTCGCACATCCATCTCAAACACGGAAGCCAAAGAAGAACAACCTCCCACTTCATCCATACCATCTCTCCATCAGCGTATCGAGGAGCATTTTCTTCCTCTTCTCTGGATTAGCTGTGTGACGATGAAGGTGTCGATGATACATAATTATATGGGTTTTCTTTGGAATTCTATGTTGTTGCTATATAATCCTAAACGAAAACGGGTCCAACCGGCCGGCCAACTATCTTAAAGAACGCCCCGGGGAACACGCCCAACTTGTGACGTTGGGAGGTGAGATCTACCGATTCCGATCTTTTATATATGTTGTGAAGTGAAGAGCGAGAGAAGTGGATATCTCACATCAAATCTCAAACTCCAAGTGTAAACACCAGGACCCTCGCTTTCGTGTCGTGTCTCTGCACGGTAATTAAACGCCAGTTAGCCTCTTAATAATCCACTAGGGCCTATCTGCAGTACCAGTACCAGTACCGTACATGGTAAATAAAAAGCAACGATCCAGATTCGGACTCATGAGTATACCCGAGACACCACTTGAGTGATGCTTTTTCATTATCTCTACGACGTTAGTGAGTGAATCGGGTGTTTAGGAGATAGAGACTTTGTCCCCTCGATGATCTTCCAGTAGTCTAGTACAGTACAAGAGGACACAGCCTAGCAGAAGTGAGTAGGTAGGCGAGGTATTGGAGATTAGCAAGTAGGAGATACATGTGTGTGAGGGAATCGAGAAGAAGAAAAAAAAAAGGCAAATTAGCGACACTTTATGTTCAGGACAACGAAAACAGCGATCGTCTTCTAACTCCATGAGTAGCCACACATCATACTACTATTTATACTAATAGTATACACTCTCTGCTCCTCTCCAGCTCAAAAGATGCGTGAAACATATATACAGTTTACCTAAATAGACCGCACGCCTAGATCTAGGATCTGAATGTCCTCTCCTTTACGCGGATAGACGTCTACCTACTTACTTGTCGTTCTGATCTCTAGCAGAGAGAGGATTAGTGAGGGTGAGGGTGGGGAGTGGGGAGTGGGGTTTGTATATGATGTGTTTTCTTCGCACATGCACTTAGGGAGCTTGTACAGTACTGGGGTGAATAGAGCTGAGCCAGGGCGGGAGCGAGTAATACGGTTGCTACAACAGTTGCGGTTGCATTTTGAGATGTTTGAATGGTGTGATAAGAGACGGGGAAGGTGTGAATGAATGAATGAATGAATGAATGAGGGGATCTAACAAATCATGACTTGCTCGGAGGATAGGAGGTGAACCAATTGAGCGAGGTGGCAGTGATAGCTTGTTGAGACGAGGTCGTCGAAGTTATTGTTTCTGACTCTGTATGCTTGCCGAAGACGACGTGTTTCGGTGATACCGCAGTGGGGAGAAGAAAAGGATTCATTCCCCGCGTCGAGGGAGTGTTCAACTGGACATGGGAGAGGGCGAGAATGCACTCCTGCCTACTATAATTAGTCGTCGAATAGAGGATTTGCAGCGACAGCTTATTCGGCAAGGCTTAGGTAAAAGAAATATAAACACAATGTCATGAGTGAAAACGTATGAGAAGGTACGGGTATCATTGTTCCTGATCCTAATCTATCCATCGACGAAACTATGAAAAGAGTGATAGAGAGAGACTAGTCATTTCCGTTTTATACACATAAATATTGTCCATGTCCATTGCTTCACTTTCTTCCTTCCTAACCTTATCTTCCTCAAAATGTAAATGACCCAAACGCCAGTAATGCACGCTAAGATTTCAGACAGGCAATTCTTCCAATTCTTCTCTTCCCTCCCCCACATTCATTCTTCATCTCCTCGTTGTGTATCGGCTTAGATAGCAGTATGACTGTAAGGTTCATACGCGCCATTCCCACCTCTCGCCATCGGCTTGACATTATGCATTGGGACACCATACTCGGTGCTCTGCTGAGGGTTATAGATCCCATGTTGCTGACCCGCATATCCCTGATTGAAATGGTTGTTATCGTCCACACGCTGGTAGGCACCGGTCGGGATAAGTTTCTCATGATCATCGGCCCCACGACTCTTGCGCTTCGAGTTTCCAGAATGGTCAGCAGCGCAGCAGCAGATCGTCAGCATCCAGAACATGCCAGCGCCAACACTGAACGCAGCCGCGAGCCATGTTGTAGCGAGGTATGAGGTGTTGATGGAGCCTTTGACGCCGTAGGAACGAGCGCTTGCTTTGACGGCCGCGATGACGAGGGAGGATTGCACGGTTGCCATAATGGATGCGATGATGATTGTCAGTGTCGAGACGCCGGAGATGATGAATGTTAGACAGGAGCCGGCGCGCGAGCAGAAGCCGAAGAGGCCTAGGAAGAGCTCGGCGACGCAGGTGAAGAAGGCCATTATGTAGACGACCTCTGTCCATTTCGAGAAAGTCTTGAAGGTCTTGAGTGCGGCTCGAAGTTCCGAGGGGAGGCGGACGGTTGTGCCTGTTAGGGCGGACGCGGTGGCTTCGACGGTGCTGGTGTTGAGGGTTGTGGCCGCCCAGTCGAATTTGGCTTTTGTGCAGTTTGTGTTGCTTCCGGTCGTTGCGCAGTAGTTCCAGAGAGAGACCTTGTATGAATCTGCGAGGCCGAGAGCAGAGGCTGTGATGTTGTCTGAGCTTCCTGGGTTGGGACTCTGGCCTGCGATGGTCAGGGCTGAGAGGGAGTCGCTTGGGGTGCTTGGGTTTGGACTCTGGCCTGCGATGGTCAGGGCTGAGAGGGAGTCGCCTGGGATGGGAGAGCGTTTGGTGAGGTCGACGAGGTTCGAGAGGGAGGAGGAGGATATCGAGAGGTTCTGGGTCTTGATCTCGAACATGTCGAGGGACTTGTTGGAGATGCCTGCGAGCATCACGATCAGGATACAGACGAGACTGGCTAGAGTCAAGCCGAATGGCACGGCCACGCAAACAAATCTCCCTGCACCCATTGTGTTGTTGATGTTGTGGTTGTTATCGATCGATTGATTGATTAAACTGAGAAAGGCTTTAAAGCGAGTGTGTTGATATCGTGTGGATATCAGTCGAGATGGTGGAGATGATGGCGGATGGATGGATGGATGGACGGTGTGGTGTTGTTGGTGGATGGAAGGAGATAGGAGAGGAGAGGACGGGACATATAGGATGCAGAGGTCGGAGGGTTTCAAGTGTTTATATTTCAGGAGTGAGGTGCAGGTGTGTGCAGGAGGTGGGTGGGTGTATTGTGGCGGAGTCAGCAAAAAAGTCGTAAAGCAGGGGTCTAGGTCTACCACCCGCGCTCCTGGCTGGGCGTGGCTGATGTTGGCGATGGATGGGTGATGCTAAGCACAATGAGAGAGGATCAACGAATGTGATTTAGACAGACTTTGGGCGGAGAATAATACGAATTGATCTGAATCAAATGATGAAGCTTGTGAATCAAGTCTTTCTTTATTAGCACATTATACCTGTATTTTATTATTCCTTTTCAAGCAACTACAGTATTATTATCATCCTCCCCTTCGAAAGTCCCTCTCACCACGGCTCAAAAACTCTCTCTGCCCTGCCCTACTCCTGCCTCTTCAAACCTCACTTACGGAGTATAAAGTACCAAGCCTCACCATTCCCTATCCAGTTAGCCCGTCGTACCTGACAACCTACTTAAATCTATTTATAACCCCCTACCCACCCTGCCCCACTCCCTTCGCCTCACAGTCTTCTCCACTTTTCTTCCCTATCCGCAGCAGTTAACTGGCTCGCATCTGCATCTTATCGGGAGGAATGATGCTGGGCAGGTTGAATCCGCGTCACCAGAAGAATTCTGCAGCTGTATTGTGGATATCGTTCGTGCATCACCCTCTTGTCTGGTTCGCTGCTGGGGATTCTGAGTTTGTGCAACTTGTGTGTGGAGGGAGATGGGGAGCGAGGCTCAGATCAACAGATTCGCATGATGGGAGACGCAAGGCGAGGGGTCGTGATGTGTTTCAGGATCCTTGAACGCGCACGGCAGATTTTTACGTTGGGCTCTGGCTCTTCCATTTACTCTTTTTGGTTCGCTTGATTTAGGCTTGGGTATAAGGGGGCTAAGGGCTAGAGGTTTAAGATTTTGAGATTTTGATTTTGATAGACATGTTGATGGTGGCGCGGACGGTTGCATGTGAAAGATAGGGGTACTTCGCCTGCTTTACCGGGCATCATCGCTTTTTGTTTTGTTTTGCCATGATGAGGTATTCGAGAGGCAATTTGAACGTCATGCGTGCAAAGTTGCAATCATCTCCCTTAAAGTCTCTGGATGAGCTCAACTCCCCCTCACCAAAAGGCTCTCTGGCTATGTGGGGAACATCCTCATCGTCGAATACCAGCCACTTCTCTCTTGATTCTCTCGTTTTCTCAGGAGTCTTAAATCGAATATAAGCGAGGGTTGCGTGTGGAGTGGGTCATTCGGCAGGACATCCTACTAAGTTCCTTCTTGATATTCCCTTTATATGGTTGTCTTCGTCTACTGGCGCAGCTGTCATCTACGTAGAGCATCAGTATAATACCTGAACGACATCTGCCTCAAGGACACCTGCTATACTATCTAATACTAAGAAATTCCCTTCGTTATTTCGCTCACGCTCAAGGGCAACAAGTCCCTACCCCGAGTCAAATATTACGAATCAAGCAGGCAATTGTCAAGTGGCCGCTCTCATCACCACAACATTCTACAGAAGATATTCTCATCAAATATCCCAACTGTCTACATGCCACCCAATTTACGAACCCAGCCCTCCTCTCCTTCGCTTCTCACGTAACAAGTCAACAACCAGCCTACCAACTGCCCTCCTCCCTCCTTTCCCACCCAACCCTCGCCCCCGCCATCGGTCTCGAGAACAAACTCGAATAATCCGTCCTCGGCACCTCCCCACCCCCCTCCACCTAAACTCCCTCACCAGCGTCCCAACAATAGTCAACAAATTGACATACGCGAACTTCTCCCCAATACACCTATGTCTCCCCGCTCCAAACGGCAGATAAGGACTCCTCGTCCCCTTGGACGTAACACCATATCCATAATCCACCAGATCATCCTCCCCTTCCCCTTCACCACCCTTCTCCCCCCCACCAACAACATCCCAACGATGCGGATCCCACGCTTCCGGCTCCTCGAAATGCTCCGGAGACAGATGACTCATGATCGGCGACGCAACGAGCACCTTCTCCCTGCTAACCACGAGCCCCGTCCCTGGGATGGGTAAATCATTCTTGACCTTCCGCATCACGGTATGAATGGACGAATGTAGTCTCAACGTCTCCTTAACGACGTTATTCAGCAGCGTCATTTTCTCCAGATCTTCGAACCTCAGCCCTCTTCTCTCCCCCTTCCCATCGAAGCTATCGTAGCTGTTACGATCGCCAAGTGATTCATCATCGAGACCCAAGACGCGCATCTGCTCCTCATACAACTCCTCCACAATATCAGGGCGACTCGCAAGCCGAAGCATGATCCACGCCGACGAGCTCGATGAGGAATGCTGCCCTGCCATCAACAAAGTGATCATCAGATGCGCAATCTCCATATCAGGAAGTCGTTCCCCAGACTTATAGACACACCCCATGAGATTATCGATCATATCCTCCTCCGCCTCCATCCCCTTCCCAAGTACACGGTCCTCATCCCCGTCTGATTTTCTGAGCGAACGTCGCCGCGATATGATATCCATATACACCCCCGTCATCCTCGCATGCGCCGTATCCCTCCTCCAATTCTGCGGCAGCGGCAACCACGGCGCCAGAAAGTTAATCGGACGGAACCCGCGATCGAGATCATCATATAAATCGGCAAACTCGCTCGTGAGTTTGGCGCGCACTTCGGGGCCTTGCAGGGCGCGGCTCGCGGTGAAGATTGTGAGGGTTGCCATGGTGTGCGTTATGTCGAGGGTGCCTGAGGTGGGTTGTTTCTGTTTCTGCTTGGGGTTGGAGGTGGATGTGGAGGTGGAGGTTTGGAAGGGGGAAGCAGACGAGGAGATGTAGGAGAGGACTTCGTTCTCTATGAGCGAGACGTGCTGCTCTAGTGCGCGTTGCGTGAGGCCGAACTTCACGAACTTCTTCTGTTCCATTAGTTTCGAATTGGGGCAGTCGTAGATGATGTTGCGGCCGAAGACGGGGGTGGCTGTTGCGTATCAGTCAGTTCCATAACTAGTATTACTTCTTTCTTCTGGGGAGAGGAGAAAATAAATTTGGAGTATCAAAGTGTTGAGCGGGGAGTGAGAAGGGAGAGAACGTACTCAGAGGCCCGTAGATCTCCTCTGCGTTTACATCCTGTAGACGTCCATTGAGGATGAACTCATTCCCGTCTGAGCCGAGATAGACGGTCATTTTCTTGCCGAAGAGGAGGTAAGTGAAGATTGGGCCGTGGAGACGTTGGCAATTGGTGTAGAAGGCTAGGGGGTCGGTGCCATCTGAGGAGAAGTATTGGAGTCAGTATCAGATGGTTATTTGTAGTGGTTTGGAGACTTTGAGCTTTGACATTTTGATTAGGATAGAAGAGAAGGGCGGGAAACATGGTGACGGTTGGTGACGGTTGGTGAAATTGGTGTTGGCAGATTGGAGCTTGTGGAGACTGAAAGCAGAAAGAGGAGGTAGGAGGGAGTATACTCTGTACGTACATTCAACAGCATTCCCAATAAACGGGATCCAATGCCACACGACGGGCGGCTCAGACTTCTTCTTTGGAAGGAGTTGATGAATTGCATTCAAGAATATTGAAAGTGTTAGGAAGCCGAGAGTGTACACTCCACATTGGATGATGAAGGAGGTTAACGACATGGTGAATAGATCTGAGTGGGCAGCACACCCGAGTGAACAGGATCGTAGACTGAAGATGAAAAGCCGGGAGAAATAGAGGCAAAGTTTCGAGAATATCGACCTTGGAGAAAAGGAAAAACACCCAGGCCGCTTACATATATGTAGACTTGTAAAGCATAAACAAGTCTAACTAGAAGTCCCAGTACCAAGCATCGACCACAGAAATATCAACAAACCGTGGCCACGCTAGCCAGCCATCCAGCGTACTCGGCTTCCTCCATCCATCCAATGACAGGCATGCCAAAGACAAGCTTGTCCTCTTCCTGTCAGCATCAGATTTCATTTATCTCTCTCCACAGAACACTGCGACATAACGAGCGAAGAGCAGTGGTTTCAAGCAAGCTGCACACTGCTAGTTCCCCTTTCCCCTTCTCGCTTCGCGTATTCGTGTTCTAGTGTCAATGCCAAGGAGGATCATGTGATTCGTATTCGGCTTTTTTCTTTTCCTTGGCTCGCAGTGGACAAAAAAAGCGGGAGTAAATAGGCGACCCCAAAAAAGACTTTGTTTTCCACGCTCTGTTCTTCACCACACATCAATCCTAGTATAATAAAAAGTACATCAGCTTATAGAGAATTACTCAAATATTTACGCCATGAGCTATGGAGTCTCTTTGTTTGCGTGGTGCTGATTGATAGCGATCGCAGCAGAACTCACCTTTCCGTGAGGGCCCTAATTACTCCCGCTTTTTTTGTCCACTGCGAGCTTGGTCACGGCCAGGAAGTTGGAGGTGCTGTGTTTGCGCCGTCCGTACGCACGTAACAATTCTCGTAGGCGGAGCTGTCTGGTCTTGGTAGGATGTCTTTGCTTTGAGGCACGGTGGTGAATGTGGAGATTTCGTTCAGGGCAATGCTTGATTCGACGAAAGTAAGCCTACCTACTTACCTACCTACATATGTTGTGATAAATCCCTAATTGACTACCCATCTCTGGAGGCATTGAGCCTTTCAGGGCCTAGGCCTGAACAGCGTAGTCAGTGCGATTACTGTAGGTTGGGATAACATTAAAATCTCTAGGGAAGAGCACAAGACGGATTGCAAAACTAGAGGTTTCAAAAAGACTAGATCTTGCAATATTTAAAGCACAGGTAATTCAGAGGAAGTCGAGATCCTCAGCCAGGGACAAGATACTCTTAAAAATACAGAGAGAAGAGAAATACATTGCCAGGCGACAGCTTGCTTTCCTGGACATCAACAGGAATTTGATGGGAATGGGGCCTCACTTGAGGAAGGGAGGTCTTGGAAGGAAAGAGGGAGAAGAGTTGACAATTATCTTGTCACTCGAGACGCAGTTTCTAACACCGCATGTAAAACCAGAGACTCTCCGTAATAACGATCAAATCAGTTAATTCATCATGTACCTCCGTGGCATCCTAGCAGCAACCTACTGAGCCCTCAAACCAGCACCTTCTTAGCTGAAAGCTAGCAATACAAATACAAGTATCACATATGCCACCGTTCTCTCAAACCTCAACCAACCGCAAACTAATAGAGTAGTCCGCTAAACCCAATGCTTGGTCAGTCATGACATGAGAATATTCCCAAGAGGAAGGACTGTTTTCATGTCATGGCCCAATTTCAAAAACGCCAGTATTCCCAAACCCAAACCGATGTATCACGCACAAAGAGGAGGTGGAACTGGACCCGGACATCATCAATACTTCGCCGACCTGGGCGCGGTCAGGGCGGTCCAATGGTGTGGGTCCCTCGGTCTTTCGATGTTTATTTTGCTTAAGAGCCGCTGTATTCCTTTCCTTGTGAATCTGTCGCCCCTCGCGCCAAAAGTCGTCGGACACAGCATTCTCAGCAGTGTATATGCGCGGTAGATCATTCGATATCATGAAAGCGAATCGAGAAGGCTTCGTTGTAGATCTATGTCGTTCCTAGCTAGTCTCAGACTAAACGCTTTGAGGGAGGAAAGCCGATGGTGGAGGGCTGTTGAGCATGCTGTTGCGCTTGTTACGACTCTTCTTCATCTGACTCTTGAGAGCACTAGAATCCAGAGGCTTCAAAAGCTCGAAGCTGCAAAGCAACTCTACAGACACGCTCATGACAGCTCCATAATTGTCGAATTCACCACAGTAGTTCGGTGCTGAGAAAACCGTCACCAGGATACGGTCTTCAAAGAATTCGTATCCATCCTCTACAACCATGTGTGCTCGACAGACCAGGTCGAAATCGTGCCTTGCGAGGAAGTCCACAATCACTTTCTTTCCAAACGAGTAGCTGACACCTCGCTCGCTACTTTCCCAGTCTTTTTCTTGATCTGCCGGATCTGACCAAAGAAGATCGTTCAATAATCCAAAGTCCGGTACATCTGTCGGGCGAGCAATGTGTCTGATGTCATCCATGTGGCTCAAAGCGGGAGAGAGTCCACCATGTACGCAGAAAATCTTTCCAGCAACGATTGCAGCAATTGGGAGCTGGAGCAGGTTAGCAAAAGTTTCAAGATGGAGTGGGAACACGTACACAGTTGAAGGTATCCACAAAAGTTTTCCAAATCTTGACATTGCACCTTCTCTTGCATTCGTCATAGAAGCCGTAAACTCTGGTGACATTGGCACATTCGTGGTTGCCTCTCAATAAGAAGAAATTCTCAGGGTATTTGATTTTGTAGCACATGAGCAAGAGAATAGTCTCCAGAGAATGCTTTCCACGATCGACGTAATCCCCAAGGAACAGGAAGTTTGCGCTTGGTGGAAATCCGCACATCTCGAACATGCGAATGAGATCCGAGTATTGTCCATGAATATCGCCTACGATCTTGACTGGAGCTTCCAATTCGATCAAAGGTGGCTGTGCCAAAAAAATCTCGCGGACTCGAGAGCAGATGGAGCTGATCTCCGCATTCCTCAGCACAACACCCTTGGTACTCTTGCCAGCATATCCTGCATCCAGAAGACGCTTGATGTAGTCATCAACATCAGAGTCCTTTATTTCCCCCATAGCCATTCCACCCCCTGCGGCTCCATCTTCTCCTGCTGGAGCTGTCTTGGCGGCCTCTGGCTCAATCGGGTTGATTTCTCCTTCTCTCTTCACTAGAATCGAGGCACCTGCACGTTGTAGATGTGCAAGTGGGTTGGTTTGTCCTGATGGGGGTTGGTCGGAAACGTTATCGACCTCGCCACTTCGCTGCGCGGCATCAACATCATGATGCCCTTGTCGCATAGATGCTGACTGAATGGGCGATGGGGGCGGTTCTGGATCGTCAAGAGGGGAGGAAGGATCTTCGGCATCTGCAGAAGGTGACGATGGCGAAGCTGTGGAGTCCGGGTCTAGCCCGGTCCCCTTCAGCCCTGATCGTGAACCTTTGCCTGACTTCACTGATCCAGCATCTGATCTATCGACTAGAGTCTCCCCATTGCTTAGGTTTGATGTGGAGTTGCGCGGACTGTCCGTCTTGCTACCCGGGATCTTGGATCTCAAGCCTCGGAGGGATCTAATAGATTCCTTCGTATCTGCTTTGCTAAATGAGGGGTAGGATGAAAGATTCTCTGCTCCTCTATCCAGTGAGGTTGTGGATTGGTTGCCTTTGGGTGTGCTGGCTCCAGAGCCTTTCGAACTTTGGTTTCCCATCTTAGTTGCGTCCTTGTAGATGTCCAGATAAGCTGTGTACAGTTGACTCCAACCTCTGCAGATTCACACACGAAACTCCTTTCTAAGATAAGTGACTGAGCCGTGGGTTTTGTGTTCCGCTGGTCTAGTTTGGAGATGGATTTATGGATGGGGAGAACGAGCCCCTCGGAGATAGGGACCGGGGGCCGGAATGCAGGCGGTAAGGTTTGCTTATCCTGGAGAGATTTTGATATCTGCGTATGCGACAATATCGACTGTTCAGCGGTCGCTGGTGAGCAATCGAATAATGTGCAATTGTCGTGTTGACGTTTTCCTCTCCGTAGCTCGGCTCTAAGGGATTGGAGATGTATCTGTCTGAGTCACAGCTTTTGTCAGCAGAGGACTCAGGATAGCGAGACTCTGGATAGAACGCAGATGTAGAGATTCAGAAAGTAGCCCAGGAGGCACAAGGAGAGTATTCAAGGCTGGAGCAGTTCTCGCCGAGTAGGCCAAGATAGGCAAAATCCCATGTGGGCAGTATCAGGTGTAAGAGGTCGGGACAACGAACCTCTGGGAGACGGAACAATCAATCAATCAATGGCGAAGGCTCCTTGGCAGCATGAGCTTCTCCTTCTTCTTCTGCCAATCGTGCAAGGTATGAAGGTATCGTCGGTGTGCGGTTGGGGGGAGGGGAGGGAACGGGTGTTCTCGTGTGTGGAGGTGAGTGAGGCTGTACCGATTGCACCAGTCTAGGATCAATCAATGCCAATTGTGGGGATTGTCGTCAGACAGACAGATGCCTGGTTGCACAAGACAAAAGGCTGAACTGAATCCTGTTTCGAAGTGGTAGTACCAGCGTCGGGCGCTGTAGTGGGATTCGTGGTCTTGGTCGTCGCCGTCGCTGTGCAATGTACAACTGAGGGGAATTCGCAGTGTTGACGATTTGTGAGGGGACAGCCTGGGAATAGATGTGATGTTAAGCCAGGGCCAGGGGTAATTCGCGATCGGCGAGTCAAGGCTGAAGTCGAGTGGCGATATGTCAGATATATGGAGGCTGGGTCGGGGGTCTGGGTCTGGGTCTTGGTCTCGGTGTTGTTGTTCGTGTGTGAGGGAGGATGGAATGGATGCCAGACGCCAGATGCCAGTCCAGTGACAGACAGAAGTTCATCCATTCTGCCAGCCAAGCCGCTTAGCTTGGCACTGACGAGGGGGGGCATGATTTGGACCGTCCACACCTTTCCTACCTACTTCGCAACCATCTCGTTTTCATACGTTGCATGTCATTTGAAAGATTCTTGAGCTGCACTATTGTCATATTCATTATTGGGTCTAGAAAACGGTGTATTTTCTTCGATTTCGAGTCATTCGCTGTTCATCGTATCATCACCCCGTTAGTCTTATTTAACCCAGCCAAGGTGTCATGTCATTCATCCAAGGCGAAACAAAGACTGCTGAATCTATGGCAAGCAGAAATCTCGTCACGCATTTATCTTCTAAGAATCAAGAGCCCATGGCTTTGGTTCGGGAGTACCAGCCTCACAGAGACCATGCCGTACAACCACATCTCGGGATCTTACTATCTGTTCCAGGTCATCGGGTCCGGAAGAGATGTCTGAAAGACATGGTATTCATCTCAAGATAAGCTTTGTAAAGCTTGCATGACTCTGATTAGCATGTCTCTGTGCTTAGACCTTACTACCAACACGTATGCTCGGTTTACTTGGGTTCAGATCAATCATGTGTGAATTAATGCCTCCAAGGCGTTTCCAAGGGAGACACGACTTTGTCCTTGGCTGAGAGCTGGCTCAAGTTTTCTCTACATTTATCGCTTCTCGTAAGCAAGATGACGAGAAACATTCATGACATATCCTCACCGCTTCATAAGTCTTCCGAAGATCGATCTTCGAACGAGAAAGAACGACAACTCTTACAACATCTTTGCTTGCTTCCACAAACACTTTCCGACTTCTCCCGATTAGAAGCCTCGTATATTCTTGAGCCAAGAGAACTGTCCACTACCAGAAGTCACAAGACGCAGGAGAAAGTACTTAATGATTTAGTTCTATATGAAATAGCGTCATAGCCCTCTAAGCCGAATTTGCTCTGGGCCAAGTCTTTGGGATAAAGAAGTCATGTAGGTTTCAGTGGTAATTCATATCCTGAAGCTACTGGTCTTTACGGCACTCATCTGAAGCTGCTGTTTGATATACTGCCATTCACTGACCTCTTTTTTCAATCAAACTCACTCGTAGTGGTGAGGCTAGAGTGCGTGCTTATAGTGACTTTCATGGCCCTTCTGCTGGCCATTGAACCGGAGATTCGATAGTTCAGGACAGAATTCACACCTCAAATCTCTAATTGAGAGGCCGTAGGAACGGACACAATTCCTAGCACAATAACCAGAATCTCAATCCCTTTATTCCCATGAGTCAGCTAACACAGAAAATTTATATAGAGCTCAGGTTCTCTCAAGCTCTCGACCGGGATTCACACCGAATTTGACGTTCATATATACCAAGATGTCGTGATTGTCAATTCGTACGAATCAATCTTGAAAACAGCAGTTCTTTAAATCTAACAGTATCATGTATAGGCAGACCTCTTTTACTTAAACAATACCCATAAGCTATCTCCCAAAGACACCTCAATGACCAAACCCCCACTAGGCCTTCCATCTCGAAAAGAGAGCCGAAGATGAGCCGAGCCAATCCGCTAAGATAAGCTTAAAGAAGACCCCTGCCTCCTCCAGATAGAAATTCTCGATCAATCAGCCAACCTCCCTCGCCTCACTCAAAATACCCTTCACCTCCAGAACAACAACAACACACTAGAAACTTGCGTGCAAGAAACACCTCCAAACTCCAACACACCAAGCAAGACAGCAAACATGCCCGTTTCCAAGAAGATGAAGGTATGCCTGCTTCCCTGGAGCGAGGTGGGGTGATTACAGACCAGCTGCCTTGCGAGGGGTGAGGCTGGAGACAGAGGGGTGTCTGGCAGAGGGATGGTAGAGGGGTGTGTGATATGAGGATATACGCTGACATGAATACGCCAATACAGGTCCAGCGCGAGCACCGCAAGGCTGAGGCAGCAGGAACCCGAGCCCCCGTCAAGGCGAACGGTCTCCCAGTCAAGGCCCCAAAACCTACCAGCCTGGTGAATACCTCCAGACAGACTTCCTGAACCTCCCGATACTTAGAATACGTTACATACTCCATGCCGCCTTTCTCTGTCAGATACAAGTTCATGCTCAAGGCCCCTCCAAGTTGGAAGCTAGAGCGAGATCCGAGAGTGCTGAGGCTGAGGCGTGCTAAGTGGTTGGAGGTCGAAAATGCACGAACGAATGAGCACCACACTAACATCGGTGCAAATAGTGCGCCAACTGCCGCAAGGAGATCGTCAACACCAACCTCAAGCAGCTCGAAGTTCACGCCGAGACGCATGACCAGAAGCTGTGGCCCAAGGAGAAGTGCTGGCCGGATATCTTCAAGGGAGATGCCTAAATACCTCCAAGAACGATCGAAGGACGCTGAAGTTGATACGTGCTGGCTTGTGTGAGAATGTGAAGGTGGGGGTTGAGATTGGGGAGTGATATTTGCTGATTTCAGATGGGGTGACTGGGATTGCATGGGCGCTTTTTGCTACTTTTTATGGCTCGGGTTTTCCGGCATAGTTTGCTTGGGTGATGAATATGATGCGATGAACTAATATTTCTTTCCAGGTTTTTGGAATGCGTTTTGATATATGTCTGCATTGTGCAAGTACTACCCCAAGAGCCAAAGTTGGCAGCAGAGAGGCTGGACGAAATCCGTTCACAGGAAGCGGTGAAACTTTTAACTCGGTGTGTACTGGTTAGTATGGCTCACCTTCTTATTTCAGGGGCGAAAGGACTTCCAACAGACAAAACTTGGTCCCAAGAATTGTAAAGAAGCGAGCTACCTCTACTTTCACCCAATATTTGTTGTTTTGAGATTCAGCTTTTTCAAGAACAGTTTGTAAGATTCAGTGCAAGGCCGCAGTGTTTACTAGCAGTGTTTACTAGCACCTATTTTATCAGATAATTAAATGGTTCCTGTTCTAGACCGGCGACAAGTACTATGGTCTAATGTTGACCTATCTCTACCAGCGCTTGGCGAGATTGGCTTTTTACTGCAGTGGATTGTATTGCCGTGGTACCGAGTCACAAGGCTCAAAGGACAATATGGCTAGAGGTACTCAGCAGCTTCTTGAGTCCGTGTGCCTCCGCCTACTTCGTTTCTCGTGGTTTCTGATTTACGTAGCAGGTCTTGCAGTTTGTCATCCGATGAAGCTAGAGTAACACTCGTAGTAGTACCATGTTTGTGGTAGCAATCGTGGATTGGAAGTCACCACTGCTACATAGGCCAGTAGACCTCGTGGCGCTATGGAAAGTCATTTGCTAGTATCTCGCATCTCGCCGTCATTAATGTATGCTTAGTCCTTTGCCTCGTCGTGCTGACTAACTAATGCTGGTGCGGAGCAAGCTTCTATCTCGTCAAAGTCAAAGTACAAAAGGGGAGGTCGGCCTTTATTCAAAGCAAGCAGCTTCTAGCGTGTGTGCTCAAGCACTGGCTAGATACAGAACTTGTGATCTGCAATGCCGTTTAGTTAGTGGTGCCTTCAGTGATGTGTTAGCGTAACCTTGCCTTTTCTACAGTCTCTTTACTTTTAACGTGGTCAAGACCAGTCATGGAAGCACCAAGACATTCTATTGGCTTGTTCTTAAGGTCACATCCATTATTATTGTCTATCCTCTTTAGCCCGCACAAAGGTCTCAGCCGTAACAACACGTATGTGCACCAAAGCAAGTCGCTAGCTCGAGTGGGTGTTTAAGCGAGAGAGCGACCCTCCTCCTCTAACCTTCTTTCTGTAAAGACTACGAGCCTCTTCATCCTTGAACGCAAAGTTGTCAACTTTTTCGGTTACTGAGCATTGCATTGCTTTTTATTATTTCAAACTTCTTTCAACAAAGCCAAGGATTGCAAACGCTTCTATCTGCAACTGCTCGACCCCCACTTGACTTCAATTCCTGCGTCTCTTTCTACACGAGCCGCTCTTTCGATGCCTTCCCGCGTGAAGCTTACTCAAGATGACTATACGTACAGATTTCCCTTCAATCGATTCTTCCAACATCACAATACGAGCAGCGCTTCGTTCCTCGTTCCCTCCGCCTTCTTCCCAAACCCCCAGTTCTATTCAAGGTTATCGGATAGTGGACTCAACTTAAATGGCAATCGGGCGAGCTTTATACATATCACTTCTGTCAGATATGGGCTAGGTGAGCAACACCAGACCTGCGTTTTTCGTTCTTCTTTCAACCATCCGTTGTCCTCCACATACCTTCCCGCAAGTTCTTACTTCAACAGACTTACTCGCCAACCTGGACTTTGCAGCCTGTTCTACACATCGCTTCGTCAACAAGTCTTGAGGATGTTTCAACGCAATGTCCGCAGCCAATGACTAGGGCGCTAGCAGATCTGTTGCTACTCCATTGTCTGAGGTACTTGCTTTGTACCCCTCTATTTCATGCCACATATAAATTTCCAATAGCCTCAATCGACTTTGGTCAAAATCAAAGAGTCGTTAAGAGACTTGTTCTCGGGCCAGGCATTCGAGTCACTCAAAACCCAATGCCTCGATTGACAGAGAACATCGTCAAGGAAATAAAGCGAGCGCATGAACGCCATGGTGGAGGAAATGTGCTGCCGACTCCAGAGCGCGGAGTTTCATATCGAGAAGCCCAAAGATAGCAACAACATAGTTCTCACACCATTTGAGGGTTCAACTTTATTTCGTTTCATTGAGCCTTAAT
Organism: Rhexocercosporidium sp. MPI-PUGE-AT-0058; assembly: GCA_020746875.1. Classification (NCBI taxonomy): domain Eukaryota; kingdom Fungi; phylum Ascomycota; class Leotiomycetes; order Helotiales; genus Rhexocercosporidium; species Rhexocercosporidium sp. MPI-PUGE-AT-0058. The sequence continues at coordinate 1,004,127 of JAGTJL010000013.1, read as the reverse complement.
CTCAGGTTGTCGAGATTGAGAGGAATAAGGGCTCTGTCTACATCAGTTTTATCGACATGCAAAGGAAGATTATTCATGGACCACAGGATCTCTTCGGTGCTTACGATAAGAAGTTGGAGGAACTGCTCTAGTACGTGGATACATCTGCTGGGGATCCTGCAATTGCTCCCTTGAGATACAGTGAGAAACGATATCATAGGGTCGCGAGCTCGAAAGTTACCCACTAGCACATTCAGAACAAGGAAAAATGGAAGTTTGTTGAGGATTTATGGCAGGCTTTCAAAAAAGAAATTGGATCTGCGCCTGCCGGGTATCTTCTTGTCTCTTTCTGTGTTCCAGCTCGTGTCCTTTCATCATCCGTGACGGAATCTTTAGAAGAGGGCACAGTGAATACGATTCTGTTGACTATAAAGAGTACGACTGCTTAGGAGCTTAGCGAAGACATGAAGAAGCTTCCAGTGAAATACTATATACTACAGGCATCGAAGACCTCCTTATTGCCGCATTTGACGGGACTCTCGCGCTTTCCATAAATCTCTAGTACCAGAAGATGCGACTTATCAGCCTAGCTTCTGCCATGAATTGCTCGAAGAGTCGAAGAAGCGCGAACCGCCTTCTCAAACATCCACGGGAATAAATAAACCTCCTTGAAGGATAGAAGCAAACCGTCTCTCAGATCCACAAAACCTACAACAGAGCTAAGACCATTCGCCGCGTTTATTTCAGTCATATAGACGTATACAAGTCCTCCACATGGATCAACGAACTTTTTGACTTGCTCTTCAACTCACCAAGCTAGCGCGTCGGACTTTAGCGCCACGAGCGGTAGCTAGAATAATGACAAATCGGACATGTACTAGAAGCACGTGCTGTAGCTCAGTAATGCATAATAGCTCTCACCAACGATGTGAAGGCTGCCTTGACCTCTGGTCCAAAACCTCCTCCAGATCCGAACCCGAGACTAGTAAGCTTAGTCTGGACAGCGCTACGACAGACTCGGCGAAAAACTCGAGTCGGTTCAGTTGGAGCTCGAAAATGAGAAGGCCAAGGGTGAGAAAGCTGCTAAATCTTCTCCGCTTGATATCGAACATGTACAGAAGACTTCAGATGCTCGGATCAAAACCCTGGAGCTTGAAGTTACGTCCCCACACGTAGCAACCCGGGCGATTAATGTGAGACTGTCCGCAGAGATTACCGAGCATCTAGCGACGAAATCCGAGCTAGAACCATCACAAGAAAAAGCATTGCAGTGCCAGAAACACAATCAAGAGTACGTCTCGAAATACCACAAGATGAAAGCATCTTACGATGCTGATCAAGTAGAACTTAAGGTCTTGAAAATCACCGCAAAGGCTGAGAAAGACGTATGGGATGCGGCAGTTCGTTGGGCAACTTTGGAGAAAGATCAGCAGATGTTGAGCTGAAGGAAACGTGTTCCAAGGTCACGGCTATGAATGATTCCCTCGAGAGCAATGCCCAAGCTCTCAGTGCCTAGAAAGACGAGGTTGCTGCCCATAGACAAGCTCATAGCGAAACAATACCTGAATTAAAGACGACCAAGGATGAATTGGCAGCCAGTGACTTGATGAGCAAAACGAGCACAGTAATCGAGTTGCTTGACCTGCCAGTAATTACTTTCAAGACAGCTTCGATGACCGAGATTTATGTATATACGATGAAAGACTAATGCTTATGAGTGATGGCCCTAGCTACCATTGAATGCAGTAAGAAAGTATGGCCAAGGCGATTCTGTGTAGTCGAGCTGGTAGATTATCAGCTGTGACTTATCATAACTAATATACAAATAGACATAAAGCAGAGTTGCAACCCAGGGCAAATTTAATCGAATTAGTAATGACACGAACTCGCTTTTTGATTGTTGTATTGCTTTGCACAATCTTGTTTGTTTGCCGACAGCGGCTCTGGTGCCTGATTAGATTGTAAACAAACAGAAGCGTGATTTTGTTGACCCCCACCCGGCTACCCTACCTCAAGCCTTGCCTCGAAGTCACCTCTATTTACCCTCTCGAGACTCTTTCTCCCAATGAAAAAAACTCTCGAATGAACAGCACCGCAACGAGCACCACCAACCACCCTTCACACCATGGCAGAGACATCCTCTGAAAGCAAGATAGCAGATGATGTCCCCAAATTCAGTCTATACGACCTTCAGGAAGCAGTCGTGACTGAGTACACAAAAATGCAGTCCGTTTTCAATGCCAAAGATGATCTTCTGGATGCCTTTGAGCCAATTCTTGGATATTGGACGACCTACGCAGAATTGGTAGAATCTACAGGTGATGATAAGCCAGCAGTGTGTAGAACAGCGACCAACAATAATCAATACTGACTTCGACCCAGACTGATTCCAAAAATCGCCTGGATGCAACTCCACTCACTCACCAATGCTCGCATGGCCATCCTGACTGCTTTGAACAACCCTGGAAGAAGGGATTATCCAAGGAGCTGCGCGACGAACTGACCCGATCCTCCAAGAAGATGGAACTTACCATGTCGAATATCAACAGAAGACTACAACAAGCTGACACACACTTCCGAGAGAATGGAAGTGGCGAAGATCCATTCTTCCTTACAACTTTCGAGGCGAGCACGCTATGGAAGCATACCACCAGTTTGACGGACAGAGTAGAGTCTTTGAAGACCATAGCCCACCTCTACTACCATATTATGCAAAATCGACTTGATACACTCGAACGAGTTGAGAAGGGCATTCTGCCGTTCTTGTACAACAAGATACAAACCTTAATCTGGTGGGTGGTTCTTTAGTCCTTTGGATTTGGCTACCCCTTGTTCTTGGCGATGTTTGGCAAAAGCTGACTTGATCAACAGGTACATGAGCACCAAGAAGTTCCATCTCTATGGCACGGCTCTGAACACCGCTTCGGTAAATCCAGATGACATCGCTTTCCTGAAGCTACAGAATGAGGTGCAGAAGGAAACAATAGGATTACTGAATGCCCAATTCTGTCTCGTCGCAGGCATGAATATAGGCTACCAGAAAAATCTACAGGACGCTATCAATTGCTTTCAAGGTCACCTTGGTGGCGAGACATCTTACGATTCGGGTACACCGGGATTCAAGATGGACGAGAAGGAATTCGACTGGCAGAAGTTCAAGAATGATCTAGAGAAGCAAAAGAAGGCAGCAAAGTCCGCAGAAATGAAGAGGTCTGCTGCACTTGCAAAAGCGTCCGGTCTGCGGGGCAAGAAGGTCCTAGGCCTCATCAAGAATTTGCTTGACGAAGTCACCGACTCTAGTGGTGCCGATGTAGCAGACCGTTTGATAAACATATCATTTGGTGCTCCGATTGATGCTTTGCCTGACAGCGGAGACATGGCTGCAAATACTACTTTCAAAGAGTTCATCAGCCCTTATATCTCGGACTCGATAACTGATATCATGGATTGCGATACTCTTGGCGAGGAATTCAAGAAATTGCGGCAGATGTTGTCTTTAGAGGATTATAGCCCTAAGAAATACACCGTCGTGCCGGAACTGGGGCAAAAATGGGTTACCGTGCCGTTGATCGATATACTTTATATCCGGAAAGAAGCTAAAGACGAGGAAAAGGCGGCCTCAGACGCGATTCGCATGGCACAAAATGTCCAAGACAATGCAGACGCGAAGCTGGCCCAGGCCACAAAGCTCAAAGATCTTCATGACCTGCATATGTTCGAGTGCAAGAAAGCCGCTAACAAGGAGAGCAAGCGGGCAGCCGAAAAGGAGAACGCGATTCTTGTTCGTTGCTCCGAATTCGCAGATAAAATCGCGGATATGATGCCATGCAAACCAAAGGGAGAGAAGCCGTGGCCCATGTTGACAATTGATAGAAAGCTTCAGAGTATATTGAAGGCCATGCAAAGCTCTAACAAGACATCTGTTCAGGCATGTATTCAGGTTTCCAAGGCGGACGATGAGCTACGCAAACAGATCGCATCCAAAGACAAGGCTTTATTGGAGCAGGAGATCCTCCTTGAGAAATCCCGGAGCTCTGACAGCCAGAAGTTACAAGATATGCAGGCAAAAATCAACAGCTTGAGCCTGGCTCTTGAGAAGAAAGACGAGGAGATTGCACACATCAACGCCGAAGCCAACAAAGTCAAGAAAAAGTATGAAGCTGGATTCGAGATCGGCAACCAGCGAATCGCGGAGCTGAAGACTCAAATAGCGACGAGGAAAAAAGAATGCAAGAATTTGCAGCTTGATGTGGATGATTCGCGCTCCCGTATGGAGAAAGCTGAGAAAGCTCTTGCAGAGTACGAATTGGTTGTTGCAGCCCAGGAATCCAAATATACGACAATGAAGACCGAATTCGACTCTTCTCAGTCCAAGATGCTCTCGCTTCGGTCCAACGAAAGCCATATACTCGACAGAATCCAGAAGGCTGTTGGTGTAGCCGAAGGTGCCAAGAACATTGTGAGTATCTCCCAACTTTTTCAATCCTCCCTGAGATCCACCCGAAGAGCTTGCATTCCCGTACTTTTCCTTCCACCCCTTCTCTACCCTTGCTTGAAACGTCCTGAGTAGACCTCTCCTTCCTTGGAGAATTTACTGACCATTTTCACAGCACATCTTTGATCTGGAGAACCAGACTTACGAGTTGAGGGGTCAGGTTTCCGACTTAGAAGATCAGGTACAGACTCTGAGCCAGGTCCGACTCGCATATGAGCAGGAGATTTTGGACCTTCGCCGTGTCAAGATCGCACAGAAGGCTCAATTGGATCAGGCGCAAAACAAGGTTGCACGATTGGAATCCTACGTAACTGCGCAAAAAATGCTTGTGGATGAGGTGATGACGACGTTGGAGTTTGGGGAGGAGGGCTGAGCGTATGTACAAATAGTTTTTGAGGAAGTTCCTGCGAGGTGTTGAATGATACCGACGTTTGGAGGCTGTCGGATAGGATGGATGGATGTAATGTTATGGGACCGACGAATCTAAGGATGACCGGTGTCGTCGATGTCCAATTCGCTTGGCATGGGTCATGTGACAGTGATAGACTGGATCCATTTCGCAGACAGTGTGCTTGTTTCGGACATTTGTCGCGCGGAGCAATCTTTCAAACAAACACACGAGATTGCTTACCATGAGAATGCCTACTCGGTATCTAGGATATTCCTACCTGAGTATTATTCAGTAAGTACCACGCCGCACCATGGGCAGGGAGAGAAGACGTGTCATCTTGAGTGAGATGCACGCCTCATTTGTGGGATATTAGCCTGTGAAATTACTCTCCCAAATCGCGCCTCACCCCCGCGCAGTACAGTAGCAAACAAATTTCCCATATCTTCCTTATCGAGCCGCTTCCCCTCTCTCTTTTTTCTTCAGTACATCATCATGCTTGCTCCCAGGGAATGGAAGCGTTTATTGCTGAAGATTGGGCAGTATGATCCTACCCCGGAAGAAGGTCACGAGAATAGCGCTGTTTGTCTTCGTGGTGGTTGTGCTTTATAATGTCTTTGCCTTCTTCCTGGGAGGGTCGGAAGTACCGAGTCTGTTTTCTATGCTGGTGATGAAGTATCCTTCGAAAGAGAAGCTTGAAAATCGTTCTTTGAATGAAGAGCAATGCAGAGCTACGTTTCCAAGCCTCACCAAGGAAATTGACGATGCCGTAGCGCGGGGTCCTTTTAAGCTGGCCAAAGAGCCACAAGATTATCAAGGTCTGGTTCAAGGGAGGATAAAAGATGGAAAGGTACGGTAATCGGGTATCAAGATTGTACGGCACTTTGCTGAAATGTTTGGGCAGCTTTACATTCTGTCTGCGGACAATCGAGCTTCTCGACAGATGCTATACGTGAGTCTTCCAGCGACGATTCCGCCTTTTATAGTGCTGATGACTTTTTCAGGAGCGAGATGCCGTTCTGCATCAAATCCACCGAGCAATAACCACCTCTGCAGCCCCACTACCAGACACAATCTTCACCTATTCCATCAGTGACAACCCGCGGCAAAACTCCTGGTCATTCTCCCGAGATCCTAAAATGCCCGGGAACTACTGGATCATGCCTCATTTCAGCTTCTGGTCCTGGCCCCTCCCCTTCGTCGGCACCATGGACGAAGCTCTCACCAAGATATTAAAAGTCGAGAAAGAGATACCGTGGGAGAAAAAGATAGATAAAGTGGTATGGAGGGGTACTGCATGGTTCAACTCCATTGGGAATACTGCTCTAAGACAGCATTTACTTGCAGCGACAAAAGGGAAGGAGTGGGCGGATGTAGAAAACTTGAATTGGGAAACGAATTCGAAAGGAGCTAATAACTCAATTCGAATTGAGGATTTCTGCAAGTATAAGTATATCATTTACACAGAGGTGCGTGTCTGTATTCCGGATATACATATTCATGCTAATTGGATTTGGATTTCAGGGCATTACTTATTCTGGCCGACTACCTTTTCACCAGGCTTGCAAATCGATAGTAATCACCCCACCACCTAGCTATCTGATGCACACTACCCATCTAATGCGACCGCTCTTCTCCTCAACCCTCCCATTCTCCCCATCTGCCAACTCAAAAACCGGCGCAGGACCCAACCCAAGATGGACACAGTCGTACAAACCTTCGGAAGCAAACGTGGTTTTCGTGGACCCCGATTGGGCCGACTTAGAGCAGACAGTTATGTGGTTGAGGGCACATCCGAGTGTTGCGGAAGCCATTGCGGATAGGCAGAGGGAGTTGGTCGCGGAGAGGGGGCTGCTCTCTGCGGCTGCAGAAACGTGTTATTGGCGCTCGTTGATAAGAGGGTGGAGTAAAGTTGCAATAACCCAAGAGAGTGATTGGAAAGAGGTCGGAGAAGGAGTGAGGTGGGAGACTTTTAGCTTGACTGCGAAGTCTGGGTGGGAATAACACAAAATCGGGTTGGTGCACAAAATATTCAGTTGACCTCCGTCACTTGGCCTATCTAAGATCATTCTGCTCGATGACAATGTAGTTAATGTCCTACATTACTCTTGTATTTCTTCTCTCTCTACCTCTCATTCTATGATCTCTCACCATCATTGCTACCAACGTAATACCAAGTCCACTTTGTTTACCTAGCATGTACTGTGCCCCATTTAGAAAACAATACCCTTCGTCTGCGACATCTGAGAAACCTTCAGATCCCGCAATAAGAACATCCAGATAAAAGACAAGCACATAATCCCCGTGCCAGCAGCCAACATCCTAGTCTGAGCATACCCATACGCCAGCTGAATCGCCGTACGTTCCGCACTTCCCACAGGATAGCTGAGCTGCACCGGCAGACTTGCATAGATAGTCATCAATTCAGGTAACGCCGACTCAGGCAAGTATCTCGCCAGAGCACCCGCAAAAGTATTCGTCCAAATAGCACCAGAGATCGCATTCCCGATCGCGCCACCAAGGGTGCCCGAGACGAAGAGGATGGCGAGAACAGCAGCAACATGTTGATGATCAACTGCCGCGAGGACAGCTAGCTGCATACACAGAATGAACACTGCGCCACCAATAGAGATGAAAACTTCGCACATGATGAGGAAGCCGACTTTTGTGTTAGGCTGGCGGAAATAGATCATCAATCCCAGAGAGAAGACGTAGAGGGGAACAGCCCAATAAAAGAGCCATCTAAAACGACCGGTACGGCGAATCAAGTAGCCGACGAAGAATAGCAGGACACCAGAGACGATTTGGAATGTGCTGCCAATATATCCAGCCTCAGCTACGCCGACGTTGCTGACGACTTGGAGGAAAGACGTGAAGTAGCTTGCCCAGCAGTAGTAGGACATCTGGTAGGTCAAGTCGATGAGGCAGGCGGCGATGACGGTTCGGTCGGTGAGGAATTCTTGCTTGATGAATGGAGCTGGAGCTAGGTATGATTGGTAGAAGCCGAAGAAGACTAACGTAACAAAGCCGGTTATGATCATGGCGATGATGTATGGGGTCTTCCAGCCCTGGGGCGCGGAATAAGCGAGCGTGAAGGGTAACAGAAAGACTGTGATGCCGCCAGCAAGGAGAATAACGCCAGGGACTACGGGTCAAATAAGGTCAGTCATGGAAATATGGGGAGAAAATTGGTTCGGGTTTTCTCTTTTCTTTTACTTACTGTCAAATTGCACGACGAAATACCAGATCTGTTGTGAGATTGTCCGACCGCTGCTCTTCTTCTCATACAAGCCTTGCTTCATAGCTTTGCGAAGATTGAGCTTCAGTACCAAGTACAGTGGCGTTGTGACGACAGGCAGAATGATAGCGAAGCACCCAAAGCCCCAGCGCCAGTTGACATGCTGAAGGAATCCTTCAGCGGCCTTAGATCCGGCAAATGCGGTGATCATATATGGTGATGAGGTGAAGGCAAAAGCAAGACCTCGGTTTCGCAGATTCGTAGCGTCTGCTGCAAGAACACATACGATGTAGATTATACCCGAAAATCCAACTGAGTAGAATACCTAGCAAACATTCATTACTCTCAAGACGTGCGGTCACAATTGGGTTTGATGAGACTTACCTGCGCGGCGCAAAATGTTGCCAAGTTCTGGGACACCGCCATCAGAATCAGGCCAAGAGTTGAAAAGATAACCATGACGAGGAAACCTTCAGCTCGACCCCAGACATCAAGCATCTTTGCTACGGGAATGTAGGTCGCAGCAGACATGGCATCGGCAACAATGCCAATGGTTGTGGTAAGCGAATGTGACTTGAAGTCACTTGTGACATATGGGAGTAGGCTGTATAGAATCGACAGTCTCATTCCATTGGTCAGGAATAAGAGCCATATACTATTGAAACCCTCATTGTCAGTTCTGTGTTTTCAAAAGATTATAGATAGTCAACCAGGAATCTCAAAGTTACTCACAGACACAACAGAGCAACAAGTGACTTCTTCGTCCAGGCTAAGGTCACTGCTTCGATCTTCTGCACACCTGGTTGGGCATCCTGAGTTGGCAATTCTTCCTTCGTCTGATAGTCGAAGAAATCAGTGCCAACCTGCTTATTGTCGGATGTGATAGCATCTGTGGTTGCTTGAGTTTCGATGTCTCCATTAACGTTTGAAGCAACTTGGGATTCGCCAATTGCCTGGCCATCTCGTAATTTTTCCATGATGGCAATATTGATTCCAATTGCAATTGATCGAGGTCCCAGCAGAGTAGAGATCAAAAGACAAGTCAAGATGCTGGTGAATAAGATTCAAAAGAACGTAGGAGCAGAGCATGGAATCTTAAACGCCCACTGCTCGGATGTATGCACACATACAGACTCCTGCATCGGCTGCCCTGGCCAGTACTAAGTGGTTCCATATTGCAGAATGAGCCCTTGCTATTTCGGTCTGTGGCGTCGGTTAGAAGAGAGAGGAGAAAAGAAGGTCTAGATTCGAGAACACCAACGCGGGTCGGGCGTTCGTCTGAGAAATATGATAAGATTAGATAAGATCGACTAGATTTATCTCTGACCAGTGGGGAGCAATTGCGGAAGGAACAGGGAGCTTGTCAAGAATCGACACATAGGTGGGCTGCCCAGCTTCTGATGAACTTGGCGGGGCAAGGCTTCTAGCGACTAGACCTTGCTCGCCAAGATGCATTATTTTGTTTAAGGCAATGAGTGTCGTGGCTTGGAGAGGTCTTATCGGACATATGGTTTGGGAAGTGACCAGTAGTAATGTTGACTTCAGCGATAGAAAAATAATGAAATGATCTTATGTGTTGTACAACATTGCCAGTGTTTCCGAAACGAGTGAGTTGTCTCCGTACAAGAATAAAGAATGACTTGATGAAAAGAAAGACAGAGAGTAATTTCATAACAGGTGACCTACATGTCCACCATGTTTGCACTGTTTCCTTGGCCCTGTTGAGATCCAATGCTTATTCTCTTCATTGAATCTTGAAATCGACGGTAATCACTTAAGGATTCGTGCTTCAACCCCACCGCTTGATACTCGCCAAGTGCCCCAACTGGTAGGTAAGAAGTTCTGCGAAGAGGGAATAGGCACGTACCATTCAAAACCAAGCAGACATGATGACGACAAGCAGTAGACTGCCGAGATTCATGCTTCCAAACGACTGGGGCTAAGGACACGAATGGGACACTGACTTTCACTCCCAGAGCCAAGTGTCAGACTGACTATCCCCATCGCCCAGTCTGCTTGACATGAAGCTATTCAGCGATCCTGACTTCCGTCAAAGATCGGCAGTCTCTCATCGAGGGGAAATCTTCCACCCTTGTCGCATAGACAAGAGAGATGGATGACTGACTATATAAGGAGCCAGGAAAGTATGTCAGACGCGAGAAAACTTACATCGTTTTGCAACAAGATATCAAAGATACTCGAATACCCCTCTGTCTCTCTCGCATCCACACAAACAAAATACGCCATATAATGCCTTCGAAAACTATCCCAGCTTTGAATCAAGAAATTCTCCGGACTAAGCGCCTTGAATTACGCCCCCTTACATCACAAAACCAGCAAGACCTCTTTGAATTGGACTCAAACCCAGCCGTAATGAAGTACATCGGTTACGGAAAGCCGCTGAGCGCCAGTGACTCAGAGATAGGCCTCAGCTGCATGCTCGACCTCGCAGTCTATGGCCTCGGTACATGGACCGGTTACGTTGGCAGCGAATTTGTAGGATGGTGGGTACTGGCAGCGGGCGAGACACCGGACACAAGCACGTCACCACAAGTCGACACGCAGAACGTCGTCTTTGGCTTGAAACTCTTGCCGAAGTTCTGGGGACGAGGATATGCGAAGGAGGGGACGCGCGAGATTTTCCGACATGCATTTCAAGACTTGGGAGTGGAGCAGATATCGGGCGATGCGATGGCTGTTAACAAAGGCTCTCGCGCAGCCATGGCAACGTGTGGGATGAAATATATTCGGACGTTCCATAACGTGTATCCAACTCCACCGCCAGGTATCGAGGAGGGCGAAGTGGAGTATCGAATCACTAAGGATGATTGGCTATCTCAGGAAGGCGGGCCAAAGTAGTTGGTGTCAATGGATGTCCTTACTACTTCCCAAGATTTCCCAACATATCTGGTTTCCCAGATCGTCGAATGTGTGTGCCACATCTAACAAAGTAACCAACGGAGTGACCTAATGCACTGATCATTTGAAATTCATGTTTGCTTCTCGTGAATATCGTGTCCGTTTCAATCTCCAGATCCCACAGGAAAGATCTTTTAACGATAATCCTGGTTGGCTCGCCTTTCCAAGCTGCCCATCGAACGATGTCAAATTATAGCCGCTGAGCACTCCCGTCATCCCACGCGCCGAGAAGAGCCAAGAGACGCCTTCATTTATGGCCTTATTGTCCCGTCCCCTGCCTTGCTCGGACAGAACTCGCTTGGGCCGAGCTGATCTGCATGTTGACACTGCAGACTTAGGTGCATGCTGAAAAGACAGACCCAAGACCATGCCTTCTACCTGCCTTCTACGCCGCCACTAAGAAGTAGATAGAAACATTGTCCACCTTTTGTGTCGTCTCAACATCTGAATCCGTAGCAAGAAAAAGAGAACAGCCTCAGTGGCGTGAAGAACAAGAAGGCGACAGTATCCAGTATCTCCCTTACATGAACCCCGATCAAACTATTGGCTTTTCCGGGGCTTGGCATATGGAGTCAAAGGTGGATTGCAGGGAAGTACGTACTGTACTCCACATCTCTAGATCAAATCTAATCAGATGAAAGATTTTCTCCTTGTTTAATCCCCTCCGACACCGGGCATGGCGCCACTTACGGAAGAGGGATGTCTTGGAAGCCACTTAGCACAGAGAAAAGCCATGCCCAAAACTCTCGGCAGCGCGCAAGCGTCCGATTCTTTGTTCCTCAGTCCGCGGACCGATCAATCTGATTAGATTGCGAGAAAACCTTCCTTGCTTGAATTCACGCACCGACCCGTGACTGCTCCACTGCCTCCACTAAAAGGTGCTTTCTTTACAACGCTAGATCTTTCTCAGATCCTCAGTTTACCCAGCTGAGCCTAGCCGTTTCTGGGAAACATGAGCGCAGATCATGCTATGCTGCTTTTTGGCGACATGAGTGACTTGTTAAGACATTGGCTATGTTGTTTGAGATTTGTGTTGTATCTTCCTCTTATCCGTTCCTTTTCATTCTGTTTCTCTCTTGGAATCTTTAGACTGATAAATAAATATGGCTGTCGAAGCAGAGAAGGAAGCGGCTGAGAGCGTACCAGGGACTAAACGGATGCAACTTTCTGAGAAGACCAGTAGTGAGAGTAGCAGAACTCCGGCAAAAAAATCAAATGTACTATCAGTGAGTTGAGACATCTCCAGAATAGACACGGCTCTCATCTAGCTTGCAGTCTTTCACAGGTTACTTCACTTATTTCGAACTGTTCTTCGCCGCTCAACCATCATGGGTGGATGTCGCGCTCATCATCTGCGGTACTCTTTCCGCGATTGGGGCTGGCATTCCTTTTCCTTTGATGGGTGTTCTCTTTGGTCAACTCATCGACAACTTCAACAGTGCCACGTGTGCTGCGGAAATCGAAAGCGCTGCAATGGCCGATCCATTCCAGTACGAGTCGACGATCAACGACAAAGTAATACAAACAGCTTGGATCGGTGCCATTTCCCTTGTCCTCATCTACGGTCACTTGACTTGTTGGAACATCATCAGTCAACGTCTCGCACAGCGTCTGCGTACTCGATATGTGTCCGCTCTCCTTCGTCAGCCCCCAGCTTTCTTTGATACCCGCGGAGCAGCTGGTCAAGTCTCAAATCGTCTCCATGGAGATATCACTGCGGTCCAGGCAGGGACATCAGAAAAAGTTGGCAACATTATCACCACTATCAGTTTCTTCGTAACTGTCTTCATTATCGCCTTCTCCCAGCAACCCCGTCTTGCTGGCATCTTAGTATGTATGCTGCCCGCCTTTCTCATTTCGGGAATTGTGGGTGGGAAATATTTGGGGAAGTACGTAGCACACCAGATTGCAGAAACTTCCTCGGCATCATCGATTGCTTCCGAGGCCTTGACTCACATCTCAGTTGTTCAAGCTTTCGGTGCCGCTCCTCGTCTCGAAGCGAAGTTCGCGTCTCACATGGCAAAAGCGAAAACGTTCGCGACAACTAAAGCTGCGATTGCTGCTGTCCAGACTGGATTGCTCTACTTCATTGCCTATTCTGGTAATGCATTGGCATTCTGGCAAGGAAGTATCCGTATCGCGGACTCAGCAGAGAAGCAGGATGGAAGTGCGAGCGTGGGACAGATCTATGCCATCGTCTATCTTCTTGTTGATGCTTGTGTCATGCTGGGAGGTATCGCACCGACGCTCCCATTTCTCGGAGCTGCGGTAGCTGCGTACGAGCGACTTCAAGAGGATATCCTAGCACCGTCGACCATCGACGGCACCTCCAACGAGGGAATCGTTCTTCCTCCAAGCACAGCCAAGTCATTTGCCTTCCGGAATGTCTCCTTCGAATTTCCCTCACGCGCAGGACAACCTGTATTGCATCAAATAGATCTAGAATTCCCAGCCGGAAAATACACAGCTATCGTGGGATTGTCAGGAAGTGGAAAGTCCACAATAGCTGCGTTGATGGCTCGTCTCCATGATCCCACTCAGGGACATGTAGAGCTGGATGGCCACGATTTGCGCAATCTCAACGTTCGATCACTGCGTAGCTTCATCAGTTTTGTGCAGCAAGAGCCATCTCTTCTCGACCGGTGCATCTTGGAAAATATAGCCCTTGGGCTTGTCAACTCGTCTAAACCTGCACATCAACATCTCAAGCCGTTTCTCAGCGGCTCTGCGCTAGCTGGACTAGCAGACAAAGGCATAGACGCTCTTTCTGCTGCAGCATCCTTGGGACCTGAACTTGCTGAAATTGCAGAATTGGTTCGTAATGCTGCTGAGCAAGCTGATGCTGCGAGCTTCATTGAGCGTCTTGAGTCGGGCTATGGTACATCTGCTGGCCCAAATGGCTCTCGCTTGAGTGGGGGGCAGCGACAAAGGATCGCTCTAGCTCGAGCCTTGATTCGCGACCCGGAGATTCTGGTACTCGATGAAGCTACGGCTTCCTTGGATTCGGCCAGCGAGAAGCGGATTCAGCTCGCAGTAGAGGCTTGCGCGGCTGAGCAACGGACTATCATATCCATTGCCCATCGTCTCTCGACGATTCGTAACGCTGATAATATCATTGTCATGCATGCCGGCCGTGTGATTGAACAGGGCACATACACTGATTTGATGGCTCAGGAACAAAGTGAATTCGCTAAAATGGCCAAATTGCAAACTTTGGGAACCACTGGTCGAGCTGATGCGGGTTCCATCTCTGGCGACTCGATTTATGCATCAACACTCCGAGGAAAACCGAGCGTCGGGACAACCCAGCCCAAACGACTCGATAACCGCCAGGCCGAAAAGAAGACTGCAAAAGTTGACCGGAAGGAGGAGGTCAATGATCCTGAGCTTGATATCGTTAAGCCTTTCAGCTCTGTGGTGCGAGGTATTGCTTGGCTTGTTCGACCATCGCTAGGTTGGTGCACAATTGCAATAATTGCAGCTGTCTTCGTCGGTGCAACATTCACTGGTGCGGGTGTCATTTTCGGCTTTACAGTCAGTGCTCTTAACCAGTGCGAGAATACTATTGAGAAGATCCGATCCTTGGGTCGCTTGTTCGCTGGTCTCTATTTCATGTTGGCTGGCGTAGAGCTTTTCGCCAACTTTCTCGCCTGGTTTGGATTCGGTACCATCGCCGAAAGACTACTCTACAACCTCCGGGTTCTCTCCTTCCGGTCGCTTCTCGAGCAGACTCTCCATTGGCATCAGTCTGAGGGCCGTGATCCTACCAGTCTACTGGGCGTCATCACTAAGGACAGTGTAGCCGTAGGAGCATTCAGCGGGTCGACTTTTGGTACTATCTTCGCCGTCTGCATGAATGTTGTCATTTCTATCATCGTCTCGCACATCTTCGCCTGGAAGATTGCCTTGGTATGTCTCGTGACGGTCCCGATACTTTTAGGAGCAGGACTCATGCAACTTCGTATGCTGGCTCGATATGAGGAACGTCATCGGGCAGCGTTCTCCACTGCTACATCCCTGGCCACTGAGGCTATTCAATCAATCAAAACTGTTGCAGTACTCTCTCTTGAACAAGAATACATGTACTCTTTCGCTAGTCTGCTACTTCCACCAAAGAAGCAAGTAGTACGCGCCTCGGTGGTGACCAATATCTTTCTCGCCATTTCATACACTGCGGGCATTTTTGTAAATGCCCTGGCATATTGGTGGGGCTCTCAACTCATCATGAAAGGCCAATACACACAGACGGACTTCCTCATTATCCTCGTAGCAATGTTGACAAGCGCACAATTGTGGAGTAGCATGTTCTCCCTTGCTCCCGAGTTCTCTCGTGCACGGCTGGCTTTGTCACGGGTTATGACAATCGTCAACCTTGGATCAAGTACACATACTGGTCGTGGAGATGGGCGTGATCCAGCAAAGACCGGGGATGATATAGAGTCGAGTATCATGGCCATTAGTCCTGCCATCAACAAAAACCGTGGCGGTTCTGGCGTTGCCTTCAAAAATGTTTCCTTTGCATACCCGACCCGTCCCGATGTCACCATCCTCGACAACGTCTCATTTACACTTCCACCCAACCAGTTCTGTGGGCTGGTCGGTCCCTCGGGAGCCGGAAAGTCAACAATCATGAACCTCGTACAGCGTCTTTATTCCCCAACTGAGGGAGCTGTTTTCATCGATGGAGAGGATATTTCGCAATTGCACACCGCCTTCCGTGAGACCATGGCCATAGTTCCTCAGGAGCCTGCTCTATTCGACGGTACTATCCGTTTTAATGTCGGCTTGGGTGCCCCTCCAGACCACGACGCTACCGATGCAGAAATTGAAGAGGCATGCCGTTTGGCTAATATCCACGACGTGATTATTGCACTACCAGATGGCTATGATACTGAATGCGGAGCTTCGGCATTATCGCGACTCTCGGGTGGACAGAGACAACGTCTGGCCATCGCGCGTGCTTTGATCCGCCGTCCACGTTTACTACTTCTCGATGAAAGTACCAGTGCTCTCGATGCGGCTAGTGAGGAAGCCCTTCAACGCGGACTGGAAGAAGCGGTGCGGGGGACGACTGTCTTGGCCATCACACATCGTCTTCACACTGTGCAGCGAGCTGATGTAATCTTCGTTGTCGAGGACGGTCAAATTGTGGATAGTGGGAATCACGCCGAATTGATGGAAAGAAGGGAGAGTTACAGAATCAACGCGATGAGCCAGATGCTGCAGTGAGAAGTGAGACTGGTGGATTTCTAAGCGATACCCAAAAGCCTGAGACCAGGGTAAATTACCGTTAACATGCTTCCTACATATCTGTCACTGCTATATATTGCTGATCGCGGAAACTACCTTTGAGATAAAGGATACTTTCGTGTTACACTGACATGCTGTTATAGACAATGACCCCAACTCTGAACGGAGCCCAGTATCACGTGACCACATGACACCCCTGAGATTCTGTTGAGCAACTTGCACTTGAATCGTTGCTTACTTTGATAATGATCAGTAACGTTATATATATTACAGTGCGATACACTGTGGGTAGCGGAGATATCGAAAAGTATGGTCGCTGCTAGGTGGTTTCTGGCCGCATTGGTCGCCTCATCTCAACTTCATGGTCACGTTATACCGGGATTGGGGTGGTGTGGGACAACGTGAATCTTCACGTAGACGACCGTGTAGACCTAATTTCTGACCATCATGATCATAAGCAGATACACTCAGCAGCCACAGTTTCCCACTCAAGATAATGTTCTGACTGAGAATCCAGACATCTATTCGAAGAGATTTACGAGGCTGTTCACAATTTCACCATCGATTGATCTAGTATCAGAGTTCCGCTGGTCCCCAACCCCCGCCTTGATTTGGATAGTCACGTCAATCAACCAAGCTTCATTCGAGCCTTCCAAGCTCTTGCTTTGAAGTGTTGGGGCCTTCTGTAGAACGATTTTAACATCCTCCTAGATCGCAGTCGATTTCCGAAGCAGCCGGGATGGAGGACCTTATCAAAGCAATTAACACAACTCCAATCATCGATAACCATGCCCATCCTCTTCTGATACCTTCAGCGCTATCCAAATATCCACTTTTGGCTATCACCACTGAAGCCCATGGCGATGCCCTAAGAACGACGACATCGACATTGTCACACATCCGAGCCGTCAAGCAGTTGTCAGACGTCCTGGGATGTCCACCTACGTGGAGTGATGTGCTGAAAGCCATCGAGGCCGAAAACTCCAAGCCGCACCACGCGTGGCAGAAACGTTGTTTAGAAGGAATCGAAACAATCCTCGTGGACGATGGATTAGATGGGAAGGACGAAGTCTATGGTTATGACTGGCATGACAAGCTCACACGCAGCGAGTGTAAAAAGATCGTCAGAATTGAGAAAGTTGCTGAGGAGATCATTAACGAGCTTTTCAAGAATCCAGAACTTGCACCCGAGGATGTTTTCGGAGGCGTTCGTGAGGCATTTGAGATGGTCATCAAAGATGCTATCGCAGATCCTGAAGTAGTTGGATTCAAATCGGTTGTTTGTTACCGAACTGGACTGGCGATTCCTCCTCACATGTCTATGGATGTTATAGAGGACACTTTCGTGGATCACATTACTCAACTCCGTGAGGATGGAGTTACCCATTTTACGAGAATTGATAATCTGCCTATGAATTTCTAGTAGGTGGTTTCTAATTTGATTGCCTCATCCAGAGGCTATGTCCCGAATTTATGAGACACGTCATATGACATGCTCATTCAAAATCCAACGCTGACTTCATATCTCATAGCTTGGTCAACAAAACTGCGCAATTGATTGCAAAGAGTCCTGGGCCATACAAGAAGCCATTCCAGCTGCATACGGGACTCGGAGATAACGACATTACGCTCACAACATCGTCGCCTTCCCATCTCCAACCGTTCATAAGGAAATTCCCCACCGTCCCTATTGTTCTTCTCCACGCCAGTTATCCATGGACGAAAGAAGCTGGGTATCTTGCGAGCGTATACGACAATGTATACGCTGATATCGGAGAGGTATTTCCATTTCTGAGCAAAGAAGGACAGGAGAAAGCTGTTCGAGAGATACTAGAGCTCTGCCCGACTGAGAAGATTATGTGGAGTACTGATGGGCATTGGTTTCCTGAAACTTATCTGCTTGCTATCATTCAAGTTAGAGAAGCTTTGGAGGTGGTGAGTTCCCCGTTTTTAATATAGGATTCCAGCCTAAATTTCGCAGGTTCTATCAGAGTATGTTCGCGATAAAGCTTTGACCGTCCCTCAAGCTATCAGAGCAGTTCAAGATATCTTGTTCACCACATCGAACGATCTCTACGGCCTGGGCCTGAAACTTACACCCCTTCCCTCTCTCGCCCCACCACCCACTGCATCTGCCGTCAGCCTTCCGCTACGAAAACTCACACCCCCAAGCTCAGACCTTCACATCCTCAACTCCTTCCTAGAAGCCAACCCTTCAGTCAAATTCCTCCGTCTCCAATGGCTAGACTACACATCTATCCTCCGTCTCAGGGTGATGCCCGTAAAACGCGCTCTCGAAATGCTGAAGTCCAACCCACATCTACAAATATGCATCACCAAAGCCGCTCTCGGTCTCATCCAGAACGATACCCTCGTTTCAGGCCTAACTCCCACTGGTGAGTACAACCTACAGGCCATCACTTCCACGCTCAAACTAGGTCCCTTCAATGGCTATGCATCAATGCAGGGCGAATTCGTCGAGAAAAACGGCTCACCCGTGGCACTCTGTCCACGCTCTCTCCTCCTCCGCACTCTCGAGATCTCAAAATCTCTCGGGCTGGAATTTCTCGTGGGTTTCGAGATAGAAATCGTATTCATGTCCCGCTCTCACGCAGACGGTACGCTTTCTACACTTTACAACACAGCCGGTCATTCCTGGAGCGCTAGCCGCGCAATGCAGGGCAGTAAAATCATGGATGTCCTAGAAGTGATATACGACACGCTATCAGAAGCCGGTATTTTCCTCGAGCAATTCCACCCCGAATCCAGCTCGGGACAGTATGAATTCGTCCTTCCCGCACTCCCTGCGATGGAAGCAGTCGATACTCTGATCCACGCTCGAGAAATAATCAATACAGTTGTAGCAAACCACGGGATGCGAGCGACTATGCACCCGAAACCGTTCCCGTACATGGCGGGCACAGCATCACATATGCATATATCGATTTCATCACCTGATGGTAATAGCGAAGATGTCTACGAGCCTTTCTATGCGGGGATCTTGAAGCACCTTCCAGCTATCATAGCATTAACGTACAGTAATCCAGCCAGCTATGAGCGTATGGCAGATGGCTGTTGGGCGGGTGGACGATGGGTTGCTTGGGGGACGCAGAATCGTGAAACGGCGCTGAGGAAAGTGGAGGATAGTCATTTCGAATTCAAAGTCCTAGATGGGCTTGCGAACATTTACTTCGCGACCGCCGCTATCATCGCAGCTGGCACGAATGGAGTGAAGGAGAAGGAGAAGATGGTGTTGGGTGATTGCCTGAAGGATCCGGCTTTGTTGAGTGATGAAGAGAGAGAAGAACTTGGTGTGACGACTGGTCTGCCGAAGGATTTACCAACTGCATTGGAGGTTTTGGAGAATGATGATGTGTTAAAAGGTTTGCTTGGGGAGACATTCGTAGAGAGATATGTGGCTATTAAGAGAGGTGAGCTGGAACTGTTTGCTGGGATGGAGGAGGCGCAGTTGAAAACTTGGACAATTGAGCGGTACTGATTACGAAATTACGAGGCAATGACTTTACTTGGCATGGTATTTTTCAATTTGTGTTTGGTTTAGGGGCTTAGAGTTTAACGAAGCGAGGTCTTCGCTTAGACCCCTTTAATACTCGATGACAATCGAAAACACATGTTCAAGTCAACCTCCTCCGGAAGACATATGCCTTATATCACTCTCGAACTAATCCTCATTCTAAGTCTTGTTCTTAAAATATCAAAACCATCCTAACTCGCTAACCTTCCCCTCACAGTCCGTTCATACAAATCCACACCCAGTACGCTTCCCGCTCCTCTTAGCTCACATCCCAGATCGATATCGGGGGGGGCGTCAAACGGAAAGCCAGAGCGAGGCGTATGACTGTTTCGAGAAATTCTGCTCGGCAGCCGTGAGGTTCCGCTGCTTCATCGGAAGCGAGATGTTAGGTGTGCGGATGTAGGCAGTCTGTCCTCGCAAGCTCCTGCACGATTTGAACGCCTGTTGCGCCGTTTCGTATCACGGCTACTCTCTCCCCTTTCATGTCGAGGCCTGAGTCAGGGAAGTTGGTGGGGTGTACTGGAGTTCATTTGTATTTGTCTATGTCTTTGAATTCGGGGTAGTGTTTTGTAGCTTGAACCTGTGGCTAGGGCGAAGTAATTGGATTTCGCTACAAGTCCGTCTCTGGTGTGGGATATGCAGTGGCTGTTTCTGTATTTTATGCCTTCTATGACGGTGTTGAAGATGGTATCTTTCTTCAGGTCGAAACGTTCATCGCAATGGGCGAAATACTTGCATGGTTCCTCGTGTCTGGGGAAGCGCTCGCTCCACTGTATTGTCTCAGATTCAGCACATATATATAGCTATTTATCGTAATAACATCTCATATCAAAAATCTCGCGAGACCTCACGGTTCCTAACTTCCCAAGCCCAAAAACTAGTATTAATGCGGGTAGCCAAAAAGAGAGTGCAGGACAGGAAACGTGAACGGAAGATCTTACATCCCAATTCTTCCACCCCTCCGGAATAGATATCTGACAAGAGGGCGTCTTAGAATCAACCCTAGCACTAAAATACCTACTCCAATGCCAGACGCCTCCGAAATCCGATCCTGCTTCAATGAGTTTCACGCCCAGTCTCAGTTGTCGAAGGTTGGAGATCGAGTGAATCCCGCTGAATCTAGCAATTATGATTAGAGTGTGAGTAGATCTGACCATCATGGGCGAGATCATATCTCTCATGCTATGCCATGCCATGCTATAATCGGGAATCTACTCCTAGACAGAAAATGTCTAGGAAGCCATGATGTGCACGATCACGAGTACTAGAATGTGATAGCGAAAAGAATGAAGCAAACCAATCATCTCATTCTGGTGGACTAAGCTCACCACTTTTTGTTGTAATTGCTTCATTGTTCTCCTCTACAGTTGAACGACCACTCGAAAATATGCTTCATCTATCTCATGCTCAGGTTCCAAAAATCAATCCGTATCTCATGCCATGCCATAACTCATGCCCGATTAGCAAAACGCCAGAATGCTCCGGTCTCATCTCATCTCGCCCTCTCTATACAATGCTCCAAGACTAAAATTGCAAAACTCCAGCTTGCTCCGACCCATTGCCCTTGCCATCGCCCTCCCTATGCAGCCATGCGCTATATTACAACGATTGTATAAGACAAAAGAAAAAGTATCTGAATGCTTGCATGCTTATACGTATGCGAATGTGAATGTGTGTGTAAATGTGTGCGTGAATGTGGCCGTATACCTGCATGTCGTTTCATTCCGGGACAATCGGCTGATCCTGTAGCGGCGGATGAAAAAGCTTCTTATACCTCAACTCCGGACTACTAGGCTGTCCCGTACTCTTCCCTTCTAGCCCTTTCTTTATAGACAATGGCGAGGCCACGAGATTTGCTCTAGAAGATAGAGGCGATGTAGCGAGCACATGATCCGTCTTAGCAGTGATCGGCTGACTGGAGGAAAAGATATCCACCTCGTCAGAGGCAGTATGATTCGGATTTGAGAAGTAGAGTCCTAGCCCTGGCATGTTGTCGTCTGTGGCATCGGGCTCTGGGCTACTTTCGTCGGTATGTGAATCGATGTCTGCGTCTGAGGAGGGAGGAGAGTGGGACGTTTCCCCTGCGGAGGAGAGGTCAGGGAAGGGGATGTTGAGGTCTAGTTTCTTGTTTACGGGTTGGGATAGTGAGGGTGTTGGCATTGGGGTTCCGTGCGCTGTTCGAGGAGTGGGTGTTGTGAGAGGCGGTAGGTATCGTCTTGTGACGCTCCAGTGGCTACTTGAAGTTCGCAAGGGAGGTCTAACCCCTTTCCTAGTGTCATCTTCTTCTGGCTCGTTGTTTAGTGGTATTAAAGCTTGGACACTGCCGCCGCTATCTCGTCTCGTTCTTGCGGTCCTCTTGACGGGGCTTCTGAAGCTTCCTGTTGTCATCCGTCTGAGGTCGACTTGACTTGGACTGAACACAACTCTTGCTCGTAGTCTCTGTACTGCAGCATCGAGTTCCAGCTCAACAGCACAGTGATTCCTTATCCTGCTAAGCTTCGGCCACGTAGCCCTTTCCCCACAAAGACAAGCCTGGAGCATGAAATCTGTAGTGGGATTCTTGAGCATCCTCGGAAAGTCTTTGTATTCAATCTCTGGGAGGATCGTGATGTCGCCTGAGTACTTCTGGCTCAACACTGATCTGGCTTTAGTGACTAGATTGGGAAAGATGCCTAACTCGGCAAGGACCTGCATTCGATGAAGAGCCTCGTCTTTTGCCAAGTTTGTCAATGTATAGACCCAGCCTGGTCCAGAACTTCCCTCCGAATTGGCGTTTTTGGTGATAGAAATGTCATTCTTGACCAGAAACGGAACGACGTGCGGATTCACCTGTGAGACAATGAAATGATTGACGTTGAACATCTCTGCCAATCGAGTCATGGGGAGATCGTTGTCCACACTCCCATCAATCCATTTTTGCGGTGTCGGATTCCAAGGACTATTCTCGCCGGTAATAGGATTCTTGACCAGTAATTGAGCTGCTGAGAAAAGGACAGGTACAGAGCAAGAAGCTGCAACAGCCGACCAGATCATGACATTTGGCGAAGTGACATAGTTGAGCAGCCGAGGGAGTTCGTAGACCGATGCAGACGAAACACAGATATTGAGAATCCTTCTGGTACGGTTGTATGCCTCCTGGAAAGTCATGTCGCCCAGCAGTTCCTGCATAACCCTCGTCAGGTGCTTGATATCGATCCAGGCTCCTTGGGTCAACAACCGTCTGACACGCTCCAGGATACCGTCTTCATTCCCATCCTCTTCGAAGACAGCCAGATCACCATGAGGAAAAGCCTTCAAGACCTCTGGAATCTCTTCATCAATCCGCGTGCAGAGAACAGCACAGACGATACTGCCTGCAGACGCCCCGGAAATGATCCGTGGCAAGAGCTTCGCTTCGAAAAGGGCCTTCAGAACCCCAACATGGTTCATTCCAAACGTAGCACCTCCACTAAGCAACAGAGCACTCCTCCCAAACGCCTGCCTTGCATGAACCACCTGCTCAAGTATATCCTTGGTCTCTAACCCATCCGGCAGACTAATCTTGCTCTTCTCCACCAGCGAGCGTATCGTGTCAAGCGTGGAGTCGATGTACCGCTCAATAAGATCCTTCGTTCCAATATGCGAATGCTTGTAAAGTCTGATATTGCCCATCCCGCCCAAATCCCTTGCCAGCGCCGTCCGCACGAGATGCAGCATAGCCTTGACGTCGCAGTTGATCCTCGCCTCGTCCAACTGCTTTAGTCTCGTCTCGACAAGTTCCGCATCGAATTCGCAGGACATAGACGTAGAATCGGCTTTCCAGGCTTCGTTGTCGTCGAGGACGTCTAACTCTTTAGCCGCTGCCTTCCACTGATCCATGGTCTCGGCATTCTTCATGCGCAGAGCTAGAATCTGCTTCCTCTCCTCCTTCTTGGCTTTCGCCAATCTCTCTTCTTCCGTCAACCCATCCCGAAGTCCCAGAACGGCGTTATTGACCAAATCCGCACTGCCTCTTAATATCTCCGCGGCAGGACCGAGAATCCCCCACCGACTGGCCCCTGAGAGAGAGGTGCGCCTTGCGAGCCCGGAGTCCTCATTGCAGAGATATGCTCTCACGGGCGCGGAGGGGGGTAGTTGCTTCTGGTGGGCGCCAGTGTTGTAGCAGAGCGGACTGGTCTTCTGGAGGTATTCTAGCAACACCATATCTCGTCTCGCTGGCGCTCCATGAAGCGTGCTCGTTCGGATCGTGGAGAAAGGGGAAGTCAGGTCACGTCAGGACAACTGGTCTGCGACGCACACGGGAGGTTGGGAGTCTTTTAAAGGAGTGAGTGTCGTGGCATGTACGGTTGTTGGGGTTGTTCAGCAGCAGCAGCGGCAGCCACCTCATCGAATTCCCCAGATAAGTCCCGAAAGTAGCGGTCGAGGCGGTGATGTGATGTAAATCGGTAGTGCGGAAATTGGTCCGAGGGCGAGGGAGGAGGGGTGTCACGAGCTGAACTTAAGACCGCCGTCATCAAATGAGAGGCCGGAGATATGCCATCTTGAGTCAAACAGCCACAGCTGACGAGCACATTACTGTGTTCAAGGCACATCGGAGCATCGTGACAAACTTGACATGACTTGGGAGTAGTTGACGTGGGATGTACGAAGCAAGATCGTCCCAGTTCTTCTGTTACACTTCCCACTCCTATCAGCATCCCCTGTCAACTGCATGAAGGCACCCAGAGATGCAGCACATTCATCAGGCTAAAGTCTTCAACCCATCTCGAGCCAATAGAAACCACTTCCCTTCTTCGACATCCCCATCCCGCACAGGAGAAAATACATCCCGTGCATGTTCCTCTTTCCTCTTTGCGGGATCCCCATGGGCAAGAGGGAAATCTGCTCGTCTCAGCTGATACTTGATGGATGGGGAAACGAGTTGGATGTGCTGCGGCGTCCCCATACGGCTGCGGCGCTTATGGCAAGTCTGTCAACCACACGAAGATATTGGCTGAAGAAGACACGAGCTACGAGTAAGACCCTTATTCGAGAAGTTCTTGTCTTGCATATCTGCGGATAGACAGCGGAATATTACAACCCGTACCGCTTTTCACTTGATTCAAACCCTCTTCCATCCAACGTTATTAGTCGCCAAGCTGATGATCACAAGCTTTCGAATCCAAATATACAAGCATCAAAATATGTGAGAAACTAACATCCAGCCCAAGGCTGACACTCACTCTCACTCTCACCCCTTAATGGTATCACGAGGCTGAGGATAGCTTGTGATTACCCTGATAAATGCCTGTTCCGCAGCATCCACTCACTTCACTGCAGTGTGAGATCCCGTCGCGAGTGTGTAACACACCCATCCCCAAGAGCCACCAGGGGGTGCAGGAATTCGTGATACGATGACTTTTGTTGGCAACCTTATTTCTCGCCACAATGCAATTCCGCAATCAATTTCTACAGTGTGAAAGTAGAGAATGCTCTTCATTAACTACGTATCCAGTTTATTAAACTTTACTTAGTTGCGTTGTCAGCTTTTGCGAGTTTTCCAATTTTCGCGGTATCACGAATAGCCGCACCCCCTGGTGAGCCCTTACCTTCACCGTATAGATTTCTAGTCCCTGCATGTGAAAGACACTAGGCAGCAAGTCATGCTCCTGTGTGATGTTCTGAAGGTGTAGGTGTGCGATATGATTTATATAAATTGGATTTGGGATGATTTTCACGGGCTTGTTCTCCTATTACTATTTATCACATGCTGAGGAGTTGTTGGATGGTCAGCTTAGACACACCACCTACACGATGATTGCGAATCTGAGTCAAATTCTCGCTTGCCTTCTCGCGAGTTCATAGTTGTTTATTTCTTTCTGAAAGTAAAAAGTGGAGTATAGCAACAAACCAAATAATTGTAACTAGAGCCAAATGGGTATACGCTTGTTACGAAGAAAACGCCGAGTTCCTCATTGAGGCTTGATGCGTCCAACGCCGAGTTCGTAAATTCATCCCAACACCAAACGAAAGTCGCACAACGTAGCGAAAAGAAACCAAATAAGCATAAGCACATGCGAATGTCTCACTACTCCCCCCTCATTGATCCCTCCACGCTTCTGCTCCTAAGTCTAGTAGAACTTTCCATCTGGTCCCTCGACACCCTCACTCGAAGCCAGATTGCACTGTCTGAAAAGACGCTTCTCTTCGGGGCTGAAAGCACCCACGACAGAGTGCAGAACACCCTGGTTATTGAACAAGACACAATCGCCTTCCTCCCAGTCATGTGGATAAACATGCTGTGGCGAGATAGCAGGACGTTGCAAACGATGCACCAAATCTCGAACTTCTTTCAGATCAGTCATGACCTCTCCATTAGGAAGATGAATGGCTTTGATGGCGCTGGGATGGATCTGAAGAGCGAGGTTGCCGGAGAGGGGGTTTTTCCAGCACATAGGCAGGATCTTGATCGATCTCTCGTCGACGGGAGGGAGGTCTGAGAGAGCGAGCTCGGTTCCATCGGAGACCATTCCGAGGCCATCTGATCGGCTCTTAGCTGGAGACATCCAGATGTACGGGTGAGGAGCGTATTCGACTTTGGCATTTCGGACGAATTCCTTGTCTTCCTCGCTTAGAATGTTGTACATGTTCTGCCCGGAGACGAAAGCTGTCGTTCCAAGTGGAACGTCCATCTCCTCGCCAGTTCCATCGTCGTAGCGGAGAGTCTGGCGTCGACCGGCCGGAACTTTGATGGCGATGAGAGAGGTGACTTTAGGTGGGTTGAGTGCATAGAGTGCTGCGTCGATGTGCCATCGGTAGAAGCGAGTGAAATCCAAGTCATCTTCCTCTGGGATAGGGACTTTGTGGAAGGTCTTGTGGTGGGGGTGAACAAGCTTGATGTTCTTCAAGCCCTCGTACTCATCATAAGATCCATTTCCGATAACTTGGACTTGGGGCTGGTGTGGAATGGTTTTGAGGTCGGGATGAAGGACCGAACGTTTGGCATCCAAAGTCTTGCCATGGCCGTAACTCTCAGAAGTTGGATCGAAGCGTTTGGTGAGTTCGTATTGCGCTTTTGCGGAGAGGGTATGTTGGTTCTTGAGGACGACAACATGAGAGTGGTAGAGTGCGTTGCGAATTATCTGGAAGTCGTGTTCGGAGAGATTCTCTAGGTCGGCATTATTGATTTCAACACCAAAGTCAACTGCGGAAGTTGAGTTGGGTGCTTGGAGAGGGCGAACTTCGAGGGTCTTGACTGCCATGATATCTTTCTTGTATGAAACCTGAGCTTGTCCGAAAGAGGAGTTGTTGTTGATGTATTGTTTGATGAATGTTTTGAGAGAGGGACATCTCGTTACCTTTATATTCTTCAATGCCGGCCGCCACCGAGCCTCAAGATTTGTACCCACAGCTAATGGGAGATTCGCATCTCAGAGACCCGCTGTATCAGCTATCTGCGCGGATTAAAAGCCTATGACATTTGTCTATGAGAAGCTGTAGTGTCGCCGCGGGCCCCGACAGGCATCCAGGGGAGATTCCAGATCTTTGTCGCCAAAGCCCGCCCAGCGGAAGCCGCCGATGTAGAGGATGAGTATTGCAAACTGGGAGGAAAATGTCTTAACGTCGATAGCAAGAGACAAGATGAAGCTCAATGAATTATTCAAGAAAGATTTGACGCATTGAGACATGTTTGACAGATGATATTCAATGTACGAAAGCATGGTATCCAACCGGTCTTTGCCCCTTAGCAAGCCAGATTCAACATTGAGGGTGAAGATAAATTTGGTACTTATCAGAATCAAATTGGGCATTACAATTGATAGTTCTACAATGGAAAAATGTAAATCATATCCAAATTAGTCTTGTCTTGTGTTGATATGTATGGGGTGTGTCAAAAGTTTGAATCCCCAAGTCTCCTCGAAGTTCACGCCCGGCAATTGTAGACCCCTGTCCACGCTACGAAGTTCGGACACCTTTCACGTCCAGCACAGTCGAGGTACGCGGCTGAGGAGCTTCCAGACCAGAATCCCACCACCACACGAAAACTCAACAACCAACAATGCGATTCCTACACTCATTACTCCCTTCCATACTGCTGCTCGGTGCAGGAGTAGCAGATGCAGCTAAATGGGGTTTCGACGAGGCCGTAATCTCGGTCACTGGCAAGGGCGGTGCTGGCAGCGCATTTAAGGACAAGTACGTCTCTTCCCCCAGCTTTGAACTTGATAATTGCTGGACTGAGAAGTGGAATGCGTACTGATTGATTGGGATAGGCTTTCTGATCATGTTCCCCTTGCGAAGCCGGTTACGCTGGGTGCGGCGGATTCGCTGAAGATTGTCTTGTCTGCGACGGAAGATGGGAAGCCGAAGAGACCACATCAGGCATTCCTCCTCCTCAGAGATCAGGATACAGGATTGGAAGCTACATTCCCTTTTGCCGTTAAGGAGAACGGAAAGGGCAAAGTCGATTTTGTATGTATCTCAAATCTACGAGTTAGACGGCCAATTGCTGACGGAGTAACCAGACCCAAAAAGACCTCCCGATCCAGCTCCTCACCTCGACTCAACCCCTCCGAGCTACACTTCTCCTAGCATCCTTCGGTACCGCTCAAGGTTTCGGCAACCATGTGTTCAACTTAGATGTTAAAGTCGATCCTAATGTCCCTCTTCCAAAATACGACGCCCCATTAAGATACGGACAACGAGAGGAGATCAACCACATCTTCAAGGCAGACCCAAAGAGCGGGCCTAAGATCATCTCGATGTTCTTTGTCCTCGCAGTTCTAGCTACATTGCCAGTTCTGTTCGGAGCTGTAAGCGTACCTCCCTGATGGTTGTCTGATTAAGTACTGATAGGATATAGTGGGCATACCTTGGAGCTAACCTCACCCACCTCTCCAAAGCCATTGGAGCCGCTCCAATCTCGCACAGTCTCTTCTTCGGATCGATTCTGTCTATGGAGGGTATTTTCTTCCTCTACTACTACAACTGGACTTTGTTCCAGACGTTACCAGCTGCGGGAGTGGTTAGCTTGGTGGCTTTCCTTAGTGGAAGCAAGGCCTTGTCTGAGGTTCAGAGCCGTCGTTTGGCAGGTGAGAGGTAGACTGAATGTAGTTGTGTGAGGCAATTGCATGTCAAGAGTTCAGATGGAATGGGAGGATAAATAGCATTGGGGCTACCAAAAGTTAGGGATGCGTGTATCAACTGGAATATGTATATGTACAATATCAAAATGTTGAAATGAGCATTTAGGCGGGGACTTCGAGAGGCCATGATCGAGAAATGGATTGTGATGGCTACACGGAGTTCGTTTCGATTTCAATCCGGGTGATGTTGTTTTGACTTTCCCACATCGACTTCGCTTAATTTTCAATTGTTCTCAACTTTGCCAGGGACAATAACAACACATCCTGAGGATATCATTTGTTTTGTATTTTTTGCGACTCGGAGGCTTGGCAAAATACAGAGTCTCTATAGACTGTTTTTGTGATCCATCCGTGCCGTTTTCCCACCACACCCAACGCAACCCAAGCTTCGCTCCATTCATGATCTCATAAGCTCATAACCCCCACCGCCACAATCACCCCAGATCCCCTCCACACGATCCTAATTCATTTTCGCCTTCGAGAAATCCATCTCTGGATGTTCCTTCATAAATTTGTCCAGCATCTGCTTCTTCTTCTCCTCATCACTCGTCGGCAAGCCTGCCTCCTTCTGACGTTGATCATACATCATCTTCTCGACCATACCTCTCGTTTCCCCATCCAGATCACCCAACTTGCTGTTCTCCGGCTGGATCTTGGTGACGTCTATCTTGGGCGCGGTGGTCACGACGTGCTCCCACCATTGCATCTTGTTGACTTTGTCGAGGTGGAGTTCGAGAAGCTTGGTGCCGGAGGGGGAGGAGACGAGCGTCCATGTTGATTCGTCGACGTGGATTTCGTGGGGGAGGTCGCCCTGTAGTTTACGAATCACATCAGCTTGAAATCATCTTCTTCTGCATATAAGAATAAAAATAGCCCTAGGGTTGGGTTGGAGTTAGGGAAGGTAGACGTACACTGATAATAGGATCCTGGCCCTTGATCGCAAGCAGTAACTTCTTCTTCTTGACCTCGACATTCAAATCCCTCGCCTTCAGGTTACCGGGTATCTCTACCGAGATATCTAGATCGCCGATTGTCTGCGTCCATTTGTAGGGGAGAGCGTCTTGTTCTTCTTTCTGTTTCGCGGCCGCGGCTGCTTCTTCCTCTTTGGTTGGTTCTAGAAAGGGTACTTCGTTAGATGATTTGTGCAACAAAATTTTGTGACTAGGGAAATGAGGTAGAGAGTATTATATAACGTAATATTGAACGTACCTTTGTCTGTCATGGTCGCGGCTTTGTTGTTGTGGAATCGATTTGTGGTGGGATATTCTCGAAGCTCAAAGCTCAGGTGAAGCGCGGGGGAGACAAACGGACGAGGCTTTGAAATCGCCTCCTCGATTCTTGGCGCGTCTTTCATAAAACAACAGCCTCGTTGCCTCGACACCACCATTCTCCAATCCACACCCACACCGCTGGATAACGTCCCATCCCGTATCTCCTCAACCCAACTGGAAAGATGCTACGCGCCAGCATGTCCAAAGCTGCGCCCGCCAACGACCCCTCGGATGACATCTGCCCCGTGTGCAAATCGAACCGCTACCTCAACCCCTCCCTCCAATTCCTCATAAACCCAGAATGCTACCACAAGATGTGTTCCACTTGCGTCGATCGAATCTTCACCTCTGGCCCAGCCTCCTGCCCCGTCCCCTACTGCGGGAAAACGCTCCGGAAAAAAGGATTCCACAAAGCGTTCTTCGCGGACCTGCAGATCGAACGGGAGGTAGACATTAGGAAACGAGTCGGCGCCGTGTTCAACAGGCGACAAGATGAGTTCGAGACGCTGCTGGATTGGAACAATTACCTAGAGGAGGTGGAGAGTTTGATTTTTGAGCTGGTGGAGGGGAGTAGAGAGGAGAAGGCTAGGGCAGAAGAGAAACTGAAGAGGTACAAGGAGAGTAATATGGGAGATATTGAGGACAATCGTAAGGCGGGACTGGAGGAGGCGGAGCTGGAGAGGAGGAGGGAGAAGGCGGAGAAGGAGGCGGCGAGGCAGCGACGGCTGGCGGTTGTTAGGGAGGAGGAGGCGGCGAAGAAGGATGTCGAGCAGAGTCGGAGGGAGGTGTTGGAGAGGATGGCTAATACGGATGAGGATGCTAGGGAGATTACTATGCAGGCCCAGAAGGTCATTCTGAAGAAGAGTGGTGCGAGGAGGGAGGCGACACAGAGTTTGGGTGAGAGCAATGGGAGTTTAGGGAGTGGGTTGAGCCTGAGAGGACTGAAGAAGAAAGAGGCGCCTGTGGTGGAGAAGCCGTATGATCCGTTTGGGGGCGTGGATCTTACGCCGTCGAGATATGTGCTTCAGGATGACTATGAGAGTGAGTGGCTATCGAACTGCAAATCGGACCAACGGCATATGGCTGGAGGGTACAGTCTACAAGAGTACTACGCCAGAACGATGTTCGAGGCGTTTTCTGGGCTGGGAGTGTTCATGGAAGATGAAGTTGCCAGCAAGCCGCAACCAGCTGCATCATCTGCTGTGGCTTCGATGGCAGCAGTCCAGGCTTCTGGTGGGAAAGCGAGACTGGAGTCCAAAATGGAACTCGACGATGTTTTTTAGAATGGCATTTGGGCGAGCGATTTTTTGTCTACTGGGAGTTCACAGGCGTTCAAGCATATTTACTGGCGTTCCGCATACATGGGGTGCAAAATTAGGCACACTGAAAGGTCTTTCATTAGACGTTTAATACCAGCTGCCTATTTCTCATCTAGCAGAAAGGGAGCATGTAATACCACATTATGTACCACATTATGCATTTTTGAATGCCAAACCATCCCGTCTCCCATCTCCAAACTTGTGAAAGAAGTAGAAAAACGACTTAGTGACTGATCTCGAAACGCCATGCTATGATTCAGGTCTCGATCAAGAAAGAAAACGTGCCTTTTATCCTCTGCTTAGTCCAATTACTGCTGCCATGCTTGTTGCTGAGCTGGCCGTGGAAATACCGGAACAGTTTCTAGGTTGTCAAGTCCGCCCCCCATTGGCTGCTGATTATGTTGCCATGCTGATCCTGTAGCTGTGTTGACGAACTGACTTTGGCGAAAGGGGTTCGTACTGCCAGTTGGTTGTGGGAGTAGGCCTCCAGTCGTCTGGGGACCTCCGCTCGTTTGGGGCCGTTGACCCAAGTTATTCATAGCAATATTCTTTGCAAATGGATTCGTCCCGGCAGCCATTGGTCGAATTTGTGCAGCAGTTTGTTGTTGCTGGATTTGCTGTTGCTGAAATTGTTGGTCAGGTGGTGGTGAGAAGGGTTGCCCTACGGGAGATATTGACTTGGCGAAAGGGTTGGTAGATTGATGGGTGACGGGTGAAGTGATTGGAGGTGAGGTTTGGAATGATGGATTGGGCATTCCTGTTGGGTTTGCCATCATTGATTGACGGAAGGGATTCGTTTGTTGAGCCCCGGTCTGCATGTTGCCTAACATCTGTTGTTGCGGCATTTGCTGCTGCTGCTGCTGCTGGAAGGATGCAGGGGATTCTTGGGGAATCGAAGACAGGTTTCCAGGTTGGAATGAGGCTTGAGGGGTGTATCCTCCAAATCCAGCACCAGTGAAGGTTGGTTGGACCTGAGGTGGCTGCGGAGCACCTGCAAAACCCGGATTGAAGGGTTGCTGCTGGTTTGGTTGTCCAAACGGATTTGCACCTGGGAATCCAGTTTGCTGCTGCTGCTGAACAAATCCATTCTGTTGAAATTGCTGGGGTTGCTGGGGTTGTACTTGATATGGGGCACCATTATTGAATTGGGGAGCTTGCTGTTGCATTCCTGCTTGGGTTGCCATCGGTTGCTGATTCTGCTCGATAGATTCAAAGAAATCAATCAAATCTGGATCAGGGCCTTTGGCGGGTTGGGCTGGCTTTGGAACAGCTGGTTGGGCATCAGGGAATGCCTTTCCTGCCGCAGCTCGAGACTCTGACTCGCCTTTTGGAGGTGCTGCAAATGGCTTACTCGAGCCGTTAGTTCGGCTCGATTTCGACTCCAGTTCAGCGATGTACTGTCTCCTGTTGACCTCAAAATCCGGATCCATGAGGTAATCCTCAAGTTGTTTTCCAAGGTTCACTGGGGCGTGCTTGAGTTTGGGAACTTCAACCCGAGTCTGATGCTCGTATTGCCGAGCAGTGCTGAGATATTGAACAACAAAATCTGTTTGTTTTGTGAAGTTCTTATAAATCTCCATTGCACGTTCAGCATCTGGTCTAGACATTTCGAAGAAATGGCCTTTCTGGAGTCAGTATAATTTTGAGCCAAATCTTATTCAGAGTTTACCTAGAATATTGATCATAGCTTGGTTCATGACGTGGAACATAGCTAGGAGATCCAGTACTAGCATTCGAAATACTGTAATTGTGATCTCGTTTTCGGGCTCATTATCCAGTACCTAATATTTCTTAGCACATAACTCTCCAGTCTTGAGTCATTCGAACTCACATCGCATTTCAAGAGCGCCGTAATCTGGTGTTGAACAGTCTCCGTCTCGCGTAGAAGTCCCTTGTCCACGGACATCTTCTCTAATCGATTATCTGCCCCTCGAACAAAGTCGGTCTTCGTTTCTCGAAATGCCCTCGCCCTTTCGCTCAGATAGTTCGTGTAATGCCGGATGTTTCGACCCTGGGTTTGGACTTTAACATGCTCTGTCAGCACGGTTTCATTTCAAAAGGTTGCCTGCTATGGCCTATCCCCTTCCATTGCTTCCCTTCGGTCTCCCAGCCCCTAGACTTACCATCAGAGAAGCTGCTTATGGCCAGCATGTTCCTATGCCGTGCAAGATATCCCAGTGTCACATCCGGCGAACCCTCTCTAATCATCAGATGAACTGTGATTAGACTTTTGAATACAACCGTCCATGTCGAATCGCGCAACCGGTTCTGCAACGCCCGGAACACCTCGGCAACTCCTGCTTCCCCGGAATGAGTTGCAATCAGAATATGCTCGATGTATCTATTCGACAGGGAGAGTCAGTGGAGCTTTGGAATGGTAGCTTGCGGAGGGAGCGTACTTCGACTTCGGCGGGGCGGCCTATCCAAGAACATGTCAGAACCAAGCAATAGAAACATGCGCGAGTGCTCTTGAGCTGTCTCCAGAGCATTCTCCAGTATCCCACTCACCTTGATCTTCGTTGCCCCCTTCACCGACTTCTCGAATGAGCTTGCCATCTCGAATCAGCGCCCAAGAAGGGGCTTGCGACAGCCACCTGTCGGGCAACGACCAGCTCCCAGTACCTCGCAGATGGGGTTGTAGAGTAGATAGTAACTTGTTTCGTTTCTGCGGCCTCTGTGATTTATCCGGTATGCTCTGTTCTCACTGTGGGTTGTAGTTGGAGGGGATGTTTGCTTTGGGGGTTTCGAAGTTGCTGGTTGTTCGGGAAGCTTTGTCGCTCGGCATGAGCAGCCCTGGAGCCAGCAATCAATCCAATCTACTCGAAATGATACAGCGGGACTTGTCAACCTTGCGACGATAGCCCTGGCACTAAGGTTTGCTGACAGCTGCAACAATCACTGGCGACCTTATGAATGGCGGGTGCATGATGTGGAATTATCTACGACATATCACAGTTCAACTTCGCATGAGCATGTCCTTCTAGGTCCTTTGTACGGTGGCAACGGCCCGGCTGAGTTGGCCGTAGAGGTGTTGTCAGTTGTTTGCCTGCAGCGTCATGGCCGGCCCGTGATTGGCGAATCTCGTTCTCAGGGCCGGTCAAGGGGGAGGGGCTCAACAGGGTGCCAAGGGGTGTTTGGAGTAAGGAAGTCTAGGTAAAACAGAATAAGACATCCTAGAAACTATAGGTGTGTTTTTAATTGCGGACATAACTCTTGGACGAGCTGGGCAAATCGTCCTAGCCCACCATTATGATCTAACCTAAGAAACACTATCCCCAGTGACTCCGTATCAACATTTCCTCCCGAGTGTATGCCGGGCGAACACTGTTATATAGAGGGTAGCTAGAGACATCTGCAAGTCATAGCCCGACTTGTGCTCCGTCCCTTAGCTGTCCCCACGTGTGTGTTCCTGCTTGAAGCAACACAAGGATTTCCACCATATGCAACGCACTTACCTGCCTGCAGCGCCGCAAGGAGCGATAGAGTGAAGCGATGAAAGAGAAGGACATACAGCGGCGAAGGGTGTGTATAGTTGGCAAACTGGAGGAAATTTGTGATCGGAAAAGGAGGGGGGTGGTTTGTCTACGAAGGGAGCCATGCGCGAAGCCACAGGATAGACCAGCCCATTACACCCTTGGTATGGATGCCTTCCAAGTTTCAAGGTTCAGAGATGCCTTCATCGCGTCCGATAGTTAACAAGATTGGTGTGTCGAACGCTTATATCACTCTTCCCATCTCCTCTCACAACCTGACCGCTGAAGCCCGGTGAAGGGAGAGTCTGAGAAGCTCGAGGAGGAGGAATCGTACTCATAATAACACGCTGGCTTTTCATCATCTGCGAACCAGCATATATTAGCATTTGTAACAAGATAGTAGAGAAGTACCGGTGGACGTTGGGGGGCTTACATGTATAAAACTTGGAAGGATAACGAAGAAAGAGAAAGTTCGAAACGTGAGAAATAGATATAAAGTTTTGACATGACGCTAGCGGCTGAACTTGCCGCTTGCGCTAAGCCGCACTGAGGGAGCTTCAACTCAATTCGATAGCAACGATCCGCATGTTATACTTCCCTCTGTCCGAATGTTGGAGACAACGCCATGATCCGAAGGAGATATGAATTCGCTATTATGTCCTGCGAGCCGTGCCATCAGACTTGGTAGCCAGCGCATACTGCAATCGATACCAGCATGTCGCTGCGCGGCCCTGGGAGGTTCAACATTATCACTGCGAAGATGCTTCCACCCGAGCGGGAAAAGACTGGCAGAACCGTCACCGAAGCCAGAGGGACTGGCTATTGCGGAATCCGGTTTCTGGAAAGAATATAAAGATACATGTAAACACTTCAGCGTCCTAGGCAGGAATGTAAACTGATCAAGCCCTAGTCAAACCCCCTCGTTCAAATCTTGCATGGAGCTTACAGTCATTCGACGAAGGGAAACCGAGGATAACCACGGCTGCTGGATATCTGACAAGTGTGACGACCTTGTCAGACTCTCTAGTCTTTGGGCGAATATCAGGGGTCTTGGCCGGGTCCAACGACGCAACATTGCAAATTATATGTCGAGATCCAGAACTGTGTGCTCAGCTGAAGGGAATACGACTGAACAGTCCCGTCAATGTCACTGGAACTTTAGGTATCAAACATGTCAAAAAGAAAGACCAAGATGGAGCCGCGCCATCTTCAGGCTCCCGTCTGCTTCACGAAGTCGAATTAAGAGCCTCCGCAATATACTGTCTGAACACCGTCGCCGACCCCCATCTTAGTGCGGAACATACGTACTCGCCTTCAAGTAGGCATCTACAGATTCGCTTCGATGCGGATCTAAGAAACCGGCTGGAATTTCGGTCTGCGATTGCAGCATGCATTAGACAGAAATGCTTGCATAAATTTCAAGAAGTCGAGACGCCTATACTATTCAAGTCGACCCCTGAAGGCGCTCGAGAATTCCTTGTTCCAACGAGAAAGGGGGGTTATGCCTATGCACTTCCTCAGAGCCCTCAGCAATACAAGCAAATCTTAATGGCGTCTGGAATCAGGAATTACTTCCAGTTTGCAAAATGTTTTCGCGACGAGGATCTACGAGCTGATAGGCAGCCCGAATTTACGCAGGTACTCAAGTTCTATGTGCAAAGTAATCTGTGAATCTATTTGATGCTAAATACTTGCAGATAGATATGGAAATGGCTTTTGCCAGCGGACATACAGTCATGGCCGTAGTCGAGCGGCTTATAAAGACAGTGCATAATTTCTGCTTGCAGAAATCGCCCGATGGAGTCTCCATTGTCACCACAGCGCTACCGAATGTTCCTTTTTTTCGGATGCAATATAACCATGCCATGTCCAGCCACGGCTCTGACAAGCCTGATCTTCGAATTAACGGCCTAGTTGGTACCAACGCTCCCTCTTCCCACAGCAACAGCTGACCTTTAAGATTCATGACATCGGCCCCGTTGTTCCTGTCCATCTCCGTGGCATGCTGACTTCGATCTCTGACCCGATGATTGAGGCGTTCAAGCTTCGACTGAATGCTCGTCCCAAGGATGTTCAAAAGTTCATAAGAAAATTTATGGACTCCCCAGAAGCCGAGTCGTTCAGAACCAACGTCGACGGCGCACCTGGGATATGTGTATTTGATTCTACGCATCCAATCGAGGGTCTCCAGATTTTCGGTTTCGAAGGAGCAGAGAACTTGAAAAATATCTGGCAACAACATCGTAAATACGAATACGAAGATGAGGCTGCCTTTCAAAGCAGCCAAAAGTTTGAAGATGGTGATCTGGTCATTATTCA
The DNA here is from genome assembly GCA_020746875.1 of Rhexocercosporidium sp. MPI-PUGE-AT-0058. NCBI lineage: Eukaryota > Fungi > Ascomycota > Leotiomycetes > Helotiales > Rhexocercosporidium > Rhexocercosporidium sp. MPI-PUGE-AT-0058. The sequence continues at coordinate 966,837 of JAGTJL010000013.1, read as the reverse complement.
AGCGCGTGAGAACCTACCATTATCTGGGGGATCGACTTCTCTAGGCAGACTCCGCATAGCGATCTACAAAGCCGCCATAGCAGAAAAGCTCATCGAGCCCGATCCTTCCCTTCGCTTCCTCTGGGTTGTGGACTTCCCAATGTTCACTCCCGACAATGCGTCTGATCCGGGGCAGGGCGGAACCGCAGGATTTTCAGCTACTCACCATCCTTTCACTGCTCCCAAATCCGCCGATGATGTCGATCTGCTGTTGACTGACCCCTTAAAAGCCAAAGCCGATCACTACGACCTCGTCGTCAACGGCGTAGAACTTGGGGGAGGAAGTCGCCGTATACATAACGCCGAGATGCAGAGGTTCATCATGAGAGAAATTTTGAAGGTACATTGTCCCAGCCTCTGTCTACTTGCTTGTCTAACTTAAAAATTCCAGATGAGTCTAGAGCGGATGAACGATTTCTCGCACCTTTTCAGTGCCCTCGAATCAGGCTGTCCGCCACATGCCGGTTTCGCAATTGGTTTTGACCGTCTCATCGCTGTTCTCACCGGCCGCGAGTCTGTAAAAGACGTGATTGCATTCCCCAAAAGCTCGAAGGGTGAGGACATGATGGTCAAAAGCCCTTCGGAGATCACGGACATGGAGCTGGCTAGATACCACTTGGCGATCGCACACGACGTTCAAAAGGACGCTGCCCGTGATGTCGTGTTGGAGGCAACTGTATCTGACACATTTCTTGAAGATGCTACTATTGAAGTACCAGCTGCTCAAGAGAGTTTCGTTGGGGAGCCGAATGCCGAGGACGCGGTTGTCGAGAAAGTTATCGCGGAGGATACGATCACAGGCGAGACCATCGTTGAGAAGCGACCAGTCGCAGAAGAAAATTCTGAAGGAGATAACGCCGTTAATATCCTGTTCCCGAAACATTGAACGCAACGATGCTGCAAATGTCCAAGGGAGGGATCTTAACGCTGCGATGAAGACCAGAATTTGTCTGATTAGGAAGCTTTGTGCAACCATATGAGCTTTGATGTTGTAAGATATTTGTTCCAGCATTGCATACACGAGGCGGCGAAGGGGCCAGCATACTGAGCGTTTATTGTATTCATACATACCCCTCTCTTTCAGAATGGTTAAAAGTTGATACAGCATATAGAATTAGAACGGAATGTATCATCCTTGTATAAATACCACTAGGTCGAGTCTTACCGATCTCAGACTTCCATGACAGTTTTAATTCAGAGTCGCAAACTTTGGTGTTCAAGTATTCAAATGATGTATTGCAACTTTTACTGTACGCAGGTATGTAGTATTACAGATTTCCAACCCAGCTCCTGCGCTCACTCACCGTGCTAATGATTCAGATACCTCGAAATCGCCACAAAGCAATACATGCCCAAATCGCAGAATACAAAACCGCGAACACAGAATTTACCAACCGTTCCTCTCCCTCTACTTCCACTTCTCACCAAAAACAAGTACCCAACTCCACGAGATCTATCGCTACCAACTCCATAACTTCACCCTAAAACCACCAATCCACACGCAGGCTCAGTAATTCTTCTCAACCACGTCCTTCAACTCCTCCAAATGGCTCTGCCTCGCCGCCTCCTGATGATCATCGAACTCCTCAACGGCCAAAGAACGATAGTCCCTCGCGCTCGTGTCTTGGACGAACCTCTCCACCCTCTCCTCGCTCGACTTCTTTTTCGTGGAGGAGGAATGTTTGTGCTTGTGGGAGTTTGTTGATGTGCGAGAGGAAGTACCTTTCTGTGAGCCGTTGTGGGCTTTGGTGGAGGAAGACGTCATGATGTTGGGTGGTGCGTGGTGGGTGTAGGAGTTGTGATGGTTTTGAGAAGAGGGTATCGAATGATTGAAAGGGGTTGGCAGCTGTTTCCCAACGCCCGAAAGGCGATTGGATGCGCAATGAACTACGGGGCTCTGGGAGGGGTCGCCAGATGAGAGGAGATAGGTGAGGGAGGGATTGAGAGGTATTGTTGCTTTGGAACCTCTAATCACCAGCACGGGTTAACGCCGCAACACGAAAGAAAGGCAGCGTTTTGAGGCATAGTTACTTGTTTGTCTCTACTGAGAGACAGCCTGTGGATGAAGGTTCCCCGGTACTGGGTGATGTTAAGCTCGGGTGCTTCAGTGTGGTGAGAAGGGACTGAGGGCAGATGATAGGTTGGAGGAGCAAGCCGCCAAGGAAACTGTTCCGGCTGTTTTTGGGGTGAACGGGGAGACTCTTGCTAAGTGAAGCTTGTTAAAAGACAAGTGATATTGAGATGTTTGCCGAGAGATGTGCCGAGTGTGATTCTGTTTTTGAAGATTGGAAGTTGCAGAAGATCAGGCCATGAAAGGGAGTGGCCGAACCTCAAGATCTTATAGCCCGCAAGGGCACCAGCAACACGATGCCAACACAACACAACACAGCAGGGCGACGTGCGACTCCCATAAGGGCGTCTAATTTGACGATATCTTGAGAAGGGCGGTGAGTTATCCATTTGGAATACCCATCAAGCATCCCCCTCTTCGTGGCAACGTGACTTCAGAAGCTCGGCTTTGGGACATATCCCATAGGTCAATTCGGCATACCGAGCCCTGGCTCAGTAGCACGGCGTCTGTCCGTCAAATGACTGTAATCTCTCCAGTTCGCAAACGGCTCTGTACACAACCACAAGGACAGACCAGGGGAATTTCCAAGGTGTCCACCAGCGCGTCGTCGTGTGTGGCTGGTGGTTGCAACTGTCGACGATAAGGGAAGGACTGTAGGAAGAGGGCAATTTGAGGGCGTTGGACCCCGCACTACTCGCATTCGAGGGCGGCGAGCAACAAAATTGACTTGCATTAATATTAATTTTCCCATGTAGTTGCAGTACAGCCCTTCACGATTACTTCAATTTTTGAAGCGTTAGAGGGCCGCAAGAAGAATAGTGTCTTAATATCAGCCCTATCAAGGAGCATTTCCGGTTGTTTGCGGCCCTTCTGGGTCTTCTCCTATAGTCTATTGACAGGGGCCGAGCTTGCCCTAGGAGGGCGACATGCAGGCTGGGAATAGGTCCGATAGAACATATCCGTCCGGGATCCCCAGGATGAAGTTGGTAGGCATTCAGATAAATGGGTTTGATAGACATGACGTTGCCCATCACGGATCCCTTCCGGTTGCCGCGTCCCGGATGTTCCTTCCTGTACAGCACAACAATGTCACGATCCAATCACGGAAGATGGAAATGAGAGCCGCCAACCATTCAAAGGGTGAGATAGTTAACTTTGTACTCAAGTTTCACTGCATGTAGGCAGCAGACATCAGTTGTTCGAAGATGGCTTGAGCGCATTTCGCTGAACATGCCGCTTTCAGAGTGAGATAGATGGGGGAAGAGGGCGGAGTCGATGCTGCGGTCGGTCGCCCTTTGCCTTAGATCTCTGTCTCAGCTTGCCCTAAAATAAGGCGTGCTCGAAGATTGAGCCTTTTTACGCCACAATTAGCGGTCTCTTCGCAGTATCTGTCGATCCTGTTCAGAAACATGTTTCGGCTTGGAAGGGCGACACCAAGAGGACTCGTTGTGATACGATAGCGGTAAGTTTTTGACAGCCTTTCTTGTACGACTGGAATTGCCAGATATTACTAGCATGTACAGTACAGTCAGACGAAGGTGGTTTCTAAGCGATTGTCCTATTATATTGACTACGCAATGCCGATGGCCCCGCAGATGTTTGATGGTCTTCAGATCTGCTGAGAGTTGCATTCACCCCAACCCCGAGATTTAAGCGAAAATTGAAAACAACGTCGAGGAAATGCAAGTACGTTTGCACTTCTATCACATTTGCAAAGTATTCTTAAGTTACCGAACGTTCTCCTGCGTCGCAGCTAATATTTGATCGTATTCCTTCCAATCGGGAACAATCCTACAATCTGTATTCCCCGTTCTCGTACCAGGTACTGAACACGCTGAGCCTCAATCTGGAGACAACTCCGATCGTAGAGAGGTAAGCGGTTATTCAAAGCGCCGTTACATCCGTCTTCATATCATGACCATCAGGATATTTTTGATTAAGAGTGAAATAAAAAGAGACTAGGTGCTTCGGAGAATACAAAAGGCTCTCGATAAATCTCGCTTCCACCCGGATTGCTTCCTTGAATCGTCACTTCAAGTGCCACAGAAATGACAAGACTGGTTACCTAGACTACTTCTCAGAATATAACTTAATCTTCTAACTATTATCAAATAGAAAACTCGAGAATTAAATTTTCAAAAATCGCCTTTTGCCGCGACAACGATTCGAGACACAGTCGGTCTAATTTCGGAATGAGCCTGTGCCGATTTGGTTCTATATCTTTATACGCCACTTGTTGGAAGAGTGCGAGCTTCATTGATATCATTTTAACATAGAGTAACCTAGCACTTCTTGACCTTGTTCAAAAAGTTTACAAGTCGCAGATGCGAAAATTAAGGTAATTTAGAGTAGCTGTTCAGCATTTGAGCACATGCCCATCCACATCTTGATCGCCGAACACTTTCAACAAGTCCATTGCCTCGTAGTTCTGTCAAGCATCAAAACCGTCTTCTCCCATTTTGGCGTGTCGGGTCAAAACCGGACTTCGTGCTTACGGCATAATCTCCACAGCCGCATTCTAAGACTCTGACTTTTCCAGTCCTCTAAAACTACAGTGGAATCCCGAGACCTTGGTTCGTGGATCGTGACAGGCATTGTAAGCATATATGATACATTCGACCTGCCGACCGCTCTGGCTGTCCGATTATGGTACAGATCACCAGACACGGAATGTGCCTGATTGTAATTGTGTGGAAAGAGAAAAGGATGTATGGGCGCCTCGTATTCTGATCTTGCATCGCACTTGGGCATCAAGATCCATTCATGCGATTGCTAGATTGGGATTAACTCCGTCGTAAAAAATCACAGTGAGTTGATTAAAGGTAGTGTAACAGTGAAGTTCGAAACTCAAGCACTGATAATTTTAAAATCAGAAACGTGTTATTGCACCAGGGGGTTCTAGCAACTAGCATGGACACTCCTAGGTACTCAAGTAAACGCCAGATCTATAATTAATGATAACTCTCAGCCTGAGTGTTTCTCGCTAAGCGACTACCAGTAATTTCTATGTCTAGACTTCCCAAGTCTCCAAGACATTGCCAGCCAGAGCTTCACCACCGTGAACATACCCGTAAGCATTATGATCCTAGTGGCCATGTATATCGACCACATCCTCAGGCGATATTCCCGCACGTCTCAGGGCTCCCGGATCATAAGGCGATGGCCAAAAATCACCTGATCGTCCATGGGCCGCCGGTTCCACTCCTGGCAGCACAGGAGATCCGCCCTGAGCTGGGAACATATTCAGTCCCGATGGCCAAATCGTCGAGAGCAGTGGAATTGACGCTGAGCTGCACTTCGGGCTCAAGTGGCTGATCGTACAAAGTAGTCAAGGCCGCAATGAGCTCCCCTCGCAGACTCACAAGCCATGGATGCACAGCCGAAAGATAATCATGGATTGTGACAAAGCCCTGCCCGTCTCTCGCCGGAGTGGCGGTGAAGCTCGCCTGCTTGACTCTTGGGCGCGATTCACCATAACACTTCACCAGCTGCATCTCGCCTTCGTCAACGTTCGGATCCCAGTCTGGGAATGCCCTCAACTCCACATCTGGTCCATTATCGTCGGCGTGCGGATCGGAATGCTGAGCGTGTCGTTCCAGCCAGTTGTCTTCCCATAGCTCAAGCTCCGTGGCGCGGACGGTAATTGATGAGATTTTAGGCTCGGTCAGGCTAGAGTTTGCAAGAGAGTGATATTGGCTGGTCGTGGCACTGTAGTATGGCTCAGGTGCAGCCGGACCTTGCTTGATGAGGATTGCGGTGTTATCGAGAGGACCATCAAGTGGCCAGATGAAGCCTAACTTTCCTGGTAGTTCTTGGATGTGACTTTGCACGTCCCTGAGCTCTTGAATGGTTGGGTGATTTGGGGGCTGCTGCTGACTTCCTGCCGCAGGGGCAGCTGACAGATATGACATTTCGAAGCGAGGTGACAAGAAAAAGTTGAGGACCAATGGTGAGAATGATGCACGGTAAAGTAGATGTGATCAACTGCAGGTGAATGAATCGAGTCGAGTCCAGCAAGCGGATACGAGGAGCAGGACCAGATCTTTAACGGACGAAATCACGGCTGATGTACTATCAGCGCCGCAAAAGAGATTGGCTGTAAAGTATCTACGGATTACTGCATGTGTGGACAAGGATTTCCATTCTCATATTACACCTACCAGGTAGCCAACAATATTACCCGCTAGGGCAGAGTAGACGCGCCAGATCTTGCTCCCGTCTCCGCCCCCACCTGCCATTCAACGTCCCGATCGCGATCCGCTCCCGTCTTGGCAGCTTGTTTATACCTTAACCGAGTCAGCCGAGGCTTATAAGTAACAACACCTCGTCAGACAAGGGCCGCTTGGATACACCTTTCCAACTTTCTACAAATTGGCACATGCTTCTCCGGGGAATATTTCCTTGCCAACTTGTCAAGTATGATATCGAGATTCGTAGTAGAGTTCCAAGGGGTGATGATCGTGAAGGAAGGCTCACCACGATGTACTTTGACCGAATTACCTCACGTTCGAGGCCAATCAAGAATCCGAAACCGACTTAATTAATGGGCATTACGATGAATACACTTTGCGCAACTGCCGCTGTGGTTCCTCATCTGGAAGCTCGATACAATGTCTTGGAATAGGTTCATTATGTATAATTTATTGAAAACGGTACGTCTCCGAACTCAAATGGTCAAACCTCCCCGAGCTAGGATTATTGTGACTTTCTAGTTGCCGCTGCAGCGGCAGCAGAAGAACAATAAGCTGCCTGATACTCGATCACTGTACTCGCAGAAACTGTCCCACACGCTCCATTCGAGCAGTCACGAATCCCAAAGCCAAAGTTTGCAGAAGGATCAGGTGTCGCACATCCAAGACTAAAGTACTGAGCGATACCATTGCCGAAACATGTCTGCCCACATGATGGCAAGGCTGCGATGCCTATTGCAGTTGTTTTCACCTTCACGGTCGCGGCAGCGGAAGAACAGTATACTGACTGGAAAGCAATAACGGTACTTGCAACAACAGTTCCACATGCACCGTTTGAGCTGTCGCGAATACCGAAGCCAAAGTTGACATTCCTACAGAGGCAAGACGGGTCTAGGGATGTGCAAACGAGGGTCGAGTATTGAGCAATCACGTTATTGAAACAGGTCTAGCCACATGAAAGAAGAGCAGTGATAGCTGTGATCACAGGTCTGGCGCTTGAAGCCGTCTTCGAGGCTGTGGTCGGCTTGGAGGTGCTCGAGATAGCTTTGGAAGTGCTTGCTCCTGACTTTATTGTAGGTTCACTACTGGTAGTCGTGATGACGGACCCTATTGTGGATGAGGGTTTGCTCGTGGTGGTCAGGGACTTCGTACTTGACGAACTTGCTACAGCACCACAATTTCCCCATGATGGTTGGCTGCAACATGCTGTCAGTAACGAGTCGATATAAGGTGGAGAGATAATCATCTTACCAGCCCATCCCGCAGTCCGAAGGTAGAGATCCACAGGCATTGTCCTTGTTGCAGCACTCTCCAAATCTTTCACTACAGGTAAAGCTATCCGCTTCCCACAAGTCCCGTCGGTAGTGTTACCCACCAAGCCTAGCCATGGTAGTGGCATGGAGGGAATCACTGGCCAAGTGCAGTTTCCCGTCTGACATACTGATTTTTCGTAAAAGGAGGAGCCGGTACCGCACTTTCCGCTGGTGTTGCAATAGTCTCCCCATTTGTCAGCACACTGCTGGCAGGCAATGTCAGCCATGCAGGTTTGATACAGTTTAAGAAGAGTGTGTACGCATGGTGGAGAGGAAAGAAGCGTGCACTTCACGTACCAGTCGATCGCCATGTTGTGTACGGCATGTCCTATCTATGCTATGGACACTGTCACCGGCGCATGTTCCGCCCCAGCAAGTCCCTGGCTCACAATCCGATCTGAAAACAGACACAATTTAGACTTTACACATAACGAACAGCCCTCTGCTCTGACTTACATTGAGTTTCCGCAAGTCCAATTGACGGAGTTGCAGCACTGCCCAATGGAATTGCCAATAGATGAGGCACTTTTGTGTAGTGGACCGCAAAGACTGTCAGCTGTTAGCACCGGCTCAATATGTGGAATCGACGTACGCAATCAGACAACTGAAGGCGTTCTTGGCACGATACTCACAAACCGCCGTGCGGTAGATCTGCTTGGCTTGGTATTACTGCAATCCGGTAATATCATTGAGTTCAGAATGGAGAACTTCTCCACTGTAGTGCCATAACTTATAAGCAGCAGAGAGCAGTTGTAATAGTTGACTCGATCAGTTGTGGAAGCAGTAGACAGGCAGTTGACCATTCCTGCTGTGATATTTTCACTTCTGATCGCATTGGTGTTTTAAACTAAAGTTGGTGTGTCTGTTGCCGGAGCGGACGAAGCCAAGGATGTAGCTGTCTGACTGGAGGTGGCCGAGCTCTTTTTGCTAGAGGTAACCAAGATTCCACTGGAAGTTCCCGATCTCAGAGACGAGGTTGAGGTCGAGGAAGTCGTGACACTGATCGAAGTCAATTGGTGACGCTGCAGGGTTGTCTATTTCACGGCCTGGCAGACATCGCCTGTTTTAGCTATATAGCTGCAGAGCGCGAGAAAAGGAACTATTAAAGACTTCATTGTTGTGTTCGAAATCGTGACAGCAGCAGATTCGGCCGGTAATTAACTTATGCTGACAATATATTAGGCCAATTGCGGTGGTATCAACAAAAAAGCAAAGTGGGGTAGTCACCAACAATGGTATGTTGTGGAGACTAGGCCCGAAGATCTAATAGGGCGTCCACCTTGTTCCTCTTCTAAGCTTTTCTATGTTTAGCATTTAAGTAGAGATGGGTAGGTGTATATACACCTCGGGCAAGAGTTTTTCTTTATTGGAAAGGTAGATATAGCCAGTTGTAAATTAGATGAATTGTTTCTTGGTAGTACTTAAAGGCGGTAATTGTATCATCTGAAGTCCAGATATTGAGCAGCCAGCCCAGGTGTTCTCATAGTACAGTCGCTAAATCGGCCTGGGTGAGGGTTGCGAGACAGTTCTCTGAATATCAGTGTACCGTATCCATTCTGGATTACTGAGAGCAGAGAGCATGAATCCTAGGAAAGGGGTGAGACCTGCAATGGATTTTTGAAAGTCCGCGATGTTGGGCTCGACAATTTGTTAGTGCTGCGTTATGGCAATACTCAGGGCACCAGTGGGGTTACGAACCTGGGTTCAGATGTCCGTACGTTCGCTTAGGTCAGGACCATCACTTTTTTAATGATTTACTTCACGTAGAAAGCCTTACATCTCCACGATTATTACACTTAATTCCTCACCTTTAATTCAAGTAGTATCTTTTATAAAAGAGCCTTTTCGTACTTTTCAGCCTGTAGCGCACGGACTTTTGAACACCAGTTCGATACTTGTCGCATGCCGGTCGCTCACAGTGAGGCGTGCCCCACAAAGCGAGAGTCGATGAGCTTCAGCAGCCAGCCACTAGCTTGGTAATACTTATATATAACAAAATAAGGCCTGCCAGCCAATCAAGTTGCTAAAGCAACATTCTTTGATGGTCTAACGGTCATGATTTCCGCTTGTCATTCCAGACAAGTCGCGGGAGATCGGGGTTCGACTCCCCGTCAGAGAGCTTCTCTTGAGTTCATGTCCCCGAGTTTCTCGGATACAAATCTTCATTTCTTTTTGCAAATTTTTTCTCTTCCTTTTGTTTCAGTGATGTAGCGTCGGGTGGTTGAGTGATTAATACCATGGTCCTTCAGGGCTGTTTCCTCCGTCTTTTGCCTTTCTTCTGGTTCCCGGATGCCGAAATGTGGGACTTCAGTGGACTCTTTTAGCGAGCCTGGGCGGCCACCAGCCAGCTATGTTGGACAGGAGCTAGAAAAGGCGCGGAGCTAAAGAAACAATATCAAGATGTCTTTAAAAATTTCAATTCCAGGCCGTCTCCAGCTCATTTTGCAAGTTATCATCGACAGGCTAGTAAATCTCAGATATCGTTCTGTTGGTATCATGTGCTTGCTCATCGAGGGTGCTTTCTAAAGTTTTGCTTCGCTCAAGTCACCGCTCCAACAATTTTCCCCAATCCGGGAAACTGTACAATATTATATAATACTGGCTTTGCGAATTATCGGAGTTGAAATAGCATAAACTGCGAGAAGTTTACCATCAATCCATCTCCAATTACTGGATTTCCAGTTCTGCAATTTTACATTTGCCGCATCGCGAGTTAGTGACTAAATACAGTGTAAACACACCACTCTCCCGACAAGTAGACCTACTATTAGGTGGCTCAAATGCACCAAATCGATCGACTACGTTGCTGAGGCGAAAAAAAATTCCGCTCATTAAGATAGACAATAAACTATCGTCAACGATTAGGTAAAATAAAGGCTATAGCGGAACATTTAAATGAACATCTATGGAAGCCTCCTGTCACCTCGTAAATGACGTGTTGTTCATATGGAAAATATGGAAACGCGGAGATTTAAAGCCGAGGATATAATAAATTCCAAAAGATTCGCCCGGTGTCGATCAAGGGCGGCAGACACCGAGAAATGTGACTTCCATCTTTGACTGCTCTTTCAAGCGAATCAGGTCAGTGCTTCCAACACACATGCACGGCTAGTATTTAGTCTTTCCCGTAATTTCTCTCTGGCATTACCGTAGATTCAAAATCGGAAGGGTTGACATCGTATGCTATCAGAATGGTTATCTTAACTTGTACCCAATTTACATATCCAATCATTACCCGGTATCATCAGCATCAATATCGTCATCAATGCCATCAACGCTGAATACATATTAGCATTGCAAGCCTAACCTTCTCGCCCTGCTCGAACATGCCAGCCAAGCTTTGACTCTGCATAAGGGAAAAAGTTGACGTCTTCACTTCGCTCATCATAGTTAAAGCTTCACAGGAGCTCCTCTCTGACATCTTCTACATCAAGTCCCAACCGTTCTTCACTTTTCAATCCCGGATTCCTGCTATCTTCTACGCATGCCGATCATATCGCAGGATCGCTTTACGGTCTCACCCTCTTCGATTGGCCGGGGGCTAGTTTGGACCATTCTTTACCGCACCATTTCCTTTCAATGCTGAGAGAGATGTTCTGTTCTTGGCCAAAATGGACATGGCGTTTGCCTTTGGTATGAACTACTCATCCGACTTCAGATCCGTACGTCAAGTTGTGATCGAGCCTGGACACTTGGACGACTGCAGCTCGATAGTTCGCACAATGATCTCTTTGTTCTAGTTTGGAAACCGGATTGAGAAGATCACGTTATACCGAAGGACGAGAAGAATTATGTCTGGCAGAAGATCTGGAGGAGCATGGAGGATTATTTGTTGGCGAATTTGAAGTACTCTGTTGAGCTGCTATAACATACGCGTGATGATAATGAACTTCAAAGATGAATTCTCGGAGGACGGGACGTGCAGATTGATGGAGAAGAAATTCTGTGTGGTGAGTCACACCGACCCCGAGGCAAATTTGAGTCCAGATGTTAGAAGCTACAGACATAAGGTTCTAAAGTCTAATGATCCTGAGATCAGTCGGTGACGGCTTAATCTTTGGGTTCAGTTATTCATTCGAGATATAAAAAAGACCTCTGTGCCCTTCTTAGGCTGGGATTTATATGAAAAGCCCAATGAGAACACAGTCAGCGTCCAGTACTCGAAATAGTGGGAGGACCCTAAAACTACATTCACGACGGAAGCGGAGTTGAGGGCGAAATTTGCTTGGATAATACTGGTGATACTTGGCTAAAATCATGCGGGAGTTTTTTCTATGGAAGCTGAATTTCATGCTGTGGATTCTTTTTTTACTTTTGGAAACAAAAGAATTGTACAAATGAAATCTGCTTTGATTTCTTCTTCGTTGGGTGCAAAGACGCATGGACCTGTGATACCAAGCCCACGAATCAGGTTGCCACTCGTGAATAGCACACCTTTTTCCATTTCTGCTTATCGTACGTATTATGTGTGCTTTGAAGTCCTACCAAAAGATTATAAGGTACCCTGGGAGATTGTTTCCATGAGCAAACTTTGTGAAGCCAAGCTCAGCGACGACAGCCACAGTGGACCACAATCTCTACACTCGCTTTGCAGCAGTGATTTTGACTCAGAGCAATGAGTTATTATTTCAAATCAATGTATTATGTGCTGGTGGCTCAACATTCAGCGGAAATTTGCTTCCGAGTCGATGTCTGAAGTATCCACCCAGCACGGTTCATGTTCGACTCATAACCAACTCACTTCGCTACTTCTGAAGCAGGGTACAATACGACGGTTTCTTAAAATGCCAAAGTAATGCCAGAACTCGTTTATGATGTCACAGGAGTCGGGAAAGCGGAATCAATCATCGTTTGGAAGCTTCTGTGCAGATGCAGAAGGCGGATGAGTGTTGAACGACTCGCTTACTTCGTAGATAGTAAACAGTTCGATAGGTGGATGCAGCTTCCAAAAATGCTTGTTAATTGTAGGTGCAGATACCTTAATCTTCCCAACCACCAGTTGATTTCAATAACATAGACGTTTATTTCTAATCAATAGAGTGCCTAAAATATACATATCATTGCAAGTCCATCGTGGTGATCTTACATTCGCCCGTCTGAACAAGCGAAACAGCCTCCCCTTCCATCAAACCTAGCACCAAGCAAGTTCCCACATGTTGATAGCAATCACCATCCACCTTTCTTAGCACAACTGGAATGCCAGAACCTCGTAATATACAGACCTGATCTCCCTCAATGGACTTGATAGGGCACAAACCAAAATACCCACGCTCCGATTCGAAAAACCTCCATCGTTTCCGCAGCACGACAAAAGCAGAAATAACGGCTCCGCTGAGCTCTGCACGAAACTCCACCTGCTCAGGTGCCGAGCTCGTGAAAAACCCTTCCTTCCAATCATGCTCAGGACCGCTGTATGCAGGGCAGAAAGTTCGCAGGAACAACTCGCTGAAAGATGACCAGTCGAGGCCTATGGTCGATAGATTTATTGATCCGGTATTTACCATTTCGGGGGAGAGGATGAACTCAAGGAAATGCAATGCGAAGAATAGACGATCTTCGTCCGTCGCTGCATTACCGTGGTTCAGCTGGACAGTCTTGAGAATGACATGCAGCGGCTCGAAACCCAACGCCCTATATAGCGTGTTCCGAGATACAAAATCTTTGAAGTAAGCGAGCATGGAACCGTCCCACCACGTCTCTTCCGATGGAGCTTGAGAGACATGCACGATGCGATCGACTTGTACACCTGTCACCGTCAATCTGCCTTGAGACACAGATGCAATTTCTGTTTCTGGGCCGAAAACCTTCGCATCAGCGTCAGCATCAACAAATTTCCCGGCAAGTCCTTTTTCTGATTCCTCTGGGAAATTGGGAGCCCAGGAGGGCAGATTCAATGTATTTTCGTAGAGCCCAATCCCGCAATAGTGCAAGATGAAGAGTTCGTGTTTCTCCAAGTATCCACTATTGATCTCAATCTCAATTCGGTATTTTCGCCAGAAGTTGAGGAATGAGGCAACGTAGTCGCTATATACACGGCTCGGTGGAGTAGAAGGGTCATAGTCTGGCACTAAGTCTATTCCAGAGAGCGCTAAGAGACCATATATATGATCTTTTGGGTCCGTAGACTTGAAATGAGTACCGAAGAATGCTACCATCCAGCCAGAGAGCTGGTGGACGACCGCATCATCTATCTCGAAGAAGGATCGGACGCGTACTCTACCGGCATGTATCCGCTGTGCTATAGACCAGTTCCAGAAGTCCCCACCGATGACAGACAATACGTCTTTGTGAATAAAAGCTGGTGCCCGGAAGGACGGCATCATCACTGCCCGTTGTGCAGCGCGAAGAGCTTCCCAGGCTTGTTCCAGCTTGGCGTAATCCAGGTGTCTGTTAACGGTAAAGAATACAAGTCTCTTAGCGAGAGCCATCTCCTGAAAGATCCAGACTCGTGTCCAGTAAGGTTGGGCGAAAATGTTGAATGTCGCTTCCCAGCTCTTGTTTGGTATTCTTGTATCACTCGCCTCGTCCTCGATGTCTCGGACACAAAGACGTTCGTGGTTCATCATCCAGTCAAGCCCATGTAATGATTCGTCCTCGAAGTGAGAGCCTTCAGTCTCTGTTGCGATCAATTCAAGTGTTTCGAGTCCAAGTATCATTTCCGGCTCCCCCTGGCCAAGCCACGCGAGAACGACATCTGCGCCGCGGTAGATGGAGGCCATCAATTGTACCTGAGCATTCCTCTCCTCAATATCTTGTTGATTTATGGAGATCGCATCTACCCAGATACGAAACTTGCTCGGGTCTCGGTCGGGGAACAAATCACTCCAAGTGCCCTGAACATAGCGAAGGGCATTGGCGAGATTCGTTGTAGCGGCAAATACTTCCCCGTTAACTAGGATGTCTTCCGTCTTGAGAGCATCTCCCCAGACATATGACAATGCTGCGTAGTGAGGTTTGGTTTGCAAGGAAACCAGCGAAAGGCTGCAGGAAACTTTCCCATTCTCGACTGAAATGATCTCCAATAGCCGGATCTCCTGCTGGGAAATATTCAGTCTCTGGTAGAGTGATGGTGCATTCATTTTAACATGTATAAAAGGTGGATCCTGAGAATAAATAGGGACTTAAGGGAAACCATGCACCGTCGGTTTCGTTGCACAGTGCCAGATCTTAGGAGGGCATTCAAATGTAAGAGGGGTTGTGGCGCATCCTGCTTCACGTGTTAATCGGCGATTGGCTGCCTTTTCACAAGCAACACAGGAGACCAAGTAAGAGGTCGTCTTTGTCTTTAGCTCCGAGGTAGGGTGCGTTCAAAATACATCACTTCTCACGAAGAAGAAGACTTGGAGAAAGGAGGTTACGAGGAGGAGACTGAGAGAAATGACTTTCGAATCTAGTGTCGGGGCCACATGGCAATGAGTAGCTTTTCCGAGGTCTCAGTGTCAGCGTTATAGACCCCTAATTGCAACATATAGTAAACATGCGCTCTCACTAGAACCATAAAAGGAGCACAAAGTAAGCTGGCAATTTTAAGTGAGCCGAAATCGTAGCTGTCACTTTCACAAATTCAAACGTAGTCACGGACATCATACTCATGACCAACTCTAAAGACAGGTCACAAGCAAATTTTGAGATTCCTACGACATGTATCAGAGCAAGTGATAGTGATATATGACGTCCATTGATTCATCTCTCATCTCATCTGTCACTGGTATAAAACTAAATACAACCAAAACATCCCCACACACCTCCATCACAGTACATACTCCTTAGCCTCGCTACACCTAAGTAGAGCGTGCATCAAAGCAAAGACTAAGGTAGGCTATCTAGACTCTAACCGGGGCCTCAGTAACACCAGTTACCTTCTTATCGTCATAGTTGCGCTCACTCTCGATATCGCTAGAGACTGGGTGCGCATCATCCTCAAGGAAGAAGTCCTCGCTGTCAAGATGTCGGAAAAGGAAGTAGAAGATTGGCGCAGCGATGAAACCGATAACTGATGGAGCCGCGAAGCACCAGATCAGATATGGATCTTGGATAGCGTTGGCTGTGGCGAGGGAGATGGCGGTGGAGATAGCGGTCATGAACAAGGAGAGCGACATGACGAATCCCTTCATGTGTTCTGGAGCGCGAGAATAGGCGAGCCCGTAGGCGGTAACGTTGATGAAGACTTCGGAACAAGCGGTGACGGCAGTTGGGATAGCGTAAAGCCAGAGCGAGAGAGGAGACACAAGAGGCTCGATCTCGCAAGTGCTTGCATCGTATCCGCAGGGAGATGTCTCGTAGATCTTGTACTGGATGACGGCATATGCGGAGGCTCCGATAGATGCGATGAGGAAACCGAAGGTCATGCGGGAGATAGGTCCAAAGCGGATACCCATCTTTCGAAGACCTGGATAGACCAAGTGGTTCATAATCGGGATGAGAACCTTTTTAATAGTTAGCAAATGCTATATTGGGGATGTTTTGAGAAGAAGATAAGACACGTCTCCAGAGATCTCGAGACATTCGAAAGGGAAGTTCTGGGCTACCCCAATACCTACAATAATGGCAAGTGGGTTCAAGTTGTCAAGGACATCATTGGGAACCCCGTTGTTAGTCAAAGAAGCCGATTGGGCGTTTGCAGCAGCACCGAGTCCACCGTCGTTGATTTGCTGGATTGGGAAGAAGAGAAAGATAGCGCAAGCAGCCATGGTTCGGCGAACATCGTCAACAAAGCGATCATCGAATCGGTAAACTTTCGAGTCACCAGAAGCAGCGAGCACGGAAGGCTTGACACGGTCCCAGTATCCCTTGCGTCCAATTCCCCGGATGCCCGCCTTTCGGAGAGCGAGGTAGTTGACGTAGACGAAATCCTCCAAAGCAGTTCCTCCGGGTGGCTTCTTGACGAGCGCCTTGTTGACCCAGATCAAGAAGACTGGCAGCATGAAGTAGATTATACCTGGGACAAGATAAGCAGCCCAGAAGCCGACGAATTTTGCGAGGTAAGCGGTCGCAACGCCGATAAATGCACCAATGTTAATGAGCAGGTAAAACCAGAGCATGATAGACTCTGAAGTGGCTTCGGGATCCACAATAGCCTTGGAACCATCCTTGCGCACAACGACGTGATGCTTCCTGTGGGGGCTCTGGTCGAGAACGGTGGGGGCGATATTGGGCTTGAAGAGTGCTGCACCGATAGCAAGCATGTAAAGACTGAGGGCGAATGGTCCGATGGCAGTACCATTCTTGATGAGCTTGGGAATGGCAGCGATGATCATGATGACATGTGCGACACCGCAGATCGCGACACCAATACAAATGGTCTTGAAACGACCCAAGTGCTTGTCAGCGAGCCATCCACCGAAAATTGGCAGACCGTAGGCAAGGAAAGTAAAGGCATCAGTCATGGCAGAGGCGATAACCGTTCCTTTTCCAAGTGCACCGGCACTTGCGTTGGGTGGAGAGCGACCCGTAACGGCTCCTGCACCGTTTCCGTTTATCTAGTTGTGGTTAGAATTTGTTTGGAGATACCAGGGTTTAGGCTTCTCTTACAGGCAATTTACCACGAATGAAGTTCTTGAAGACTTGTTTACATCCATAGTATGAAGCTCGCTCCGCAAACTCGACACCGCAAAGGAGATAAGCAGTCCAGGGTAGCTTTCCGGCGATTCTGGGAAGAGTCGCCATTTCCTCCTCCGTGGGAATGACATGACCATTCTCATATGTTCCTGAAGAGATGATCTCTCCTGTAGGGTGTATTGAGACATGGTGCTTGTCGTCAAGTCCAGCAACGACCTGACTCGGAGCCGAGGTGAATGTGTCGTCCATGATACCGTCCTCTGTTTTGAAGTTCAGTAAGTAAGTAAGTACATGAAGATGTTCGGTGTAACGTACTCATGATTGCGATTGTGGGGTTGATGATCGGGGTCTGGTAGACTTCACAGATGGCAACGACCTGAGGATTCGACGCAGCGAGGGGAGCTCCCCTCATATAGCCGTCCCTCGACCATGGGAATACGATCTTTGGTGATCCCATGCCGCCAAGTACAGTCGAGGTAACAATCACTGAACTCTAACGGGCAGGAGCATGAGGGATTGCTGGGGGTGATTGTGGCACGGTCAATGGTTGGCTCGTAAGACCGTGGGTTCATAGCCATTTCGGACCAGAACAATTCCAGAAACATGTCGAGTTTCACACAACCAATAGGGCGGGCTGATTAGGATCAACAATAACTGGATATGAATTGAATTCGACAAGGAGTTGGAGGCACACGAGCGGGGGCTGGTGCCTTTCGACATATCACAAGCTACGATTCTCCAAAATCACTGGCGTTTGCGAGGACTTTTGGAAGCCCAAGATAGTCAGCTATACAAGCTCAGGCGAACGGTAGACCGGACTTCAAGCTCAAAGAAGCAGGTATGGAATATATGTTTTGAACTTCCATTGCATGCCAAGCTGTGAGATGGCCTCGGCGGTGGATTAGCTTTGCCGGGCGAGGCTTGAGGTACTGTAGATGGCGAGATGATAGCAGCAGATAACGACAACACTGCATCGGGGATAGGCGGTGATCCTGGGATTGATGCTAGGTCCACTCCATTGATATGGCAGCCATCGGGGATATTGAGCGCGGGCACACAAAAGCCCACTCCTATCGGTACTCAAACTCAGCTGCTTTCAGCCCTCCTCCAAGTTTGCTCGCATCGACTGCCATCACTATCGCACAGCATATATATGAAATTAGCCGGCAGAAGAAACGGTGCAGTGATAATGCAGAACATTGATACTGGCGTTCGTCAAGTTATGCTGTGGCTGCCGTAGAGATGTGAACCTATCGCCGGCCGAGAAGTGTCTCGCCATGGGACAGAGGGATTCGTTATCACGATATGTGCTTGCAACCCCGACCTCGACCCATGAGTGACTGTCGTCTGTATGCCCTCGTCCTCTCTCCACAATCCATTTGTCGTCGTCTCGACTCGCCCGCAGAGTTCGACCAGGGTCAGCGGCACGGCACTGGTCTTATATAGGAAGGTGGCTTTGCAGGCTAATTGCAGGGCCAGGCAACCCAAGACTACACCAAGACCGCTATCTGGATCATCCTGAACAATTGGCTGCTTCGCGACGAGCATCAAAAGGTGTGCTTGCACTGCTTGGAGAGCTTGAACGATCTTGACAGCTTTTCTTGTCAATCTTCGCCTCTTGTCCTTTGTGCTTGTTTTTCTGCTAGCTTATCCGCCCAAGAAATAATGCGAGGGGCCTAGAATCAGTGCGGTGTTCGTTCTGCAGTTCGTTCTCGTTGGGATTGGTGAAGCCGTAGATGTAGCCAACTTGGGTCACTACTTGATGAGACGATGTGATCTGAAAATGACTTCGCCGTGCGCAAGTCCAAACCCAAACCCCCGCTGAGCCTGCCAGCATGGACCTGTAGGAGAATCCAAATAATGAAGAACAAAAAAAACTGCAAATACAGAGTCTTGTACCGCTCCCATAACAGGGAATTTCGAGAGGTTCATTCGTAAACAATTCCACTTGGCCGGCCATTGTCCTTCTTGGGCCTTCTCGGTGTCTTGGAAGCCCTTGGCTTGAACGCCTCCAGCGCCTCCAAAGCCCAAGTCTTCCAAACGGGCAGGAGGCTTCGATGTGAGCAGAAATGGCGGAAAGTGGCTGGCAGATAAGCACACTTGGAGATCCGTATAGCAGCCAAGCACGGAGGGGAAAACGCCTCCCGCCCGCATCTTGAGATATGAAGAAGGAAGCTGGTCTGGCTTGTGTCGGTCTAAATTTTCAAAATGCAAAAATAGACGAAGAATAACAGCGCAAGAGAGAATGACGGCTCGGTGGACGATTCCAAATATCGAGACGGACTTTTTGGTGGGAGGTAGATCCTTTACAGTATGTCTTTTCTCTGAGCACGCACTGCACGCCTCGGGATGGCTGATCGATCGGCCGACAGACACAGAAACCCCAGACTTCCTTGGTGGTGCGATGATTAAGCAACAAGCCCTCAGAGTTAAAGCATTGAAGAAGTCTTGGGAAAGTCTTGGAACAGAACACAACAATCAAGAAGCAGGAAGCGAATTAACGACACCCGCCAAGCTATCGCGATGCCTCGATCATCTCAGCACTGGAAGAGACGACAGCCGACATCAAACGAAGACCGACGAACAACGGACGACTTACGGAAAGGGAATACAATATATATATACCTACGGGATATAGAGACGTGCACGGAGTTAGAGGCTCGGTGCACGCCGAGTAAACCGCCGTATGAGTCAACCAGCACGGAGTTCGATGTTCATGGTGCGCCCGGTTTGTGTGGTACTGGGGGCAAATGTTGTTCCGCCTTACTATACCAAGAATGTGACAATGGCACTTTCTATTTCAACGCATGGTCTTTCGCAAGGCTGTGGGTAAGGCGAGGCAATGAATGTCTGCTAGAGTCTAGGATTACGGAGTGATCAATCCGCCTTTCTACAAGGTCACGCAGTTCGCTGGCTAGTTTCCAGGGATGGGATGACTGGCCCACAGACATGACCTAGACGAGACTGTACGAGTACATTTTCTTTAATTTGTGTTTCATTTCTTCCTTGCTTGTGTTAGAGCTTTTCTTACCATTGCTTTTGTATTAATCAGACTAGTGAAGATGTGGTCTTAGATGTCTCTGTGGAGATGTGGGATATCTAAGGGCGGAGTTTTCATGGAGCGTAGCACCTCCTGGGTCTTATACGGCGTCAATGTATCTCTAGTAAGTTGCGGGCATTTTCTCCGACACATTGTCCACCTAATCCTTCTCGTTGTTTAATGGAAGGGTCTGATTTGGATTTGTGCGGAGAAAAGGGACGGAAAGGCCCGAAAAAATTGCAAAGACATACAAACATTCAAGTGCGTGTTTGGAACGGACAACATGAGTGGATAGGTTGCAATGTTCAAATCGATCGTATCTTTTGATCCAGACATGCTTTAGCAATGTTCTCGAGTTTTCCCGATGTTCTGGCTGCTGACTCAACTTGTACTTCACTCCAGCCTGATCGATGTCTTTCCAGTCGAGGTGGTATTCCAGAGCCTCCGGCCAAAATCAAGTATCATCTGATAGACCAGACCGCAGTCCCAATCGATGTTGAAGATATACCTGCATGCAACGTGCTCTGTCGAGGTCACAACATACCAAAATTTTAAAAATAGCCATTTTAAAGAAGTCAATCCTTTTTTGGACATTGAGGATTCGTTTAGTAATTTCTTGTAGATCATTCCCCTGAACTCATAACATCAATCACTCAATAAAGCAGTCATCAGAGACAAGGTCTTCAAATGGCAATACAAGACCACTCTCCCAACTCTGCAAGTAGACGGGCACAATGAGACTCCCTCTCAACCCATCAAAATCACGCAACATGCCATGCACTTGAACTCCAACCCTCCCTACAAAGTCCTTCAGTAGACCATACAAACGAACTTCATTACAAACAGCAAAAAATACCACCAGCACCAGGCACCCTTTCACTGGTCTCCCCAAACTTCACATGAATTGACCCGGCCCCGCTCGAAAAAGTCTTGCCTCAGCAGTGAACACCGAACAACGTCCAGCTAGCCACAATGCACTCACTAACTTCTCCAATCGACATCCCCAAACCCACCTCCCCAATCCAATCTTCCCCATCCAATGGATAGGGACAAATCCCCACGTACCCCAAACCATCTTCAATCTTATCCATCTATCCGAAGCCCCAGACCACATCTCCACCCCTCCTACACCCAAATTTCCCACCCATCTATTTTCAGACAACCTTCTATATAAGTATCCTTTCTCCATTTATCAAGGACATCCCGTCCACGATTTACCATTTCGTCTCTAGTTCCACTTCGTCACGTCCCAGGTCAGAAGTCAGAGGATGCTACTTGTGATCGCCATAGTATGCTAGGGTGAGATTGTGAGATAGAAACACGCAGACGACAGGCGGAGAAAGAGGGTGCGTCTAAATATCTAGAGTCTAGACGCGAGGAGATGGGTTTAGGGAGGATGAGGAAGGATCCGGGAGAAAGGAGAGGGGAGTATGGATGTCTTTTATTGATAATGCTGAAAGGTTTGAGAGCGGGAAATAGGGAGTGTCACATGCATTTTACGGAAAGATGAGATGAGATCGTATGCTTTTGATGTCTGTCTCTGTCATTCATTCATTATACGGATTCTATCAATACAACGGTGTCCCGAACGCAGCACGGAACATCATGTTACGCCATACCCAACCTACAAATGCCCCAACGCCATGATTTTTCCGAATGCCCCAACGCCTGAAAGAAGTTCTCAGCACCGAATCACCAATGCCTGATGATCAATACCCAACGCCTCAATGTTCAAATGCCCGAATGGCCCATGCCCGATGAGAACAAACACCACCAACTTCCGAATGCTCAAATGCCTGAATCTCTGAATGCCCGAATGGCCCATGTCCGCTGAACATCCCCTAGTAGAACGCCAAACCCTCTTTGACGTCGTATAATTGATAGATTCGGTCAGCCTTGTGGTCAATCTCCTTGACCACAATGTCGATTTGCTCCCTGAGTGCCTTTCTGGCTCTCCTTCCTTGAGCTGGATCATGCTTGATGTAAGCATCCTGCAACTCCCTCAACTTCTCTTTCATATTTGCCAACTTTTCCTCCGCTCGACCTATGATCTCATTAAGAGCCTCCATTGGGTCTTGTGCCGGCCTCATAGTTGCGTCTGCATCATTGGATGGAATGCGACGACCCATCCGATGAGGCTCCCTCGCCAACTTCTCTAAATCCTTCTCAAGGTTCAAGACCTTCTCTGTAAACATCTCATCCTGTTGGTTCATGTTCTTCTTCAGACCGGTGATGGTGTCGTGAGCCTCCGTATTGGTGGTACTGAGTGACTCATTTTCCTTTGCCAACTTGACGTTCTCCTTCACCAAATTCTCGCTCTCCTTCACCAAATGTTTGTTCTCCTTGACCAACTTCTCGCTCTCCTTGATCAAAAGTTTGTTCTCCTTTCCCAAGTTCTCATTCTCCTTGGCCAATTGCTGGTTCTGCTCTAGAACTTGCTCATTCTCCTGCGAAATCTGCTCGTGCTCCTTCGCAATCAACTCGTTCTCCTGCGCTAGCTGCTGATTCGCCTCTTGAATCTCCTGGATCATCTTCTGGCTTTCTGTGTAGATTGCTTCATGATCTGCGACCTTCTCCTGAAGGTTGGCAATGATTCTCTGAGCCTGTGAATTGATGCCATGGACCAAATCATGATCGTCGGCCTTCTGCTGAAGACTCTTGATGGCGATCTGGGCCTCCTCGTTTGCCGCCTCGAGTTGCTTCTTCTCTGAAAGCAATTGATCGTTGTCTTTTTGTAGTTCCGAAATCGTCTCCTTTGTGGACTTGTTGATCATCTCCAGATCAGCCACCTTGCCCTTGAGCATGTCGATCATCTTAAAGATGTTCTCTTCTGTCTGGTCCTTCTCAAAGCCGTCAACTGGACGTTGTCGGCCGCGGCGGGTCAGGACTTTACCGTGTTGGACAAACGGTTTTGTGACTGTAGCAACCTCCTCTGATACTGTTGGTTGTGGAATGATGAAAGATCCCTGAGTTGGATTGGCAGCCTGGCTGGAGCTGGGAGCTGGGTTGAGATTGGGAGCCTTGCTGGAGCTGGCAGCTGGGGTGGGTTTGGTAGACTGGGCAGGTCTAGCAATCTGGACTGGTTTGGAAGCGTGAACTAGGTGGGCAGCCTGGGACGGGTTGGGCATTGCTGTTGGTGTCTTGGAAGACAAAGGCTGGGATGAGTTTGGCTTCGCAGGAGATATGAAGACGGATCCATCTGAAAATGACGACGCCGTAACATCAGTATCGACTTGCGCCTGATACTTGAGTGGACTCGGCTGAGGCAGGGTGGAGAAAGTATCATTGTCAACACTATCGTAAGGATCGCGATGTGTGTTGGTCCGACTGGCTTGCGAGACATATGCTGAGCCTGCAGACTTTTGGGATGGGGGGGCAATGTTCTCCTTGTCTTCTTTGCGATGGAGTGCGTCCAAGATTGGTGATGTTGGGCGAGGCTTCCTGGGAGAACCTCTGAGACGCATTCCATTGGTAACGGTCGCAAGTGGGGACTCATCGATGGATTGTTTGGTGGAGTTGTACGGACGTGGCTGCTCAATGGACAGGCTGAGTTCCGTGTCGCCTTGTGTGAAATCGGGGAATGCTCGGCCAATGGCAGACGTGTTGATCTTGAAATCATCTTGCTTTCTTGGTGCCCAACGACCATATTTTCTGGCGGTGTCGCGAATTTGAGGAAGCTTTTGTGAAACATCGAAATCCATGCGCTGAGTTGATACCAGAGCTTCATCTCTCTCGGGGTCGAACTCGGTGCTTCTGGTCGAGTCCTGGCTGACGGTGCCATGCTTGGAGCTGGACGCGCTGCTGATACTGCCGTGCTTAGAGCCGGTGGAGGATGCGAAGGAGCGATCGTTGCTGCAGCGCTTGAGGGAGGATGCAATGGACATGTCGTTGAGCTTGATGCTGCGCGACATCTCTGCAATGAGGCGCGACCTGCGCTGACGGGCGTCGGATGTTGACATCGCGACGCGTCGTGATGAGGTGGTTGTTGGGTTTGATGATTTGAGGTAATTGAGGGGATTGAGTGAAGTTGAAGTTGAAGCCGAATTGAGCTTTTGGGAGCAATTGATTGTTTTGGTGTGTTTGAATGTTGCGAATCGAAACGGTGCGTGGGTTTGGAAAGCGCGTTGGAGAAGGTGTAAACAAAGGCAGGTGGGAGGCCCGAGATTTATCTCTGTGTTTAGCGCCGAGCTAGCACCTGCAATCACAAACGCACATGTTACGGCTAAACCCGACCGGGAGCGACCTCCGAGTAAGGCATCGTCCCGACTGGACGCCACGGCCCTGACAGACCATATTCATGACATTATACCTGGGGTACGGCCAGTATTTACGGTAATTCTACCCAGAGCTTCGGACCCCTCTTTTTTGAGGCTCAAGGTAGAGGCTCAAGTCGGGTGACATGGAGACGGAGCCCAGAGGGACAGGATCTCTAGCTGGCCAATCAGCAGCTCTGAAGCGAGAGCATTCGCATCGGCCAATCAGCACTCGTTCGTCTTGTATCGTCACCCTCAAACCCTACTTCGAGATAAACAGTTATTTAAATGGATCTTTCAACCCTTTCCTACTCGAAGACCGAAGCTCAAAGGCCAACAACAACAGATCCTCGAGTGGTGGGCAGGCAATTTCCCACAAGTGCCTTCGAAATGAGCTGA
The DNA here is from genome assembly GCA_020746875.1 of Rhexocercosporidium sp. MPI-PUGE-AT-0058. Lineage (NCBI taxonomy): Eukaryota > Fungi > Ascomycota > Leotiomycetes > Helotiales > Rhexocercosporidium > Rhexocercosporidium sp. MPI-PUGE-AT-0058. The sequence goes on along the minus strand of JAGTJL010000013.1, from coordinate 941,974 downwards.
TAAGCTCAGAGAGAAGGTTCTTCGAAGAGAGAGAGAGCGCAGGGTGTTCGGCGTTTCGTTTTTCCGTTTTTCGGGCGCTAGGTAGAAATAATAATCCGTACTTGGTTACTAATAGCTTTCGTAAGCTAGTGGCTTTGCCTCAATAGTAAGGTAGTGCGTGGCTTGCCACGCTGTTTCAGACGCCCCGCTGTAGTCGATTGAATGCCTTGCCATAATATAAGCGCTTCTCAGAGAGTAAATGAAGTGAGATATACGATTTATACCCTACCAAGTCAGACTATATGCAAGCAGCGCTGCGGAGTTGAAGCAGCGCCAATGTCTCAAAGCTCCCAGACTCATCATTCTTGTGTTGCTTGCGCATCAAGGCTGCTCTTCTCCTTCAATAGTTGTCCAAGAAAGGTCTCATTTTACACAGTTGGCGATTACGGACAAGAAGTGTGTTTATTCGATCTATCTTACGACCAGGCTGTTGCACAAGCCAGACGAGGGTGCGAGTTCATGGAATGGCTTATTTCCATACCCAGCGGGGGCAATGGGACACAGCTTCGAGCTGCACTCTCCAATGTCGGTGTTATTCAGGTATACTTTGAGTGGGTTACGGATCCCAAGGAATCCGTACTTGGCGGAGTCGAACCGTTGACTTTGTGTGCATCTGAAAGGTATGCGCTAGGTTCCTCCTTTATCCTAAGCAATGCAAAATTGACAATTTCAAGTGATGCTGCAGCATTAGAGGTTCTCGCAAGACCGCCAAATCAGTATCCATCATCCCGACAAACAATGTTGAAGTGTCGGAAGTGGCTAGAAGATTGTCTGACAAAACATCAGGCTTGCCCTCAACCCCATCCAGGTCCTTCCAGCTTACGGAGGCTCATCAAAGTATCCGGCTCGATCTCAGCTCCTCACTTAAAACTTGTGATGAATTCAAATATCTCACAGTTCCACTACGCTGCCTTAAGTTACTGTTGGGGCGGCGACCAAAGTGTCGTTTTGCAGCAACACAACCTTCAAGCCTGGTTTTCAAACATACCGTATTCCTCTCTTCCACAGACAATCAGGGACGCCATAAAAGTCACAAGGGAGTTGTCTTTAGTATATCTATGGGTCGATGCGCTTTGCATCATCCAGGACGACTCGCAAGACAAGCTAGATCAGATCTCGCAAATGGCAGACGTGTATGAACAGGCATATATCACTATATCAGCCTCTCGAGCCGCCAGTGTTGAAGATGGCTTCCTTCAAACCAGAAGAGTCCCTCGGGAACGAAGTTTTCGGCTCCCATTCAAGTGTAAAGACGGCAAGCTGGGTTCCATAATTCTTTGGAACAAGCGAAGCGTAGGGTGGCGCGAACCTATCGATCAGCGAGGTTGGACGCTCCAGGAATCACTTGTATCTGTCCGTAATTTACAGTTTGGAGAAAATCAAGTTCGATGGCAGTGTCGTAGTAGTGATGCGCTATCGACCCAGGTCGATGGGTGGACACCAGGGAAAATTGAAAACTTTGGGGTTAATATCAACTGGGATATAATTGCAGGACGTCCTCCACAATTAGCACTGTTCGAGCTGGACTTTGTCGACATGTGGACAAGAATAGTAAAAAACTACTCAAGGCGAACCCTCGGCAATCCAGATGACAAGTTAATGGCTCTATCGTCAATCGCGAGGAAGCTTGGTCAACTTTCAGGAAATGAGTATGTGGCTGGTTTGTGGAAGCATGCGCTTCCTGGAATTCTCTTCTGGAGACCTCTCGAGACTGGCAAATACGCTCTTAAATATATCGCCCCATCCTGGTCATGGGCATCTATCAACGGAGCCATTGAGTTTGATACATTTAATGATGTTCAAATGGATGTTATCAATATTAGCGTTGCCACACTGAATCCAAGCGATTTATATAGTCCTGTTACAGCTGGACGTCTGCAGGTGTGGGCAAAAGTTCGACAGGTCATGATCCATCCATATACAGAACGATATCCTATTCTCAAGCGTCAACGGTTGTCATTCAGCCATCCAAACTTGCCCTATGCAAAAATAGGATACGGATATTGTGATGTCTCCGCAGATGATTTAGATCAGGACGTTTGGAACGAGAAAGTTCTACTACTAGAAGTGGCATTACATGGTGGATTGATCCTAAGAGAATTGGAAGACGGAATGTTCTTTAGGATTGGAATATTTGATGACCGAGATGTCGATGTCGATTGCCGACCGTACGACCCACGTAAGTTGTGGAATCATCCTGACTGGGTAGAGAGTAGTATTACTATTGTGTAGATTTGCCTTCTTATGCCTTCGAAATAAGCTGAAAGCTTAGAGAGAAGGTTCTTCGACAAGAAGAGAGGGGGCGGGCTTCGGCAAAACTTTGTTCCAAAAATTAGTAATTTTTTTAGTAATCTCCATGATCCTTGCCCGAATCCTTGATTTGATGCGGTCCTGGCGTTTCTTTAAACTGTTTCAATACTCTCCTCAAACGTTTTTCCGCGCCCTCTTCTCTCCTCACGTGTGTTGTCCTTGAGCTCGCTTGAGCGGGGGCCGTGCGCTACCTCGTCGATTTCACCCACGCTATCGATGCGACTTTTAAGTGGCCGTTTGAGGCACGTGGTGGGAAGGAGCTTCAAAATCGATTTCGTCTGGTTTTCATGAAAAATGTTCCTCAAAAATCAGTGCCAAATCTTTTCAATAAGTATCCTTATAGATTAGAAGCTTGTAAAAAGATAGAAGGCCAAATGACGAAGTATTAGAGTAGAATAATTACGAGCTGTTTATTTTGATTTCGCGGGAAGCGCACGTGCCTCAAACGGCCACTTTAAAAGTCGCATCGATAGCCACGTTTCTTAATTAAATTCCAATACTCGAAGGTATTTCGAAGGCTTCTTGTGAGCTGGAGGCGAGCACCCAAGTTGCTCCGCACTAGCCAAGCGAGATATGCAGGTTGAACGATATTCCGCCCCGGCTTTGTCAACCCATCAGGCTTCTTCAAACTTTGTCCAGAATATGAGCAGATTCATCGCTGGCCAGCGATTACGATCCAACTTCGAATATTCGGTTGTGGCGTTGGATGCGTTGAGGATCACAGCTTGAGTTCTGCCCTCTTGCTGATTGGCCCATACTTGCAACCATTTCTACGACCAAATCAAAGGGATCCCGCCTCGCTGCCAACCAAAGCCTCAAGCTTCCTCCCCACCTGCGCAAACCACAAGTATGGCACAAGCTGTGAAGGATAGCTTCTTGGACTTAGAAAGGCATCGCCAGTTGCTTGAAGAGAATATAGAAAAGCTGCGGAAGTCTCTGCTTCACTGGCAGATCTGGGAAGCTGAATATGAAGGACTCAAGGAAGAGATTTTAGCTGCGAAGAGCACCCCAACCCGAGAAGAGCTCCTGGCTATAGGCCGTGATTATGAGGGGGAACTTGTTACGCAGAAGGAATTGGAGGATATCCTGGGCACAAGGGAGATTCGGACCGCGGGGCAAGTGGTAAACTTGCTGGATCGCAGGATAGATTACGTTGAGCAGAATGTTCGAACAATCCAAAAGCAAATTGAGACGGCAGAAGACAAACTGGCAGCTGCCACTATCATCAGCACGCCAGAAGTGCGGAACGAAGATGGTCTGCCCCTGACGGAAATTATGGAAGAGCTTGATGAGGAGGGAAATGTCATATCCAGTCACTTGTCTACGCCAGGCAGCATGAAACCACAACTTCTAGAAGCATTGCAAAAGGCAGGGGTGAAGGACATACCGGAACTGGCTGCTGAGTCTGTTTCTGAAAGAGAAACACCAGCAGTTCCTCCAGAAGTCGCCCCGGAACCTGTGAAGAAGTCCCCCAAGCCGACGAAGAAAGGCGTTAAGTTCGCAGAAGATACGAAGCCTGGTCCCGAGCCGGAGAAGTCAAAGACCGCAAAGCGCCTCGAGGATATTATGAAGATAGCAAAAGAGCAAGAGAGACCTCCGTCTGAGCCTGCGATCATTCCCACCAACGAAACTGCAGAGGACGCTGCTCTCCGCCGAGAGATGCTACAATACGGAATGTCTGAAATCGGATCTGTAGTGGCAGAGCTGGATCTTGAAGAGGGTAGTGATTGGAGTGATGATGACTACGATGAGGCAAGCAGTTTCGACGAGGAAGACGCGTTTGGCAGATCGACTGGAAAACTCGTTGACGAGGAGCTCAGGCAGCAAATGGTTGAATTGGAAAAGAGACTTGGTGTTAGAGCGATGCACAACGTTGGAAAAGATGCTGGAGAATACGATGTTGTTCAAGAAGGCATCGGTCGCATCACAATCAACGGCAACGAGGATAATCCTGCTCCAGCAGATCTGCCAGACACGAATTCTGTATCAAATACCGACGAGCAGTCCCCTACATCATCCACCAAGAAGTCTGTAAGATTCTCTGAAGACTTGGATATTTCGCCAGCTGTGCCATCGGCTTCTTCTCCACCCGTCAAGAAACAAATATTGGCAGCTCCGGTTGGCGACATTGTTGAACGTACGGCACCAACGGAAGCAGCCGCTCCCACACCGCAGAAGAAGGCATCTCGATTCAAAGCATCGAGATCTACTACGCCAACCGTCCTCAATGGTCCTCTTGCATCTGGCAACGCTTCGAAATCTCCATCTTTGCCTCTGCACGCTGCCAAGCCTTCCACGCCAAAGCCATTCTCTACTTCCATCCAATTCAGCCCAGCAGAGGATTCAAGTCGGACCGTTCCCACCGGCCCCGAAGGCAAAGTAATAGCACCTACAGTCATCGAACGCGAGACAGCAGCATATGCATCTCCCGCCGAGCCTGACGAATTCGATCCTCACCTGCTGCACCAAGAAGTTGCTACGGAATACCACAAGATGCGCAACCGCATGATTCAGAAGCAAGGCGGATTCATGAAGGAAGACGAGAGCGAGATCGTGCCATTCACTGAGGAAGAGGGTGGGCCGAAGAAAGTCAGTAGATTCAAGGCTGCTAGATTGGCCAGGTCGTAGGACATCAATGGTACCTGGATACATTATGGAGTCAACCATTCTCGACAAGGGTGATCTGCAATATCGTCGTACGTCTGGCTCGTGACCTATCTCGGGCTATGGTGTCCAATACCTCCCACGCCCGGTCTACTGCATCTGCCCATCCTCTACCAAGAACCCCTCTCTCTACCCTTATCCCTTTATCTACCCCTCTCTGTCCTCCTTTTTATTTCTCTCTCCCCAATCTCTCTTCTCTCTGTTCCTAGCTCTGAAAGCCTCCCTTCTCTTAGTCACAGGAACGCACATTTTCAAGATCAAATGATGTAGAGCAGCAGCCCAATTGCTCTCACATCTTCAACTGCGTTCCAAGATCAATTCAATTAGGGCTCTCTGACGTCGTGATCCTTTCATTCAGTGATCTCGGGGATTCGTTTCACCCTTTACATCAATCACTTCCTGGTCGCAGATTTCTAGATCGGTGCCGCCTTCAAGCATTGTCATGGCAGCTTTGTAGTAGCCTTCCAGAGAAGTTGACTAATCAATATTACAATCTGCAGGTTGTTTTCTTCATTGTCATTGTTGTCACTTTCATTGCACTTTCACCACCTGTACAACTGTCAAAACCAAGTGTTCAAGTTGTCATGTCCAAATCATCTCTTCTCTGTCACCAAGCTCCAAGCATGCACTTCACCTAAACCATCTTCTCATCCAGCACTAAGAAACATCACCATGAATTTCCACTGAGCTTCCATTCATTTTTGTCTCCGTCAGAGGAAGTACACCACTTCTGCATGAGCCTTTCCTTGGCCGCGTATTAGCTGCAGGCTGGCTCTGGGGCGGCATGGTTGGGAGAACACCTGGAGCTGGTAGATAGCTTTAGAGGCTGCTGGTGCTGTGAAGAGAGTGGTTGCGAAGTGTTTTGTTTGGTAGCCTGAACTTGGTAGGCAGCTTGCGACACGCTGTTCATGACTGCTGGCGTGCTTGAAGATAGTGACTGCGACGTGTTGAGCTTCGCAGGTGAGACGACATAACCGATCCATCGGAGTGAGAAGGTGCTGTAACATCGCTATCGAGCTGGGCCTGGTGTTTCAGTGGACTTGGTTCCTATCTGCACGTTTCAAACGTTCAACCGAGGACCAGACTCGCTCTACAGAACTACAGGTGGGGGTTAGATGGAAGGTAACTGACAACTGACAGGAAGTATCTACACTTTCGGACTGACACCGGAGTACCCAGGTAAGGATGTCTCGATAGGCATGATAACAATCGAAAGTTTGGATTTATGGATGAATTTCAACGAATGGATATTGGATGAATGCAAAATATATTGACGAGGTGCAAAATGATGAAGGATGGAGCATGGAGATGGAGAAAAGGAAGATGGGCAGGCTCAAGTACTTAGCTGGGCATGCAGAGCACGCTATCTTGTTCATTTTACTGCTGGGGAAGGCATCGATGTTTTAATCACTCCTGCTAGTATCTACTTTGTACGGGCAGGGAAGAAGGTGCATCCATGTAGGACGCGACCCAACAATTTTAGCACGGAGGCTTGAGGGCGATGAAGGACTTGCCACACTGCGGATGAAGAAATTTTTTCTTTTTTTTTTTTTTGATGCGTAACAATAATGGGTGCTTTGAAGCTTGGTCTTCCAGATAGCCATGCTGGCTTCGAGTCTTTTCTTCTTCTCCAAGACACTGTTGGAGGTCACATTACGACGCCGTCCGAGCAGACCAGGGATGAGAACCGAGTGGGTACAGCAAAAGCTCTTTCCTTGTTGGTGAAAACTGCCATTGTCTCTCATCTCCCAGAAACTCAATTGTGGCAATATTCTACTCTGTCTCAGACACCTCACTTCTTCCATCCCCGAGAGATCGGGGACTCTTGCTTGAGATCTCTCCTTCTAAGTGAGGGGTAAGAATGGGCAGAGCATTCAGTTCAGCGACGTCTTCCAGGTAGAGGTCTTGCTCTTATTTTCTCCTTGAAGAGACCAGAACTTGCTGCGATATTCAGTCGAGCGGCGTGGTTTTGCCCTTTTCACTAAGTCTCTCGGAACTATGCATTTAAGACAAGGTATGATTGATTGTCTCTGTAGATAAAAGTAATGTTGAAGAAAAAAAAGGATGAGCTCTGAATTGATACTGCCAAACGATTGGACTAGAGTAACGAGTGTTCAAGAACCCATGGAACATGCTTCTATTACCTCATGGGCACACCCCCATAGAACCCTTTCCAAGCCAGCGAGTCCCCAACCGCTAGGAACGTTCAGTCGAAGTAATGAGCGTAGTCTTCTGCCTCATCTCCAGACCATCGATCCAAAGAAATCATCAACAACGCATACGAAACCCACCCATCAACCCCACGCACACCAAACGTATCACTCTATCAAAGCATCACTTTTTCTCACATACACCCTCTAAGACCTAAATCCTCCAAAATCTCCCCCTCTTCAACTTCGGCCCCTCAAGCGGAACAGCCGTCTCTCCAGGCGGGGGCAACATAGCACTCCCCACAGCCGTCGCCATTCCCGTTCCTGTTCCGAGAGTAAATAGCCCAGGAGCAACATGGTACATGGTCCCGCCTGCAACGACGGTGATGCCCTGGGATAGAGTGAATCCGGTTGGGAGTGCGCCGCCGTAGGTGTAGGGGCTGTTGTTGCACAGGTCGGTTGTTGTTAGGGTGGAGGAGGGGGTGGGGGTTGGGAGGGGCGGAGATGTGGTTGCTGATGAGGCTGGGGATGGCGTTGGGGATTGGGAGGGAGCTGAGGAGGGGGTTGAGGAGGATGGGGTGAGGGTTGAGCTTGGTGTAATTGTGCTTGGTGGAGATGGCTCTGGAGAAACTGGCGTGAGTGTTGACGAAGTCGGCGGCGATGAAGCTGGCGGTGTGACTGTTAAGGAAGATGACGACGATGATACGGTCAGAGAGGTTGACTTCGATGTAGAAGGGGTGCTTGCGCTCGGTGACGAGCTACTCGAGCTCTTATGAGGTATCGTTGTCTAGAAATTCAACATTAGCCGTCTCGCTTTCGTTGGCCTCGCTAACGGAAAAGAGTAGACAAATTCGATGAACCATCTCGAAGACTGTTAACTGACCGTTGCAAAAACCGTCTCAGCTACAGTTTTCTGCGTCCTAGCTGTTGCAGTTCCCAGAGGTATAAGCGAAGTGACAGTCACGAGATTAGTGCTCGTGACAAGAGAGCACGAAGAGGTCCCAGAGGTGGTAGCACAGGTACTTGTTGTATCGACGGTGGTGGTGACGTAGACAGTGGTCTGCTGAGTTATCGTGTCCGTGGTTGTGTAAGTCGTCATGCACTCAGAAGCAGCAAGACCAGAATTGATGCAGGCTGAGATTGTTGAGGTTACTGCGACTACTGTTGTATAGACGCCGTCTGCTTTCTTCGTGGTTGTGATAGGGCTGCTAGAGGGAGCTATCGGAGTAGAACTTGAACTGGTCTCGATTGGAGATATCGGGGATGGAGTGTTCTTTGCAGTCGAACTGCCAGGTGTTGTTGCCAGTGGTGTTGAAGAGGAAGGAGAGGGAGTGGAACTTGGTGTGATCGTAGGCATCTCCACTGGTATGGTACCTGGGCCAATTGAGGTTACCACTATCGCGTCAAGTCAATACAAGTAGATTATAGAAGGATATAAGAGGGGGAAAATCTAGTACCAGTAGGAGAGCCTGATGCATCGTATACAGTTGTAATATAGGTCGAGAAGGGGTAGATTGACGTGCGAACACTGGTGATGATTTGTGTTGTATACAGAACGCTGCTTTGGACACTTGCATCCGGTGCCTGAGCTACAACGAGGTTGAGGAGGGCAAGACCGAAGGACGCATGGAAGAGGAAATTCATATTGGTAAACTTAAACTTGATATGGGGAAAATTCTGGACTGTGGGATTTTGAGAGGTAGCTGAAGGGGATGGTAGTGAAAGATGGAGAGTGATCTTCTAGCTGAATCGGTGGCCAGGTCAGGGAGAAGGTCACGGTATATAAGAAGTTATACTTGGAAGTGTCCAAGAATAACAACCAACACCAACCTCAAACTTGAGAACGATTCATCATAAGATGTCTCACCCGACAAAGCCAGCATGCCACATCCTACTTGAACTAGCGTATTCGAACAAAACCCATGGTCACACTTCCACTGAAAAGTGCACCTTCGCCGCAGAGTCTACCCATTCCGGAAATTCCTAGCACTTTGAAACTTCATAGCTGTGGATATCGACATCGCTACCAGTGGTCAAGGCATCAAATCACAGAACGTTGGTACATAAACAAGACAGATCACTCCAATTCCACCATCCCACCATCCTCTACGCCCCTCTATGCTGTTTCAAGAAAACGAACTTATTCTATGTTAAGCACGAAAAGTGGTATTTATAAGAAGGTTGGGAAACTTCCAACAGTGAGTCCAACAGGAGGATCGACTGACCCGTTGATGGATGTTGGGGTTCGGTAGGTGGGCCGCGAAAGGGAGGCCGGATGACACGTTGCGAGGTTGATGGACTTTGGATTGGTCAGAATTGAAGAGAAAGATACATTGAAGACACGGAAGACATAAATCGGAGTGATGATAACTTGTCGTTTTCAAGTGTCGTGAAAGGGATACGAAGTACAGAGAAGAAGAATGAAAGTGAAGTTGAAATACTTGGCGGGGCTAGCGAGGCCAACCATGTTAGCCTTACTACCTAGATTTACACGCAGATATTCGTCAAGCCTGATTGTGTAGACTTGGTTGTCTATCAGTAGACAATTGGTTTGAATATGTAATCCTCCTATCCATCGGGCCATTATATCCATATCAAACGTGCATACTTAGTCTTCCATGCCTGACGCCTGTTTGTCCTCCTTTATTCTCCTTCAAGTCTCCTCACCTCTCCAGAGTCGATAAAGAGCCTACCTTATGCCCGTGAAGTGATAGACAGCTGCCGTGGTTGATTCCTATCAGAATCTGGGTAGTAGGCATTGATCTGCTCATTTACGCACATCTTCACTCCTGGGAGTGATATATCCTTCTCTTCCTACTCATGTCTTTAAACCGCACTTGCCATTTGAAACCTTCCATCCACCCATCCCTCCCCTTACATAATCTCACTAGCAAACTTACTCCTCGCCCTAATCTTCGGACCATAAAAGACCAACACCCACGGAACAGCCGTCAACAGCGCCGCTAACCCACCCAGCAAACTCGCTGCCCCCTGAAAAGTCAAGCCATTAAACATCTGCACCGTTACCAGCGGAAACACACCACCCAGAATATTCCTACAGAAAGATTGGGCGGCCAGCGCGGAGCTGGCGTAGCGGTGGTAGGTATCGGCGAGGTAGTTGAAGGTGGCAAGATAGATGGAGTAGATGCCCATAGTGGCGCATGCGATGGCCATGCTCGGTACTATCCAGGGAATGGAGTGGAATTGTGACCAGCCGAACCAGAAGAGGCCGATGGGGAGGAGGGCCGATTCGATGCATGCGAAGTAGAGACGACCTTCTGGCGAGGAGAGGTCGATTGCTCGGCGGATGCGGCTAGGGTGTTCGATGTTCTTACCGCTTGAGGCGAGATAGCGTGCTAGGATGCGGTCCTGGTAGATGGAGAGGATGGTGGATAGGATGGCGCCGACGCACATCGCTGCGAAAACAGCACCTGATTGTTGGGTATCGAAATTGTGAGAACGGCTGAATACAAGAGGTATGGATCCGAATGTTAGATAGAGAACTGCCCATGCGAAGGCTACCCAGAGGGAGAAGAAAAATACGACGGGTTCGGTGATGAGGAGGTGGAAGGGCCGGTAGACTGAAATGCCTATCATTTTGGTGATGGACTCGCGCTCTTCGTCGGATTTGACTTTCCATCTTAGGCGTTGGCTTTCTGGTTTCTCGGATCCAGTGGCCATGTCGAAGCCGATGTAGCCTGCTGCTTCTCTTTCTTCATACCACTTATTGAGATATGTGGCTTTGCGGCTTAGGAGGATGCTGCCTCGAGTCTCTCGGAAGAACAATGTTACTGCAGTAATCAGACAGCCACAAGTGATGACTTGTACCCAGAACACCCACTAAATTGAAATCAGCTCGTCTTTAGTAAAGTAATTTGTATTCATGACTTTGTTGGTGTTTCGAACATCGCAAATGGAATATACATACCCTCCAAGACGTATTCTGGGCCACAAACCCTGAAACTAAAGGTCCCATGCCTGTCCCAAACAAGGCAGCACCCGAAAACAACGCCATTGGCGTATTCCTCCCCTCAGCATGATACAAATCACTGACCACGCCTCCCACCATAGTTGAGAAGACAGAACTCCCAGCACCGACCCAGAACCTCGCAATCAACATACCCGCATAAGTTGGCGTGACAGCACAGCAAATCTGACAAATCAGATACACGATTCCGGCACCAACGAAGACAGGATACCGCCCATTGATCTCTGAGAATGGAGCGAGGACCATGGGAGCTATAGCAAACCCAGCGCAGAATGTGGTGATTCCTACTACGACGGCGACTTTACTGACGTTCCATTCAGCGGCCATTTGAGATGATGCCGGTGCGTAGGACCCAGCAGTGTAAGCTGTGATGGCTGTAGCTATACATGACAGCCATATCATGAAATTCTTTCTGGATTCCGGCCATTCGAAGGGCGAGGTGAATTTGACGAGGTCAGGTTGAGGAGGCGCTACTTGACCATCTATGGAGAAGCTTGTGGATGGCAAGGGGAGAATAGTCTCGAATGTAAGATAATGATAAGTAATCGGCGAATTCTCGTTCAGGATGTTTGGAGTAAGATCTTTTGTGATGGAAGCTGATAATGAGTCTTCGGTGTAGTTCCTCGTTTTCTCCTCGTCACTACTTGTACTGTCTTCCTTATTGCCGATGAGCGTTGGGTTCGAATTTCCTGAGATTCGCCCTAGGTCTTCATTGGACGGGAGGTCGATCTCTGGAGTAGGCATTGCTGTCTAACTACTCACTTCCAATACAGCAACCTCAAGCAAAAGAAAGGATAACACAGCAGCTGATAGCTATTGAAAGAGGAGAGTAAGAAATGCAGAGAGTCAGAGATAGAAAGAGGTCTTGGCAATGGAAATAAGTACTCTCCTACGGCACCTACATGGCGGGTCCCTTGTCATTACATGAAGAATTAGTCCCAACTAGGACCTTGTTGAGTAAAGTGGCAGATCGTAGTCGGGGGTTTGGAGACTTCTCATTGGGAGGGGTTGAAGATGCGGGTATGTGCTGTGAGGTAGGTGTGGGGTTTTTATTCCCAGCCAAGAGTTGTTTATCCCCGGCTATTAAGTCAGCAGACGAGGCTGGACGAGGCTGATGCACCGAAGTCGGCTGGTTGTAATTAGTCATGTCGAAGTGAAATGTGTTTGGGCATGTCTAGGAGTAAGAAATGAATCGTGATGAAATGGATCGTAGACTGCAAGTTGAAGAAAGTATAGCGGATTAAGCTTAATAATAAATCTTCTCACCTCGATTTGAGTTTTAACAATTACCCCGCTTTCTGTATCCCTTGCCTTCTGTCTTCACCCATGCAAGTAGACAAAAAATACCAGAGAATTGGACATGGAGACAGAATTGAATGCTTGGATGCATCACATCAGTCTGTCCTCCAAGAATGGTAGAACAGGTTCTGGCCTTCATTGCTCGTCCAGTCCCTACTATAACTAGGCCACCAAGCAATACTCTACACGAGCCGAAGGTAAACAAGACTGTATGAATGGGTACGTCTAAATTTTGCTTTTACTTATACGACTTACACAACAACTTGCAAGTAGGAAATTGATCGAGTACTGAAAAACTTGCACTTTCACCATAGTACAATAGGTTGAGCCATGCAGTGCACAAGTCCGCTATCTCTGATGACGAGCTTGGCAGATCTGCTCTTCATCGGCCAACTACTGTGAGCGATACTTTAAGCGAACCGCCTCCTAGAATCATGAAATGATAGCGAGCAGGACGTGCCTGGCAAGCAGAGGCAGGGTCCACACCAGGAGAAACGACGTTTGGCAGCGTTTTGGTTTTCCAAATAACGCATTCAGGCATGAGCGAGAGGCCTCAAAGCAGCAGAACTTGCACAAAAGATCAATGCGTGGCTGAGATGCATACGAAAAAACAGTTGCTGAACAAAAAGGAGACGACGCTTTGCTTGACCACCTTGAAGGGGGCTTGTTGACTCTTTCTATATAACGCTCGAAACGGAATGCTCGGAAATGAAGAGAACGAAAGAAGGAAGAAAACAAACAGCAGATTATACCTCCCGCCTTTTCCTTCCACTTGTGTACGTACGCTCGTGTGCATTTGTGACGAAGGTTGAATAAATGTTTCGTTTCATCTCCGGTGCAATCTTTGGTGAAGCTCGGTTCGGGCTGTGTACCCAGGTGATATTTACAAATGCCAGTTCTTATCAGAAAAGAAGGGCCAGCACGGTCGGGTTACATACCCAGACCCACCAACAGGTTTGTTTCGTTTCAAGTTCGGAAGTCTGGAATGAGGATCAGCATGATGATAGGGTAGTGTACCTGCAGTTGCTCCAAATTCCTGTTTACTAGATACCTGTACCTTACTAGCCCTAAGGGGTTTTCTCTTTGGGCCAGCAGCGGTCAGGCACAGGAACAGGAACAGGAACTGAGGCGCAGGAACAGAAACCGAAGTGGCTTCAGGTCAGCCAACACCACCAGCGGCGTGCGGGAGCTCCCTTTGTCGCCTCGCGTCGCCTCGCGTCGCCTCCCCTCCCCTCCCCTTTTCTCCTTTAAACCTTCGTCGAAAGAAAGCGGAATGGCGGGCAGGGATGTCAATTGTCAATTGTCAGAGGAGGCCTATTCTCAACACTAACTCTATTCGTTCCAACCTGCATCAACTTTCTACCAGTACAAGTCCCGGATCGCTGCAGACGTACACTGCAGTACAGTTCCAGCAGTTGTCGTGCATCCACCAAATGAAATCTATCCAACAGCATCCAACAGCATCAAACGGCATAACATCCATCCATCCATCACCCACTGCTGCCCCACGCCGAATAATTTCCACAACTCAAACCATTCTGGTGGATACGCAGACCCAAGCCATCTTCCAGAAAACACGGGAGCGAACGCTTTTATATGGGGAATACGAAGGCCCGGAGCAGCTTCCGACTTCACATTTCTCCGAATAAGGACCTGAAAGTCGACGAGGTTCACACGTGGGAAGAGCCAGGATTTGGGATGAACTGCGGGCGGCTGCCCGGCCCCTGATTCGATACTTGGACTCCGTAAGTCTCGCCTTTTGCTCGGACCGTCAGAGCAGAACCCACGACAAGCCGGAACTTCCACAAGGACAAGGCAACGTAAGGCCTCTTCGGCAGATAGGCGCCCCCTTCGCTGCACCAGCCGGACTCGAATTCGAAAGCCTGATGGTCAGACGGTGTGCCATATCTTCTGCGAAAAGGGACTGAGATCGTGCGAGGCAGGTAGGAAGAGATAAAGACCACTGAAGAAGCTCGGCGCGACAGGAACGCCATCCCTTTGAAGTCCGATTCCCGGACTACCAGAGCGCTCGCCACATCTCCTGGAAATACAAGGCGAATTAGGGCAGAGCCGATAGCACGGTACCATACGTCTCTCATCCGGACAGCCGCACGGAAATTAAGCTATTGTGGTTTGGGTTTGGCAGAGCCAGAGCAGGCAGGAGAGGCGACAGTTCGAAGCGCTCGGTTCTTGACACATTGACACAAGGAAGACCAGGCCCTCTGATACTACAAGTCGCAACCCAAGGTAGTGCCTTTTAGTTGTGGAGGGATGTACTGAGCAGAACCAAAAGCCGAACGGGTACATATCATCCTTGAGCACTACAAGACCAGGTCAGGAAGGTTAGGAGGCTTGAGAGGCTGTGAGCTGTGAGAAAAAGTTTATTCCCTAGGCTTACAGTCTAGCTTGAGATCTGCTCCAGTATTCCAGGTTACCGGTCAGGAACAAGGGGGGAACAGGGCTTGGAAGAAACATCTCTGACAGCCTTGAGCAGTCCGAGTGCGCACGCGTAGTGGATCTAAGACAACATTCCGCCTCTCTTCACCCCCCGTTGCTGAAGACCTTCGGCACCGCCTACCCAAAGAACGGGGATTCAATTACGGAAGAGACCTTGCCTCAGCTGATCACGCCCAGTATTCTGGCGGAGAACAAGTCTCGACACGAGATAGGCCTGTGGAGTGATCCGCTATCCCAGTAAGCTCTTCTCCATTGATCCCTACGTGCAATAATACATGAAAGCTCGCCTGCGGAGCGACCTGCGTCGTCTGCGTCCCTTTGGCCTTCCCTTCTTTTCTTCTCCAGCATGAGTGATCATGGCGGAAAAGCTGACTTTGCGGCCTTCAGGCGCGCTCGACTCGAAATTTTCAACCCCAAACGACTCTGCGGAGGACGAACCGTACTCCGAACGGAACGACTTCCTGTCAGGAGTGCGGAGGGGCATAAAGAAGCTGGGATCGATTTCGGGACCACATAATCGACCTGGGAATATACAAGTGGGCGAACGACTGTCGCCCGCCTTGACCCCGCTCGATATCTCTCCAGCATCTGCGGGCACCACACAGTCTCGTCGACCAAAGAGGCACGCACCAAGTGCAAGCGATTCGAACCTCGAAAAGCCTCTACCAAGGACTCCTTCCGCCCTGCCAGTCGAAGAATTGCTACAGGGTTCGACGCCTCAGACCTCATACTTCCCAGAGTATACGAAACCAGCAGCAGCCACAATGTCACGACAGGCCATGAGTGGGAGTCGTACGAGCACGATGGACTCGGCAACTTCAGGACCAGGACAATCGCAGATGTATGCCAGTGGATTCAAGCCACCTTCGAGTTCTTATCTCTCGGATATGGGTGGTAGCCAAGCCAACCTTTCTAGACAGGAAGCCAACAGACCAGAGCCCGACGACGAGACGAGGGATATCATGACTCCTCGAAGCAATGGGCCACCGTCTGCGGGCCCTTCACCAGCCCAGCCACGTTCTGGCGGAGGCAACGTAGTAGGAACACCTGGAGGATCATCCCAACATCTGTCAGGTCTTATGTGCACTGTACATCGAACAACAGGACGAGAGCCATATCCATTAGTCGGCGCTACAACTACAATATTGGGAGATAAGCTATATGTTTTTGGTGGAAGAATACTGTCAAGGTCCAGACCTGTCTTGACTTCAGACTTGTACGAGTTGGACCTCATAAGAAGGCACTGGACAAAGATTGATGCATCGGGAGATATTCCCCCACCAAGGTACTTTCACAGTGTCTGCCCACTTGGAGACACGAAACTTGTATGCTACGGTGGAATGTCTCCGGCGCCGTCACCAGGACAGGCGCAAGCAGTAGCCGCTGCCCAAGAAACACAGCCAGAGGTCGTGGTCATGTCCGATATTTTCATTTACGATGCCCCAACTAAATCTTGGACATTCATTCCCACCCAGGACACCCCGCAAGGAAGATATGCCCATTGTGCCACGATACTTCCATCCTCCGCTACCTTTTCTTCAACAAATGCTGCTTCATCAGCCATCCAACATAACCTACCCGGATCGAACCCCAACTCGGGAACTTTAGGCGTGAATCTTGATGGAACTGGAGGGGCCGAAATGGTTGTTGTGGGAGGACAGGATAGCGCCAACCACTACATCGAGCAGATCAGCGTCTTCAATCTTCGAAGTCTGAAATGGACTAGCATACAACAACTAGGGAAGAGCTGTGGAGCATACCGCAGTGTTGTTGCGCCTCTCCCGAGTAGTGTCACGTCGAGACTTGGAAAGAGCTCACCCACAAAACCAGATACTGGCAACTCCACACACGAGTCGAGGGAACCTGGATCCTCTATGCTCATATACTCCAACTACAACTTTTTGGATGTCAAGTTGGAACTTCAGATACGGTCATCAGATGGGACATTGTCCGAAAAGCCAATGCAAGGCACTTTCTCCCCACCTGGACTACGGTTTCCTAACGGTGGCGTGATTGACACTAATTTTGTTGTCAGTGGTACGTATCTCACGTCATCGAAGCAAGAGTATGCGTTGTGGGCATTGGATCTGAAGACTTTGACTTGGAGTCGTATCGATGCCGGGGGTAATGTTTTCAGTCAGGGGAGCTGGAACCGGGGTGTGCTTTGGAACCGCCGGAACACCTTTGTGATTCTTGGGAACCGAAAGAGAAGCTTGGTAGAGGATTACAACCATCGTCGTATCAACTTCAGCAACGTCTGCATGGTTGAGCTCGAAGCGTTTGGTTTATATGATAATCCTAGGAGAGCGGCACCCATGTCAGGCTTCGTCTCAGCCAGCTCTCCATTCAACATTCCTTCGTTAAGTCTAGGTGCAAAAGCAGGCTGGACTGCAGGTGGGCGTTCTTTTTCGAAAGCTGCTGAAGAGTTGGGACAAGCTGCTCTCGGATTGCGAGAGTTGGCCGATATGGATATTCTATGCGTTGGAGGGGAGCGAATTCCTGTAAACTCACGAGTTGTTGCTCGAAGATGGGGTCCTTATTTTGTGCAACTCCTTCGAGAAGGTGCTGCAACTCAAGATGGCAATGATGCGGCGACTCTCCGACCAGACAATGTTTTTAGGCACAACCCAAGTCGGAATAGCAGTGTCACCATTACTCCCAGCATTGGTGCTCAGTCTTCGAGTATGAGTACTGCTTCGACTCTTAACAACACATCCACGGCATCACTAGCCTCCGGTACCCAAGGCTCGGTCGACTTCGCGACCTTATCCCACCCTCCAGACGCCAGCAGCCTCTCTCCATCTTCTCGACCTCGAACTCTTTTCCTTCCGCACACAGAGTTAACCCTCAAAGCACTTCTACATTTCATCTACACCTCCGCCCTTCCACCATCATCATCACCGCACTGCACCCCGCAAATTCTCTGCTCTCTCCTCCAAATCGCCCGTCCCTACAAAGTCGATGGGCTTCTCGAAGCCGTCGTCGAGCGTCTCCACGAGATCCTCGACTCCCGCAACGCCGCAGCTGTGTTCAATGCCTCAGCCATGGCAGCCGGTGGTGGCCGCTCAACAAGTTCCATTTCCGGCCTTGGAGAGAATTGGCTCTCCCCCGACTTCCAAGATATACCGGGCGGAAATTCGAACACAGCACCTCAAATGCTGCATCTCGGCGGGGTAGGAGGCGATGCGAATTCCCGTTCTCAGCAAAATCTGCGTATCAACACCGCTGTGGGTAGAGGTCGCAAACCAGAAGAAGACGAGGCTACAAGCGCAACGAGTAGTGTCGCGAGTGATATTTCTGAGTCGGATATGAGCAGTAATGTGAGCGCATCCGAGGCGGGGGAGAGGAATAGTCGCGACAGAGAAGTATGGAAGGGTGATGTAAGCGCTGTTATTGCGTTACAAAAACGCGGCTTAAGGGGTTTAATGGAGGGGAGGCGGCTAAGAGAGCGTGGTGCTAGTGTGGGTGCGCAGGTGCAGAACCAGGGGATGAAAGTTGGCTTGGGGATTGGTGGAACTGGATAACAGCTTTTCGAATGTTGATTGCATGTGATCTGGGATGGGTTGGGGCGGGAAAATGATGGCCGCCAAAGAAAGATGACATTTACGTGTTTACGATGATTACGATTCATGTTGAATTTGGATTTCATGAGGGGACTGGCTATGTAGTACGCTTCTTTTTCTGTATCATTCTTCAGCCAAGTTGGTTGGTTGGTTGGGCCTTTTTACCATATCGGAATTTATTGAATTGTTTTAGGGAATGCTCTGATGTCTGTTGATTGTGGGTTTCGAGGCGAGGATTGAGGGTGACCGATTGTTGAAAATTGGGTTGGAATGATAAAATTGTGAAGTTGTCAAAATTTGCGTTGTGGGCTAGTTTCGTCAGTACGGCGCTATGTATTGATTTGAGGGGTATTCGTTGGTAGCTGAAGTACGTCTACTGTTTTCTTTGTGTGAATCTTGTACTTGCTAAGTTGATGTTTACAGCGAAGCGAGCACAGGCTGTCTTCACTGGCCATGTAAAGACATGTGAATTTAGATCACTTTTATTCAGATCCAGGATAGGAATTCATAATGCTGATACTGAGAAAGAGGAGATTTCGGTGAACAAAGCAGTGTAATATTGGCATTGCAAAATCATCATTCTAAGAAAGTAGAGAAAGTCTAGATGCTGATATAAACGAAAGACATAGGGAACAGAAGGAACAAAACGAAACATCCACAGCCATAGCCTATCACAACATCCCGATCTCCCCAATCCTAGTTCCAGCAATCAGTCCAGAGTCTAAAACCCATCGACCTCACCCGATAACAACAGCAAAAGCCTCCGGCTTTCCTGTCACAAACCCAGATTGATCCACATCCCCCGGCGCCGGAACATCATCATAAGGAAAAGCATAACCCCTCCCGTCGATATTGGCCTCATGCACAAATCGCGCGTAATGATTCGTGACCCCATGCGTGTAAAACTCACTAACCCTCTCATTAGTCGGCTGCACCCCATTCGTCAACAAAGTCGACCTATTCAACGCAGCGCTAATTCTCGCCGTCAGAGGTCCCATAGCAGCTTTATTATCCCGAAAGCACTTCGTGCTGCAGCTGAAGATATCACCCGTGTCAGGCTTGCTGAATCTTCCATGTCCTTCGAAGCAAAGTTCGTCGTCATCGTTGACCCATCCTTCAAGCACGCCGTACGAAGCTTGCGTATCGACGATCAAAGGCTCAGCGCGGTATTTATCCCACACCGCATTGACATATTCATCATAATACCCCTCGAACATCTTCCCACCCCTCATCACACGCGCGTTATTCGGGCTCAGCACACGGATCGGCTCCCCCTCAGCCTCATACACCAGATCCTGCCAATCGGCACACTCGTCTTCAAGACCACGGATGCTATCCACCACTCTCTGCAGCCCGTCCTGATACAGCCCAGCAACAGATTGCACATCCCCCTCCGTCGTAGTGAGCGACATGGAGATGGGCAGGGAGACGAAATCGACATAGCTGATGTTCGCGTACAGCGAGCCCTTGTTGTACGTGAACTCGCAGAAGCCCCAGCTGATATCGATATTGGGATCTGTGCGGTTCGTGACGGAGGGCTCGGCGATCGCAGGCCCGGGGTTGAGCAGGAATGTCAGTTCCTTGTTCAAAGAGAACCAGATCCGTCCGCCTGCGATGTAGGGGATTGTCACGGTCGTGAGGGAGCCGGGACCGCCGAGGGGGATGGCGCAGTTCTCTTGGAGGGGCGTGCCGACTGAGGTTATGTCGGTGGGGAAGTAGGGCGTTTTACCGTCGGCTTGGATCAGGCAGACTTTGTTGCTGTTGGAGAGCGCTTGCCCGGTTATGTAGGCGAAGACCTGGTCGGCGGAAGTGCGGTTTTCGAGTGTGATTTCGAGAGTGCCGGATTCGAGGGATCGGTCCTCGGAGAGGACTTCTCCTTCTTCTTCGTTGGTGGGCTCTTCCTCAACTGGCTCTTCCTCAACTAGCTCTTCCTCAACTGGCTCTTCCTCAACTGGCTCTTCTTCAACTGGCTCTTCTTCGACGGGTTCCTCCTCGACAGGCTCTTCTTCGACGGGCTCCTCTTCGACAGGTTCTTCCTCAGCAGCGACCTCTTCTTCCTCAGGAGCAGCCTCCTCCTCTACATACTGCTCCTCTTCATTGACGGGCTCTTGAGTCTCATACTCAGACTCGCGGTAGTAGTCACTCATATTTGCGGATTATTGAGAAGCGAGACTGGATAGCTGAGCTGATATAGTTTTGCAAGTCGATTTGACGAAAGTTAAAAAGCGTACTAGTAATGATCCGATGAAGTGTGATCGGTCGTGAAGCTGTTGTGAAGATGATTGAGAATGTAGATGATCTGAGTACAAGCACTTGAGCAGAACTCTCCAGGTTTATATACCCAGACATCGTAGCCATCGCCCTCATTCACATCTTCAACACACACGCAAACGGAAAAGTTGCCAGCTGAATATTGAACCAGTGCTACCATACTGCTTACCTTCAGCGGCGATGCCGGCATGAAGCCATCACGAAAAAGAAGCACACCACCTTAAATGTCACAGCATAGCATAGCAACATTCAGTTTTGCTGAGAAACGTTCAAGCACCGTGATGGGTCAAGCGAGTATATTCTCGCCAAGATACCGAGATACATGGGCTTAGTCAGTGGCTTTAGTACTGTGCTGTACTATGCGGTGACATCTTCCAATTGCATTCTGCAGGCCTCGTACGTAAGGCTTGAAGTGGAGAATATGGATTGTAGATTGACCGCCGATTATCTGTTGTTCATTTATGTGTACTGACTGGAGCTGGGTACATTTTGCTGAAGAATGGCGGCTTCACCGCTCTAGTTCTGGATGGCTGATGCTTATTGTGGATCTATGCTCGACTGCCTGATGGTCTGGCAAGCGACTTGCTGTATCACAATCTGGCCCCGCCATGTAAGAAAATGTCACGAATGGACGTTGATTGGCGGTTTTGGATACTTTTAGAGGAGGTACAGCGTCGAAGTCGGGATACATCCATATTGACCCTCCTTATCTGCCGTTCACGCAGTCACTACTGCATGATGTATGAACTGGTGAGGTCTTCGGATACCGGTGTGTGAAATGCTTCATAGACAGGAGAGGAAATTTGGACCTGGAATTTAGGCACGAATAGTTCAAGTTGCTGCCAGTGAGAGTATTCTAGAGATTGACCAAGAACAAAAACATTCACACAGGTCTCTCTGTCTATCATCTCCTTGTGCAAAACAGGCGAGTCGTGGACTACTTGTCTACTGCTACGCGCTCCTTCTACTTCTACGCCTAAGTACAAATGGAGCGAGCCGAAACACGACAACATTCTAGAATCTCTGGACTAGGAGTACAGGCACAGTACAAAGGTTAGTTTCCACAAAACGAGTGGTCGAACCATCAGGCGTGGCTTGCTTTGAAGAAGCTGGAAGCGCGAAGCGAGCTGTGGTGGTGGCTGACATGCATACTGAGCAGGTAGTCAGACCATTCAATATCTTCAGCTTCGATTGAAGCCAACATGTATCTAAATACTTTACCTTTGCGATGTCTTGCATCGATGCCGAGATATCTTAGTCAGATGTACGGTAGGGCCGATATAAAATCTTGGAGATGTCGGAGATGAACATTGTGAGGAGATATAGGGGCAGGATGCCTTTTTTGGAAAAGAAAAAAGAAATTGCACCCTCGAAATTGTTGGCTGCGGCTGGGTAGAAGAGGTATTGCAAGGACAGAAAAGGGCGGGGTGGACGATTTGTTTTGTCTGTGGTCGACTAGGCCTGGCTCTTGAAGAAAGTGTGCATTGCCAAAGAAACCCGTGAAGGTGTCTCCTAAGACGAGATGTTTGTATCCACTTAGAAGAGAGGCATTGAGCAGCAGGTCACCTGCTCAACGGAGGTTTGCAAGCGAGATGAAGCATAGCAAGATAGATAGCTGCATTAAAGTACGCTCAAGGGCGCTTTCTGTTTGGCAGAAATCAATGGAATCAAACTTTTGTTTTGACTTGCGAAGTACGCATCAAACTTCTCCATTTCTCAGAAGTAGGGTCGTACTTAGGTACATAGATACGACCATTTTGCCTTGAAAAAAGACTGTCTTCCAGAGTGTTCATAAATTGTAGCATCCGCTTTCTAATTCCCCGTTCCCACTCCGCTGCAAGAATCTAAGTCTTACCCATCCCTAAAGCTAGACGGTCTCTTTATCTTTCTTCAATTGCACCCTAATTACCTCTACTTCCTCAGGTGTCCGCATACAAAAAGGCACCATGAATCCCATACCACTCATCATCAAAGGGCCCACAATGACAAGAATATCCATGATGCTGACGCCCAATGTGATGACCAAAGTCTCCACAAGTGCAAAGACACCCAGCATTGCATACATCTGCGGCGTCATGTGTCGCCAGTGTCTGGCCCCTGTTGGATTCATCGCCATGATAAAGCCGGAGACGAGGAAGAGGGACATGAGAGCGAGGACTGAGAGGGAGAAGAGGGCGGAGAAGAAGATGGTAAGGGGCGTTGCGAGCCAGTGTTGGCCTGGGATAAACCAGAGTATGAAAGCCGTGATCTGGTGGTCCATTCATGTCAGCAAAGTGTATCTCACGAATTGTATCCCATCCCTAGAGATGGGTATTGAGAAAGTGGGGTACACTCACCCCACCGATCATATCCCCAAACTCAAACAATCCCAACCCAACATTGGCAGCCCATCCGCTGAGGCCCGTCACCAATCCCATAACGCCCAATTTGCGACTGAGGCGCGCTTCATACGCATCGCTGTAGTCGAGGTTCTGTACTTCGTGGACCCAGCTGGCGCGGCAGTCGGTGCATAGGGGCGAGGTGGGGGTGGTTGCGCAGGAAGGACATTGCCAGTTAGGTTGAACTGGGGAGAGTGTTAGCTTCTGTACTTGAATTGATAGTACAGCATAGTGATGCGAGGTCTGTGTATTAGAGATGCATGCGTACCTTCGAATTCTCCCAGCCGCAAGAGCACAGCTAGTTTCTCGACAGCTTTTGCGGTGTAGAAAAGCGCCATGATTGAGCTTTCGGATTCTGGTCAAAAGTGCCAAATTTATTATATTATTTCAGGTGATGAAAATTTTTCTCTCCTTGGGAAAATGAGAAGAGGGAGAGTCACATCTTTGTATCGAATGTGATCAGCGATACGAGATGTTGTTGCAGACAAGCCAAGCTTTATGTAGTGCGCAGCCTCCCGTATCTAAATCTGGATATTGCATTCAGCCAATCAGAAGAGCTCCTTGCCAAGCGGCAGCTGCCTTCTGGAGAAAATATTGATGTCTCTTACGGGGCTGTCAATGCCTCTGATGAATGCTCTCAATAATTATAAATGGAATTTTCAAGGGTGGTTCGATTTAATACTTACTTATTACATTGCTATGACGATCTGGGAGTAGGAATTTACTTCGTTTCTCCTTCTTGGGGGTAAAGGTTCTTGAACTCAGGACTACTGTTTGGGCCCTATCATCCATGCTTCAAGATGGTTTCAATGGGATAGAATTGCTGCCTGCTTCTCCTATTTCCCAAGACCTCTTTCTATTCGGTTCTTTGTTGCCCTGATAATATTAAAGAATACATTAAATACCCCCAAAAACACCATTCTCTTCCCCATTTCGAGCCAAACAAAGCCCCCCCCTGAACGCAAGCGAGAATAAAAAGAGAAAAGTAAACAAAGCCAGATATGCACCCACCATTAAGCATCAATTGTCCAATCGCCGACTTGATCATACGGACTATCCCTCGCAGCTCTGCCACCAATGACCAGTTGCTGAAGATCCAAATCAAAGCAGTTGTCCACCTGTCCTGCTGCCAAACATATAGGCCAGAGACTCTTGTCGGACATCCTGCAGAAACTTCGGTACGCGATGTTGACGAAGTCTGGACCGCGAGAGGTTCTGCTCTTGCAAAGCCTTGCTGTCGACTGTTCAGTGCTATTGCTGATGATGAGTTTGTTCAAGTGTGGGTTGCATTGGTTGCCGCAACGCTGGGGTAATGACTTGCGGTCGAACCTGCGAGGGTGATCCAATTCCGCTGAACGTTTGGTCTGTCCATCCAAAATCCAGTAAGTGATATCTTTTGGATCAGGATCGGTCCGCAACTGGAATGGTGGTCCTTTCTTGCAGAAATAATCGACGTCTTTGCCAGCTGGAGGCTGTTTAGCATCGGAGTCAATAACGAACTCCGGGAAGTGAATCTGGAACCCTGTCTGAGGTCGATCACCATTTTTGTCGATCCAGAGACACTTAGGCTTTTTCGTGCTGCCCTGGATAAACACATTCGAATAGTACCAATCGCCTCCGCATTGCTCGCCCCAGTCTCCAGTCCAGCCGTATTTGTTCCCATCGGGCCAGGTGATGGTGAGGTAGGCAACGCAGATAGCGTTGTCGTTGGCGGAGAAAAGGCCATAGGTTGCCTGTTGACCGCTTCCACTTTTGTGGGCGATTGTGATGTCCTTTGCCTCGCCGTCTCCTATATCTCCTGAGTCTTTGGATATACCAAGAAATTTGCCAGCTTCATTGAAAAGGCGCACATCAGGCAGGTTTCCACCTGCGTTCTGAAGACCCCCTTCATAGTCGAGACCGACCGCAATATTGACGACTGATCCCACGGCTTCTGGTGCTTTGAAGTTGTCCTGGGCGAAGGAAACGATGCCGAGGATCCCAGATACCACACCAATAACACTTATGACAGCAGCTTGTGCCATTTTAATTGTCCAAATGAACCGTGAGATTAAATTACAGATGTGGAAATTTGATGATGAGGTAAACCAATTGTACTTAAGAGAATCGACTTAGAATGGTGTAGGTAAGGAGACAAAGAAGGAGTTGAGTAGTGTTGAGGGTAAGATGAGGATGTTGATGAAGAAGATGCTGTTTATTGTTTGGGACAGAGTAGAGGAAACGGCAATGTCTTATAGCTTCTCTTCCAGAGCCTGATGCGGGTTTCTGGGTCCGCATTTAGCTCTGGTGTGTGGAATCTATACGCATGATATATTCAAAGACTTTTCTTCTTGTGACAACAGATTCCACCGACATCCGAGATTTTGACTGATACTACATCATTTTCAGCTCATTGGCAGTGCATTGAAGAGGCTCTGATACTGCGGTACACAGTCCCATGATAGCTACTGTAGATTGATCTAAAAGAGGTTCAAAAATTGCGTAGAAGTGTTCCGTAGGATCGGTGGCTGTCAAAGTTCAAAATCTTAAAATATATCAGGCTCAAATTTTCCAATTCAGTAGATATCAAGTGGTGCAACATAGCCTGAAATATAGGCGGAATGGGGCGTCTGCATGTAACCTCAAGCACCCAGCCAGTTGAGTAAAGTTGTGGTTGCACAACTCTGCAAATCAAGGGAACCTCAGCCTGGCCATTTCAACAACGAGTCGGGCTGTCAATTCTCAATTTGGCTGCGAAGACGCAATCCAATGATTCTGCTGTTTCTTCTGCAAATTTGAGTGATTCGGGTCATTCGGTGTGTACAAAGAATCTACAAAAGATGCACGGAATGTTTGGTTCTGATCCAAAACTTCTTTGTGGCCTATGGCATACAAACAGGCATGTTAGATATAACTTGTCAAGAATAGTACATAAAGTTTACTTTGCCTTCTTCCTGATCGGTTCATGGAATTGCGAGAACATCTGACTTGCGCATATAGCTGTAGTACAGAATGGTAAAGAAGTGAGGTTAAGCTTCCAATCATTCCATCGTGGCTGTGCCAATAATCTGAAAATTGGCGAGACTCAAGAACAAAGCATGTGAATCTCAGGGCCGAGATAAAATTATGAGGACGCCCGAAAAGATGAAGTGCCCCGCCTATGGCAGCCCCCAAAGTGAAGATAGAGGCGCAAGTACTTGCTGCAGACTAGCTCTCTCAGAATTGGCATTTTGTAGCAAATCAAGGATGAGTCCTCAGCAAAGCCTCCACCGAACTTGCGGCGCATAGTTAGAAGCACTTTTTACAACGTTGATGTCTATAGGACCCAATGTGCGGCTGTGTTTCAAAACCCGAGACGAGGCGAGTGCAGATAACCACAAACAACAACCGAATCCTGGGAATGGTGTAACCCTGGATGCTGTTGCATTGCGCATGCTGCCTTCCTGTTCTATTATTGACAAGATTGATGCATTCGACGTGCCCTCACCTCCCCCTCACATGCAAGCTTCCTCGCCAGAGGGAACAAAGCGAACCCAAACCGAAACAAAACAAAACATTCGCACTGGACCGAACACCCCACCATTTTTGAAAAGAGGATATTAATCCGATTGCCACCATCCTGCCGAAGAATTTACCATTGTCTTCTTTCTTAACGTTCCGCTTCTTGTCCTCTTCTACCTTAACGTCAACTTCTTGACGTCCTTCCACGTCAACCTCGCCCTCTACGTCTCCTTTGCTTGATTATAAGTAGCCAACAAGTTTCAGCACTTCTTCAATTCACGCCATCTCAACAACGCATCCGCCTTCAAACCGAAACCCACCATGCATTCCGTCTTCAATCCCACTGTAGCTCTCACACTCCTCTTCATCGGCACCTCTCACGGCCAAAACCTCAACTCAAATATCGTCGGTTGCGCCGTCATCCCCTGCCCTGATGACAGTGCCGGCAATGCTAAATGCACCGTCATCGACAAGACCTTCCCCAACGTAGGACTTGCCCGCATCCCCGTCACCTCCCAAGTTCTCACCGGCCTGTCCTGGACCGAAGGCGTCGCCGTCAACGAAACCAACGGCAACCGCACTTTCGAGAAGACCTTCTACTTCGGCACACCTCCAAAGGCCAACCTTACCGGCACCGGAGCCTGTGCTATCTTCTTCAATCAAGTCAGCAAGAAAGTTTCTTTTGCCAGTTCAAATGTCGAAGAGGCTCAGGGAACATGTCAAGATGCTATGAATGCCCAGTGTGTCACCGCGCTGGTTGCTCGGGCTGAGAAGGTTGATATTACTGGTCTTGGAAACGTGGAGGCTTGTGCCAAACTTGAGAACTCCTTCAAGGAGACTGTTGATTCTGCTTGTACAGTTTTTGCAGATGGAGATAAATGGAATGCTATTATTGTTAAGCGTGAGTATTCCTGTCATGTCGCCAGGAAGCCTGGATACATACTAATCGCATACAGCACTTACCGGTACTGGGGCAGCTGTTCCTATCACCTCTTCTCAAAACAGCACTTCAAACTGCTGGCCGATCACCCCTCGAGAATACGACTTATCACTCGTCACTTCAGTTCAAGCAGCCGTAAGTTTCAGTTTTCTCTCTATTTTAACCTCTCATCAATAACTAACAGCCTGCAGGGTGATTTCTCCGTCGAAACAGCTTCAACAAACTTCTACGGTATCACCCCTATTCTCACGCTCTTCTACCCAGGAAACGGCAGTCTCATCACCAAGGCTGAAGCTCAAATGACTTGCATGAAGACCGTGGGGCCAAGTGCCAGTAAGAATGAGACCAAGAGCGACAACGACAATAGTGAGGACAAGGGCAGTGCAGGAGTGATTCGCGGACCTAGCGTCACTATTTTGGTTACAGCCATGGCAGTGTTGGCATTAACTATTGTGTGATAGGCTGATATTCAGGAAGGGGGTGCTGCTTCGTCTTTGCATGGGGGTCCTCGGAAGCGTGGAGTTTTGGCTTTCGGGTTCATTGTAGGGCGAGCTGGCGTTTGATGAGCGATGTTGTCATTTCTAGACAAACCAGAAATGAAGGAATCAAAGCATTGAGATATGAACTGTGCCGTGGGGAGGTCTCATGTCTCAAAGTCAAGCTTTGTGACTTTTTTAATTCCTGTAGATGACGATAAGATCCATCGCCGACTTAACTCTCCGTGCTGATACCAGTAAGTAAGTCCTTAAGAGGAACGAATCAGAAGCATGCTTCGGTCGCAAGAACAAGCACCACAAACTTTGACTCCCCTGCTGCCAGCTCGCAACTTCGCAAGGACGCCTCACACAAACGACAAATATCCCACCACAACAGCTCCCAATCCTACAACTACTCCTCCCCAAACCCCAACCTGCTGTTTCGCAGCGCAACACGAGCTGATATTGTGCTCCTTTCTCTTTTAATTTCTTCGAGGCTATCTGCGGCGCAGGTTGATGGAGCGCTTGTGGTATTCTGCGCAAGAGATGTTGGGATGAGAGTTGAAGCTAGTAGTAGGGAGGGGTTTGAAAAGAACATGATTGCGGTGTTGATTTGCGGTTTTGGTGAGATTCACCACCTTACTTGTTCTTCTCTCTTGTTGTATTTGGTTTCATCGTGCTCGAGATACAGCTGGCTGCTGTTTTTATCCAGGCAGGACGAAGGTCTTCCGTGTCTCACCTACTAGCCGGTTCCCCTCCTATTTTGCTCGGGGCTCGCTAATAGTCGGGCTAAGCAAATGTCACGGCTAAGCAAAGGTGTCACAGCTCGGGTTTACGTCGGGGAATTAATTTTGGTGCATTCCTCACTAAAACCTCAACGAAAATAATAATTATTCAAATGAATCATCAACGCCTAAATGCTAAAAGATACATAATCGTTTCCCACTCGAATACTATCCATAGAATCAGACCTACGTATCCTTTCAGTGATATTAGGTGATGGCGGCGCGATATCTTTAGGCTTGTTAGTAGCCGTGCTAGGCTCTAAAAGTATATCAACGTCGTCGTCGTCGATATGAGACTCAACCTGAGTCTCTTGTACAGCTTGCCAAAGACCCGGATACCCTTCTTCAGTCGAAAATACCGCTTCTACAGCTGTAGGTTCTTTATCCGGCTCTCGATCAAGTATAAGAAGCTCAGGAGGAGGTTCCTCTCCACGCTTCCGATACTCCGCAGCTTCCTTAAGTCTGATTCTATTGGCCCTTCTAGCTGCTACTCCGCGTACTCGGAGAGACTCTTTGTATTTGTTAATTGCTGTGGACAGTTGCCTCTTAGCTTTCTTGTTACTCTCCAGTTGCTCGATCTCTTCTTTAGCCTTGATTTGGAATCGTAGCTCAGATACAGTACCTCCACCAGAAGATCCCCTGCCTTTAACTGTACGACGAGAGGTATTCTTACGACTAATATCGTCTTGTATCTTTTGCTGTAAAAGAGCGTGCTCTGTAGCCTGGAGGTAAGCCTTCTGTAGTTGGACCGAAGTCTCTTTCATAGTAGACTTGAAAACCTCAACTGTATTGTCCGAGAATTGAGTAGGATCCCTAGCAATAAAAGACTCCACAATTGTTGTCGTCTTCCAGATAGTTTCTACTGAATTTGGTAGAGGCAGCTGAGGCAACTGTAAATCATTCGGAGAAGAGCTTTGCTTGGGTATCTCCTTGCTAAAGCTCTTAATATTCTTGATTCCGGCTTCACAGCTTAACGGCCACATTCCAGCTTTCTCAAATGCATTGCAAATAGTATACGTTTGCATAGTATTCGCTCGTATTTCAGTGAGATCTCTGAATAAGGATGTGACAGTATACTGGAGATCGAGACTCCGAAGTGCTGAATTGACGGCTCTAGAATGGTAGTGCTTCCAAGGCCTAAAAACACCAACATCTAGAGGTTGAAGTGCGTGTGTAAGATAGCTGAGAAAGTACCAAGGTTGAATACAATTCTCTTTGAGGAGTAATTGAAAGGGCAAATAGTAGTGTGATTCGTGACCGTCTAAGAGCAAAAGTTTCCACTGTTTATTCGGTCCTGCGTATGTATGCTTGATTAAGTGATCGCCGTACTTCATAATCACAGTATTATTGACGTAACCAGAAGAAGAGAAGTCAATATACTCCTCACCGAGGAGCTTTTCAGAAATCCAATTCTCCATTATATGCTCGCCAGGAGCTATAATAAATGGAGGCAACGTTTGCTTTCCATCTCCTCGTATAGTCTCTATCACAGTAATCTGCTTCCGACTACCTTGAGTAGCTGTATGGAGCTTGGTAACAGACTTAGGTACGATCACCTTCTCTGAAGTAGGACAGCCAACTCGTACGCCTGATTCGTCCATATTTAGCACCTGATGGCCATAACGTATCTCTAATCTCTCCATCTCTTTACGAAGGTCGAAAAACCACTCCTTAACAGCCTCTATATCGTGTGCCTCCATTCGTTCAACTTCTATAAGCGTAGTATTGATTGTATGGAGCTCGGGGTGTTCTTTGATCCAACGTGTAAACCAGGCTTTTGACGGTGGTAGACGGGGTGGCAGTTGAGCCTATATAATATCAGCAGGTACTCATTTAAATAACTTGTAAACGTACTGCTAATAGATGCTTAATAGCTGCTTTAACCATAGAATATGTCGCTCCTAAACCGATCTCCCACTGCTCTTTACAAAAGCGTAGAATAGCCTCTTCTTGAGTCGCCGACAGAACCTTATTATGGCCACCCCTTCCTGGCGCGATATCTGGCCTTAGTATACCCCCTTGCTTCTTCCGCTTGCGTTCCCTAAAGAGAGATTGACGAAGAGTATCTGGCTTTACGTCGAATATTCGTGCGACAGTCGTTGGAAGCTCTTCTGGGTGAGTAAGTCCCCATTCTTTAGCCTCTACGAAAGCTGAATCGTATGCTAATTTGGTAGTATGTTTACCAAAGTAGTTGACGCGAGCCATAGAAAATTTGGGTCAAATCGATGTCCTGGGTGCAGTCAATTGTCATTGAAGGTAATGTAAAAGAACGCGTTTTTACGTGTAAAAGTGAGGCTTGGCGCATTTGAGCTGTGACACCTTTGCTTAGCCGTGACATTTGCTTAGCCCGACTATTAGCGAGCCCCGAGCAAAATAGGAGGGGAACCGGCTAGTAACTGTCCAAGCTAGGAAGGCGTGATTGTTATGGACAGCGAATGTTGATGAAATGACTTGGCTCGGTGCTTGTCAGACTTCCTGTCATTGCTTTTACACTACCAATGTTCCATTATTTCGTGTCCACAGAAAGAAGCGAGTGAGGGGATGATAGGTTATTTATGTCCTGCACCAGGGAAGGTTTCCGAATCCTTGTATACTTCGAGCCAAACCGGAAACTAGTGATCCGGCCGAGGATGATCTGAACAAGCTGCAAATCAAAAAAATAACAATCATTGCACTTGAATTCAGGATCGAAGACAATTGATTCATAACGACACGTTATTGCCTAGAATTTGCTTCCCATGTCTCCATACTCCCGATCGATCATCATCCGTCATATCCAGCCCATCATAATTCCCTCACAAAACTCCTAATCTGATCCTGCAATGTCCTAATAGCCTGTCGATCATGCCAAAAGTGCCCTGCGCCAGACACTTCAATATGTCTAAAACGACCCTCTCCTCCCTCTCTCCCAGTATCTCTCAACTTCTCAGACCAGGCTCGTAATCTCCTAACACTGACAAAGACATCGTCGTCTCCAAATATCGCTAATGTTGGATCGACAGTGAACTTCATCTCGTGTTCAGAGATGGAGTCTTTTTCTCGCCAGCATTTAGAGGTCCAGAGGGTGGCTAGACTGTTGACTAATCCTTGTAAGGGAGACACGAGTAGATATCCCATCTGTAGGCCGTCAACAGCGCCAGGAATCGCTTGAAGTTGCAGCTCGTCGTCTATTCCTGCCTTCTCGTCTGCGAGACTCGTTGCAAGGGAATGCCGTGACCCTGGTGGGCTGTTAATAGAGGATGTGATGGAGTCATGTGTATTGTGCCTTTTGGGTGACATTCGTTTGTGCTTCCCAATCGATCGAACCCTATCAACACTTTTCCTTACCAATTCCGGGGCATCGATAGAGAAGGAGCCTCTGGACCGGAATGAATCATGGCTCGCCCTTCTTAGATCTTCCCCTCCGCCCATACGAACACCACTTGGCCTGCGCCCTTTCGAGTAAAGTATTTCATCAGCATTTAGACTTCGTCCCCTTCGGTGTGTGTATGTTTGTAGAAGAGCTGAGATCTGGCAATTGATTTCCAGAGTCTGCTGAGCTGCCAGACTTTCGGCACGTAATCGAATCTCTGCATACGCTGAACCCGGAGCAGGTGTTTGGAACGGAGATATTATAGAGCTTATCATGGGGGGTAATAAACTCGTTATCAAAGCTCCGTACGAGTATCCTGCAAGGAGAAGTCGAGGTTGTGTATTAATGGTAGCAAGGTCCTCATTCTCGAGTGTGAAAGGTGGTAGATCTGCCGATGAAGTCGGGCTCAAGTGCTGCGAGTCGCTGGTATGAGGAGGAGAAACTGCCTGCGATTGAACAGGACTCAATTCGTGTAGTTCAGGGTTCGAGCGCGTGAATTTCGGTAGGCTTGAAGGTATTGGTTGCGGTGAGAGGAGATGCATGTAGAAGACCACGAATGCAACGAAACTGATGTAGTCCTTTTGTTCTGACTTTGCCTGCCATGAAGTTCGTCCTTTCGAGGTACCAGCCCCTCTGAACAACTGAGATCAGTTATTTGATCTATCAAGTAACAATGATGGCAGCTTACCTAAAATTGAAGGTTCCAACTACAAAGTTCTGTTTCAATAGGAGCCTGACAATACACCTCACGACTGGATCATCCATACTACCGCCCATAGGCGCATACGGATGTGCCACAACCGCAGCCTTCTTGTTCCATTCTGCGAGGTGCGAAATCGAGGTTGGAGCTAGGGAAGCGGGGTGATAAACACGACAGTCGAGAATAACATCTTCCTGGATAGAAGGGATGGTGAAGCTCGAGGTAGGAGGAGGGAGCATGGCAGGCAATTCAAGGCCTTTGTCCGAGAGAGTTTCATCCGATACTGGAATGCCAATTTGCAGCAAACATTGTGCTGTCGTCGAGGTGTCGGGCAGAGGAGTTGGGGAACGCGATTGTCTGGGTTTCGGGTCGGAAGATTCACCGATGCGGATGATGAGGGCGTCAGATTTTTATTTAGGAGACAGCTGAATAGCTACTCGGCGTCTTTCCTTGGATTCTCGGAGAGGGCAGGGCAGAGGGCAGCGATTTCATACTGTCTTGGAGCTTGGTAGTTGAAGGACTTACATGGGCAGTGAGGCGTTAGTGCGGTCTTCATGTTGCGGGCTGGTGGGCTTGGCTGGCAGATCTCGCCAAGCTTAATTTGTGGAGCCGGGATCTCCCCCTTGTAATGTACGACTCAACCTCCCACTTCCTTCACTCTCTTCACCAACTTTGATCTGATACTTGAATTTGATAGTATAATACTGGGTAGCTAAGCAGCTGTGCTTAGAGATAACCAAGTAAGTCTCGAAGAACTGATGAATCTTTATTATAAATTTAATACCTGTGCTAACTTCCAGCTGATCAATAACAAGCCGTTCATTATCTTACAGAAGATCAATATTTCTGTACGCTTCAAGCGCATGTATCCTCTATCTCTATTGCATGACAAAGTTAGAAAATCTTTCTGCATTACCAACTCCAAGCTCGAGCACTTCCAGCACCTCGTAAGAAATCTAAGACAAATCCGTACGATGCGAGAGCACCATATTCAGCGCCGGCTTCCCCCACATGAAGTAGAGAAATTGATTATCACCCCAGCTTTCAGAGCCCCCATAGAGCTACATATCGAAGTACCATAGCATGCGTACCATTACTAAGCGTATCTCGTTGTATGCAAAATTGGAAATTCCATAGCCACCATGTCAATATTTAAGCGAGGAGGGGAGGGAGAACGAGACAACGATATACTTCGCCAATGCAATTCCTAGGTCAAGTGGAGAGGGATTCAGCGCTTCTTTCGCATCCTTGCTGAGCTCTTCTGGTGGATTAGGCAGCTAGCGCTCTGGGGCGAAACGTTTTGGATCGTGAAAGGTGGTTGTGGAGTAGTAGGTTGCGAACTGAGCGACTGCTACTGAAGTCTGTTCCATACAAGGGAGCAGAATTCTAAGCCAAAACTAGATGCTAGGGGAAATAAATTATTAGGTACGAAGTGACCGCTAATCACAGCTCCCTCCGTCTTTGTTCGCCAGCGTAGCACAAGAGGTACCGGAGGATACATTCTGCGAGCTTCTTCGAGACACGCTTGGAGATAAGGCAATTGACTAGTCGAGGTCACCGTGATCTCTTCCGTGTATTTAAAAGCCTATCGGAATTAGTTTTGGACTTTAGGGTATGCGTGTTGGGTTTTAGGAGGGAGTAGGTCAGTCTGCTTAGCAGGGCTGCTGTAGTCGCGGACTCGGTGATGATTAGTAGCTTAGAATCCTTCATTAGTTCCTCTTTACCTATTCCTTTCCCATCGTTATCGTAGAGAAGCTTTTAGATATAGCAAGTCTCTATCTGATTATAGAGCTTGAGACTATACTCACATAAGACGAGCAATCCTTCTAGCCTATTCCCATATCCAACCTCGCTTCTATCTTCTTCTTGCAAAATGACATCTGCTCCCCTATCCTCTATGATGTCATAGAATTAAGGATCTTTCTACAGCTAGCTTTTGCCTAGGTGAAGGCCGTAAATATCTACCAAAACTTAACGAGAGATCTGTACGCTTTATTTAAAGGTTAAGGTTAGTTTTCTTCAACTGACATTTCCATGCAGCGGCACTATTGAACGTTAAACTATCCGGCTAGATCCTCACTACATATCCATATCTATCATGCAATTCTTTAATACTCTGGGTTAGCTCCCCTTGTAGAGCTCCTAGTAGTCACCTGCTTAAACTTATTTCTAGATGCTAATCGGGGGGAATTGGCAAGTGGGTGAAAGAAGAGGTTGTAGATTACTGTGGCGCAGAGATAGAGGATGTACTGAGCGTTTGGTTAGCAGATTATGTTTGGATAAGCTGGAAAGGGGTTTGACTTATAAGTGAACTAAATGCAAGATCTATTATGGGCAAGTTGCCTGAAGTGAGGAAGGGTGGTCAGTCATAGCCAGAGCAAGAACCCCCTCAATAGGTCTTCAGCCTTTAACAAAAGTACATTATATCTAAAGTCCGGAATATTAAGATCTTGGTTTTATTTTTACGAGACTAAATGTTGTTTAAATTTTTAAGGATTTGTTTGTTCAGGTTAAGCACGAAAAGAGCAACTGTTAGGCGAGCCCTTTGTCGCGCCGTAAAACTCGGTGTTGATTTTTTCATGCCTAGGCAATTTGCGAGCCACTCCTCAGTAATAACATCTCTCGCGAATGAATTTATTGATTTGGCTAATGCCATGCTGATGTTTGAAACATGAGTTGTGTGATGCCCAGTGGAAAGGCATCAGATAGAAGTACGGACGAGCTTACTCGAGTAAGTAGTAATT
Source organism: Rhexocercosporidium sp. MPI-PUGE-AT-0058 (assembly GCA_020746875.1). Lineage (NCBI taxonomy): Eukaryota > Fungi > Ascomycota > Leotiomycetes > Helotiales > Rhexocercosporidium > Rhexocercosporidium sp. MPI-PUGE-AT-0058. The sequence goes on along the minus strand of JAGTJL010000013.1, from coordinate 906,378 downwards.
CGATCTTGCGAGGTGCAGATGTTTTAGTGCTATACCGAATAAACTTTGACCGAAATCAACGAGACTAAATCTGGTAGACCTAACTTTCTTTTTAATAAGTCGAACCGAAGTCATATGAGAAGATCGGATATAAATCTAACAGAGCTCGCAATTAAACAGGCATTATCAATAAGCTAAGTTCATAGCTATAATTAAAGTTGTGGTGAAAGGGGAAATAAGAACCGAATTTAGAAAGTGTAACGGTAATAAAGATATTCGAGAAACGTGAAGATATTTCTACTGGGTAAACATACTTCTGTCTTCCATGATAGCATCAAGCGAAGAGAAGCGCGTGTACTAGTTCTCCGAACGGGCATGGGCCTGATTCATGAATACCTCCACGATATTGCAGCAGGAAGGCCTACCAAGTAAGTACACGAGCTGTAAGAAGAATCCCGCCCAAGCAAGACCCTTTTCCATACAAGAGATAGTAACCCTCAGCGATTTCGCTCTTAGTACAGGTGGAAAGGAGGCAACTCCTCTTCTCTTCGAGGGTTTGTACCCTCTGACCCGGAGACGAAGACACCAAGTTCGCCTTTACAACAAGACGACTAAAGAAGAATCCAGAATAGGCAGCAAGACCCCGCAATAGGAAACTCTTTTTATTCTCTCACTCCGACCATACCCCAGTACCCTTGTGCCGCCCCAGCAGGTCTCGCTTAGTCAATGACAATCGCGGACAATATTAGCATATTGAGCAATTTGAGGAGAAGACTTCAGGTAAAGCTTGCGACTGGTCATGCACGCGGCCTTTCTGTGTTACAGAGATTCAAAACTATTACTAGATACACTTTTGTCTAGATACAGCAAGTATTGAAGTGGAAGTGCGCCAGGGTCCACCTCGCCCAGGGTCGTAATCAATATTGCATACCCCTACTAAATGCCCTCGATTTCTCGCAAGGCACAGTGCGAATGTAGTTAGCGAGAAAAGTTTTCTAATTTTGACCAGAGGCACCACTCTTCGCTCAAAAGTACTTGTGAAGTGCTCCAAGCCTTGAACGCCTCCTCGGACGGTCTGACTCCTTTCGCCAGCCCGCTTGCAGCGCTGATGTGATTCCATCAGCTTCTTGTGCAGTGGTACGGCGAGCACATGGGAATTAACTCTCATCAAATGCTCTCCGCTTAAAATTCCCTTGTTTGCCTAGTTCTCTCAGCCTAACGAAGACTTCTGTATCGGGAATCAAGGTGCTCTCTATAAAGTATCAAGAGCCAGACTTTGCTCTAACTTCTTACAGCTTTACAAGAATCTGTTCTTTCTTCAACCCAAACCCACAGCTGCACATTTATCATGAAATTCAAGTTCACTCCATCAGTCGTGGCAGCTTTTGTGCTTTGCACAATCGCAAACGCACACTTTGTACTCGACATTCCTACCAGTCTCGGGTTTGACGATGAACTTGAGGACATGGCTCCTTGCGGTGGCTTTGATCCTCATAATAGGGACAACGTCACCAACTTCTTCACCAAAGGATCTCCTATCAGCGTCTTGACCACCCATATTTCGGTCACTTTCGAATTCAAGGCTGCTCTGGCAAGCAATCTTAACAATTGGGTACCGCTTACTCGAGTGTTGAACCAAACTGGAGTGGGAGAGTTCTGCGAACCTCAAATTCCGATAAAAGCATCCTGGGCAGGGAAGAAGGCGGTCCTTCAAGTCATTCAACATGGGCCTGATGGGACCCTATATCAGGTAAAATCTCTCTTGACTTACGCCTAACAAACAGCTAACTGTTCATCAGTGTGCGGCAATCAAAATTGTGGCCGGTGGACCCTGTGCAACAATCCCAGCAGGCTGCTACAATGATACTGGAACAGCTGCCCACTGGCTCTAGATCTCAACGCCATCGATCGAACATCGCGTTTGCGTGAATCCGTGTTTTGGCCAAGAGACATGAATTGAGTGTTGTGGGCGTGGATGACAGTAGTTGTCGAAGAGCATGGAGAGTTTTGGATGAGATGCTGTGTCGTACCGAGAGATCCTTGCCTGTGCCTTTGGAAATTCTGTCTAGCTATCGAGATACTTTCGTTTCAAATCAGATTTAAACCTGCTCTTTTCATCTTTGCGATTCGAATACATGCACATCAAGAGAGCGCCCTGAAATGTTTCCCCCCGGTTATGTTGTCTCGAGAGTTCAGAAATTCTGAAATCATTCGGTCCGATCCTCTCCTAAGATGAAGAATCGTCATATGGGACAAAATGCCGTCTCCTATAAAATGTGCTAGAAAGGCTAGACAGATAAAGATGTGTAGAGACTACTGTATCGAATAGCGAAGTTTCTCGCGTCTCACTTTCTCATTTCCGCCAGGCTCTCAGCTGCCGTCACCAGGAAACACAATGCATCCCATGACGCTCGTTAGCAGATATTATTTGTAATGCTATTTTGGCATAAGTGGACGTCGGTCTTGGGGCGTACATGAGAGAGTTTTCGGACTATGATCAGGTGTGCTGACACGGCAAATCTCTGCCTCTTCTGTGCAGTTTCTGCCCGACCAGAAACAGCCACCTTTGCCCCCGCCCTCCATATACTTTCATATCCCCTCTTTTATATCCTCTCGTCGACTGGAAGCAAGAAAATCCCAAAGCAATCGTACTCACGCTCGCAGTTTCCAAACCCCGAAATCCAAACAACACAAAACAACCTTTGCTTGTTCTCACTATGCATCTCAGACTCGCCCTCAGCACCTTGCTTAGCTTCTACATCAGTAGAGGATGTAGTCACTTTGTGCTCCAGATTCCCACGAGCTTAGGATATGATGACGTGAACGAGGCCACAGCTCCATGTGACACTTTCAATCCCACAGACCGTTCCGGAACTATTACCAACTGGACCGTTGGAGGTTATCCAGTGTCAGTCATTTCAACACACTCCTCGGTCACTTGGGAATACCGAGTCGCAAAGGTCAGCTCTCCCACGGTCTGGACGAGCCTCACCCCAATCCTGACCCAGACTGGGACCGGCCACTTCTGCGAACCACAGATCCCCGGGCTCGGCTCTGCCAGCTGGTTAGGGGTTCCTGCCGTGTTTCAAGTCATCCAGCATGCTCCAGATGGTGCGCTTTACCAAGTAAGAAGACTTTGATCTCAACCCATTTGCCTTCACTGACAAGTTCTTCAGTGTGCTGCCATTGTGTTTGTTGCTGGCGGGCCGACTGCTAAACCCGCTGGATGCACCAACTCAACAGGCATAGCAGCTCACTGGTAGTGGGTGATGGAAATATCCTTGCTCATGGCAAAGAGAAAGCCTCGAGAGAGTCTCCCAAGTCATCACCAATTGAAAACTATGGAGCTTGGAATTAGTTCAAAGTGTCTCTGTTCCTCTCAAGTTTCTTCAGATCGCTGTTTACTCTTGTGGCAAGAATTTTTCTTTTTGGGTATCTTGAAACATTTCTCATGCTTGTGGTGATGGACGTGATAAGGATGCCTTCTTGCCCCTTCCTTTCTCTCTTTCTTTTCTCACTGTCTTTATAGCCTAGGTACTTGTTTCTGAAAAGATATTTATAGAGTGCGTATAATCATCGAGAAATTGACACACTCTTCGGTCTTGTCTTTAAAAGACCACACTGCGAGAACAATGGAGGTATCTCAAATCATACAACGATCAATCAGTGACTATCGTATTAAAAGAATCATCCCCTAACTAGATTTTAAGCTGGAAAACCTGGCTGGACAAGCTAGAAAGTTGATTTGAGGAAAAAAGAAAATGTACTACAATAGATCCTCTGTTGGTTTGGTAGTCACGGAGCATGGTGTCATGTTCGATCGTACGTTAATTTACCCCTCTTCTCTTTCAGTCGAGGGTTTCCCCTGATGAGCTACACGCAGGTACTCATCCTCTCATCCCATCGGGCGGAAGCGCTCCCCCAGGCAGATTTTGTTGTCACTTTCGTCCACCAGGGAAGTGATCCTCTTGCTTGAACTGAGCAGTACTACCAAAACGCACTTGCTTTTTAAAATGAAGTTACTATTTTTTTTACTACCAAAATAGGCAAGCCTGCCGCCCCCTGGTTAGCGCTGAAGACAAGGGGCAAAGAGGAGGGGGGGAGGGGGTCGGATGCAAGGGCAGCTTGCTGTATTGAGTTGAGCGGCGTGGAAAAATATACAGTGCTTCGTAATCCCTGTGGTGGTTGTGGCCCGCCTCCAAGACAGCACTAGCAACACTAGCAACACAAGCAACACAAGCAATTCGTAGGGAATATCTTAAATCCTTATATTCACCTCTGCCATGTACTCAAGTGTATTCCGCGCAGCGTCGAGGATCTGCCCCTATGCGGGGAGCTTTGAGAGGTCCCCAGCCAGTCCCTCGTGACCAACTCTAATCTTTAAATTAATATCTCCCCTGGGAAGTTGATCGTAGCTTTAGATGCCTAGTCCAAACTCCTATTCCTTATCTAAATCCCGTTAAGGCGACTAAAGATTCTAGAAAATGTAGCGCGGCCAAATTAAAGGGCGGAGGCTGCGTTGTTGCTGATGAGAGGGACGGGTCGGGACACCTCACTCGCTATTTACTCCCCCCCCCCCCCCCCGAGACCTGTGTGGACCAAATCATCCCAGCTGAAGCCATCATCAAGCCTTTGAAAACGAAGGCAATGCACCTTTCAAAGGTTCGCTCCCGGAAAGATTTGCTGCGCGGGGTCACCTGCATCCATTTCGTCTGACCACATTAGGCCCTGTAGAGGCAAATTGAGGTGGTTTTTTGCTGGGTTTGTTAGTATTGCAACCAACCGGAACCTGATATTCTGAGTCCCTGCATTCGCTGACACCTGCTCGGGCTGCGAACTCTGTTTCTATGTTCAAAACCTGCAGCATACGGGACGATGGGAGAAGGCAGGTACATCTGAAGCTATTCCCAAAGGGCAATACCATGCCTTTTCAAGTTGAGTTACAGGACATGAAGCTGGTGAAAGCGTAATTTCCTTGATTTTGCTTGCGTAGGGAAGTTCAGAGATTTCATCTGGTCATTACGTGGATTATAATCTGCGAATGAATACGCTCCGTTCACTCTGTAAATTCTGCAATGTTTTGGTTTCGCTAAAGACTTGGTACTGATTTAGTTCGTGAACGACCGTTCTCCCTTTCAGCGGCATGAGCCACGGGATGTTCGCGCGGGAACTTCAACCAAGTGCGAGTGGCGTTTCCAAAGCAATGCAAGAGCTTAGGAATTCCAAACATGCCGAGTTCGAAGGATGCCACCACACCGAATACGAACCCGCAGGAAATTATTGCCTTCATGTTTACCCGCCGGCCAATGTGACATCGATGGCTTCTTTTGACAACCACCTTTCCTAACTCCCTTCCAAACGGAGATTAATCAGCTCAGTAATGGTCCCTATCCGTCAAGCCATTTGAGCTCAAAAATTCTCAGTAGTTTCCCACTACCCGTGACACCACAAGGTCTTCATCACAAACTAAAATGAAGTGACGGACCGCAGGCAGTTCGGGTGGTAATTAAAGGACCAAGACAATAAATCGTGATGCTTTGTCATTGACTTTAAAGCACGATCTTACCTATGATCTAATTGATCTCCCACCTACAAACCTTTATTCTCCAACCCCATCTCCGTCTCCAAAGCGCAGTCCGTCGTTATCATCATCAATCATGTTCGCTAAGCACTTCCAGATACTTCTCAGCCTGAGTGCTGTCGTAACCTCTCACTTCATCCTCCAAGTTCCACTCAGTCTTGGCTTTGACGATGTGAAGGAAATCATTTCTCCATGTGATGGCTTTAATCCCCTCGACCGAAGTGGAGGTGTTACAGACTGGCCAGTTGCAGGCTCTTCGGTTATGGTCTTAAGCACACATCTTAACGTGATGTGGGAGTTCAACGCCGCACTTCTGAGTGATATTGCAGCTGGCACCCCAACTTGGCGCCCGATAACCCTTCAGCTTGCACAGCAGGGTGTTGGCTCGTTCTGCGAGCCTCAGATCCCTGGTCCTCGTGAATGGGTTGGCCTGGATGCGGTTTTACAGATCATCCAGCATGCTCCCGATGGAGCACTCTATCAAGTATGTGCCTCCCAAATATCCGAGTTTGGCCTCACTCCTCGTCAGACAGAAAGGATTACTGACATTTACTCTAATGTTATAGTGCGCTGCGATTAGATTTCAGGACTTGCCTTTCGCTGGCCCTGACCCATCCTGCATGAATGATACTGGGATCGCAGCTCAATGGATTGGTGGAACTACGACTAGCACTTCAAGCAGCGTCACTCTCCCTGCGTCTTCGTCGTCAACATCAGAGACAACATCCTCTACCACTGGCACCACAACAACAACAACAACAACAACAGGCCCAAAAACTAGCTCTTCAATGTCAGCAGAGCCAGCATCCTCAAGCACCACAACTCCAAATAGTCCAACAAGTAGTTCCTCGATGCCAACGGGTTCCAAAATCAGCTCATCCCCACCAGACGGCCAAATGTCCTCCTACCCAACCATGAAGGCTCCCAGCACAAGCCCAATCAGTGGTTCGGCTCCGCCAGACACTTCTAAGCCTGCAACCACCGCACCAGGTAAAGAATCACCTACGCCAATAGGCTCAGGGCCCACAGGAACTCTAGATACAACAAGTAAAGAAACAACTACCACGGCAGGTGGAGCTTCTACGGAAACCCCAGTGCAGTTCACTGGCGAGTCCAATGCTCTTTTCGCAAGAGTTGAGGTGCTTCTCTTCGGATGCGGTTTTGTAATCTTCTTTGTTCTAGGCTTTTAGATAGAGGACTGGGAGAATGGAAACGACATCGATTTACATTTGGGTCACTGTTTTGTCTTTGGGATCGAGGAGAGGTATTATAATATGAAGACGCTGAAATGAAGACTGTCTGATTTTCCTATACCTGTTTCATGCTCGGTATTTCAAATGCTCTGTGACGTTGTTTCGAGCTTGTGCGTTTTTGGTAGTCATAAATGGTGAGGAATAGGAAACTAGCTATTGAATGCAAATATAACCTGGCGTCCTTCTTTTCCTCGCCTATTTTTGGTGATTTCAGATGCAAATGTTGACATGCAAATTGGAATTCTATGACGGGCAGTGAGTGTACTTGGGAAGTATTTTTTACAACTGACTAAGATGTAGTTTCTTCTAACATGTGAATGACTCAGAATAAATGAATTGAAATCGTTGTTAGAGCGCATATCAAAGACTGTACTCCTCAGAGAAAACATATATACCCTGTGCTCCCGTCCCTTTATGTACTGCCCTTTCATCAGACAAGCTGGCAACTTTGTTCCTGACCGATGAAACCAGAGATCTCCCAGCACAAACAACGATGGCTGTCTCGCCACCAGTAGCTTCGACAGCCAGTCGAATGTAGTCCGCAATATCCGGTCTTCCATTCGAATACCTGATGCAGTTGTGAGTGTCTGATGCTGCTGGTCCATTTGAGACCTGAGAATTGCAGCCCCTTTCCTTCGCTCGCGAGGTACTCAAAGATGTCTGAATATCCGAAATGCAACTTTGCCTGATCTTGACATGTGAACGGCAGTGCGAATTCTCTTTTGGGACATCTTCATCTCCAGAATCCTCTCGAAACCCTTCTTGCTGATCCCCTTCTTTCAAGCTGATATTATCTTTTGATATCAACACTGAATCCTCATCCACTTCATGGCATCCTGTAACTGCAACATCGATGGTCAAATCAAATCGCATGTCTGCAGCACGTGTAATTGCCTTCAACAGAGCCGGCGTGTAAAACTCAATGGAGTACTGCTTCCGAGTAAGGAGTAGATACCGGATCCGTCTGACACAACCTGTGGTAGAAGAACCAAAGCAACTTTCGAGAATTGGAAGCGTAAATGATGCACCTGTAGATGCAGATATCAGAACAAGGGTCTCGTATGCGTTCCAATCTGGCGGTATCCCGTACGGACCAGAGATGAAGCTGGTTAGGGAAGCAGTCTTGTCTTCGCCTTGCATCTTCTCAGAGTATTTGTGTATCTTCCTGGAGAACCCTGCCTGCGCTTGTACGACAAATTTGATTTCTCTCATTGATTTGTCCCCCGATGGTAGTGATTGATTAGCCATTGTCAATGGATGTGTCTCGAAGGGTCCCATTCGTGGAATCCAAATACGCATATGTTGTCCAGGTTTCCATGAGAATTGGACATCCTTGACGACGATGACAGTGATATCATGGCCATTCGACCGAAGATGTGTCTGGTATCCAAGCCGTTGGGTGGAACCTCGGAAATGTATATTCCTGTAGCAAAGTAATGAACCTCGCAAGACCCAATCAAAAGAGAGCGCCGCAACAGAAAACCACACAAAGTAACGAGAGTATGCAGGAACATGAAGCCAGAGGAACAACAAGAAAATCGCTGCAGAAGCGATGTGCTGCAACACAAAGAATTCGTATGCCAGCCTTCGCAAGGGTGATAATGAGGTCAAAAACATCCAAACCAAGATTCCCCAAGCTACCATACCCCACTGCACCATCGTCAACATAGACATTTCCAATTTGAGAAACTCGATGCCTGCTCGAAGCCATTCCCTTAAAAAGAAGCCACCATGGACCGTCACCGATACCAACAGAGTTCTCGACACCCAACGATGAAGCCAGTTCAGTCTCTCGTAGGAGCTTCCAACGAGGAAAGAAACGGTGTTTGCCTTCGACGACAATAAATAGACCAAGGGCACCTGTGTTAGTGATATCCATGCTGCGCGAAACCCGATAGTCTCGTAGTACATAGCATCATAGGTAATTGCACCCCTCGTCAACATGTATGCAACCATGGACCAATAACTGAAGAGAAAAAGCACTCTCCCTAGAGAGGGTGGATTCAACCAACTGAAAGGAGGCTTCAGGGATATCTGGGGATAGGAGATCTCACGGCCGATGGCGGTTACTGTCGCGTAGACTCGGTAAAGTAGGTTTTGAGGCCGGGTAGGATATTTGGGCGGGTTGGAAGATGAAGATAATTGTATCCTTCAAGCAGTCAGGTCATTTCCTATGATTTGATAGAAAAGTACTTTGTAGCAAACATAAAAATAATACATAGCTGACCTTACTCGTTTTTCGTATCGCTCAAAGAGTCGGAGGAGCAGCATTGCGCCAACCAAGCCAGCAATAATGAACCAAAAATCATGGGCGAGTGGTTCATTGACATTCCTGAGCAACCCACCACTGCTGCTCATGTCCATGCCGCCCATATGCTCGGACGAGTCCATGTTGAAGAACGTATGTCGATTATTTGAGGGCTTACGGCGAGCAAAATCTCACGAGTCGTAGGCAGAGATAGGGATCCTGTCGTTATTCTGCCTTAAGGAGAAGGTCAAGTGGACGGTGGCGGTCGGTCGGGTGGTCGATCTCCAAAGTGCTTTGAAAATTTCGTGGGAATGGTCTTTGAGGTCTTGCTTCGCTTCACAAGGCGAACGGAGTACCTGGCAAGGCGATGATGGGGGCGTAATCTGACTTCGTCTTCGACTGCAAAGTCGCGCCGTAGCACATCTCACATACAACCACAACGCGTGATGCTTGTTGCTTCCCGTGTCTTGCGAGCTTCCCTTTCCAGCCTTCAAGCCTTTCAGGGGGCAGAACTGCAATGTTATCATTAACGCCACTGAGTGTGCGCAGAGCAAATGGATGGTATGGGTGTTGAGAATATTTGAGGGATTTATGGCTATTTGGCCGTCCTGCAGGAGGAAGCAACCCTCAGCCCTCCGTACCTGGCGGCAGGGTTGCAACACATGCACTGAATGCTTGTGCAAAACAAGCTCAAAGGGCCTCGAGAAATATTCAAGATGTACGGTAGTGTGGCCCAATAGTTGAAATGCACTTTCTAACAATTTGTTGCTCGTTGTAGTCTAGCTAAAAACTAGTTCGGAGGGAGCCCCCTGATCTCGTTTGAGAAGACTGCCTGATAATGAAAACGATGATTGGTCAGCTTACTATGCTACTGTCCAGCTGTGTAAACAACCGGATTATGTAACAAGCGAAAAGCGCACCCTCGATCTTCCCGAAATAATACTGTGTTTGCTTTCAAGCTTGAGCCCTCGCATTTCGCCATTCTTCAAGGGACTCGAACCAGGCAGGTCGGAATACGACAGAAAGGCACACTTAGTATAACAGTTCCCACACATTCGTAATAACTTTTGAGTGTAATTAAGCGCTCACAAAATTGCAAGTGAGACTTCCTTGTTGGTTGCATGGCTGTATTATTGATCATGCGGACAGTCCCCTGCAGCTCGGCCGAAAGAGACGATGACAGTAAGAATTCTTTGTTGGTTTCCCATGAAGGGAGTGAACACGCTCAATCTTACTCGATTCTTCATTTCAGAGGCTCATACCACACCTACATACTACTAATTTCGCTTTCACCAATGAGTACTGAGAACGATGGTGCGCTAAGTCGGAAACGACGCGCAGGGACCTAGCTGCAGGGTATCCGTTTTCACCACACAGAGGATTAACAGGACATGTTTTCTGTTGCCAATCTACTTGACTTGTTTACTGCGGACCGCAGTGTCTTGATTATATATGTGCATTAAGCCACGTTCAAGTTCTGCTTGCCTGTACACTCACTCAACCTGAAGAGCTACATCCTTCAACACACTCACTTGTAACCATCACTCTCGTTGAGAACGACCTCCAAAATCATGATTTCCTCAAGCTCTACGATCGCTCTTGTCTTTGGGCTCGCTGCCGTGGCAAAGGCCCACTATACTCTCCAATTCCCGGAACCCATTGGGCCATATAACGATGAGCAGTTGACAAATGGACCTTGCGATGGCTACGATCCAACAACAGCCTCGAACTTTCAAGATTGGCCATGGAGAGGCGAGGCCGTCACCCTCCTTACAACCCATCCCGTCGTCACATGGAGCTTCAACGTCGCACTTTTCAGTTCGGTATCAAAGTCACAGAGCAGCTTCATGCCAATGACTGAGGACATCAAGCAAAACAATGGCACTGGATACCTGTGCCTTGGCCAAGTGCCAGGAAAGAAGGAATGGGTTGGAGAGAAAGCCATTGTCCAGGTTATCCAGCATGCTCCAGATGGAGACCTTACTTCAGTAAATTTACACTTTTTGACAGTGGCTGTTGTCAGTTATAGGCTAACACAACCAAGTGCATTGCAGTTACCTTCACCGACGCTGCAGCTGATGTAACTGGTGGAGGAACTTGCAAAAACGACTCTGGCATTGCGAAGAAGCCATACGACATCTTTTACCTACCAGGAACTGGCAGCGATCTCAACAGCGGCGAAACGACAACTTCAAGAACCACAACAGCAGGGCCTACTTCTAGTAGCAGCACCTCTGGACCAACTGGTACTGGTACCGATACCAGAATAATCACTGCCTCAACTACCTCTGGAGTGGTTGGTACTGGCACTGGCACTCCGTCTTCTGCTGGCCCTGGAACCACCAGTACTGCTTCCATGCATACTGGAATGACGACTTCCCCAACTATCTCGAAATCAGCAAGTGGTACTGCGGCTACCAATTCTACGAGCACAACTGGCGCGACTACTTCCACTCCACCAGTATTAACGGGAGCTTCGGGCAAGACATACGCAGGATTTACCTTGGACTTTGTAGGCATCACATTCGCCGTGGCTTTCATGGCTTTTGGATTGTAAAACCATCAGGTGAACCTAAATTGGGAAGAATTGGCGTGGAGATGTGGACCTGTTTCTTCTTGTTTTCTTATTCTTCTTCGCTTCAGCTTTTACTACTATACAAGCAACTTCTGAAGCCTTTTAATATTGGAGACAAGATCCTCTTAAATTCATTGCACTTACCATATTGGTTGTAACAGGCATAATGTAAACATGAGTTACATGACAAATAAGAATGAAATAGTACCAAACATGGTCCAGCATGCCGCTGGAGTGACCACTCAGGTCCCCGACGCTGAAGCCCATATTAACCCCACGCAAGAACTTGTCATCTAGGAACCCAACATGACTGATTTAAAAGTGTCAGTCCTCCCACAATTCACCCGAAGCCGACAAGTCCATGGTTGGTTGTCCCTGGTCGAAGCCTCCAATGCGCATGCATGCGTGATGATACGCTACCCAACGTTGTCCCGTATCCTACGCCTCTGCGTGAAAATGCCCTCATTAGCTCTCAATATTGATTTAAACAGGTCATACCGTCACAATCCAGGGGGTCCCATGCTCCCTATCCTCCCATAGTCAAATCCAGGGTTTAGGTATTTTCAGCACATTTGCAAGTCTTCCCGGGGCGCGAATTCGCGCATCTAATTTCATTGCGCGAATACGAGGCGAAGCTATTACTACAGCGAGTAACTTTATCTGCTGCCTGGTATATAAATCGTTGTATTTGCACTTATATCATGTGAGTGTTGTGTGTTTCTGCGAATTTTGCTGACATCCGGCCTGTTTCCAAGCCGTTGTCTGTTCCACTCCCTGAGCTCCAACAAACAACACCGTCAACATGAATTTAGTAAATCTTTTGCTGCTCTCTGCCAACTTGGTAAATCTGAGCTCCGCCCATTTCCAACTTCGAACTCCAGTCGCAATTGGAGAAGATCACCCCGCAGACCAAGCCGAGGGGACTGGACCATGTGGAGGTTTTGACCTTGCGAATCGAGACATTGTCACCGAGTGGCCTGCTCAAGGATACCCAGTCTTCATGATCACAACTCACCCCAAATCTGTCTTAGTTTTCCGTGCAGCGCTGGTCAACGACACCAATTCTTGGATCAATCTGATTCCGCCCATCAACCAATATGGTGTTTATCAATTCTGCGAACCATCGATTCCGGGTTTCGCTCCTTGGGTTGGGCTTCCTGCTGTGGTCCAGATAGCGCAGTTCGCCCCTGATGGAATCAACTACCAGGTGAGCAAGATCCTTGAGAAATTTTGAAGGCCTTGATTCCTCTTTTCTCTTTCCTTGACCAGGCTCACACGAGGAGACCCGAAGAGGAACCAACAGGGAAAGCATCTCACGGAACAAATGCTGACATGAATATTCGTCTACAGTGTGCAGCAGTCACATTTACAGATGGACCAGCACTCATCCCCGCCTCAGATGCCTGCGTGAACTCCACAGGTAATTCAGCAGATGCTGCTGTTGGGTTTACATCGACGATACCTTTTGGCAGTATGATCACTCCAACCAACACCGCGCTACCCACAGGAATCACAGGTACGAATGCTACATCCACCGGTGTCTCCCCGAGCAAGACGAGCTCTGCGACGGCGACGACTTCGAAGGCTGCGTCGGGGGCTGTGGATGGGTTCAATCATCATAGTATCTCGGGGTGGTGGACGCTTGTAGCTGCGGTTCTTGGAGCGTGGGCGATTTGATGCTACTTTGAAGGGGGTCTTGTATTGATATTGTATGTCTTTTTGCCTGAGAGTAGATACAGCAATCTTACTTCGGGCAAGCTTGGGGCTTTTTCAATAGAAATGAAGTCGAATGTTACAGTTTGGCTTGGTCAATGTGTCGCGATCGAGGTACTGTACCTGTAGAACTCGGCTTTCAGTTACACAGCGGTGGCAACCTAACTTTCAGCACGGTGGTCTATCTTTTGATTTTTCCAAATTGCGGGCGGAAGTGGTGTCCTTCGCTTCACAATCCTCCCAACAAAGAACAGGCTCGACGGCATAATGTTCTTGGTTGAGGCTTACTGTGGGGTCAAAATTCTGTCCCATTTCAAGCTTTCCTGGGGTAATTTGCAATCGGGTCACGGTCCATAGTTGATCGACTCGCTTAGGGTGATGTATCGCCAAGATAATACAATAATCAAAGCAGGAGATGCTTGCAACTTCGAATTCAAAAATGACGACACAGTGGAGAAGGTCGACTCTGCGATGAGTTTTCTCTTAATTCATCCTATGCTATGAAGCGATGAACCTGCCCCTCCAGGCAATTCAAAATGTTAGACTATTCAAGTCTACGTTGTAGCCATTTTCGTGATGTCCCAAATATCCATTCCATTTCCCACAACTAACGCTTTGGTAGGATCCCCTTCACCTGTGCTCAGTATGGACAGATCTCCGACGTCTGCCACTGAGGTGAAGACATCCCCAATCTGCGAGATGTTCAACTGTGCTGACACATGTGGAGCAGAGTTCGTTCCGAAATGTAAACGCACCTGCCAGCTCTTCACTCTCTGATCATTGCCCGATGTGATGATACCAAATGCGTCTGCATCAACATCAGGCACAATTGAGAGACCAGTGATAGCTGCAGAATGTGCTGTTCTCAATATGAAGATACTTGGGCTAAGTTGCGAGCTTTGAAGATAAGAGAGTGGGTAGACGGACATAGCAAGAGCGTTGTCGTCTCCACCTGTAGCGACCACGAAATGAGAGCGCGTGATCATCATGTCCAGGGTTTTGATGGTGCTTTGATGGATCTTTTTGGTCGAGAGGATGATGTGTCTTGTGGTGCCTTCGCTTTTGGAGACATGGCTTTTCCATAGAGTGATGTTGCCGTCCGTCGCGGCAGTGAGGAAGTCGATGTGCCCGTCTAAGATCTGGATATGTCGAAGTTGAGTCAGGCATGATGAAGTGTATCGGCCAACGGCAAGTAAATCAAAGCCGATAGCTTGAGAGTAAGTATAAGTCCGAATTGTAGAATCCGAGAATGCCAAACTAATCAGCAAACGATCTTCATCCTCAGGTTCTGAAGTCAGATCGCTTACGTCAAAACTCATGATTCTCAAATCCCCGTTTACGCTCCTGTCGGGATATGATGCTTCACAGACGACGCCAATTCCAAAGTCCGGAATTGACCGGATTGCCCAGACGAAGAATTCTTCGTTGCCTCCGCTGCTGAAGAGATATCTTGACCCGTGCCATTGGAGATGCTGGATTCCAGTGGTATGTTTTTCGATAATGGACAAGCAATCGAAGTGAGACTCTAGCGCCGATGCAGTATCTTTATACCTCCAGATACGAATAGCTGTGTCCTCTGCACCGGTTGCAATCAGACCACCATCTGGAGAGACAGTGGAGGCTTTGATCTCCCGACCATGACCACCCTGCTTCAATATACTATGGGATGGGCTGCATTGTGAGTGAAGGTAAAGTTTCGATGCTTTAGTGTAGACGAAATAGCCAGCACTTGAAGAGGTCGGAGGAGAGTATGCATAGCTTCGATGTGCACCGCCACAATCAACATTTGATACCTCGTAGTGTTTGCTTTCGTTCCAGACAACAAAGCTTTTGCTTTTGAATCCATAAAATAGTAGCTCTAGGTCGTGAAACCACGCCGCCTCTATCATTGGCCCAAATGGAAGCTTGCTGTGATGAATAATGCGTACAGTTATGCCCAAACCAGATTCGGCTGGGTCGTGAGTAGCAGTGCAGGAGAATATCGAGTAGCACCCAGTGCGTTCTGTCGTCAAGAAATAACCGACGTCTGCTGTCCCCGAGTTCGCTACTGGCAAAGGGAGAATAGTAGCAATAGCATCTGCAGCAGAATCCTTAGGTGGTGTCCAAATTTCGATGGGACCCACGCTCTTTGCTATCTCGAAGAAAGCTAGCAGTCCGGATCTTGCACCCACAACTAGCAAGCCATTAACCCTGCTGACACTGGTGACGACAAATTTCTCCGGAAGGTTGCAGGATGCCGAATGTGATAGTTGAGGAGCTGTATTACTTGGACAAGTAACCTCAAATATAGTAGCGACTCGGCTTGATAAGGTCGTGACTAATAACTCGTAGGAGCTATTCCGGGAATCGAATATCTTGAACATATCGGCGACCTTGCCATCTACCTTTCCGACTGCCTGGAGCTGCTGTCCGTTCCGGTAAGAAAATATCGTGCCGTTCGAGCCCGCCAAGAAAGCAATTTCAATTTCTGGAAACCCCTCTATCACGGTATAGTTTCTCAGGTCATAGCGGGCTGTCTCTGGTAAATGTGCTTCGCTCCAGACGACTTCTGTATCAATGTCCCCAACCAGAACCCGGCCGAAATTGGTTGTGGCAATCACTTGGCTCTGTGATGCGAAAGCATATCGGTTGAACCCATCCTTCACAATCTTTTTGGGCTTCTTGCTTTTCGGAGACTTAGCACTGGTCGCGGTTATTTCTGAAGGAGTGCCCTCAACCAAAGCCGGCTGTGGAACCGATTCCTCGGCAACAACGTCTCGGGATGGAATAAACACCGAAAAGAATGAGAGAATGTCTTCAAGGGACCATACGAAGGACTGAGGAGGCTGATATGCTGGCATTGCAGACACGACTGATGTCTCTTTTGAGTCAATCTCTACTGGCGTCAATGAATGAGCTTCACCAGCAGCGAAAGTGTACATTGAGATCTTCCCGTCAGCTCCACCAGTGACGAGTACGCAACTTGTTTTCGTAGGTCGAAACATTGCAGTCGACCAAATGTGCTTCCCACTGTGAAATGCGAACGTGTGTAATTGACGCAGCTTGGCCAATCTACCGGATGCGGGAATCTCCTTACGCTTTGGGGCTGCCAACGGAGTGATGTCCTTCGTATCGGCATTGATGTGCTCGAAATCTAGGGCCCAATGCTGCGCTGTTGAGTCTTCGCCAAACGAGAGAACGCTTATAGAGGCATGGCTTGGAATATGCGGCTCTCCAATGAGGAATTTGACACTCCATATCCTGGAAGCATGGCCCATCACTGTGGCAATGCATCTGCTAGCTATTTCTGGAGTGTGCAGCCCGTCATTCTCACCAAAACCAGTCTCTCGTATCGAACTGGTGCTGCTTGAGATCGAGTCCAATGACTTTGAGAGATCCCAGATTCGGATTGTCCGATCGTCACTGCAGCTTGCAAGTAGGCGGCCGGTTGTGCCATTTGGGTGAACGATGGGTGAAGATATGTCAACACCGAAGATGGACCCTTCATGTCCCGTAAATGTATACATCACCTGAGCTTCGCCGGTCGTAGAGCACTTCCAGACGATAATGTCACCAAATACTGTGCCAGCGGCCACCAGTATTTGAAAGTCAGACTCCCAGACCAGATCTGCAGAGTAGAGAATGGATCTTGAAGGAGATGATAAAGTCTCTACCTTGGCTAATTTCTTGTCCTTTATCTGCCTTGCCTGAAGCACAGCATTGTGCGCGGTGATCAAGACACAGCTGTCATCATATGGAGATATCGCAACATCTAGAATCCAATCGGATACTGCCGTGACAGAAGATGTCAGGTTGGTCACATGCTGGCATAACAGATCCTCGAAGTCATTCTTCTGTAGCAACAGCAAGGAAGAGCCACCCCAGATAGCAACTTGCAGAGCACTTCTGTGATTGCCAGTCTCTTGGATAGCGATGCCATGGATAGTTTGGCCGTCGAAGACTTCATAAATCGAAAGTAATTTGTTCGTTCTTGCGTCGAAAGCCTTCAAGAACGATCCCTCGCCGGCCAAAACAAGAGGAGCTCCTGATTCTGCCACATAGGATCCAAGGGCTGTGACTGGATTCAATATATGATCATGCTAGGACATGTTAGCTGTGTTGTGTAGGTATGCTGAGCTGAGTCACCAACCCTGAGCGCCATTGGGGGAAAGTCCTCCCTCGGCTGAGATTAAGAAGATTGGTTTTGCGAGAATCTCATGAATCAGAACGGGCCGCGATGCCCTTGGGATGCACGGCAGCAAGTGTCTCAATAGCCACCAGACTACGTTCCACGGAATTTTAGAATAGTCTCTTGGTGCGTTACGGCGTTCGAGTGCATTCTGGTAGATACAATTCAACCTAATGCTGGGAATGTGAGAGCATCGATGGGGATCAGTCTCACATGTGACGATTCGGGAATCGCTTACTGCTGAAATACTTCGGTGCCCTCGCCAGGCTTGGTGTTTGTCTTCAGGATGAATGGAGGTGAAAAATCTCGCTTGTCAGCTTCTGCTGGTTGGTGGTCGGCAAAACCCCGGCGGAACAGATAATATTACGCTTTCAAGCATTCAAGGTTATGCACTATTTGAATGCAGGGTCTTGTCAGTGACGTTGTTGTGCCAGCCGAGGCCTGTGAGGTCGGGTGACACATGAAAGAAAGCCATCATGCGAAGGACGCGAAACACATCATCAGGCAACTCCGCCGGATGCCAAATAGGATAGACGCTCCTAGTCTTGAGGAGAGCAGTCCCAACCATTTATATGCAGGTCCACGAACGATGTTCTGCCATACTTTGCATGTGCATGTGAAAGTCCTGTTTCTCGGCATCTTCTAGAGCAATAATATCATACAATATTTTCTTTACCATATTTCCTAGTCTTCCTTCACCTGCCGAAAAAAACTGTTGGGAAAACACACCCCTCTCATTTCTTCCATCCCATGCTATGCCACGTCTCCACATGCGATCCAGCATCTTGAAGGCCGAATCTTCGCAATACAAGAGTAGTGTCAAGGACATCTTCAACCTGGCGCCCTCCACCGCTTCCTCCATCCCCGTCCATCTAGCGAAGCCACCATGATCGGAACTTCGAGGTCGGAATACATCTTCATACAATTCTGCATAGTAGGCTTGCACTACCTAACACCAATCTGCCTGCTCTATTGCGCCTCGGTCATTGCGCTGTATGGCTTGAAGACCGCAATCACATCCCCAGTACCGCTTATCATCGAGAGTGTAGCTGTTGCCGAATCGCTATTCTTCCTCTTCGTCTACCTACCGTACAGATACCGCCTTCAACGCGAAGCAATCCACCCACCTGCGCCGACACGCGATGAGAGAAGGGAACTATTTGCGCAATGCAATGACAATATTGAAGATCCTGAAGCATACCTCCAGAAGTGGTTTCTTGGGGCGGATCTGAAAGATATAAAGCGGGAGAATGTCAAGGAATTTTTGCTATGGGCATTCTTCAACCGTGGCGGATCACCTGGCGACGACAATGAGGAGTTGGAGGAATATGTTGATGCTATGGAGGTCTTGATTGGAAAGCCAATAGAGGAGGGGAGAGGGAAGGCAGAGTGCTTGCGTTTGACGCTTGATCGGGTAGATATGCTTCATCGAAGCTTGGTGTGGTATTTTGTAAGTCAACCCTCGGAAATTATCTTCACTTCGCTAACTGCTCAAGTGTGTTGGATTTGTTGACTTCCTAACATACATGAAGCTCCTTTACCATGGCTTCCACTTCCACCGCACAAGCCTGGCTCGGTTCTTCACACTCTTCCCTTTCCGACCACAGACTCTGCTCACGAGGTACCGATCTCCTGTGAAGCATACCACATACTGGCACCGGCCACATACCTCGAAAACGAAGCTTCCCGTTGTGTTCATACATGGGATTGGAATCGGACTTTACCCATATACAAACTTTCTAAGCGAGCTGAATTCCACAGCTGGCTTAGAATCAGCAGACCCAGATGAGCAGGTCGGGATCATTGCCATAGAGGTCATGCCCGTTTCCTTTAGAATCACTCATTCTGCATTAAGTCGCGCCGCGATGTGCGCAGAGATCGAGCAGATTCTGAAAGAGCACCTCTTGCCAGGGCAGAAATGTGTCTTAGTAACTCACTCGTATGGATCTGTGATCACAACCCACTTGCTCAAGGAGCCCAAAACAGCTGCCCTCATCGGGCCAGTGGTTCTGATAGATCCTGTGTCAATCCTTCTTCATCTACCAGATGTGGCGTACAACTTCACGCGCCGGCAACCGAAGAGGGCGAATGAACATCAGCTGTACTACTTCGCGAGCATGGACATGGGTGTTAGCCACACTCTCAGCCGCCACTTTTTCTGGAATGAGAATGTTCTGTGGAGGAAGGATTTTCAGGGGAGACGAGTGACTGTCAGCCTTGGTGGGAAGGATTTGATCGTCAATACCGAGGCAGTTGGGAGATATCTGAGTGAGGAGCTAAAGACCACGAATGGGCACGCAAATGGAAATGGAAAAAGCACTGGCGTTCTAGTCGATTTCGAGGGTCGAGACGACGGCAACCGATCAAGTGCGAGTCTGAGTGGAGATGAAGGTACCGAGGCGGAAGACCAAAGTGAGGGCGAGAGTGATGATACGGATGTCGAAGAAGAGTGGAAATCCCGACCATGGAAAGGTACTGATATCGATGTTCTCTGGTTCAAAGACTTGGATCATGCCCAGGTATTCGATAAGCCAGCCACGAGACGCAGAGTCATCGATGCGATCACGAAGTACAGTAGCAACGAATGATAGACATGAAGGATGACATCATTGGCGTTTTGGAAAGGTTATAATGGACTTGGGTCTTGAAGATTTTGAAAGACTACATGCATCGGTTTTCAGTATTATGATCTTACTTTCTGTTGGAATACCATGTACAAATAATAGAATTACATGAGAGTTTTTCGTAAATGCACATGCGTGTCTCTTTATACAGATTTGGCCCTACCGTCAGTCTATCTTGCATGTCGTGAGCCAGTTTGTGGCGTTCGGAGAACCTCAACGTCCACTTAGGCTCGCTTCGATCCAGTTCGACCTCAGCTGCCACACAAGCATCACGTCCTCGAATGCTTCCCACTCCAGGAACAACAAGTCCCCAAAATGAATACACCGCTTTTTAAAGTTTCGGACGCTTCCCATGCTCCATCACAACCACCGCTTTCCCCCACACCTTCCTCGACTCCAAATCCTTCATCGCTCGCACTACACTCTCCAAGCCTCTATACTCCTCATCATATACAGTAGGCTTCAGCTTTCCACTCTCCCACAAAACCTTCAACCCTCGCCAGATCTGAGCTGTTTCCGCTGGATCAATGCGGTCTGTTTCGCCGTAGCGCTATGAGAGGATGGATGTTAGCAAGTCCCGCCTTTCGTCATGTCGTGTCCCATCGCTTGCTGAAAACATTCCAGACCTTTGGAAGTACAGCACAACAATTCCAAAAAAGAAAAGCACGGGTGAAAAAAGAAATTGCTTACATATCCAATAACCTGTGCCTGTCTCAACAAAACCCTATTCATAGCAACCTTCTCCAACGCCCCCTCCCTCCCTGCGAACCCCACTACAAGCACCCTCACCCTCTGCCTCAAACACTTGATACTCTTCTCCACCAACCCGACAGGATCAAATACCACATCGACACCCTTTCCCCCAGTAAGCTTGAGAACATCATCTACCCAGTCAGGAGAAGAATAGTTGATGCATTCATCGGCGCCGAATTTCTTAGCTATGGAGAGTTTGGCTGGAGTGGATGCGGTGGCTATTACTCTCGCTCCGGCAGCTTTGGCGATTTGTATGGCCATGAGACCGAGGCCCCCGGCGGAGGCGTGGATTAGTACCGTTTCGTTCTTTTGCAAGCGGCCGCGGAGGATTAGTGCGCCGTAACTTACGGGCGCTGTGGCTGCGAGGCCAGCTGCTTGGGCGAATGTCCAATTCTTTGGGATGAGGTGGAGAGAGCGTGGGTGGACGCTGATTTGGGATGCGTAGGAGCCGATTGAACCGCCGAAGACGTGGGAACCGGGTGGGAAGGGGGAGGAGGAGGAGGGAGAGGAGAGGACGGTACCGGCGAACTCGAGACCGAGTGTGAGGGGTGGTATGACGAGGGAGCGGTTGTTTTGGTGTTTACCGCGGGCCTGGAGATGGTTAGAAGAGGGTCTGGGTGAATATGAGGAATGGCATGGGAATTAGTTGAAAGTTTGGAGAGATTCTTGAGCATTATTAACTAGGAGGATTTGAATGTAAGAGACGACTTACATATAGAAGATCCACAAAGTTCACGCCTGCTGCTTCAATTTGAACGAGAACCTCGCCATCCTTGACCTCGGGCTCGGGCACGTCTGATATCTTGACGTCTTCGATTTTCTTTAAATCCACTGATTAGCTTGAGATTTTCGCTTGCTAAGGACAAAACTTACTTCAACAAATTTGTCTACACGTATTGCCTTCATAGTTGCTGGGGAATTAATAGAGAATAAATAAGAACTTTGGATGCTCAAGTTGGAAAGTGAGGGGTTTGACAAAACGGAGCGGCCCGAGGTAAATAGATCGATCGCTTATTCTCTGCGTTGTGGTACTAAGCAGAAAGACACAACTGATATTGGATGTCCCCATAGCTTCAAAGTGACATTCAACTTCATAGTTGCAATTGAAGTCATTGGTCTTCCCTTATTTGAAGAAATTTATATCTAGGCTTAGAGAGACCGACCAGGAATTTCAAAGGGGAATTTACTGCGTGAGCAACGGACAGTCTGCCATGCTTCGCAATTGATCAAAACTTTGGTACTCCAGATGCCAAAGTAAGCATACTGTTCCTGATAACATAAAAACATGTTCATCACCATTTCAAAAAAAACCTGGAAAGAAGATTTATTTGAAAGTCATCTCTGCTGATGAAGTCAAGGTCTCCACTATGCCGTCCCGCTCTAAGCGAATTGGGACTAGCGCAACATTTCCGTGAGGCTGTCAAAACCAAGCCGAAGCTCAAGGGAGCAACGCCATTTCCATCTCCACGACCCAACCTCAACTCAATCCCGATCGCTCCAGTACTTCACTCTGATCGATCGATCGCCCATGGCTGCCTAAACTTGCACGTCTACAAATACTCTCGAGTTCCTCGAATCCCTCGCTCCATCCCTTTCCACAATCTACAGCAACACCATGTCTTTACAGAACACGCATTTTGAGGACAGCGAAGATGAGGACGACTTCAATCCTCAGCAGGCAGACATTTCAGATGCGGAAGACGGAGGCGGTTCCGATCATGATGATGATGCCGGCGCACAAATCCGAAATGAAGCCTCCAGACACTCTGCGAATGTAGATGATGGCTCTGATGATGAACAGCCGGCAGTCTCGAGAAGGAGATCTTCTGCAGACCAAAACGATGGCGAGGAAGACGATGATGAGGATGCTGAGGGCCCAGGAGAAGATATAAATGCGGGCGCAGACGACGACGATGAGGAAGACGAGGAAGATGAGGAAGAGGAGATCACAGTTCGTTATCTGCCATGCTCCCGAAAGAATGTACTGACCAAGTTTTCAGGGCCACCGCAGGAAACGCCGTCGCGAACGCCGTAATCAGTTCCTCGATGTTGAAGCTGAGGTCGACGAAGATGAGGATGAGAACGACGACGATGAGGACGAGCTCAATGAGATCAAGGACAATTTCATTGCGGACACGCACCCTGATGATCTCGCAGACCTCCCTGCTGGGGGAGAATTTGACGACAAGAGACATCGCGAACTCGACCGCAGGCGTGAGATGGAAGCAAGTCTGGATGCTGAGAAACAAGCCGAAATTCTGCGACAACGATATGCCAACAAGAATAGGTCTGGTAGAGCTGCTGGGGATTCTGCGGTTGTGCCAAGACGTCTTCTACTTCCTAGTGTTGACGATCCAAGTATCTATGCTGTGCGCTGTAAGGAGGGCAAGGAAAGAGAAGCTATCTTCTCCATTAGTAAGTGGCCACAAACACTTTGTATAGAGTAACGCTGATTCATTGGATAGTGAAGCGTGTGGAGGAGCGAACTGGAACACGCGATGAACTTGCGATTACCTGCGCTTTCGAACGAGGTGGTACACATTCAACAATGAAGGGATTCATTTACGTGGAGGCCCAACGTCAAGCGGACATTTTGACTGCCCTGGATGGAGTAATGAATGTATATCCTCGAACCAAGATGATGCTAGTGGAGATCAAAGAGATGCCAGATTTACTCAGAGTCACCAAGACACCATCCTTGGAGCCAGGAGCATACGTTCGATTGAGACGCCCTCCGAAGTACGCTGGGGATCTTGCCCAGGTTATTGATGTTACGGATACAGGATTGGAAGTCCGGGTTAGATATGTGCCTCGTCTTGATTACGGTCTGCACGAAGATGCAAACGCTCCTCAAGATTTTGGCGGGAAGAGAAAACGACCTGCTGCTGGACCTCGCCCACCGCAGAGACTCTTCAGTGAGGTAGAGGCAAAGAAGCGACATGCCAAATATTTACAAGGACGATCTGATACCAAAGTCTGGAACTATCTTGGCGACGACTACGTCAATGGGTACTGCGAGAAGGAGGTCAAGATTCAGACTCTGATTACCAAGGATGTTAACCCAACGTTGGAGGAAGTTACGAGATTTGCCTCTGGTGCCGAGGATGGAACAGAAAACCTGGATCTCAATGCCCTCGCAGCCAGCTTGAAAGCAAGTACCGCAAATGCTTCATACCTTCCTGGAGATGTGATCGAAGTCTATGAGGGAGAACAAAAAGGTGTTGTGGGTAAGGCGATTTCCGTCCAGGGCGAGATCGTTACGATGGCTGTTCAGGAGGGAGATCTCAAAGGACAGACAATTGAGGTGCCCGTAAAGGGCCTTCGAAAACGATTCAAGGAGGGAGATCACGTCAAGGTTATTGGAGGAAGTCGTTTCCGAGACGAAGTGGGAATGGTTGTCAAAATCTCCGAGGACCGTGTTACTCTTCTGACCGATCAGAGCAATACTGAGGTCACAGTCTTCAGTAAGGATCTCAGAGAAGCCAGTGACTCGGGCGGTGGTGGATCTCTTGGTCAATTTGAGCTCTGGGATTTGGTTCAGCTTGATCCATCCACAGTCGCTTGCGTTGTGAAAGTTGATCGAGAGTCCCTGGTTGTACTTGATCAGAACAACCAAAACCGAACGGTCCTACCATCTCAAATATCGAATAAGCTCGAAAAGCGCAAGCACGCTGTAGCGACTGATCGAAATGGCTCCGAAATCCGTGCTGACGATGGTGTCAAGGAGTACGGCGGAGAGGGCAGATCCGGCAAGATCATTCACATTCACCGTGCTTATCTTTTCTTGAGAAACACATCTCAGAGTGAGAATGCCGGTGTTTTTGTTACTCGAACCACCAGTGTCGCAACCGTTTCTGCCAAGGGTGGTAGACTTGTGATATCTTCAGCAACTACAGATCTCAACTCCATGAACCCAGCTATGAAGCGAAATCCAGGAGGATCGAATACAGACATGCCTCCACCAAAGTCGTTTGGCCGTGATCGCTCTATTGGCCAGACAGTGACGATTCGTAAAGGTCCTTATAAGGGTCTGCTTGGTATTGTCAAGGAAACAACGGACACCAACGCTCGTGTCGAGCTGCATACGAAGAGCAAGACGGTCAATGTACCCAAGGATGCTTTGGGCTTCAAGGATCGTATCACTGGGCAGTCAATCGACTTGAACTCGAGAGGTGGGCGTGGTGGTGGTGGAGGAGGCTTCACTCCACGTGGAGGTTCCAGTCGAGGAGGCATGGGAGGTGCAACTCCTAGTGGCTGGGATGGTGGTCGTACACCAATGGCAGCTGGCGGGAATGAGCGGACGCCGGCTTGGGGTTCTGCTAGAAGTAAGTTATTGATCCTCAATTCCACGGAACGCCTACTAATTTAAATAGCACCTGCTGCAGCAAATGGTGGAAGAACACCGGCCTGGAAGTCTGGTGGTGATGGAGGCAGGACACCAGCGTGGGCTGATGGATCACGTACTGTGAACCCTTATGATGGAAATCGCACAGCGTATGGTGGCGGTAATCGTACTCCAGCTTGGTCTTCAGGCGCAAAGACCCCAGCATATGGCCTCCAGGACGCATTTTCGTCAGGATCAAAGACTCCTGGATATGGTGGTAGCAGCGGAGGCGATGCATGGGGCTCGAAAACTCCAGCCTACCAACCCTCAACATCGACCACCAACGATAGCTGGTCGAATCCTCCTGCGAGCACCAGCTGGAACAGTGGATTCGATGCTCCGACTCCTGGCGCTCATCTCACTGCTCCAACACCTGGAGCTCTCAACGCCCCTACACCAGGTGCATATTCTGCCCCTACACCTGGACCCTACAACGCACCCACACCAGCTCCTTATAGCGCTCCCACCCCCGCCGCATGGGGAGCTCCAACTCCAGCTATGGACGCGCCGACACCAGGATATTACTCGGCTCCTACACCTGGCGCTCACGGTATGCCGGAAACTCCTGCTGCAAATTGGCAGGATGATGGGCCTCGCTACGTGGATTAGAAACTGACGGTTAGGGGGGGGGGGGGGGGGGCGGAGCATTTGCATGGCTGGATAATGAACTTTTCGGTCTGATTGGGAGACAGGCAACCTGGTGGAGGGCAGTGGCGCGGAGGGGAGATCATGGAGCGATCGTTTTTCTTTTCGCCTTTGTTGTCTTAACAGAACATGGAACTGAAGAATGGAGGTGTAAGAAAAAAGAAAATAGCACACATGCATGATTTGCGAATGGGTCAGGTCACAGCCAGCGTTGAATTTAGAATGGCGCTTAGGTTCCTGAAATCAAACTCCATACCAACAACCACTTCCATCTCTATTCTCTATTTTTACTGTCCTTCTTGTCATTTTAAGACTGGGATTCGTCTTTTGGCTTTCTTACTGTCGTATCATCTTATACACCGGGGGGGGGAGGGGGGGGAGGGATATATATCTTATTCGTAAGCGAGGAAACGAGGAAGCGAAGAAGCAGCCTGATGAACGAATAAAGTATTTTGATTTCTCTCTCTTCATGTCCCACGCAGTTGCTGTTAGATCTACTGTAAGTGCTCTCCAACTCCAAGGCACATTTATACGGTTTCTACCTATATTTCTATCTATGCCCCGACGATGCCTTTTATGTAGCCCATGCTATGCTTGGTATCTCATCCTTGGCTAGAACACCAGGCTCTCCCATGCCGTACCGTGCCTTGCCCCATTTCCTATCCCAACCCCAATCCGCTCGATATGGCAGCCATTCGGCAATTATACATCAATCACAATCCGTGGTCCCTCATCTTCCGTTGACAAATCAATCAATCAGTCAAGATCATCCTGACTCGTCTCCACCTCGGGCAATTTCTCTTCCTTCCCCTTCCCATCGTTCTTCACCCCCTCACTCTCCCCATCAATACCCACAGCCTTCCCCTGGAACGGTTTCCCTCCCTCAACACCCTCCTTGACATTCCCCTCCTCATCCACATCCTCCTTCAAGTACAGTGTGAACAGGACGACGAAGAGGACGGTGTCGGTGGCGCGGTTCTTGAGCGTGTATCTTAGGCTGTGTGAGCGCTTTTGTGTTTTCCTGGCATGGATGGTTGGTTTGAGTTGGACTTCGCTGGAAGGTTGGGGGTTGAATGTGGTTGGGATAGTAAGGCAGCAAGAAGGGGTATGGGTTATGGGGAGGGAAGGGAATCGGGTCTGGGGTAGGGGCAGGGGGCAAAAGGGATGAGGGCGGAAGGCGATGAGATGAAGAATGAAAAGCGTACCTTAGCCCTTGACCGTCCCAGTAATTCATGATAGGGAGTGTGAAACCCGGTAATCTCAGTGCGAAATCTGCAATCAGAATTAGTCTCACAATCTCTTAACTTCCCAACCACACTTAAGTCGACGGTTCCACAGCAAAACTTAAAGGATATACATGGACAGGACAAGTGAAGAAAAAAACTTACCATTGAAATCCAAATACGGATTGTAGAAATCACACCCATAAACCCTCCCCTCCTCCCACTCCCACTCCTTCCTCTTCTCTTCAATCAAAAAGTGTTTCTTCCTAGCGGCCTCCGTCTCAGGAACGCCATTCTCCTCCCTAACCTCCATGCCCTCCTCATCACCCCCCTCCTCAAACACCAACCCCGCCTCATGATGTCCTATCCCACCCTCTCCTTCCTTCTCCCCTCCTTTCGGCCCAACAAAAAGCCTATTGACACTACTCGCCGCCGGTCCATAGAGATACGGTTTATCCGCATACACATCGCCATCCAGTCCTGGATCAACAACCCATTTCACGATCCTGAACGCCGTGTTGAACCCAGGCGGTAAGCGATCGCGAATCGGATGGTCGAAATCGTTGCCGAAGACGAGGTCGTCGCCATTGATGGTAGTCTTGGGAGTGAAGCGGAAGGCGATGCTGTATTGGTCTTGGGACTTGTCGTGTGGTGGGAGGGAGAAGTAGGGGGATGTGGAGGGCGAGGTGTGGGGGAGGCCGCGGTAGGACTAGATTCGACAATCGTATTAGCTGACAAGGTATGGACTTTCTGGGGCTTGCAGAAGGGCAAATGCAGAGGAGGGGGATGTACCTGTATCCTAACATTCAAATCCACAGTGATGTGTTCCGTATCGATCGTCACAGGCGTGGATTGGTTGACGGGCACGATCTTGTGCGTCTTGATATCGTACTCTGAACCGGTCGTTACCTGCAGGACGTAGTTGTGCGCCATCTTTGCTGTTTTCTACCCTGCCTTCTTGAATTATGTCTACTTTGTTGTTCGAGTTGAGTCTGCTTTCAATGCAATGCTCGCGATGTTGAGTCGAGCAGGATCAAATCGAGTCGAGTCCTGCAAATTCGGACCTCGAGAGTAGAGAAGGGAAGTAAACAGCCAGTGCCCCTCTGTTGGCGCTCTACTCCTTGGACCAGATACAATCTCGTTTCGATATCTCTCTTATCCAATATGGTCGGATTCGAATAGCGGGTCGCAAATCAAAACTTCGTTGAGATTCTGATGTTGAGCGGAGACCCAGTCCAGGGATGGAATCTCGGCGTGTGAGTGAGGTGGGGTTTTTCTTTAGGTTTTTTCCCCGCGGCAGGAGGCGGTCTGGAGCTTGTACGTCACTGATGAAACGGAATGAATCGCGTATCCCTGTCACCATCAAAAAGCTTGAAAGCTTGACATGTGCCAGCCCAGCTGTTGATATGTCTGTCAAGGAAATTTTGGGAGGGAAATAACGAGGAGATTTAGATTTCGGATCTTGTGCTACGGTTTTGTTTCGTTTCGACTATATATTTATTGATACCGATTTTTGCTCTTGAGTTTGTGGCGATGTAGAGGTACTGGTCTCACAATTAAATTCTTGCTGCATGAAATCGATATATTATGTACTCGTTCAGGACATATACAACAGGTTCTCGTCAACATATACAAACAGATCCGAGGTTGACTCCACCATATCCCCATTTTACCCAGGTCACAATTTTCCTCTGTACTCCATCCAAATCCAAACGTACATTCCTTTAGCACTTCCCCGGGCTGGAAATGGTATCATTAGTAGGCGACAAAAAGTCGTCAATATTGACCCTCTCATAAAAGCTGATGTGGCCAAAGCCCACCCAGTATTGCGCCAACCTGTCATGAGAGATCATAATCAACTGGCTCTCGATATATTTATCTGTATCTCAGTCAGCACTGACTCGCACAGCCTGTTTACATCCAATAGCGGGAACTCGGCATAACTCACCATTCCGGAACATCCTCGCCGCAATATGGCCTCTACTCCTAACAACCCTAGCACCCTTGAATCTCGCCTCGGTAGCTGTTCGGACGTATCCGGTGTTCGAGATGTCGTCTGAAATGAAAGTGTATTCTCCTCTGGGCACATTCGGGTCGCCGGTCAATTTAATGGCTTCCAAACTTCCACGGTAGATACGCTCTTCTTTCTTGCGAATTGCCCATTCTTCTGGAGTTTCATCTTCTCCTTGGACCACGCTCGCTTCATCGAATGGCGTCTCGTCATCAGGTTGATGCATGAGCAAGAACTCACATCCATGGCCGCTGTAGTCCCCCACCCATATACCCCTATAAGGCTTCTCCTCGGTCGGTGTGTACAACTTAGGATCCAGAGTCGCATACGTGTGAATCTCTTCTCCAAGATGGAGACCGGGAGATTGCGACCCAGCCATCATCTGCATCCAGCGCCTGATCCTGAAAGTCTGGTTACTGACTTGCGACCGTGTCTGAGGCTTGTGTCCTAGGCCGACGTAACCCTCTTGGCTATTATTCCGAACGCGGTGCCTGGCGGGGATGGTTCGAGGCGGCCACAATTGCATGTTCTCGCGCTCTTCGACGGGGCGGGTGAGGAGGAAGTTGTTGAACACACCGCGGTGGGATCTGTCTTCGATTCGCATGGGTATCTCGGCCGAAAAACGATGCTCGGGTTTTGCTTTAGGGGAAGAGGAGATCAGGGATTCTAGGGAGAGGGCATCGAGTTGTATGACGGGTTGGTCCATGTGCAATTGGCATTTGGGCGAGAAGGAATGGATCAGCACTTCATCATCAGCCTCCCAAGGATCGAAAGTAGGAGCTCCACGTTCCGCCAAGAGTCGGTATCCTTCAATGACACCCCTTCGTTGATCATACCGGACAAGGATGAGTTTGCCGGTGAGGAAATAGTCACAGAACCACAACTTGTACTTCGGCAGGAACCAATGTGGATCGTGAGCAATGTAGAGATCTCGGTAAGTTTTGCACGGATAGGGAGACGTCAATTGGACTCCGGGTATATTGTCTTGGACATGACGTTGCCATGAGCTGTCGGATCTGGAATGGTCGGAGAGAAGACGACATGTCGAAGACACAGAGACGAGGTCGATGGGCCCAAGGTATGATAAGACATAGTCGATCAATTCTGAAGGGAGTTCGAGAATAAAGCTGGGTCCTTCTCTCGACGACAAGCTTATAGGTGAAGCTAGACATGAAACCATGTCAGTCTATTACTATGCCAAGAGATATGTAGAAGATTTTAAAGAAATTGTATGTCATGAAGATAAATTGCAAAATTCTAATTGACGGGTAATCATTTGTCGATCGATCATTTGTTGATCATTCAATATTGACAGTAGAGCAAACCCATTGATAATAAAAGTGTAGTCTCTACGTACCTGGTCGGGCATCTGTACGACTCTGAGTCACGGACACAATTTCGTCGTCAGGCAACCCCATGAGATCATTCCTTTGCTGAAGCTTCTCGTCCTGGGGTTTCTCAACTGGTATCGACTCGACCAAATCGAAATTCTCCTCCACTCCTGGATTGATCCGGCCATGCTGGTAATTATAGTCGTTTTCCATAGGATAGCTCGTTGGTGGGGGGGTAGAGGCTGAGGAAGAGGAAGAGGAGGATGAGGACGGGGAAGCCATATCTGTAACGATTGACGCAGCAGCGTCGTTCCCAACTTATGGAGATTTCTTGGAACGAAGTGTCTTTCTCACCCCACCTCTCAGGATGAAAAAGACGAGGGACGAGAGACAAGAAGTCAGAAGAGCGTCGACGTAGTGTTATGCACTCCTGGCTCGCTAGAGACAGTTGCGGTCCCTGTTCCCAGCCTCAAGCTGCACGAACGCACGGATCTAGCGGGTATGGATTCGGGGTCACTTCGATTTGAATCACGAAGATTCGATTGGGGAGAGGTGATGAAGATGGAGGGCAGTTGGCGGGGCGGAGGACAATGAGGTAAGGTTCAGGTTAAGGTCGTCCGTGTAGTCTTCTTTATTATCCTGGGCTTGCTTGCAGGCGCCACCAGCATCCATCCACCGGACAATCCACTACGCACCCGACGGTGGGCGGATCGCTTCTCCAGCATACGCGACGGCGTTCTCTGAGCAGGCTGACCTAGGAGAGCCCGGGCCTGATCTAGAGTCGATTGAGATTTATTTTGGCCGAGTGTTTGGGTTGTGAGCTTCCTATTCAGGTCGTTGCAGTGCAATGCAGTGCAGATAGAAGTGCTTCCGGCAGTTGGTGATGATCGATGGACAAGACAGGGCGATCGGCTGGGAATATAATGCTGGACCGACTGACGACTGGGTGCAGACGTTGCTTAGCCTGGACCTAGACGCCCTTTTGGTGTTTAGTGTGGCCGACAACCTTGAGGGGGAGGGATGGAGGGATGGAGGGGGTAAAGGTTCATCGGCTGGGGATGGATGTCGTCCGCCCAGAAGCAGTACTGAATAATGGGCCGATGTCGAAGGCTGGGGGCTGCACTGTACAGTATATATTCAAACTTCCTGGCGGCAGTAGCAGCAGCAGCAGTGGCAGTAGTGGCAGTAGTGTTATACTGATGAGCGTGCTCGATTTTCAGTCAGTCGTAAGTCGTGGCGCTTGATGCGGGTTTTCAGCTAGTAGTCATGCTCGAGGAGGGACGGAGAGGTGAGTAGGGTACCACCAGTACCAAAGTATGGGGGAATTCCCAAGTCTACACAAGGTCTGGATTCATCCACTGCGTCCTGTCTGCCTCGGCTACAGTCCTTCTGGCCATCAGATCAGTATCAAGTAATAGTCAGCACAGCATTTCTCGACAGTATCGGGCTATTTATTGGTCTTGCTTAGCCCAAGCCGTGTTCCCAGCTGCAAGTTTGAGGCTTGGCTGGACGGTGTCTGGAGCGATAGGCCTGGGATGAGTTGCCCGCAAGAGAAAAGCAGAGCCAGAGAGGCAGGTGTTGTGAGGCCAAGATGACACCAGAGGTCTAGGCTAATGGGAAGGGGACCTTACTTATGGTACGGTGGATGCAGAATGGAGATATGATGTACTGAGCCGTTGTTTGATTTGCTGGTGTTTGTTGCTTTGATTCAAGAGTAGAGTGGATGAGGAAGGAGGAGAGGGATGGGTAGTAATGTAATAATGCATCCATCCAGCAGGCAGGTAGGTACAGCACTCGTACTCGTACTCATCAGTAGCCAGTAGCCAGTAGTCAGTAGTCAGTAGTCAGGCAGCATCAGGAAGTCGTCTTCCTACCAGCAGCATACCCAGCATACCCAGGCAGACTCCGAGACTCTTGAGATTCTGACTCTCTGTGAGAGCAAGCACAGCACAGTACAGCACATCACCACCACCACCTCCACCACCAACAGAAGCTTCAATATGCATCCGACATCGCCCCGTAGTGCATTTCATTCCCTGGCCAGTCTAAAATGATGCCACTATCCGTTCCAGGGAGGTGGAAGCAGTGGAAACAGCGCCAGCCGCACATAATCCGTCCGTTCCATCCCTGCGATGCGATGTGATCCCGTTGTGCCCTGTCTTACTTCTTACACTTGCCTGCCTGACCCTGTCCGGGGGGCTTTGAAATCTGCAGAGCACAGGACACCATCGTGGAGAAACCGCGTGGCAAGTGGAAAAGGCGACATGGATGAGCTCGTATCGTCCGTCCTACTACAAAAAGAAGGAGGTGTTGAGGTCTTAAAGTTACATACTTTGTATGGCTTTAAAATGAGATGAGACATGGGGAATCCGATACCGTGGTTACGGTGAACGAGTTGAGATAGGCGAGGAGGCATTGCTTTAATTGGTTGTTTACCTTGCGTTTAGGTATCTACCCATCTCACCTTCCTCTAGTCTTATCACGAGATGTATGACGGTCTTCCGTCCCTGCATTCGAAATGCTTCATTATGATCTAAACTAGTCGGAAAGCATCTGTGTTCTACGGAGTCTATCACTCACTAGCAAAAAGTTATGCAAGAGTGACGTAAGGTATGAAGCTGCAGAGTCGAGCATCCCCTCCATCCGAGTCTGCCTCCAGCTCCAATTGAGGAGAAAGTCTCAACATCGCTTCAGATCAATCCGAACCTCGTCTCTCCCCCTCTACTCCATACCTCATACCTAAATCCAACGTCAGACCTGTCTCCCCAAGTACCCACAGAGAGTACCCATCGATTGACTCCACCTCTCTATAGTACAGTCCTACAATTCCCATCCCATCCCATCCCACCAACCAACCCCCTCACGACCACACCCATGACATCCCTCCTCCCCATAATCAAGGACATCCTTCCCATCATCATGCCCTCACACGTCCACGTCACGAAATCAACAGAGCTAGATGTAGCTACCGGCCAGACCAACGGCATGGTACGCAAAGGTGCCATCATCAAGAAGTCGAATAAGCTGTGTGCTTCCGGTAAGCTGACCTTTTCTTGGATGTATAGCCTTTTGAATCTTGCGTCGACTTTTGTTTTCTATTTTCTTGATGTTGAATGCCTTGTTTCTTCATCATACATTATCTCCGGGATACATACCTGGACGGGGAAGCGATTAGCTTTCATCCCACTCTCGCACTCTAGGGACTTTCTTTTGTTTTGCTGTCCTTGCACTTTTGCAGTCAATTATGTGCTTACTTTAGCTCCGGCTCCACCCCATTCTTGTCCCAACTCCATCCTGCCCTTCCCGTCTCTCTCTCTTTTTCTTTTTCCTTTTCCTTTTCTTTCCTGCATTCTTTCCACATACGCGCAGCTAGTTCTACACTCCACTCTCGAGCCGTCAAGTGCCCAATATCACGGACTTCCCCCCAATCCGTCAAATTTTTTATTCTCCGAGCTGCATACACACCAACCACACAACATCCGACAAACTGTCCAAGCGAGTTCTAAAATATCAACTCTGGAGCGAGCACATCCCGTCTCTACAGTACACTGAGTATGGATCATGATCGTGATCAGCGGCCCAGCGGAGAAAACAATAAAGCATGTAAGCGCATTGCATGAGCCGTCAGGTCGGTTGCTGGCTTGGAATTTGAGCTACTGGCCTTGTGGTTTTCAAGCAAGAGGTAGCAATAAAGTTAAGAGTAAATCGTCAATCCAGGAATGAGACATATCTCTCTAAACAGATTCATCTTTTCGCTATTCAAATCTTTTCCTTGTTATAATTCTTCCCCCTCTTAGCTAAGGAAGAAGATAGAAGTACATTTTGCACCGATCCTTCTTCTCTTCCGTTCCGTTAATCTAGCCTAGCTTTCTATCTTTCTATCTATTGGAAATTTGAACTATAGCATTGCAGCCAATCCCATTCCCAATTCTACTCTTCAACATGACAAGCTTACTTCTTTTTGAATCTCTTTTCAACATCATTGTCCTAAAGAGAGATGGGCATTGTGATGGTGTCCATCCATCGACGCTAATTCCTCACATCAAAGCATCAAGTGTGCAAGCAACCTCACAAATCCCAAAACATCTTCATGCTGCTATATCTTCACTAGCCAACTCCTCCTCAAAATTCCTCTCCCAACCCTCTCATCCCGCAACACATCCCTCGTCTTTCTTCCCCTTCCCCATTCCCCCATTCCCCCTTCCCCCAAAATTCACTAACACTCCCACAGTAATGACCGCCGCACCCCACACGTCCTCCGCCATCCACCACCACGGCGAACAAGACACAATCGTCTACGCCGCCTCCGGGCACGGCGCCATCATCTCAGACAACGGACAGACGCGGCAGGAGCTCGCGCCAGGGGATTTCGCGCTCATCCCCGCGTGGACGGAACATCAGGAGGTGAATGATGGCGAGGAGGAGGTAACGTGGATTATTACGCGGAGTGGGGGAGAGCCGGTGGTGGTTAATTTGAGGGGGTGGGGGGAGGGCACGAAGGAGTGATTTGGGTGGAGGTGGAGGTGGAGGTGGGGGTGAGAATGGATGAGGGGTTTGTTTACTTTTGGCTTGGGTGCCTTGGTAGAGCTTGGGAGGTGAACTGTTAAGGTGTGAGGATATTTGGAGAGAGATGGGGGTCTAGGACGAGGTCAAGCGATTCTACAACGATACAGTATAATAAGAAACGAAAGCGAGAAAGGAAGAAAAGCAACCTACACGAACAAAACGAGAAGAAGCGAGGGCTCACTCCTAATAAACAAAAGGCCCACCAACTCAAATATCAGACTTCACAGCTGAAACATCACCTTGAGGTTCTAATTTTAACACACTTACTTACTTCACAAGATCAAAAGACCAGATCAGATGGAACGACAAAGTCTCATCTCTTCATTTCGCTTTTGCTCCAGTCCACTCCCGCCCAGTGGAGTCCTCTCACTACCTATGATACACAAAAACACATGCAAAGTCTAGAATCATTAAAGGAAAAGTAAGCACCTCGCCTCGCCTCCCTTCGCCCACCACACAGATTCCTCTCGTCATTCATCCCCCGTGCATCCTATCCCATGCATCCTATCCCATGCATCCTATCCCATGCATCCCATCCCATCCCGTCCTCTCATCCCATATGCCTAGATACCCGATGCCGAACCTTGCCCTCCCCCTCTCATCATCACCGCCACCCTCCCTTCCTTCCCGATTGTAATCATAGATCCCGAAAAACGCCTGGCTTGAATAATTCTTGCGTGCTTGCTCGTGCTTGCAAAAAAGATAACGCTCAACATCCATCTACGAATCTTGAATCTTGAATCTCATTTCATTGCTTGCATTGCATTGCATGCTTGCTTGATTTTGAATTCTTGCAACATAAGTTTTCATCAATCACCATCTATCCACCACTCACTCAGAGCTTTCATCAACTCAGCCACTCAAAGCTTAACACCCCAGATGCCCCTTCCACCACTGACACCCAGCCAGTCCCCACCATCGTTGTTCAGCGCACTGTGAGGTGCCCAGCTGATATTACCGACTTCGTAGTCGCATTGCCAGCTAGCTGTTGGACCGCGGGCATTGTCTGTTGGTGGTGCGCCGTTGATGGCTGGTCCTGGTGGGGCGAGTGCGGTGCTTTGGCTGAGGAGGTCCCAGATGAGGACCAAGGAGTCGTCGGCTCCTGATGCAAGTGTTCCTCTCCGAGATGGTGACCATTCTATGCAGTTGATTGACGCGCCATGACCTCGGAGTTCAAGTAATGCTTGCCCTGGTTGACGGACATCGAGTATGCGGATTATATTAGAATCTTGGGAAAATGTTGCTAGCAAATGGGTATCGTGTGGTGAAGCTGCAAGTCGAAGTAATGGGGGAGCATATGACATTGTCTGCTGAGCCAGAGTAGGACTTATTCTGCCTCCGGGACTTCCATCTATGAGAATGTTAGTAAAATTCGATCAAAATCTGACTCCACGCACCTTTGTCGTCCTTGGCAGTAGGTTCATAGATGATGGTACTGTGTTCTAGACTCCGAAGATCGAACATCCGTACACTTCCATCCGCACCACAGCTGACGAAGACATCGACACTGTTGGCACAGAACCGAACATCAAAAACTTCCTTGTCGTGTG
The DNA here is from genome assembly GCA_020746875.1 of Rhexocercosporidium sp. MPI-PUGE-AT-0058. Taxonomy (NCBI): domain Eukaryota; kingdom Fungi; phylum Ascomycota; class Leotiomycetes; order Helotiales; genus Rhexocercosporidium; species Rhexocercosporidium sp. MPI-PUGE-AT-0058. The sequence continues at coordinate 869,774 of JAGTJL010000013.1, read as the reverse complement.
CAATTAACTGAGTCTTCGCAGTCAAAGTTGGAATATCCCAGATCGTACAAGTCGTGTCAATGCTGGATGTGATTATCAAGCTTGGTGAGACTGTGTTCCAATCCAGGGAGGTAAGAGGGGCTGTATGTTCAGGTGTTTTCGAGTTTGATAGTAAAGCTAATGGTGTAAGCTTGCTTGCTGGCGTATCTCTTCCATGATTGGTTGGGCGGGTGATCGAGTTGCCTGGCGAAGCAACTGGCGTTTCTGAGGGCAGAGACCACAACCTCAAGTGATCGCCAGAAGTCGCAAGAAGATCAGTCGATTGCTTCTGAGAGGATGGAGGTTCCCATAATAGGCGCGTCACTGGGTACGAGTGGGTTGCCTCTGCTATCTTCACAAAGTCCAAGCCGTATTTTGGAGCTCCAGGTGTGTATGATTCGGAGGGGGTTGGGACAATATGCGAGTCGAGAATTTGAATCTAGCACATGATAATCAGCAACAATTCATGCGTCGCAACCCAATGCGGGCAGAGAAGACCTACAAAATTGTGACCATCTTCTAGATAGCTGCCTACTGCCACTTTACCAGCATCGTGGTTCTGCGCCGGCCATTTGCACCAGTCAAAAGCATATATAGCCCATGGAGCCAGGTAATTACTGTTGGTTGGGACAGCATTAGCACCATCATAAGAATACGGGTTTGCGCCCGGAATCCCCTCCGACAGACTCGAGTCAGCGCGAGGTCGGATATCTGCGAGACCTAGAGGGGTGTTGGAGACCGCCCTCTGGTTGTTCTGAGGTGTATACTTTTGGTTCGTAGGAGAGGCATATTGGCTCTGGTCGTTCCCGCCAGGGGTGGATGGGGAGAAAGAAGAGTAGTTCTGGCCCTCAAACCCGGCTGCTGGACTGGATCGAGTGTAGTTATGTGAGAGGCCGAGGGTGGAGGATCGCGAAGGGGTCGAGTATTGTTCTTGAGACATGGTTTGAGGGACTGTTGGTACAGTAGGCGCAGTATTCGCAGACAATGGACCTGGTCTGCCAGGTTGTAACGAGCCAGGAAGCTGCCCCGCGTTCTGGTACTGTGAGGTCTCGGGGGTGGCTTGCTCGAGACTGATTCGAGGACCAGCAGGAGTGTAGTCTCTTGGTGATAACTGGCCGCGCTGTGAGGTCATATTGTTCGTGTTCGAGTTCATATGCAGCTCATCTGCTTGCGAGCGTCGTGGAGTCTCGTAGCGCTGGTTCTGGCTGGGAACCCCACCGGCAGAGGGCGCAGAAGTCGTCGCTGAGTTGGAATGCTGCAGACCATATGGAGATGACGATGTTGAATGCGAGGCTGAATGTGCTCCTGCGTTCGAGGTCGGCGATGGTCCGCTGGAGGGCAGGAATCGGTCTGTGCCAGCGATTGTCCTGCTTGAAGCTACGGCGTTGAGATTGCCTGCTGGAGCGCCAAAGGACCCTAGATTCTGGGCAGCTTGTAGGATACCAGAGCTGGCGCTTGGGGCAAAGGCATTATTGTCCTGTTGCGATGCGCTGCGAGAATGAAGATGAGGGAAGTGTAACGGCATCTTCGAGGGGTAAAGGGAGAGGAGGGACGGTACGGTAGGTAGGTAGGGTAGGAAGCTATCGAAGGGAAGTGATAGCTGGGAGTTGTGGTTGGCTGAGGGGCTTGGTGGCTTCTCGCCTAGGAACTGGCTGGCCAGAAGAGGTGCGGAGAGGCGAAGGTTTATTTTGGAACAAAAAGTCAAGAAGTCAAGAAGTCAAGAGGTTTAGGATGGCGTCATTAAATTAGATTCAGGTACGGAAGACATAATGATTCACTTCTCGGTACTTCTGTTTGTAAGCCCCGTACTGATAATCATCTGGGTATATTTGTGGGCATCTATGAAATCTTATAAGGCTGTGTCTGGGCTTCCGAGTCCGTCTGATCCTCAACTACAAACCATAATCAATGTCAAACTCCACTTTCAGCACATGAGAATGTCAAACTTATAATCAAATTCGAGTATAAACTCTGGTATCATACAAACACGCTCGCTACTAATTGAGAAGCATCATTAAGCATCATGATCTCCACGATCAACCAACAACTCCGCCAGATTCGGTCCATCATCCTCACTATCGTCCCGATCTAAACTCGCCGCTCTTTGATTCTGTCCATGCAACTCCTCCAGGCCATTAGTAATATTCCCATCATGACTCTGATCATCATCATGCTCCTCCTTATCCCCACCTGCAGTGACACCCAAAGCCCCCTTCAGGATCTCCTCCCCTTCCTTGAAAGCTTCTAATTCAGCTCCCACAGCACAAATCAACAGATTCCAGCCTTTATCTTCAGCAACACGTAGAGTAGCCGAGAGTGTCTTAATAACTCCCTCCATCTTGTCAATTTGCCGTCGTAGTACATCCGGGTCCTGAACATCGCTACTGGCCATCTGTTTCCGCAAGTCGTCCTCGAAATCAACGACGACTTTGACACTATTGGCCCACATCTCAGCACCGTCCTCTAAAGCTGTTTTCTCCTTCTCGACTTCTTCCTGTCTAGTCTTGAGCTGTGAAACCTCTTTGTTCCACCATTCTTTAGCCATACCGAGGGTTCGTCTACTCGCAGGTAAGGCTGTGAATCCTTCTTCGCCGCCCATGACAACCGAGACTGGTATAGGAGGCCTCCTCAAAAATTCCTTAACTTCTAATTCGACTTCTCGCAATGCTCCGCGATAACTGCTCAGTCGAGCTTCTCTCCGATTGATGTTCTCCTTGATCCGCTCTCCCAGCCATCGTTTCCTAGCCTTCATCTGAGCAAGTCTATCCTCCATCTCCAGAATCTCATTCTCCACTGCCTTTTCCTCAGTCCTCAACTCCGCAATCTCCTGAGCCTCCTCACCACCAGCATCTCCCTCTCCCTCAATCAGATCCGCACCTCCAGAACCACTATACCCACTCAACTGCCCCCTCACTCCCTCAATCCTTCTTTCCCACTGCTCAACCCTCCCCAAAACCACCTCTCTCCTCCCAATCTCTCCCTTCAAAACCCCCACCTCCTCCCTCTTAACAGCAACCAACTCCTCCATATCCCTCAACAACCCCCTCCTCGCCCCCCTCAACCCAACAACCTTCCTCTTCGGCTGTCTCACCGGCACAATCCCACCAGCACTGCCTTGTCCCCGACTCGAACTCCTCTGCAAAGACCGACTTGTAGGCGTGCTACTCCCAGCATCCGAACTTCCCTCCCTATGCCCACCACCACCGCCAGCAACCTCGCCACCAAAGCCCTGCACCAAACCCGCAGACTGCGCATCTAGGAGCATCTGTAAGTCATTCTGTAAAGCCCTCTCCCTCCTCTCCAGCCCCAGTAACGGATCAATCCCCCCAGCAGCACCACTCCTCTTAATCCTCGGACTCAAACTCCTGCCCGCAGACCCGGCACCATCATGAGTCTCTGCGAATGAAGACGAGTTTTTCTGGTACGTTGCGGTCTGTGGGGGAAGGAGGATGCTGGTCGCTATTGGGGGTGGTGGAGCTGCGAACTGAATTCGACGAGCTTTGGTTCGGGATGGGGAGGGCGAAGGACTGGGGCGCGTGTCGGCATAGAAGGAGGGCGGTGGGGAGGGAGATGCGGTTCGTTCTTGAGAGGGGAGGTTTGGTGAGAGGGTGAGATCTTGGAGGGAAACGGCGTTGGCGTGTTGGGGGAGGAGAGGACTGCTATCTCGAGAGGAGCGGGAGAAGAAAGATGAACGAGACATCTTGAAAGCTGTCGATGATGACTTTCGTGGAGCTCGAGCTTGTAGATGCGGTATTCTTCGTATCACTTCATCTCGGGGATAAGGCTGTGTTCGTTCGAATAGCTTCGAGTGGAATGGAGGAAGTTGGTCAGAAATTATTTCGAGCAGGTGAAGCGACGGGTGCCAGATTAGGTAGCTACGGTATGAGGCAGGTGTTCACATGTCTGCATGGTCATTTGGACAAGATGAAGGTGGGTGTTCTTCTGAGACAATAAATGACACCCTGTATTCTCCATCATGTATCTCTGTACTCATAATGTCACAAAATTGCTATAAGATATTCTTTCGAGGTTGTGCTACTTGCACTGCAGTCTTTGTTCTTTGGTAGATCCTCGGGATACTTGCCCCAGATCTCCACATGATCTGGGTAGTTCAAACAATTTAAATACCGAGCCATGACGTCCACAGTACTTTTTATTTCCCTTTATTTCCCTTCTCATATTTCATTACGCCCTAGCTATAGAGAACCTGGGCAAATTGAATTCGTTACCAGAAAGATTATGTGGTACTAAAAGTTATTGTACACTGACATGCATCAAAGTTCGGCAGACCTGCTCGCTTCGGATGCGGGCGACAACAGTCCGATGTGGAAAGACTTCGGATACAATATATCTTGTATACCCCACTCATCTAGATACCTACCTCTCCAGAACTATTCATAGGATTTCGTTTTACTTCAGGAACTCTGCAAATTGTGAAACTACACACATCGCCCACTCACCGCACTTTATCCCTTTCATATGAGCTAGTAGAAACACATCACATCGGAAACAACAATTCCCCTCTCAAAATCTTTGTCGTTGGAAATACCATACATCACATTAAAATCAAAAACCACTTCAAACTCATCATACCCAAGTCATCCACCATGTCACCATCAACAGAGCCCTCCCGAGAAGACCTGACTTCTCGCATCCTCCCACAAATGGAATTTGGGAAAGGCACTGGTCTAACCAGTCCACCAGCCGACCTTTCATCTTCTATCCCAAGCAACGAAAGAGCACAACAGAGATTCGAAGTAAAGGGGAACGCTATGTAAGTAAAGACCAAAATCCTCCCACCCCCCTCACGCCCCAAACCAAGTCAAGCCACAACCAGACTTACAAAACATCCCAATGTAACAAAGCAACAGCTAATGAGAAGACACCAGCATAACAGGCGGAGCAGGAACCCTCGGCCTCGCCGCCGCCCGCGCCCTCCTCGAACACGGCCTCACGAACCTCGCCCTCTTCGACATCAACCCCTCCCACTCCGCCTCTCAAATCCACTCTCTCCAAACCTCCTTCCCTACCGCCAAGATCCTCTTGAAGACAGTAGATATCACTGATGACATCGCCGTTGAGCAGGCCGTCGAAGAGACCTCCTCAGCCCTCGGACCCATCACACACCTCCTCTGCTTCGCCGGCGTAGTAAACTGCGTGCACGCCATCGACATGACAGCCTCCCAATGGCGACGAACGCTCGACATCAACACGACGGGCTCGTTCCTGTGCGCTCAGGCCGTCGCCAGACTGATGATAGCCCAGAGGACTGGGGGGAGTATCGTGTTCGTCGCTTCGATATCCGGGCATAGGGTTAACTTTCCGCAGCCCCAGGTCGCGTATAATGTAAGCAAAGCAGCCTTACTAACAATGAAAAACTGTCTCGCCGCGGAGTGGGCACGGTACGGCATCCGCGTGAACTCCATCTCGCCAGGGTATATGGATACGATCCTTAATGAAGGCGATGGGATTGCCGAAGGAAGAGCCATTTGGGCGGATAGGAACCCGACTGGGAGGATGGGGACGCCTAGCGAGTAAGTAGGACTGGAACTCGAAAATGAGAACGAGAAATTCTATGTGAGAGGGTGATGATGCTGACTTACTTTGTAGACTTACTGGGGCGGTCGTTCTGCTTGCAAGTAGCGCAAGTACTTACATGAACGGTACGTCGAATTCTTGTCCCTGGTCTTGCTTGTTAATGGAGAAATTCAGGTACCGATATAGTGGTGGACGGTGGTCAGACCGTTTTGTAGGCGGAGGAAGATCTGAGTAGAGAATGTGAAATTTCGTATCAAATTATAACACCGATAAAGATTTTCGATTCTTCGAAAATCGAAAATTGAAGGCTCCAAAAAACCTCACCAAAACCCTGATCCCCAAACACCACGAATTTGCAAACCGTTTCCCGCAAAAATGACAAATACCACCCCGTTTTCCAGCCTATATCCCGTTGTCTTCCATCAGAAATTCCAGCACGTGAGGGATGCAAATAGTTCTGCGTCACGGCGACGAAGTGTTTGAAGACGGATCGTGCATCACACATCGATTGACGGTCCAAATCTGCCACATCTTCCACTGTTTTCTCGACACCGAAACTCCGTTATCGACGAGATCATCCCAGGCAAACCCGTTTCCGCACTGACATCGGGTCGTGTAATGACTTTTGCTCTCTTTCCCATAGTCCTCATCCAGGTCACTGTGGATATCTCCTTCCTCTTCTTCGACAATTTCTGGCACTACCGAGCTTTCATAATCCTCATCGCCGGCAACGTGGTCATCATTCTCAGATAGTGAACTATTGTCGTCTATTGAGCTGGTATCTTGCGTAGAACCCATCGCCTGTAGCTGAGTGGGTGTTTGTTGAGCATCCTCGTCATCTGTTTCGTCCGCACTTTCCCCGATATCGTCACTGGATTCTTCAGTATCGCTTTCAGACTCGTAAATTGTGCCGACTGCTGGAAGTGGAATAGGTTCGGGATATTCTGGGATTGCACCTTCGTAGTTAACTTCTCTTAGACTGATCCAGTTGAGGCGCGTCAGATTCATTCGGATGAACCGGAGGATCTTCAGCCACTTCAAGTCTTCCTCCGATGTCCTTCGAAGAATGACTTTCCTCAGACGCAATGATCTGATACTTGATTGATGTTGTGCGAGGAAATCCATGAGCTCCTCCCAATCCAGAAGCCAAAAGTGCAGTCCAAGGTGCTGGAGATTCCGGAGATGTGATCCGTGGAATATTGCCTTCAACGGTACGGAGATCTGATGATAAGAGCCGACATGGAAAGCCTCCAGATTGAGGGCCGCTCTAAACAATGCCTGAAACTGTGGTGATAATTGAGCGATCTTGATGTCTGGATCCAAGTCTTTAACCAGCTGCAACTCAAGGGATGTCAGCTGTCGCGCCCACTCGCTAAGGTTCTCATTTTGACTCAGTGTAAAAAGAACAAGTGCTATTGATGGGTCCACGAAGCGACTTGAGAGCCGATGAGCAGGCGAGTTCTAATGTTGGAGTTGTCAGCTCAACTCGTCCCTGGATCGGAAACCTGTGGAATGCATAACGTGCAATGAGATAGATGTCATCTCATGGCATACTGGAAATCATGCGTCATGCATAAACATACCGATTGTTCAAGGGCTGCATGTAAGGTCGACACCGCATGATCGGAAGCCGCAACCCATTCTGATGCCATGAGATTACCGGCGTAGCTCGGGTTACCTTTCAAGAATGAAACCCAGCCTGCATCAACGCCATCCTCAACTCTCATGATCCTAATCTGCTTCAAGTTGCGGAAATTTATCAAAGCCTACGTCGTCTATCAGCACCAGTTTCATTCACAATCTTAAAAGGCAATTGAAACTCTAGAATGTCTCACCCAACGACCTATCTTCAGTGGACTAATCTTTCAAAACAGCAGGATAACCAGGTGAAGAGGGAAGACTGACCTGTAGTAGTGCATATCTGTCAATGCCATCTCTTATGATTTGTTCCTGTGCATCAGCTTTCTTCATTGCGTTGAAAATATGCTTTCGATATCGTCCTACGATTTTGGGTTGGACGTCGGTTGTAGAGAGCGTTTCATTGTCCTCAGAGGTATTTTGTGACGACTGGTCGCATATACGAAGAAGTTCTTCGAACTGGTCTCTGTCTACATCAAGCGTCAGTAACCATATCATTGGCGAGAAGCAAATTCGTACCTTTACCGTAGAATCGAGGAACCATATATGCAATTCGGGTGGTTTCTCTTACGATATGTTCCCTCTTAGAAAGATTTAATAACGTATCTGTTGCGTATAATTAGAATCAGAAAGATTTTGTAGATGAATGCTCAATCGTACCAAAACTGTTAGAGGAAAATCGGATATGCACATCTCTGAACTGATTCTTGAGACCTGCCCTAGCAAAGCTCTGGCATGTGGCTCTCTAACAAGTTGAGTCAGCAAATGCTGTTTCTGTTCAACATGGTGAGTGAGTAGAGATCTCACAAAGTTTGCGATATCGTCCAAGTCCTGGTTCGGAGGAGGCGGTGGTGGAAGTGTTGCGAAGCTTTCCACACTTAAACTTGCTCTGAATTTCCACAGAGGTAGCAAATCCTGCTGTGTGGGGCTTAAGAACTCGCAAATAGAAGAGAAGACTTCGTTTGGGAGCTGCAGAAGCTTGCAACGTTGTTCAACCCTGGAGGGATGTAACAGTTCCTTCAGCATTTGTCGTCCGAAGAGGGCGAAAGACGGACTTGCGTGCATGAAATTTATGACATTTCTGCGGTCATCGTCATGCCATGTATTACACACTCCCTTCGGTGTCAAGAACGAATCGTCCTTATAACTGCAGGTTGTACGGTTCTCGCCAATCAGATGCCGGAGAATTGTCTTTGCGATTCTCTCTGTGGTAATAGACCAAGGCGGCACAGGGTAATTTTCGTAGTACGTGAGAATATCGTCGTGGGTGACTGATGGGACCATCCCATAATCTTGCTCCATGGCCTTCGTGAAGAGAAGCAGTAGCGAATCCGACAAAGGCGGTATTGCTAGGAAGCAAAATGGAGAACCGATAGACCAATGTATCTGACATCTGGGTGTTCCAAGTTTGAGAAACGAATGACACGAATTACTTTGCGTGAGTGACAAAACCAAGGAGACCAAGAAGGGTGAGGATGTTCTGGACAGTGGTTGATCATATTAATACGAAGCTGTTATTTCTGACGTGGTTGTGCATCCGACAATCGCAGAGGGCTGCAACGAAATGAGGAAGAATCATTCGGAATCCCCTGGTCGTGCGTCTGGTCTGCAGAAGAGGAGACCACCTTCGCACGAGCAGCTTAACCTATCAATCTGCAGCGGAACAATGGGGTTGCAGAATCGCTCGCATTGAAGGTCGGTCATGTGTTGTTTGGCGCAATTCAAACCAGTCGATTCGACGAAATGCTGGTGGTTGCAGCTATTGCAGGGATTATCGCTGAATCAGGCGCGCATATTGACAACGGATGAGGACGTCGGGAGGGCTGGATCGGTCCCGTCCGTAGAACAGCGAATTATGTTGATTTGCACATCGCGCCGCAACACCACACGTTCTCGCCATCAACCGATTTCATCTTGAAGACTTATCAGCCCTCTTTTACAATGCGTTTGGGGCGTGAAGAAGTGGCACTGTGCCGCGGAGTTGTCGCTCGTGAGTGGTGTATCGCAGGCGCTTAAGATTTGTCGCCTGCAGCCGCCCCCTGGAGGTGATGGGCAGGCGGCGTAGATTATTCTCCCCATGTCCCCCATTCCTACCGGTAAGTCAGGAACGGGCCGCAGCCCGTATCGGTGTTTTGCATTTGTTGGTTTGTCGCACGCTCTCTTGACGTTGCTGTTGATACTTGGATTGGACTGAACCCCCTGCGGCCCACAGGAAGAAATCCGCTTGGGCTGGATGGGAGCATATGCGGTGATAGTGACTATGCAAGAGTCTTTATGGGGAGTGTCTGTTGTGGGTCGTCACAGCTGTGATCGATCTCCTGCAGCAGTTCCTTGATATTGTGGACATGAGGAAGGCTATATAATCTCACCCCACGCAGCAATTTCTTTTTGATGTTGGTTGAATGTGATATTGATGTTGGACCATACCTTCACGAAATACTGTTCCAATTCAACCCGAGACTATTAGGTACTACCAAATACCCAATTCCCAATCTAGCTAGAGAAGAAATTCACTTCCAGACCGCTCTTACGAGACAGATCCGGAATCTAGAGCCGAGCCCAGCCGAGCATTTCGGCCATGGTGCGGTCGGTACTAGTAGTATGCCAGCGAGTAGAAAGCTTGTAGTGTCATTTCGAACAGGCGAGTAAAGCCACCTAGAGCGACGAGGTACGAGCCATTTCAGCTCTACGCTTTCGAATTGCTGTGCTACTTATCTTTGAAGCAAAGTCCTCGGTCTTGGTCGGGCTCTCCTCGACGTCCTCGGCATCGAGAACGTCGACTTCAAAAACCTCAAGAGCTTTCCAGCCCTTCTCTAGTCTCTTTTCATTAACCGCTTGCCCGCCCGATCGTGTCTCTCCAGATACGACGAGTGCTGTCACACTCTCATCTGTAATTGTCGGGCCAAAGGGATCTTGTATTTCAACACACTCAATTGTGATCGAGCGGGCTTTGATATTGGTATGGATCGCACGTCCATTAGGATTAGGTTTATCGAATGAAGTGACCTGGATTGCTTCTTCTCGGTTGGAACGTGTGAAAGAAAGTACCGAGAGCAGGAAGTCCACAACGTCTTCTTGTCGCTGTTTCCAACTGTTTAGATACTCGGCGTACTTTTTGTTCTTCAGTAATTCGTCGCCCGTGATACCAATGATCAACCTTCGATTGACTGGGGAAGCAACATTATCTGGTTGGAGGAGAAGAGCGGTCGCGGTAAGCAGAAGCTTATGGCCCGCATGAAGGTGATCAAATGTCCCACCAACAGCGACAACCTTGTGAACTGCAGATGACCCTGGCACAAGATGTACAGGCATCGAAATCTTCTGAACCATGCTAACTCCCCCTCTAATAAGTTCCACGTGACCAACGAGTGGTGGGCTGTTCCTGTTTGCGGCTTCCACATAGCTTGCAAGAAGCTTTTGGCCTTCCTCACCCTCGACGGAGAATATTTTGTTCCAATGATGTCGTGTCAAGGCCAGGGTTTGGAGGTCGATAATTGGCCCCGCTAGGGAGATTCCTGGACTGGCATCATCGTCTGGACGAGAGGACGTTGAAACGTTGTAATCTAATAAGATGACACGGGCATCTATAGAACCAGGAGTGTCCGAGTCAACATCGACACCCAATTTGGCGCAGACAATGCAGATGAGGCCGTACACGCCACCGAGTAATTTCTGAACCTCGTCATATATTTGGCTTCTTGGGACCTGAAGCCGGCTATGGAGACCTGGACATGGCAAGACCACCAGGAGCTGGCTGCTGGAAGAAAGTCGTCCTAAGGAGGATATGGTAGCAGTGACTGAAGGACGGTATGCTGCCGAGAGGGTTGCCGCTGAGACAGGCGAAGGAGGAGGAGGGAGGAGGAGGAGGGAGTTCAGCGCTGCCGGCATATTGCTGATACGTAATGTTCGATTTGGATGTCCGGTTTTGCTTGTGGCTGTGGAGTTGTTGATGTCCAGAGCTCAGAGCTTGGGTCGCCCTAAATAAGGCTACTAGCCGAGGACTCTACGGGAGACGAGGTAAGGCTTCAGAACTAGAAAATGGAGGAACGACAAGAAGTCTACGGAGAGTTCCTGGGTGCAATTGGTGATGCTGATGAAGAAGGGAAGTAATGGGGTTGAAAGGACGAGGGAAGGTGTTACTGCAGAAGGAAGTCTCGCTAGATATATGCCTGGGGAGAAAGGGTGAGAGAGGTTATTTCCGACTATCTACGGAGCGTAGCGCGAGTAGCTACGAACACGCAAGGCAGAGTACTATGATTGTAGTCTAGGATCCGACTGCAGATACAGTTGAAAGTTTACATTTCAATGTGCACAATTACAACCATAGTAGTGGCCAGCTTCAAAACTCAGCTCCCTAAACTCGGATAGTTGGTCAGGCTTTACTCGGTTGATCCCGGTCCGGACCTCGGTCTGATGGATCTTCGAGCCAGGGGTGGAGAAGAGAAGAGACTGGTTGTTTGCAACCCGCACATTTACACCCAATTATTTCCACAAATAGTATTGTTTTATATTGTCCATTTACTGCTATGGACGAAGCCTCGCGAAGAGGAGAGCCACACGCTCACCGAAACACACCTTGCTTGGCGATTGAATCACCCAGAAGTCCTTCACATCTGCCCCCGAACTCCAGTACTCCGATGATATATCTCCCTTTCGATATGAGGTCCAACTGCCCTGCTGTCGTATCAACGGCGTTATACTCGTCCGTACTCATTCCTTTCGTCTTGGATTCGATGCTCCCTTGGGCAATCTATCGCTTCCTCTCGAACCAACCACTGGACCCGGCAATAGCCACTGACTGATCCATCACCCACTCACCCACTCCCAGGTACTTGTCTATCCAGACGTTGATATCTTTGTTCTCGGTAATGGAGTCTTTCTTGAAACTGGGCCTAAGGTCCCAGGATGGGTCTTGTTAGTCACAGTGGTCCTCAGGAAGATGTCACAAGAGCAGCCAAAAGGTGGTTCCCTCTGCCATTCAAAAGGCACTCTAGACAGCTAGCTGTGACCTGGGTGTGTGTAGGGGTTGTCATTATAGGAGGTTGACATACGTTAAACCGGTCGATCTCTTCATTCCGGCGAGGAATGCAGAAACTGCAGCAGGTTAGCAGATGTCCCGTTGAACACCGAGGCAGCAGATACATACAGAGAACAGCATCAAATGCATAGTGAGTTAATCTTCCGAGCTTTCCCCATAAACCAAATGTTAGCAGGTTGAGGAACTGAGCTGATTAGGTTCCAGTCTAGAAGACTCGCCACTGAGGGGAATACTGACAACCATATTTGCGTTTGCGTATTTGTGTGTTTCCTCTCAAGATACGGTGAGCTCGCAACTGTGTTATTTTTGGTGCAGTCGGTCCGTTTCCTCGCAGCTTTGTTGCAGTTGTCCTCCGTTGACTGTCGCAGGAAGTCTTGGACAATGGATACAAGCTTGGGCGTTTGTTTGATTTGGCACCCAGGATCGCTGATGTTTTGAAGATGCCTAGATGGACGTGCAGACGGTCGGCAAGCTCGCGAGTCAGGGATATGTGTTGCGTTGAGGGTAGCGGATCTGGATCTGGATGGATATTCGAGAGGCTGTTGGCAGGTTGGGCAGATGCTGGCGTTGCAGTGTTGATTGATGGATTGGCTGTGGGTGGAGTGATAGTCGGGGAAATGCTCACGAGCATCCGACGATGCGCCAGGCAGCCAGAACGGCAGCCTTACCGCTAAAACACCACCCATTTTGGAACGCCAATCAGACGCCTCGCTTCCTAGCGTGGGCTCTTAGCTCAGGTTGGGCACGGGATTTTTTGGTGAGGGAGGAGGCTTGGCTTGGTGGTGGTGGGATGAATATTCCTTTTCCTGCTGCAGCAGCTGCTGGAACCAGGTCAGGACAACAGCAGACAATTCCCTCATCTACTCGTGAGTCGCAGATTCTTCCCTCTCTATCTCTTCTATCCTTCCTATAAAGCATCTCCATTTCCGTCCTCGCTTTGCAGACTCGTCAATCGCAGATTTGCACCGTCGTGGGATTGTCGGTGGGATTCCCAGAGCTCTGTTACCCCACCAAGATAAGAAAAAAGTTGAGAACGCCGGCTGACCAACGTTTATGATTGATCTAGAAATCCTCAAGATATTAACTGTGCCGTCTATTCAGACATTCCTACAAGCTCCTCGTCGCTTCGCTTCACCTTCGAACTCTCCATAAACCGAATTCGCTCGACCTCTCCCACCTACGAAATACATCATGGCCACCGCAATGGAGCACCTCTCGGCCGGATCAAGAGTGCAATGGCTCTCCGATCTAGACACTGAGTTCAAGCCAACCAAGAACTACAGAAGAACAAGCAGTAAGTTATTTTTGTTCGGGGAAATATTTCATTTTGTGCAAGGCTGCGGGTCTAGGCCGTGGTTTTAGCACTGGAGGACCCTACATATCCACGGAAACACAAGCAACTTCAGACAACGCCTTCCGCCGACAATCCGATATCGAATGCCTCTCACACAATTCGTGTATTACCTCAAGCGGGGGTTTGAGTGGGATGGTGTATACAATCGGATCCCGCCTATTCTTTCTTCGCATGGTCATCTCCAAAGCTTGTCCTACACCTGAGCCTTGAACAATCCGAATCAATACCTGGAGGAAGCTGGATTTTCCTATATAGACTAGTCGGTCCAAAGGGAAAAATCGAAAACACCATACCTCCGCATCTGCCCTCCCTACGGTCTGCAAATTCCAAGGCAAACTCCAGGACACCAAACTGCTTATGGTGGATCTTTACTCTTGAACTCTACAAGAACATCCTCTCCATCCTGGATTCTACAGAATTTCCACATTTTCTGGGACATTTACAAGACTCTCAACGAAGCATTGAGTCTCTGCATGGTCCTCAGGTTCCCAGATCCGAAACATGCCTAGGTCTCCGACCAAGCTACAGCCCACATCTCCTACATGTCACCCGGATTTTCTAGGACATTGAAACCACATTTTGCAGCTTCAAGTCGAGACCCGGACTGAGGATCCGTGGATGCTCTGTCTCTCCTGAAGTCCTTGGCTTTTCCTTCAGTTTTTTATTTGGTTCCTCCTGTTCTGGTTGAGCCCATGGCTTGTTTGATCACCTCGCTTATGGAACTTTTGCTAACAACACCACCCCGTAGTCATCTGCACGATAGGACCTAAGACGAACAATGTCTCTGCCCTCAACAAACTCAGAACTGCTGGACTAAATGTCGCCCGTATGAATTTCAGCCATGGCAGCTACGAATATCATCGCAAGTTTTTTCTGTGGTTTTCCCTTCTTGTGCTAACCGTTTCATCACAGAATCCGTTATTGACAACGTACGCGAGGCTGAGAAGGTCCAGAAGGGACGTCAAGTAGCAATCGCTTTGGACACCAAGGGACCAGAGATCAGAACTGGTAACACTGCTGGGGATGTTGATATCCCGATCGCTGCTGGAACCGAGATCAATATCACAACCGACGAGAAATACGCCGCGGCATGCGATGACAAGAACATGTCAGTACCCTGGATATCTGCCAGGATGTTTGAACTAACACATCCCCCAGGTACGTCGACTACAAGAACATCACCAAGGTCATTGAGCCAGGCCGTATCATCTATGTTGATGACGGGGTTCTTGCATTCGATGTCTTGGCCATTGTTGACGAGAAGACTATCCGAGCCCGCGCCCGCAACAACGGCAAGATCTCTTCCAAGAAGGGTGTCAATCTTCCCAACACAGATGTTGATCTCCCAGCCTTATCTGAGAAGGATCAAGCCGATCTCAGATTTGGTGTTAAGAACAACGTTGACATGGTTTTCGCCTCGTTTATCCGCCGTGGTGAGGACATCAAGTCCATCCGCAAGGTCTTAGGCGAAGACGGAAAGCACATCCAGATTATCGCCAAGATTGAGAACAGACAAGGTCTTAACAACTTTGCCGAGATTCTCAAGGAGACTGACGGTGTCATGGTTGCCCGTGGTGATTTGGGTATTGAGATTCCAGCTGCTGAGGTGTTTGCTGCCCAGAAGAAGATGATTGCTATGTGCAACAAGTCTGGCAAGCCAGTCATCTGCGCCACCCAGATGCTCGAGTCCATGATCTATAACCCTCGCCCAACCCGTGCCGAGATCAGCGATGTTGGTAACGCCGTCACTGATGGAGCCGACTGTGTTATGTTGTCTGGTGAGACTGCCAAGGGCAGCTACCCCAACGAGGCTGTCACCGAGATGCACGAGACGTGCTTGAAGGCTGAGAACACCATCGCTTATGTTTCTCACTTTGAGGAGCTCTGCAACCTTGTTCAGCGCCCAGTCAGCATCGTCGAGTCTTGCGCAATGGCTGCTGTTCGTGCTAGTTTGGACATGAACGCCGGTGCTATCATTGTTCTCTCTACTAGCGGAGACAGTGCTCGCCTTCTCTCCAAGTACCGCCCAGTCTGCCCTATCTTCATGGTTACCCGTAACGCCAGCGCTTCCAGATATGGTCACTTGTACCGTGGAGTCTACCCATTCTACTTCCCAGAGGAGAAGCCAGACTTCACGAAGGTCAACTGGCAAGAGGATGTTGACCGAAGAATCAGATGGGGTATCGCCGAGGCATTGAAGCTCAAGGTTCTCAGCCAGGGTGAGACTGTTGTTGTCGTTCAAGGATGGAAGGGAGGTATGGGTAACACCAACACGTAAGTTCTCAAGATTCCAGTTTGCGAATCCATACTAATACATAATAGTCTCCGCGTCATCAAGGCAGAGCCAGAAGATCTTGGTCTCGTTGTCCAGTAAAGAGTTTACTCATCACTCTGATTTGAAAATTCTTTACATGGAAGCCTATTGAGTACCTGTGCCACTGCTTTTCGTCAGCTTCTTTCAAGGAATTCCCTAGTCATGCAAATATTGCGAATGGAAAGGCGGAAAGGGAACGGGGAAAATCGTACACAATGCGTTGATAACTAGTCTAGAGCGAATACCAAATGGTTGCGGTCGGACTGTTCCTTGGGTTTGCATGTGACGTCGTGAAGAGACATCATATCCCGTTAGGTTTAAAGTAGCTGTTGCTAACGTGGGCTAGAGCTAGTGCTTTCATATTTCTACCATAAGAACAATGCCGGTTCATTCATTGTAGTTGTGAGATCTACACATTATCATCCCAGACACATCTTCCTCATGAGATTGGCACCCCATCCTTCTGGCTTGCTTTTGTTTTCTTTATTCGCTTTTACCAAGACAGACACTACTACCGCGTGTTTGATCTCGCTACCACAAATCTGATCCAGTCTACAGCAGCTAGTCGCTCGCGTCGCTACCGAACTCTGTGCCTTTACGCGGAGATACCTACAGCACCGTACCCAATAACTCATTCACCTAGTATGCACCTAACCTGGGCTCCTAAGTTAGCCAGTCCAGATGGAAACTCTCAAATACCACATCTTCACATAGCAGCACATCCTCTCTCCTCCTCCATAAGCCTCTACGAATTTTTATTTTCCCAATAATACCCAAATCCTCAAAATGAACACCTCAAACGTAACATCCACCATCCCCGACCCGGATCCGGAGCCGCCAACGACGCTCGAAAAAGATATCTGGCTCTCAGTAGGCTATCTTTCCGTACGTGTTCCAATTCTTCCTGCACTTTCTATCTTCTCCCGTCCTTGTATATACTCATATTCCTCTCCTAACCGCTCTCCACCCAACTCCTCCAACCATCAAAACCGATTTCCGGTTCTCAGCTCACCAAAACTTCTAGATCGTAATGGTAATCATCCTCGTAATACTCGCGAACTTCTTCCATAAAAGACTCCGTGCAGCTTGGTCACGGTACCGCCAATGTCACAGTTGTAGAGATTGGCATGGGAGGGTGGGATTGGTGAGGGCGAGAGTGAGGAGGAGAGAGATGGAGGATGGGTTCGGCATTGGGTTGGAATTTGGGGAGCAGTTGGGGATGGAAATGAATGCACGTATTGGTGATGAGTGGTGGAAATTAGGATTGGGAGTGCATGTAGATGGCATGGAGAGGGAGAGGCGGGATGGTGTTGAGATGTGTGTTTGGGAAAGAACAAGTAGTTCTGTGGGTTAGAGGGGTTGAGTTGGACTGGGCTGAGTTAGGAGGTGTGGTTGTTTCTGGTTTGGACGAGGAGGAGGAGGAGGGAAGGGACGAAGATGCCTGATCGACTTAGTATAAGTAGGAGGGGGAGGACTGGGAACTGGCTTTACACACGATAAACATCACCAAAACATCATCATAATCAGCAGTATTCAGCCATCGCACTCGCTATTGCTATCACTTTCGCTGCTTCAGCTTCGGTCGCTACTTCACGCATCACACGCTCGCCTCTATTCAAACCCGCTACCATCCTCCCTCGGTACCAGAATTCTTGAGGCTCATTGACCTTCCATCAGCAACCATGCAGATTTTCCCCGCCATAGTCTTTCGCGATGTTGTCGATGTCAAAAGCACATGCACGTCGAACGAGACATACAACGCTAAAACCAACAAGTGCGACTTTAAGGTGAGTTTGCATCCATTTGAGTCCTTGCCAAATCTGTGGCATTACATGCTAAATTTCTGTTCTTGCAAAGTCGAACAACCTACTTCATACGCTGGGGAGCTTCCTCCTTCCTACATTCATTTTTGGTATTATTATCGCTCTCGTCTTACTTTACAAGTGGTTTATAACCGAGCCGAGAGAAAAGGAGGCACAGAGACGTCGGAGTCTAGCGGAAAATGCAGGCGCTCTAGATGGTTCAGACGTCACAGAGCTTCTTGAGCGAAATCGAGAAGAGAGAGGAGAGGGGTCTGGTGAGAGGGAAGGGGATGAACAAGCTACAGAACATAGACAAGTCGGAAACCTTTTTGCAGCTCCAGCGTAAGCCTGTTTGAGACAATGTGGATGGTATAAGTGAAATTGTGGATTATGGAATCTCTTTATGGCGAAAGCTGCCAGCATTGTTCAATCAGTTGTACCTAGCGTTGCGGTATCAAATTCGGGGTTATTTTCCCATTCTGTCTTCACTTTGACGCTCTGCCCTTATATTTGCAGCTTCCTGCTGGCTTGAAATTGCTTTGGAAGACATGACTAATGTCACTTATGAATTGGAAACGAAACTTTTGCGTCATAAAATCGACCTCCCACCTTCCCTTCTCCCTGTCTCCAGCGGCGGCTAAACTCACCGAAGGATACATCAATAGGACAGCTTCTACGCCTCACCAACAGAAAGCCTCGAGCCTGGATCCCTGACAAAAAGATGAATCTCAACCGTAAATTAACAGGCTACCAATGTAGGTTCTCTTTGTGTCCTCGAAAGCCTAGTGAATATTGCCCGATTAAAGGGAACTAGATCTACATGAAGGTAAGTGACTAGCATTTTGGATGGCTTGATTCTCATCGGTCTCGGAACATACCGCGATGAGTTTTTGTTTAATCTTGAAGATAATCCAGTGGGAGTCTAAAAGTTCATATTTTCTTTAGCTTAGAAAGGCAACTAGCCTAGCTCTTGATTCGGGCTGAATGAATCTATTCACTGAGCAAAGGGGGAGCTTCTTATCAGAAAAGTGGTAGTAACCTAGGTTCTTTGCAACAGTATTCCGTTTTGGGTAAGTAATTCTAGTTGAGGTTAAACGACAAATATATCTGATACTGGATTGTGAATTGATCTCCCCCAAGGAAACCAATGAGCGAGTCATAGAGAAGGTATTGCAGGATTTCCCCTTAGGTCACTACAATCTATTTTATCCAAACCGCGAAGTAGAGCTGCATGTATTCCCGATACGTTAGTGGTAAAGATGAAACTTTTGTTTGTATTCGCACGGTCCCCGTCGAAGCGAGTTGTTTGGCTCGGTAAGAGGGGGCATTGCCCGCCACCGACTGCGCTGAATGAACCCTGACCTTGTTACTTACATGGCCACGCCGCTTTACAAAGGACCGATATTGAATTCACTGAGGGATTGAAGGACTCGGGAGCGTCATGTCATAGATACTCTATACCTATGTAGGTACCCGACAGGCAAAGTTATGCCTGTCAGCTGAGGCAGCACCTCACTGTCAAAAGTCCAGGCTGCCTTCACCAGCCTTCTACACCCGACTTTCTCAATACACCTCCACTTCTCCATCTGTTCAACACTCAACTTCTGTTAATTTTAATCATCGACTATTTCTCGCTCTCACCATCTCACCCCTGAAAATGCCCGTCTACAACTGGCTCAGAGTGTAAGGATCCCTCCTTCACAACCATTCACCTGTTGAACTCCCCGCTAAACCCCATCAGAGTCCTCAGTGTTCTCTCCCTCCTCTCCTTCATCCCCCAAATCCACCGTATAATTATCAAGAATACCAGCGTCGACATCTCTCTTACCTACATCCTCCTCAACACAATATCTACCACCGAACAATTCGCCCTCGGATTCTATTACATCGCCAGCCATAACCATGATTCCGATTTCTTCGTCAGCGATCCAAGAAACTTGGGTGACTGGCTCAACCTCGTTCAACTGACGATCGTTTGGGTGATGTCTCTGATACTGTAAGAAACAAAAACACTGTCCTATTGTTCTACGAAAATATAATTTAACACCCCCTAGCTTCGCAACATGTCTAACCTACGAACCCAACTTTATCCCAAAAACTCGCGTCATAGCGCTCTACACATCATTCCTCGTCATCTCCGTCCTCCCACTCCTCATCGACTTCTTCAGTCCCATCCAAAACTCCGAAGACGAGCGCTGGTCCAGCGCGATCTTCATCGGCGTGCACACCATGTTCATAAACCCTCTCGTGACACTCGGTGGCATCGCAGCCTTGTATTTCCAGTGGCCGAAAGCTGGTGCTGCTGCATTGAGTGACGCTGGCTTGGCTGCTCAGGCTGCGGTTTTTGCTGCCGTAGCAGTATCTTGGATTGGGAGAGTGAGATTTATAGAGATCGATGGACGGGTGGGATGGTTTCCGGTGGAGAGTTGGTATCAGCTTGTAGGTTGGGCTACTGTGGATAACGCGGTTTTTGCGGTTGTGCAGGGTGTGTTGTTTTTCTTGAGGAGGCAACTTCAAAGCAGGAAAATAGGAGCAGAGGAGGAACCTCTCTTAGCTCACTGAGCAGAGCCTAATTTGATATGAATTCCCATTGATACCAACCACATCATATCATGTTGATTAGTGGCAATGTTCTGACTTTCTCGCTGTAGCTATGTTCGACAAAAGAAGCTCTGACGCCGCTTCAACAATCAGCACTGGAAGGATCCCTCTTCCATCAAGCTTCCTCGGGACTTTTGCTACTTAGCAGAGCCTTGTCGACCCCGTAGCTACGGTCGTACAAACTAACCATCGCCTTCTGCTCCGATACGGCCCCCAAATCGAACCATGCTCATGCCTCCTTCCAACCGAGTCCAGTCTTCCCCATCACTTGACCATATCCATCCCAAATTTACCGACTCGCATACCTGTCTGCCAGTGGCGGAGCTTCTAGTAAGTGGAAAGGCTATTTAAATCCTGCCACCAGAGCAGGGCGTGATGTTAAGCCCCTCTTGGCAACATGCTGCATGTGAAGTTGTGAATGCACCTCTAGCTTCGACGCCACCAAAAGTGTTTAGAGGGACCCAATGGCCTGTACAGTAGGATTCAAGCATACTGTTGTTGTGTATTATGCAGTGCTTATGCACACCAGTTCCTCCTTTGCGATTTGCGTGTGGCCGCCAAGGGTCTGGTATTGTTTCTCTGCTGCTTCAATTACTGCGTTCTCAGAGTTTCTTTGTTCATTGATCAAGGTAATCCAACCACGAAGTTTACTATTATTAGCATAAAGCACAATTCTTTAATCGAGGATTCGATACCTCTCGATTTGTTGAACCTCATTGCGAAGAGGAACCTATCTATGTAGGCATTCTTGAATGGAAAAATCAGCATGTAATTAATTACCTCAACGACAGCCCTTGAGAGAAGCGACCGACAATAGCTTTCTATTTGATCCGTATTTCTACCACAACAATAAAGTCTGATGGTTCTATTATCACCAGAATGTGTAACTCCCGAAAAATGATCTTTTAGTTTCCTTGCTATTGTACCCAAACGAATATAAACTATCACATGTAACAGACCCCTCACTCAGCCTTGTACAGAATTTGGGGCAGTATCTCACATTGCGACCCCCCTTGGAACTAAGGTGCAAGTATGGAGCTTGCGCCTCTTTCTCCGTTGTAGCAATCTTGGGGAAGAGTTGGAACCGCGATTTCTCTCTTTTCCCATAGGACGCCAATTTATCTTCAGCCTCCTACCAAACTTTTCTCTTTCCAAATGTGAAGCCTGAGCCAGCCGCAACTCAGCATTTCACTCGAAGATGGAAATAGAGTACTTTCTATCCCACTATATGAATCGATGATGGAGCCGAATTTGGTATCAGAGAGGCACCTCGGAGATACACTGCTCGCTAATCATGGCTCGAGTACTAATTCATGTTTTCTTGTCTGCACTTGCCTTGTGGGCGCCACTGTCAGCAGCCTTACCTTCTCGCCCTTCTCTTCTTGCCAATGGGAACGACTCTGTACTTGAGAATGGCGCGCCACATCCGCATTCCACCACGGGAGCACTGCAATCACGAGCAAAAAAGCCTTTTGACCTCCGAATTGCAGCTCTTGGGACGTCAATCATCAACGGCTACCTCTCCACAGATGGTAATGGGTTCCGCAAGTACCTCAGAGACGAGCTTCGACTCGAAGGTTGGAAGGTCAATATGGTTGGTAGTGTTAATACTGGCTCTATGAAGGACAACCAGAATGAGGGTCACCCAGGATGGACAATCAGTCAATTGACTTACAAAGCTTTGCCGAATATCGTGGCCGACCAGCCGAATCTTGTTCTTATCCACATTGGCATGGATAATGCCAACCAGAACATCACTATCCCTACCATTGCTGGCGAGTACATTCAAGTATGTTTCTCTATCCTGAAGATGGTTGGGCAATCGCTTGATGCGAATTTCCAAAAATATTTATACAATTCGAGACCCTCGCTTACTTTGGTGACAGCTCCTCGACAACCTATGGGCCGGGATACCTAATGCTACGGTCATTCTCTCCACCTTGATTGTCAGCAAGAATACCGACACAGATGCGACAGTAAATATAATCAACGCTGCGATCCGAACCATGGTGATGAGCCATTTCTCCCACAGTAACATTGTCTCGGCCGACATGAACGACGGATTCATCACTTTGGCAGATGTGAACAACGACTCATCTCCCACTGACAATGGCTACAAAAAGATGGCATCAGTTTGGTGGACTGCGTTCCAAAAAGTCGAACTCAGCGGCTGGCTGACAGCTCCTCCCGAAGTAAGCATGGCCGACGATTCCATGACCGCAAGCGAATGTGCATGTCCAAAGGTCTTCGGAAAAGGTGACGATGCAAATATGGAAGATCCCCATCTCCCAGCATACCCTCCCATCACGAGACTGGCCTCTGTCACATTCCCTGATGGCAGCTGTACTGCTGAAAGACAAGCTGCTATCGCGGTGGAATTTCAGAGTGCCTTAGAAATGGCCGCGTACACAGAAGCTCATTTGCAGGAAGGTGTTTACTATACCACATTCTTCGACCAAGAGTCTCGGGACGTTCCGAACTTCGCAGCTAATACCGCCCGAGTATACGGAAACATTGCAAGTATGCTCCAGGGTGGTCTTGGGTACAAAACCACTGCCACTTGTGACGGTTTGACGGAATACTGTAGCACCACCGGGTTGTACGCTCACATCATCGACAATGCGGAAGGGAATGCTGGTAGGATAAATTTCTGCGAGAACTTCTGGACTGACCCGAGAATCGTTTCAACCGCCAGCATTGTGGATGTGTGCGAAATTGAAGTCAAAGATTTGAGAATGGTACAAAGAACGCGGTCTGCTCTTCTGCTCCACGAAATGACCCATACGTTCTTTGCCATGTCCTTTGAAGACAAGTGAGTTCTTAGCCTACTTTTTAGGTGCTTCTGCTTGAATTCATGGAGTACTGATGAATGGCAGGATGCTCGATTATGCATATGGATACACATACTGTGTTCAACTTGCCACAGGCAACTTCGACAGGAGTTGTATGAAGACACAGATGCAGATCAATTCGACGATATTGTGTCCCGACGCTTCAGGTAACGAAGGCACTTGCTTGGCGGTGAAATCGGCCAGAAACGCAGATTCATACACTTTCGTGGCTGCTGGCGTTTGGTACACGTCGAAATGCAGTGGATCTATCCCTCTACCAGACCCAGTTACCAAGCGAAGCGTCGGCCTTCGTCGAGCAGCCTGCCCTGGGAACTCCGATTCCATCTTTTTGGAAAGTTACAATCCCATCGGACAGTATGTTCACTTTGGCGACTCGTACGGAGCTGGCATGGGAACCGGAAGGACGAGTACAGACAAATGCCGTGTCGGATCCAACAATTTCGGCAGGCTTCTGTATCGTTGGATAAATGATGAGAGTGTGGAGTATGTCGAGAAAGTCTGTTCAGGTGACTCTCTCACAGGATTAGCCGGGCAGATCGATACTTGGAGTAATCCGGAACGTGCATCCATTGGCACTCTTTCCATTGGGGGTAATGATGTAGGATTTAGCGACCTGGTTTGGTCCTGTGTCATCACACCTAACACAGCGCATCTGGGATCAAAGGATCGAGCGGACTGCGTGGCAGCTGAAAAGAAAGCCACTGACTATATGGCGGATGCTGGGACCACTGGTCTCAGATATAAATTGAAAGAGGCATATCTCAGCATCCTGCGCAAAAGCACTCAGGCTGTAAGAACCATTCCCCAAATCAAAACCAGCAAGTCAACAATAACTAACAAACACAATAGCACTTTCACCTCTACGTAACCGGCTACGTTAACTTCTTCAACGAAATCACAACCGACTGCACAGACTCCAGCTTCCACTACTGGTGGTCTGGCTACAAGCCACCCTCTGACTGGCCGACGAACCGGATTGTTTACCTGACCACCG
Source organism: Rhexocercosporidium sp. MPI-PUGE-AT-0058 (assembly GCA_020746875.1). Classification (NCBI taxonomy): domain Eukaryota; kingdom Fungi; phylum Ascomycota; class Leotiomycetes; order Helotiales; genus Rhexocercosporidium; species Rhexocercosporidium sp. MPI-PUGE-AT-0058. The sequence continues at coordinate 845,625 of JAGTJL010000013.1, read as the reverse complement.
ACCTCCGAAGCGAGCTGAACACACTCGTCACGCGTCTCAACACCGTCATAGCTGGCGCCATTTCCGACGCCAATATCGAGCACGGCTCTACACAGATACATTTCGTTGATGTCGAACCATCCTTTTCAGCCGGCCATCGTTGGTGCGAGAATTCTGTCGGGGAATATCATGAGCCTGACTCTTCCATCGCTGACACATGGCTCTTCCTCAGCGCTTGGCCAGACGTCAGTATCGAAGCCGCCGCAGATACCACAGCTGCCACCGAGGCAGTCGAAGTTGCATCGCTCATCTCATCGGGTGGTATCCCATTACCGGACGCTGCAACATGCTATGCTTCGTTGGGAACCGATCCAGATCCGTACGCTTACGCAATGTGTCAAGTTTCGATTTCTATCTCTGAGGATCCGACAGGACTGGAGGCTGTTAGGTATAGAGCTGCGCAAGCGGCTATTGCGGGGGGAGATTATAGTAGCCAGGAGATTCCGGGATATGTGCCCACGAGGCAGATTAAGACTTTCCATCCGAGGAGTCCGGGGATGGTGGCATATAGGGATGCGCTGTTGAGTGTGATTGCTGGGGTTGGGCAGTTGTAATTTTGTAATGGTCGTAAGAAGTGTATATATTTTAAAAGTATATTGTTTGTCATTTAGCTCTTTTAATAGAAATTCAAGGAGTGAAGAACACTGTATTCAAAACACCGTCCTGGTATCTTGGTATTTGACGAAGTGTGTGAGAAGAGGTGGGGGGGAGGGGTTAACGAAAATTAAGCGAGCCCCTGAAAACAACAAATAAAGCAGGTGCAGATCAAAAGGAAGTCAAGCCTTGAGGACTAGTATATAAAGTGGAAACATCAAGAATCCTCGTTTCTGAGTGGCCAGATTTTTTGAGTTCCAACGACTTCTCTGTTGAGTTTCCGACGCTGCCCTGATTTTCTGGTAAGCGCTTTCCTCAGACCCTGAACACTGCCTGCAATTATTTATGTAGGGACTACAGATAACCTTGAATGATCATAAAATAAAATAGAAAGCCACCGTTACATTGCTCAATTTCTGCCGCTTCAAAAAAGGATCTAAGTGTTCCGCAGTTGCGATATCCTGGACTCCTTGACTTGGTGCCTCAATTTACTGCCTGCCAATTGAAGGAAAATTGGAAGTGACCCTCTTGTTAGAGATGGAATCATACACTTACCTACTTCCGTCCGTATCTCACCTCATTTTATATATTCACATACTTCGATCATTCGATCATTCTAGCTCTTGTCGGATGTACCTTTCTGAATCATAAATCTCCCTCACATCTACCCGCCTAATCTCGAGTTGATACTCAACTTTCGCCTGGGCACTCACACACTTCACTTTATGAACACTGAAACACTTTCACCGCTTTCAACAGACTGGAATATACATATTCACCTGTTTCTCGTAGAACCTTAAATCCACCACGCCGTCATCTTCCGTTCAAACTCTCACAATGTATCGCAAACTCTCGGACAGCGAAGACTAATTTGGCGCATGTGTAACAAATGTAACCAAACACACAACTCCCCTCTCCCCCATATCCAAACGCCTTTTTTTCTCCAGAGTCACCCAGCCTTTCACCGTTAGAGATTGAACCGCGCGATCTGTCTCCTTGCATCACTTGTGAGAGTTGAAGATGTCAGGAGGGATGGCTTAAGGTAGGACATGATGTCTTTGTGTTAGACATTGCGTAGTCGTGAGTAGTTGTAGCATACCAGATTTATGATAATTCACGATAATAACAAGACCGTCCTACTTGGCTAAATACTTACTAAAGCAGCGCAAAGTAGGCGATATGAGAGGAGAGGGGAAGACGAGGACAGGCGTTACTTCCATGATCGCGGGATACCTAACACGTCAATCTCCCCTCCCCTCCTCTCACTCCTATCTTTAAAATCTATCCTACAGTATATCGTTCGAATATTAACACAACGCGCCCAATAAGCTGCAGGTCTAGTGAATGTATTCGGGAAGAGCAGCCTCTTCAATATCCGATACATCTTCGCTCAAAAACCAGGAACACACGTTCGTCTCCCCTCCCTCCCTTCCTGCCTCTCCTCTCTCGCATCTTATCCCATCTCATCCATTCTCTCAGATAGGTAAGTGGGTGAGACTTGTTGTCGATGAAGATGTCGATTATAAGAGGGGGAGGAGGAGGAGGAGGAGGAGGAAAATAAGGGACGAAAAAAGAGGGGAAGGACTAGATCCGAGAGTAGTTACAGATAGATAAACACAGTCTTCAACCAAGTGCTGTACTCGTACCCTCTCCTCGCATCGCCTCGCCTACAACGACTTAGCTCTGATGCTAGTGCTGGTGAATTCAAAAATCGGCGTGACTGCCTCCTATACTATAACCTCATCTCACATCAGTCAGTCAGTCAGTCAGTCAGTCAGTCAGTCAGTCAGTCAGTCAGTCAATCAATCAATCAATCAATCAATCAATCGACCAATCTTAACCAACGCCACCCTGCTCCCACAATCAATCAAGGAAAGGGAAGAAAGAAAAGAGAGAAGAAGAAGACCCCTGCGTTACGCTACGCTACGTCACGTTACGTTACGATCTCAGACTCATAGTCCTAGTAACCTACCTAATCCGGCTGCTCTTGTAGCCTTACAATGTATTACTCTACCTCGAAAAAATTCCCCTTTTTCCCCTGGCTTTATACCTACCAAGTTTACCTCCGATCCGAGAGCGTTATATGGACAGTCAGGGGCGAGGTACGATGTGCGAGTTTCGATGATGAAGAGAGAGAGAGATAGATATGACATGCAAGATCTTGTTGTGGGATTGAAAAGATTGGTATATTTGAGAGACTGGCTTGTAATAATAGTATATCTACTTACTCCTCCGCTCTAATATCATGGGGTATACACACACACACACACAATGCAAACTCCCCTTTCCAATCCAATCCATCCAACCTTTCTTCCCACCCTCCCGGTACGATACACACATACATGCAATTACAGCAAACCACAAGACGAAGTCATCCGTGCGTGCGGGTGTGCACATCTAGAAGATGGCGTTGAACATGCGCTTCCACGCCGGCTTAGCAGCCTCAATCTCGCGATGAGCATTGATGGTCTCCCAGTCGTGCTCACGACGTCCGGTATCGACATCCATGTCAGCGAGCTTGACCCAGCCCTTGCGCTTCCAGACCCAGCCGACGACGTAGAAGAGGATGACGACGGGGAGGGCGAGGTAGGCCTTGAAGAAATCCTCGGCGGAGGCGAGACCTCCTCCAATGGGGGCAATGGCGACGAAGAACTGGGCCGCCATGCAGACGAAGACGAGGAAGAGACCGAGGTAGGAGCCGTAGACGCCGCCGATAGCTTGGAATGGGATCTCGTCAAGGGTGTGGCCCTGGTGTGCCCATCCGGATCGGAAGCGGATGTGTGCCTGTTGAGAGTGTTAGCAAGATGTTAAAGGGAGTTTCTGGGGGTCGAGATTGGCTTACCAAGCAGATGGATCCCCAGGTGAAGAGGGCAGCGAGACCAGACAAGGCCAGAAGCCAGTCAAAGACAACACCACCCGATGAAGCGAGGACGATGTAGGCGAGAGCACCGAACAACAAGTTGACGGCAACGGACCAAGTAGGACGTCCAGCACGATCAATGGTGGCGAAGAGCTTGGGGGCATAACCTTGCTGGGCAAGAGCAGTCAAGGTACGGGATCCACCGTAGACACACGAGACACCGATGGACATGACGGAGACGAGAATGACGATGTTCATGAAGTGATCGAAACCCTTAAGACCGGCGTACTTTCCGGCGAGCACGAATGGCGAAGTTCCATCGGCGTATGGGTTCGTGCTGCTGAGCAGCTTGTCGTCAGTGGAGCTGACCAAGAGACCGACAAAGGTAAGACCAAGGATATAGAACCTGTATGGTATGTTAGAAAGTGTTCCATCAAGTCGGTTCAGAGGTGCTTACAAGGTGATACGCCAGAAGACCTGCTTGATAGCACCTGGGAGGGACTTGGCGGGGTTCTTGGCTTCAGCAGCGGCAAGACCGACAAGCTCAGTACCGGAGAAAGCAAAGGCGGCAACGACGAAGACGGAGCAGAATCCACGGAATCCGTGTTGGAACGCACCAGGATCGTACCAAAGACGGGCGCCCCAGTACTCGCTGTATCGTCCACTCTTTGGGCCACCACCGCAAACGAGGATGAGAGCGATGAACATGAAGATGACAGTGGCGCTCAACTTGAAGATGGCGGCGAAGAACTCCTCCTCGGCGTATCCAAGAGTACCGAAAATGTTGGTGATGATGATGAAGACCCAGAAGATGGTGATCCAAACGGCCACACTGGTATCTTTATCCCAATATCTTACGGTAAACGAGACGACGGTTAATTCAAGAGGTAGGACGATAAGCCATTGGATGACCTGTCAGACGTTAGTACTTGCTTTTGGGCGGGATTCGCTTCGGATTCAACGTACATAGTTCCATCCCATGGCAAAACCCCAGGAAGCATCGATGAAGCGGATAGAGTAGGTATAGAAACCACCGGAGATGGGGAACATGACAGCGAGTTCACCAAGAGCGTAGACGACGTTGAAGATCATGACACCGGCGATCAAGAAACAGATGAGCACGGAAGCTGGGCCACCATTGGTGAACGACTTTCCGGAACCGACGAAGAAACCAGCACCAATGGAACCACCAATTGCAATCATGTGCAAGTGACGAGCCTTCATGGATTTATCGAGATCAGCGAGTTGGCCATCGGCGGCAGTACCTGTCATCCTATTAGCATGCTATGTTTATGCGAGGACAAGCGAGGCTCGACGTACGTTTTTGGAAACTCCTCAAGTTCAAACCATTACGGGTCATGAAGTCAACCTCACGGTTGGAGGGAAGGTCGCCATGGATGGTAGGATCGCTCGTCGTAACAGCACCCTTCTCGGTGTCGCCCCGGGTTGGTGAGGTCTCGGTATCGCTGCCCTTGATGGGCGCGGACCCCACAGGGTACTCCTCCTTGGACATTATTAAAAGGTCGCGTGCTGTAGGGAAGGAATGTAAAGGACGACGACGACGGACGACTAGGCTTGATGTCGTGTGAAGCCTCGAACTGGCGAGATACCGGGACTGGAGAGGTAGAAGAAACGGGAGGGGAACACAATCATTTTGTATTCGAGCAGAGGCAGGCCGGCATCACCTAGTTTCGCAGGTCCATGCTCCATGCTCATGCTCCTTGCCCCATGCTGGTCCCCTAGTCCTGGTGTGCGTCCTGGTTCCAATGGGGTCCATCGCCTCCCCTGTCACGCAGATTGGAGATGCTAGGCCGGCATGCATGGGGGGAGAGAGGGAAGAATCAGGAAGATGGGAGGGAAGGGAATGGGAGGGAGATGGGCGGCTGGCCATTAGACGCACGGCGATAGCGACCTTCTGGAAAGAGCGTCTTGGCTGGGGCGGGCCAAGACATCTTTTATCACTTGGCTCTTGGCTCAATAACAATATCCGCCGGATTCGAAGGCGAGGACGATGTAGCCCAGGCATCGCCAACGGGGCACAAGAAGACTTGAACGCATCAAGACGTTCTTTTGCTGTCCTTCGATCTCTTGCACATGTCTCGTCGCCATGGGTATTGACGGAGCCGCATCGAATGCCAAACACCACTTCTTGAGAACGAAGGTGCAAAAACGATAAACCAACCCAAAAAAAGTCAGAGGCGAGATGGCTCGGATGGGGTACTGCACTGTACTGCACTGTACTATACCGTACTACAGACAGATATAGCTCGATCTGCGATGGCGACAGTGGCTGAAGCCTCCCAAACAATCATGCCCGTAAGCATGCAAGCCCCGCGTTTGGCTAATACCAATCAATTACAATTACCTACTGGACTGGACTGCGCTACATACCTGTCCGGTAGATTAGAGTTGCTGATAGTGCTGTTCAGTGGACCAGGCAGTGGATTTGGTGGTGGGTGGGGATGGGGATAGGCATGAGATGAGATGCTGCTGGCTGGCGTAAAGCATCCTCATTCGGGTCTTGGTAATAAGGAGCTGGAGCTGGGAACCGGGGGAGGGAGGGGGGCAATGAGTGGATCAGCATAGATAGAATAGCAAAGGATGGGAAGGGATGGGATGCTATTACTGTTACAGTATTGAGCTGGTGCAAGATAGAGAGAGAGAGACAGAGACAGAGACAGAGAGATCGATCCTGGACGGATGCGATATGTGATGCGATGCGCCATAGAGAGGAGGAGGAGAGGCAGCGGCAGAGGGAGAGAGAGCGGCAGCGGCAGAGGGAAAAGAGGTAGACGGGGAAAGTAAGTCACTCACTCACTCACGGTCGTCGGCAAAGGGCCACCAGCCTCAGAAACAACAACGAGGGGCAGGGGAGTGCGTGATGATCCCAGGCTGGCTCCCGTCCCTCCCCCAGACCACCTACTTGACTTACCGAACTACTTACTACTTACTACTTTGTACTTACTTCCTTACCTACCTGCAGGACTCGTAATTAGCTAGCTAGCTAGCTAGCCATGCCTGTCCCCTCTGGTAAAATTCAACTAGAACAAAACACGGCAAGATGGTGCTTGCTTGCTGGACTGGACTCGTACTGACTGTAGCGATGCGATGCGATGCACGCGAAGGATGGAAAAAGTCTATCACCACCACCAGCCTGTCCTGCCTCTATCCCTCGTCCATGCCCGCCCGCCAGATGGCGTACTGGTGTGGTAAGAGAAACGCAAACGGTGGACCGAGGTGAGAGAGGGAGTGGTGAGGAAGTGAGAGGAAAACAGAGGTGGGAGCAAGCGAGAAGCTCTGATTCGAAGCTGTGAAGGGCTTTTTGGTCATTAGTGTACTGTGAATCCCAAGCGCCATCCCCCATCCTCCCATCCAAAGCGCCATCCAAGCCATCAAAAGCCATGAGGCGGCTTCCTGCCCTCTTCGCGGAGAGCACAAGACACAAACACGACATGAGCCAAGACTCCCGACGACCGTTCTGCGGAGTCGCTGTTCCAATCGAGTCTGGTCTGGCCTGGTCTAGTTCTGGCCTGGTCCGGTCTAGCAGATCCCAGCAGCCCAGGCCTGTCAGGTGCTTGCTGCATCAATCAGTGCAAGCGGGGCCGTCTTGGCAGGTCACGAGGGGATAACGTGATTCGTCGAGGGGTGCACAGCTCTTTTCCCGAAGAGGAAGGAGCTTGGGTCTGTTACTTCAGGGAAGACTGGGCACTTTCAGCCCCCCCCGGAAAGGGCACCACACCCGTTGCTGAGCTGCTGTCTGTCAGTCCCAGCCAGTCCCAGACGAGCCCGACCCAGATCCTGGCCTGCCGAACAATACTGGGGAACTTGAGGAGAGCAGTCAAACGACGCTACTGTGCTCTCCCGACCAATCACCATCCATCGTAATGAAACCTTATCAGCTTGGCACGGGCCATGATCCAATAGGAGTCTCCGTGTTTTTGCCTCCTTCCCCACCCCCTCCAACTCCTCCTCCTCCTCCTTCTCGTCTCACCCTGGTGCGATTGTGTAATTGTGTAATTGTCACCACCCCCCGAGAAGGAAGTGACCCAACGCATAGGCGCGGCTACCCCGGCCTACGCCGCAAGTCCTCCTCTTTCTTTGATTCGGACCCTGTCTCGACCCCAGTCTTCTTCGCTTGTCCTCGCCGTTCTCCTACACCGTCTGACCGTACTGTACTGTACAGTAGATCCTGAAGCCCGCTTGCACTTAGACTTCCAAGCCACCCCAAGGCTTCCATGCTGCTTTCCAGAACACTTCTGCTCCTGGGCTAACTGCAGCTAACTGCCGCTAAGGAGAAGCCAAGGCTGTGGTGGTCTAGGAATAACTAATGTGAAGAAATTGCTAAGGCTGATGAGGACTTACTTGATTGAGGAGTAATGAGTCTGACAATCGGTCCTCCATATCCATGGGGATCTTTGGTTGATGGAGGCGAAAAGACGGGACGGATACCTACCTACCCATCTCTGCCTCTCTGATCTCCCCCTAGTCTCTCGATCTTCCTTTCGGGTCTCTCTTTCTCTCCTCTCCTCTCCCGGTTGACAAACTTCTACTGCAATCACCTGGTAGTGTCAATTGACATCGACTTAACTTTCTGCGCCGACATGGTCATACCACTTCTCATTCGCGTGGTACGTAAGTACAGCCACACGATTGGACCTTCCGTATTCACACCAATTCCAGAAATCTCCAAGACTCTCCTGCATTCCCGTAGTGAGGCCAAGACAAATTACCTTCCGACAAATGATGCTAACCAACAGGATCAAACATGGTCGGTCTATGAGCCATTTCTTTTGTAACCAGACGCGGCTTCGGCTTTTTCAATTCCTTCTGCTTCTTGGCTTCCTCACACCCTTATCTGCTCTTGGGGTCATGTTACTCTGCGGCGTACACTCTTGATCTGACCTCCTTACCTGCTGGATGGAATCTTCTGCATTAACGCCATGCCACGCCAATGATTCTATGCATACATCTATTTTCCACCCACACCCACACAGCCGCCCACAAACCCGAATCAATTAATCATGGGGTTTTACCGGAGAATTTCCTCCACACCCGAAGAATACCAGAAGTTACACTGTGGGTACGGTACGGGTACCCGCAGATATCTTTACCGAGCCTTACCTTGCGCATGCCAGTCCAGTGGATCTCTCTCCACTCTCTTTTGATTCTTGCCCCTCTCTTGCTCGCTAACATATCTTTTTGTCCCCGCTTTTTGCACTTTAGGGGTTCTTGTTATCAAGATGTCAGTCAATTCTTTGACTTTTGTGATAAGGTTCTCTGTAGATATCCTAGTACTTCTGATTCTTATCTATGGATCTTTCGTTTCGGGAAGGAATGTTCTGTGTTTGATCTTTGGCAATTGTTCTCCACTTCTATCGATTGTCGCGAAGATGTTCGCGTTTCGTTTGCTTAGCTTTACACTTGTTCTCGTCATCTAGAAAGTATCTTAATGTCATCATGTAATAGTTTGTTCTGAATGTCGTAAGGTTTCACTCACGTCTTACTTTTAGCTTTCAGTGTTAATGATGCTTCTATAGCTGTATTACGTTTCTTCCAATTCTTAGATTCCGAGTCATTTTCATAATATTTATAATAGTTTATCTTTCCGAGTCATATTCATCATACGCTGCGGCATTTTCTTCCTGCACGACATTCTCTATGCGGAAGCTGGCCACAATTACAACCTTTTCTTCCAATACGACGCCATTATATTATACTTCTGCATACCAAGGAGCTAGAACATAAATCCTTCCAAATCTCACCCATCGAACATTCCATTCCAAGCCTCTCAAGCCCCCCGAAACTCTTAAATCTCACCCGCATACTTCCGGCTCCCCGGGCTTTTTCCAAAACTCTCTCCCCACATGACACATCCCGCATTTCACCAACCCCATCACAAACTCAGTATATCCTTCCCATTGCACTCGACCTCGTCATCAAGTGCAAGAAAGAAACAAGGTTCTGGATAGATTCCCTGCCTCACTGGGTCGTTTCAAGACCAGCCGGGTCATTCCCGTACTGTACGTAAGGTACACGAAAAGCGAAAGTCTCACTCTCAATTCCCTCACGGCACTTCTTGACAGGAATCCAAATCTCACTGCAGCTTGCTTAATGGAACTTCACAGCACACCAACCTCTCCATCCAATCACCCACCCGCAAGACCACATATACCATGCTAGACGAGAAATATCGCCGCAGTTATCCAAACCACAACGTCTCTCTCGAATGTTTCCAAATCACCATTGCCCACTCTAATCCTCTCCCCTCCTCTCCCATTCACCTCTAATTCAATCAATTTCTATTCAATCTAGTTTAAAAAAGACACAGCAAAGGACACAGCAGATCCTCCACACTTTTAGTTCATCTATCTTCACCTCATCCTATTTCATCCTAATCTATTCCATCTTCAAAAATAGACCCAACCCTCACGCTTCCTTCCCCCCCCCTCCAACCGCCTCTTGCAACCGTCTCATCCTCTTATACACCTTATAATCGTCTCCAAACACGAAAGTCATCACCAGGTACAAGAAGAGGGAGAAATGAATCGTGATAAGGAGCGTGAGGATTATATCTAGGAAGATCATCTGGATGGGAGCTAAGATCGAGTCTTAGTTGATTTGTTCTATTATAAAGGTTTGTTCTAGAGGGATAGAATGGGGTGGGTTGGGAAATGGGGAGAGGGGTGAGAAGGGAATACTCACAGATGTCTGCTGTCTCTTTGGGACTCTATTCATGAGATCTATCATCTGCTCGAGCTTCGTGGCGGTGTTAAGAGTGTTCGTAGCTCGTTTGAACTACATCTCTCCATCACTCATCTCCATTCTCTCTTCATTTCCTCTTCTCCTCTTCTGCTCTCTCTCTCCCAACCAGGAAATCCCTACCCTTCTTCTCTTCATCCTCAAGCAGAAACCCAACCCGAAAGTTCCTTTTCTTTAAGTATAGGATCTTCAGATCATAATCAAGATCAAGCTCGTCGTATCAGATCAGATCAGACGTTCAAATTACACTCAATACAGTTAGTTTTCAAACTTCCATCTCTAATTCTTTTTCTCCCTCCGAGTGCATATTCCGCTATCCTAAATGCATAAGCCCTTTTACATTTCACGGTATGCTTACACGCGTAGTACGTAGTATATAGTACGTCCGCACTCTCTTTCCCCAGTCCTCGTCACTGCGTCATTTAATTAGACGTCACGGTACAGGGCGAGATTCGACCCTTCCACTACTATCAAAAGATTGCAATAAATCAGTAGCACACCCCGGGCTTTGACTATTCTCCCGTGTCGGTGGCACACTCTGTAACTTTTGCTCTGAATTTTTTGGGGGGCTTTTTTGGAAGAATAATCAAGGTTTGAGATGAGATATTATACAAACTAGACGGTCTTGCCTCGGGAACGCGTCTGAGTGTCTCTTGAAGATGGCTAGGAAGGGTTACATTACGCTGTTGTACTGTACTGCACTGTCTTGTACAGTTCTTCACACGCTCACCCATTCGTCCGTCTGTCATCTCGATTCACGACCTCTATTGCATCTAAAGCAGAACCAGAACCTAGGAAATCAAGAACCCGGCTCTGATAGAGCTCTTGAAATGTCCTTTTCCCGTACTGCTTCCTTGTTTCTCTCGACACCAAATCGACCAGCTGCAGATGAACCAGATTCAACTTCATATTCAGACGGAGATATCAAACCTCCCCAACATCCACAAGTACATCTCCCTTCCCCTTCCCCTCCTTCCCCTTCCTCGTCCCATCCTTCCCGTGCTTCCCACCCCTCCCCTCCCTCCCATCGACATTACCATCAAACGTCCCATACGACACCATAGGCTTCTGGGATGTTCTTTTGACTTCTTCTCTGCGCTCATTGACCTCTACATCTAAATTTCCATCCGCATCTACGTACGCTTCTATATCCCCAACCACGTCTCCATGCTCGTCCACATCTTCGATATTATCTAGACTTCCGACCTCGAGATCGACATTGAGATTGAGATTAAGATTGGGATTGGGATTGAAATCAAGATCTCGATGTGAAGATAAAAAGGTTGCATGATGAGGATGTGTAGAGAGTGGTGTGGAGAGTCTAGAAGAGATGTTTTTTGCTCTCCGCGCTCGTAGAGCGGAGGGGTGGTAGCGGCCTATTAGCCACCCGGCGAAGACGCCGATGCATATTATGAGAGAGACGAATACGTAGGCGAAGATCTGGTAAATTTTTGAGCTTTTCTTTATTCAATGGGAGGATTTGTGGGGTTGAGGGATGGGGGATGGGAATTGGGAAGGCAGAAGTGAGGAGTAGGAAGTGGAAGGGGAGGGGAGAGAAGGATGTACCTCTATCTTTGTGAGCGTATCTTCCTCGAGGTCGGGGTAGGGTTGGAATGGTATCTTTGCTGGGAGGGGGAGGGTGGAATTCATTATCTGGTTCGTATGCGTGGGCGTATGTGTTTTGGGGATTGGGATTGGTAAATGCATTTCGCTCGTTCGTTTGCAAATTCTTTTCGTTCTGAGTGTTATGGTAGTATTTAAGTATATGAGATTTGATTCAGAGGGGATTGATGTTCGAACCTGCACGTGAATAAATTGATTGATAGGAGATACCTGTGAGAAGTGTTTTTTTCAAAGTGCGTAACTATCGTTAACCCTTACTAAGGACCTTAGGTTCGGATATTTTGGGACGGCCTGGTGAGGAAGCGAGACTAGGTTAGTGGACCATATTTTGGGAATCGTAGTTCCGTAGTCTGGGATTAGGTTTAGGTTTGGTCTTAGGTCTATTTGCGTGTGTAGTTTGAAGAAGGTAGCGTATGTGTGTGTTACTAGGTATGTACGGTAGTGATGTTGTGCGACTGGGTCGTTTTGGTGAGCGGGAGGTCGAGGAATAGGGATGGGTATGTGAGATGCGGAGGATTATGACTGTGGGTCATGAAGGATCCTGCTGTTTGGACTATGAGAGGAATGACTTGTAGAATCCATTATGATCATTAAAGCTGGCAGATTGTATAGATGATATTGTAGGAGAATAATCTCGAGATACTGCAACGTACTGAGCCGAGCTTTGTTACCAGCCAGGGCAAAAGATACAGGGTTAAGGTTGAGGGATGAATCGACGTGAATTGTGTTTGAAGGGGTTTTTTATTACGAAAGTATACACTGGGGTTCGATAAGGAATGTTACATGGTGATATTGTGAAGATGCTGCGATAGTAAGTCGTAGCATCGATAGCATATAGAGGGGAAAGTAAACCGCAAATCATGGCCTTTGGGATAATTAACAAAGAGATAAGTACAAATAATAAGAGAAAGGAAGCAAAAGATAATAAAGATGTTTTCCTCAGCAGAGACAAACGATAGTGGATTAATTAAATAGATGATCAGTGAATTGACCATAGAGATATTTTTACTAGATTCCATAAAATTCGCACTAACTAGTACGACAGATCTGTAAGATGAGATGACAGCAAAACGTGAACATGGTGAGGCCACGCAAAAATAATCATCGAGAAGACGGATCTCGCTGCGACTACACACTGATGCTTTTTATCAGATGTGTTTGAGTCTAGTCATCTGGATTGTAATCTGCGTCTATGGATGGGTCTTCCACTTCTTCCACCTAGTATACTTAGCAAAGCCTAGATGGATTTATTTAGAGTTCTGTATTGCACTGTACCTGTTGATGGGATTTAACTTCCTCCAGTTGATCGGACGTAAGGTGTGCCTCCCAGTACATCATTCCCCATCCGCTAATCGATACATGTTCCACAACTTTGGCGTTTGGGAAGGACGCCAATAGCGCCGAAATGGAATCTAGCCTGAAGGCATCTACGGGGTAGATAATATATCGTATAGGTTTGTCGGTATGCTCGGAAGTTGGTGCAGGTGGAGAAGCCATTGTAGATGATTTTGGTGTGGCTTCTCACGTGTTCGTACTAGTGAACGTGGCCGAGATAATAGTTTGTTCATTCGTATCGCCCTACTGCACGTATATCGGGGAATCACGTTGCTAGTAATATGATCTATGAATGCTACAAGGGAGGTTTGGCTAAGGCATTGTGCCAGAGCGGTGAGATGGTCACGTTGCAGGTTCATGTGATCCATCCACAAACAGTCAAACTTTAAGCGAGCACGCGACTTTCCCAGAGCGTAATTTAATCCTCAATCGATATACCTATATTGGTTTCAGTGGCTACTCTGTAGAAAAATATATTCGAGTAACGAAACACCATTCACACTGCTAGCGAAAATACTGTTTTGCTCTGGTTCTTTCAATATTCTCAGTTCTCCCTTCCAATTGGAATGAACCAATTCCACCGTAGTCTACGGACCATTATACTTGCTTTTCGGGTTCGCTGCTGTTCCCCGTGAATAAACTAAGTCCACAATATAGTCGCTGAGCTTGAACGGACCCGTCAATCTGGATTTTAGACTTGTAAGTCCAATAAGGTACCCAGCAAAACCTGCGATCTTGGCAGCAGCTCTCGTAGTTGAACATCCGATATAGCACTTGGAGAATCAAGCCATTAATGGTTAGATACTTCCAGGCTGATGTCCCTGTTTTCTTTACAAACCGCTCCGTGGCGCCGACCCTGTACTGGCATTGGCTATGGAGCTGACACTCTTATCCAAGGGGCATAATTCGAGCCTGGCCACTTCGTCCCATCGTCTTGAACACCTCCAACAGCTACCAATCCTTGTACCTGACACAGGATATCTAAACTTTGCAAGGTACTGCTCCGCCTCCTAATGCTATTGGTAAGTGAATCTCCTTACAACCATTGACAGGCTTCTGAGTTTGTATGCACTTACTACTCCATCATTTCCGGCCGATACCACAGGTAATGTCCCTAGAGTAACAAGCTTCCTTACTGCTTCTGAGAACTTGGAACCCCACGCACTGGCTGCACCCCCGTTTGGCGGCGGGAACCCAAAAGCCAAGAGTAGCACAGCCAGACGAGCAATATCATCCGAAATAGGGTTGCTCGTCAAGTAGTTTCAGTAGTATATCTTGTCCAGAATGTCTCTAATTTCATGATACCAGTTTGGTGGCTAGATCCACTCGACAGACTGGTATCGCTTCTAGTTCTAGTGGATAGCAAATATCATAGGGTTGGGAGGTTCTACCAACAGTCCAATTACCGGAAATGGTTCTGGCCGAAGACACTACCCCATAAATTTGCAATGTTCGATATCAGCTATGGGCCGATGCCACTCCCATTTGCCATGTTCCTCAAAGTCCTTCTTGATGAGATGGGTTTGTTCGGTGATTAGAGCTGACAATTCTCTGGGGCGGGAACGAAGCAATAATCTGATCCTGGGACGACCAAACAGCACCGCCCACACGAAGTGACAGAGGGACCGCAATGTCTAAGAAAAGGGAGCGGTGAAATTAGTTCATCAATCTCAAAAACGTCAGAAAATGAAAACGAAGCTTCTCAAAACAAGAAACTTCGCGTCAGGGCACCATACCTATTCCAGCGCTGTAACAGCTTGGGGGGCGCACTCGCCCAGGTCCTTGGCAGCTCGCCAGGACTGCGAAACAGGGTAACCGGCACGCTGGCCAACAGATATCATGGGCTGACAAGCGTCCTCGTACCTCAACTTCCTTCTATTTCTGCATCTCTCATCAACGATCAATCGCCTCCCTCTTTTCAAATACCCATCGCCCTCTTCAGCCGCCTCTTCTGTGTGGTCAACTTTATTTCCCATTCCTCATTCCTCAGATTCTCTGCAGGTGATGGTTCGAGCTCCAGCTGCATCACCGGGCACCAGCGGCAACCCCGCTCGTTCGCTCGCCCAGACCCTGATCTTTGGCCTCATCAACCTCCCTCTGCTTCGAGCTCTCGCCTTACCACTCTCCTCACCTATTGCGCGATTCGAAGAAGAGGGTACTTCTCCAGATGATCCCCAATTATGGCTCTATCTGGGCATCGCACTCGTGCTCGTTCTTCTCGGTGGAGTATTCGCTGGTTTGACTATCGCGTATGTCTCAGCTCCACTTCCTTGTTTTTCCTCGTAACAACAATGAGGGCGTGATTGAAATATTTTTTTACTGATTTTACTATTTTGGATGAATAGATTGATGGGCCAAGACGAGGTTTATCTTGAAGTCATCCATGACTCTGGAGAAGAGAATGAGAAACTCCACGCGGGCAAGGTTCTACGCTTGCTCAAGAGGGGCAAGCATTGGGTCCTCGTCACGCTTCTGTTGAGTAATGTCATCACCAATGAGACGTTGCCTATTGTTCTTGATAGGTCTTTGGGAGGAGGATGTCCTGCTGTTGTTAGTTCGACGGCGTTGATCGGTATGTTTTGTTCTTCTCTGGGTAGAAGCAAAGTCTGGTCACGATAGATCGGGATGGCTCAAACGAGTGTTTGTTGACTGACTCTCTGAATTTCCACGTCAAGATTGGGAATAGTTAAAAGTCCTCTGATTTCATGATGATAAGCTTCTAACAGCGAATAGTCATTTTTGGGGAAGTCATCCCTCAGTCCATCTGCGTTCGCTACGGCCTCCAGATCGGCTCATACCTATCACCCGTCGTACTAGGTCTCATGTACATCATGTCACCCCTCGCCTGGCCCACTGCCAAACTCCTGGACTACCTCCTTGGCGAAGACCACGGTACAATCTACAAGAAAGCCGGTCTTAAAACCCTCGTCTCCCTGCACATGTCTCTCGGGAAATCGCCCGGCGAGCGTCTCAATGAAGATGAAGTAACAATTATCACCGCCGTACTAGACCTCAAAGCCAAATCCGTCCGCAGTATCATGACGCCTATCGAAGATGTCTTCATCATGTCCAGCGACACGGTCCTCGACGAGAAAATGGTCGACAAGATCTTGCAAGCTGGATACTCCCGGATCCCGATCCATACGCCGGATAATAAGAAGAATTTTATTGGCATGCTACTTGTTCGTATGTTGATTACTTATGATCCGGAGGACGCGCAGAGAGTGTGTGATCTCGCGTTGGCTACGCTTCCCGAGACGGCACCGGACACCTCTTGCTTGGATATCATCAATTTCTTTCAGGAAGGGAAATCGCATATGGTTGTTGTGTCTGATTCTCCTGGTGATCAGGCTGGTGCGTTGGGTGTTGTTACTCTTGAAGATGTCATTGAGGAGTTGATCGGCGAGTAAGTCTACATTTCACTTCCCTTCCTTTTAGTCGACTCCTCTCATTCCTTGTCATTCCTGTCATGTCCTAGGTACTTCCATTACCGGATCGCTAACCACCGTTTAACGTACAGAGAAATCGTCGACGAATCCGATGTCTACATCGATAACCAACGTTCCGTCCGCCGCACCCTAAACGCCCCCGTGATCATCGATCCAACCGAAATAGCAGCCATCCAAGCTGGCGAAGAAAGCCAACGCAAACCGATCGTCGCCACCGCCTCAGACGAGGACAGCTCTTCCAAACCAGATCAAAACCAAACATTCGCTAAACCACGTCGTGCATCAACAGGGTTCAGCCAGAGAGCAGCAAAGGGGATCAAGCATCTGGGACCGTCGAACCTGGCGAATAAACCGAGTACGACGAAGTATACTAGTATTAAGATTAAGCCGGGGAGGGAGCATCATCATGATGGGGAGAATGGGGCTACGACGGTGGCGGCAGAGGAGAGGGAAGGTGGAGGGGATGAGAATACGCCATTGTTGGGAAGGGGAAATGGGTCGTGAGAAATCCTCCTTGACCGGTACAGCCGAAACAGGATGTGAGGAGCAGTGATGGGAAAATTTACTTCATATCAATTCTGTTCGAATTCTTGTATGATGTTCCGCACAGGGCTGCCCATTCAAACACAGAAAGCCACTGGCTGAAGCTTACTTAGAGAACTCGCCATTTAAACAAAGCCACCGAAGACAGTCAAAAGTGTACATCTGCATTCATAATCATGCTTCCTAAGCCGGCCCTGCAATTAGCAAGCCCACTCACAGTCCATCTGGCGACTCTACCTCAGAGTTAGCATCCCAGGCATGAAAAGTGAAAGATGCCAGTGCACCATGAAAAAGTCTTACAGGAACATGTGGATCCGCAAAAAACCCATCCAACCAATCAACCAAATCCCCATTATCCCAATCACCAACCGTGCACTTCGGCATGCCACTCCTAACAGCACTATTCCAGGCCTTTCCTCCTGCTGTTAGCTCCAGGATGAACTTCTGATAGACCAAGGTCGGCCCTACAGCACCTCCACCCGCGACTCTCGGTTTCATGCGGGACTCGGGCTTCATTTTCTGCGTGAATGTTACTGAGACTGCGTATGGGAGGTTTGTATCGCTTGGCTCGAGTATTATGGATTTTCCGAAGCGTGTCTCACTTATTTTGGGGTTGGTTCCGAGGGGGTGGCCTGCGCCGTCTGTGATGCTCAGCTGGGCCCAGACTGTTGACTTAGATGCAACATAGGCTTCTCGGATGTGGATGTTGCAGGTCCCAGGTACGTATGGCGGTGG
Source organism: Rhexocercosporidium sp. MPI-PUGE-AT-0058 (assembly GCA_020746875.1). Lineage (NCBI taxonomy): Eukaryota > Fungi > Ascomycota > Leotiomycetes > Helotiales > Rhexocercosporidium > Rhexocercosporidium sp. MPI-PUGE-AT-0058. The sequence continues at coordinate 827,688 of JAGTJL010000013.1, read as the reverse complement.
AGGCTCTGTTGTTGGTGCGGGGTTGAGAGGAATGATTGGGTTTGACGAAGTACTTGAGATTGGCGAGGAAAGTGGAGGTATGGATGTTGCGATTGAATGGTCAGAGTGAATAAGTAATGATGATGTGGTCGATGCAAGATGGCTCTGATTCGGTGTGCTGTTTATCGTTGTGGATGTAACAGATATTGCAGATTGTTGTGGTATCGCTGCAGTACCAGTGGACGAGGAGGTCAAGAACGTTTCCGAGATTCCACTATCAGAAATACTTGACGATGGTTGTATTGCTTCTGAGGGGATACTCGAAGATGAGTATACCATAGATGCTCCGGTATTTGTGGTGTCAACTACACCTGACAATATTCGTGAAAGTGTTGATGGGGCTTTCGAGATATCAGTCAGGCTTGTACCTCCTATTGGAATGGCTGAAAGAAGACTTGTGGTCAGGGTTTGAAATGGATTCGCAGCATCTGTTGCCAAAGTAGTATACAGGACGTTTGTAGAAGCCATGATAAGCGTTTCTGGTCCACTAGTTGATAGAATTGGACATGCTCGTGGTGGACTGGTTGCCAGAGCTCGCTTAGAGTTGAAGTCCTCGGATCTGAAATACCAAGGTCAGTACTCGGGTATTTCTCCCGTGTTAAATCGCTCAAGCGGGGGCACGAAGGCATGATAAACTATTGCTGTATCTTCATAATAAAGACGTGCTTCTGCGTAGCGCCAGGACACGGTGTAGCAAGAATAGGCCGGGCTGTACTGGAAGACAACCTTGCCTCGAGGGCTCATGTAAGCTTTTGGGTCATCGGAACGTATCTTTTCTGGTGTGTATGGGAATATTGTTACAGGTGGATCTTTCGACCTATCGTTACCTCCTGTGATTACCTGACTCAGCACTCGAACGATGCGGTCAATCTTGGCAGGGAAGGCGATTTGACCCATCGCTTGCTCATCTCCATTACTGAGGACAGTCAGGATGAAGATTTTATCCGAACTCGCATAGTTGTCCTGTGGATCAGGGCCAAAGTATTGCCGTGCGGCGTCCGACAGGCTGGGCATCTCAGGTCCATCACCCCATATTATGGCATCAATGACTTCTCTCTCAAATTGTTCTTCACCTTCTGTAAAGCCTTCTTTTTCCCAGAAGTGACCCATCCACTAGAGAAGTTTAGCAGCTTCTAAATCAATCTAGTATTTTCACTTACGATACCTCGTCTTGACAACACGGTGATGACTGTACATCCCACAAGGTCTTTTGCACCTATCATAAACGGCTCAGTGTCAAGTTTGCGACTGAGTGCGGATGAGAGGCCATGGTTAGTTCCGTCAGTAACAGATCCATATCCTCTATGGGAAACCCAAGCAGTCTCAGGATCTCGATAAGCAGAGTCTAGGAGCTGCGGCAACCCCCCAGTATAGTGTGTTGCAACTGGAAGGATTCGTGCTTTCAAAGTTGCTAGCTGTACAATGGGTGCTGCCGTGATTGCAGGAAGTACATTCATCCCTCCGCAAGCCGAACAACTGTATGCACATGGTTGTCGTGTGGCAGTAGATGTCGTGCTAGTCGTTGTAGTGGTTGTCGTCCCTGTGATTCTGCAACCAGTGCGAGTCAAATAGCAACTGGTACTACACAGCGAAGAAGTGACGAGCTGCAGAAACGAAGCTGTGCTTACCTCAACCTTGGAGCATACAATGCTGCAATCACTCGCTGTTGAAGCAGCTGAGCAAGTCGAGGATGAAGAGGAGTCACCGGACGAGCTCGATGATGTTGATACAGAGGACATTAGCAGCGAAGATATCGACGACGAGGGTTCAGACTGGATTTCAGAACGACTTTCGGGATCTTCAGCTGAATCTGATGAGTCGGAACCTTCTGTGCTCTCGGTAGTCGACGGAGGAGGGCAATTTATTTTGATGCCCAAGACTTGTATACATGGAAAGTGAAATGTTGGTAGCGAAGGAAATTCCGGTATTTCAAACGAAACATCAGGTATTTCTGGGAAGTTCCAAAGAATTATACCGCCGTGTGTACCGCCGCAGCGGTGGCACCCCACCAGTACGGGAACGATGGTTGCTCTCCCGTGTGATTCGGTAGTAATCCAGGTATTGCCAGTCCATAGAGAATTGGTCGTAGCTTCAGTTGAGAACCCCGGAGGAGAAGTCGTTACCGTGATCGTTGGGAAGGTAACGTGCGAACTACATCATGCTAATTAAGCTATAGGTAATTGGTCTGGAAAATCACCTACCTTGTTGATCGTAACTGGTCAGTTGTCTAACGTGGAAGTTAGCCTGTTAGACTGTGAAAGTTGCGCTTGGATATTTGGCTAACAGGCAACGGCAAACTTACCAGAATTGATCCCTCATCCTGCTGGGCCGACCCGGTAGCTGTAGCTTGAGGAAAGGCGCTCAGAGCAAGATTACTGTAAAGATGTAAGCTTATTGTGGGAAGGTGGTTTCATCAAGTATTACCCTGGTGTCAAAGATATAGAAGTGAGAGAAGACATTGAGAACGACGTGGTGACTGTCAAATGCGTCGTATCTGTCGATTTGATGGGCTGAGGCTTTCCACCAAGTAGAGTGTTTGTTGAGTGGTCGCTGATAATTCTGGAGGGAGTCCCGATTGGTAGAGAACCCAATACAGTAGGCCTTGTTTCGTTTTGTTTATTATTCTTTGATGGACGCAGGGGACTAACCTACTCTAAGTTTTCTGTCTGAATAGTACTAGCCTGGACCAAATGCGATGAAGCGACGGTTGGTACTGAAAGTGAGATGCTATTGCCACTTATGTAAGTGCTGGAGTTGCTCCACAGCGGACTTGGTCGAAACGTCCCAGCGGACGATTCTGTCATCCATGGTGAAAGTACACCGGATCCTCGCTGGGTGATCTGCGAAATGACTTGGGCGTACAGAGATACTGTAACTGCAAACAAAAGTAATAAACGTAAGATATTTAGAGATATCATCTCTTTGTTGATGTTCGATCAGATTTCTCTTCCATGTGAGGAGAGAGTACAGTCTTTAGGTCCTCAGAAATAGTTCAAAAAACCTTTCCTAGGCTTGCAGATGTTGGACTTCTCGATGGATGCATGTTGGAAAACCACTTTTGAAATGGCCCTGAGAAAGGTTGCAGTTCAGTACTCACAGTGTTTGAAACAAAGAAAGAAGCAACTGAAGCCAAGAGCTCGGAATAGTATGTTGGTCTTTTGTGAGTCTTCGAAAATATAACAAGACCACATGTCATGATATGAATAAGCACACCAACAAGTTTCAGTTACTATGGCCACATCGGACTGTCCCCTGGGGCATTTTGGAAAGGATCACCGCGCTGATGAGACATAAATCCACCAGCATTTGCCTAAAAGCAGCGGAAGCCTACTTCGCCGAACTCAATTCGATCTTACTATCAGCACTTTTTGAATAAGAAACTAGTCTATAAGGGCACATTTCGATTGTTTTTGTAGCAACAAGTCGTGGTGAACGTATAAGGTCCCTGAAAGAGGAGCAAGAAAGCCATAGCATGGGCTCACTGTTGTCTCTTTCAGGATAATAAATAGCAGCAGCACAGTTTGATGAGACATTGCTACTGAATCTTTAATAATTTGCTTCTTGGTATTGTTCATGGGATGAATTCAAAGGCTGTGGATGAATTCTGATGAAAATGTATGTCCTAGTTGTTGGCTTGGTGTTGTACTCTCATTGGCGGTTCACCCGAGCCCGCGTTCGCCCCTCTGGCTCAACGATTTTCCTTCTCAAGTTTCGTCGGTGTTCCAACTGTGAAGCTGCTGCCTTTAAACCCCTGTCCAGAATATTACGTAGTCGTGGCATTACTGTGCGACCGCTTCCCCTGCACCCCAACGTTGGTTTTCCTGTTGGGTTTCTCTATATCTGGATGAACACGCTGGCCTCCACACTTGAGCCGGGCGACAGATGTGAGGAAAATAGGCGTGACCAGGACTTTGGCTCGATCAGAGTTAGGAGGATCAAATTGCTCTTTACAGCTTCTCATCTACTTCTGACTCTCTTGAACTGTGTTTACACCCAGTTCAAAACATGTCCGAAACCACGTTCCCCAAACTGAGGAGTGCAAGAAATAGAAGCATACCAGATCGGCCAAGATCACCAACAACATACAAGATGGTCGAGGTGAATGAAGAAACCTCTTTCTTCGTATCACGGTCAGACAGTTCTTGGTCTCAGGATTCGCCTTTTCGCACCTGCTCAGTGGCATCGAAGATTTTGAGGCTGTGTAAGTCGGGAGACTTAGATCAAGCTAGGGCTCTCATAACAGAGCTACCTGACTGGGTCGGAGAGGATTTTAGCAGGCAAGGCCTAGAGAATGCGCTTGAAGCTGGCGATGTAGAAGCTGCTCGATTTTTCCTCGAGCAGGGCGCGAAGCTGAATGTTTCCGGGGGTACCATGATCCGCCCTGTACTTCTTCACGCCAGGTTAGTTTCCATTTTCGGATGTCTATCTTGAAACATTGGAATGAACGAGTTCACAGCCATGTCCAGATCTTCCCAGTCACTACAACGTCCACCATTTCGCCTATCTATCCCAGATGTAGTACTCAAAATCGCTCAAATCAAACATCAAGCCGTGGAGTTTTTTGAGTTGCTAGTCGAATACGGATGGGATGTCAACACACCCGGTTTTGGTGGCATGACGGCAATTGAGTACGTAACTCTCAACTCCATTCCACTTTATTGGCTTCTCTCCTCTCAAAAGAACAAACCCATTCAATTATTCCAAAACGAATAATCGTAAACAGAGCAGCTATCCCTAACACAGCCCTCATCCGCACCCTTCTTCGTCTCGGCGCAGACCCCAACTTCGGATCCCCACAAAAGCACAAACTCAACGCCATAGAAGCAGACCACGAATCCGGCTCCGCACTCGACCGCGCAGCTTTCTCTCCCTCCTCTTCCTCAATCACAATAATCGACCTCCTCCTCCAAGCCGGCGCTAAAATCGAATACAGTGTTGCGCTCCACTTGGCTGCTGAAGCACCCAAGGAACTTGGTGAGAATAGGGTTATGATCGAGCATTTACTCAAGAGGGGGTGGAAGGTTGATGAGATGGATAGGCAAGTAAGAGGGCTGTATGGGAGGGGATCACCGTTGATGTGTGCTACGAGACTGAGGAGAGTGGAAAGGGTGAAAGTACTGCTAGAGCATAGCGCAGATCCGTACCTGAAGAACTGGAGAGGTGAGACGCCGGTTGGTGAGGCTCAAAACATGAAGTGCGTTGCTTTGCTTGAACTTTTTGAGGAATTTGCGGGGCCGAGGGATGGTGTTGGAAAGACTGAAAATGGGTTGTGAGAAGGGGAAGTGTTGTTTGGGGTGAGATATGCTGAGCTGTGTTTGAAATTAAGCGAGGGGAAGGCGAGAAATATTGAAGCTGCACGAGAGATAGGGGGGAAACAAACTAATGTACTGTACTTTGTGAGAACTCATAAATACATCCATACGGGCAATTCACCAGCCTCAGAACTTAACTGCAAGAAGTATGTATAGTGATTGTGGGGTGCTTGGATAGGCTTAGAAGAGCCGAGCAGTTGTTCAGGGTCGATTCAACAAGTGGAGAAGGGTATTTTGGGCTCCACCAAAGGAAAGTATGGGATACAGAGAGAGTTGCTGTATGATTGAACGAAAGTGAATGACGAAGAATTTAAGATTTCAGGTTTTGGTTCTGAGCAAAGACTTTTGATTCAGGTCTCGCATTATGTAGATTTTGTCCTTCAACCAAGAAGCTTCGTGACCACCGCCGCGAACTGCTGCGGCTTCTCAACCATAGGGAGATGACCAGCTTCATCAATAACCTCATATGCAGCACCACTGCTTCCATAAGAAGCAGCCATTTCTTTCATAGCGCTAGGCAAGACCCCATCGCCACTTCCAACGACAAAAGCACCTTTCACAGCACTCGTCTTCATCTCCTCCTTCAAATCATATTCAAACAGTGCTTCAACGCTCTTCTTGAAGCCCTCTAGACTATTATTCTTCACCATGTCCTTGACCTGCAAACATGTCTTCTCCATCTCGCCGCCATCATAACTCTCCTTGACAAACCATCTCCTCGTCGTGATCTCAGCGAGTTCTTCGCCTACAATCTTCTCTCCACTGGATGTGGAGGCCGATTCCTTCTCAGAAAGTGCAATTCGCTCGCCCCAGGCTTTGGAGTTTCCAGCTGGAGATTTACTGCTCGTGTCGCATGAGATGAAAGAATCGACTCTATTGGGGTATTTTAGTGCTGTATTGAGAGTCGTACATCCACCCAGAGAGACACCGATGACAGCTGCCGCTTTCTTGACCCGTAGAGCATCCAAAAGGGCGACGATGTCTGCTGCCAAAACATCAACAGTGACCTTTAGTGTTCCGCAAGATGAACTTCTGCCCCGAGTAAGGTATCGCAGGACTCTGTACTTCTTGTTCGCTGGGACGGCGAAGAAAGAGGCCAAAAACCCGTCCCATATCTTGTAATCGACAAGAATTGAATTGCTGAGTACAATCAAAGGCGCGTCCGGATCTTGAGACCCCTCGAGTCGGAAGGGGATTTCCACTCCGTCCTTCGTCGTGATGAACGACTCAATCGCTCCCGCTCCACCAGGAGAGTCCAGCAGAGTCTTCGTAAGAGAGGATTTGACATCGGAAGATTGCCACGATGCGAGATTCGAAGCCAAGTACCGAGGTGCAGGTCCAAAAGTATAGTACAGATCATAAACTCTCCTCCCTTTGTTCTTTACAGTTGTTTTCATAATCTCTTGGGCCCATGGAGTCGAAACCGCTGCCTGGAATTCCTTCCCACCCAATCCGTTCCGTGGCTTATATTCGTGTAGAGCAAGATATTCGACTGGAGCTTTCGGATCAATCGAGCTCGTCACGAATCGCCGAGTCCTCTGCCAGCCTGGTACTTTCGCCAGCATATCCACATGTTCCTGCTGGTACCACTTCTCGACCTCCTTGACCTGCTCCTCTCCAGGGAACAAACTCAAGAACACCGCCACAACGACGTTGCCCTCTCCTTCATTCTCAACTTTCTCCATCACCTTAAAGTCCTTGCTCTCCCACGTCTGGATATGGTCGTACAGTTTCCGATCAACCTTAATCTCCTTCATGGTATCTGCCTCGCGTTGGCTCTTTACCGGCTGGTCTCGAAGTCGCAGATAGGTGTCTTTCGTCAATTCGTCCATATCTGTGATATCGTACACTGCCATCCATTCTGGTTTCTCTTCTGAGGGTGCGGCGCCCTCTAGATCGTTTGCGCGGTAGCGGAAGCCGTTTATCACGAAGGGGAGACGGAGACGGGTAGGGCCGTGTTCATTGTTGTACCAGTCGTGGAATTGGGATATGGGTAGACTGGGCTTTGGCTGCATGGTAACATACAGAATGCCGGGTGTTGGAGCCATGGTTGCGGAGCTTCTGGGAATCGGGATGGTGTTGGAATTGGGTCACTGCGATTGTTTAATGATTGTTGGAGAACGATATGAGAGACTGTACCGAATGGAATCGTGAAAGACAGTGACAATGACCGAGGAAGAAGACTCAACCGTCCAGCCCACTCGCCGTGGGGACTCGCCGTGGAGTCCCTCTCCTCAGAGTGATAGTTGACGTGGTGCGGGGAGGAATTGGAAATCGGCAGCTCTCCCGGGAAGAGACAATCGGCGGAAGTGCGGGGTCATGGAGGGGCACATCTCAGGGGTTCATGGCAACAAATATCTTGAGATACAGGATTGAAAGAATAAAATAATATGGAGAAATTGTATTGACATCGTAACACAATGCTTTGACACCAAATTTTCTTTTCTTTTCAATTAGAAGCAGTCTTTTTTGTTTTTTTTGGTTGGTTATCAGGCAAGTCAGGATCTCTTAAAGATCTAGCATAGAAGAGATTGGAAGTCCCATCACGACTTTGGACATCGAACCATTCATATCTTGGTGCACAAGAACTGTGTCCGAACAACACGAACTATTAAAAAGGGATCAAAACGTGGATTATCAACTATTTGATTAATTGTCGCTTGACTATCTCTCTGAGCGACTCGGCAGTGCATTTGTTTACAGTTGATGAGAGTACGTCCAAGATCCCTGGCGGCTAAGACTTCATCCGCTCATATTATCCATTCCATTAATCGACTTATGCAAGGACGGAATGTCCGCAACCAAGGTCACCTTCTGTCAGTATGTTTCTTTACTTATTTAGTTATGAGCCTCATTTATTTTGGGCGATGTTCTATCTGAATGTCATTTCTTCTTGCGCTATGCCAGCCAGGGAACCGCACCAACTGGTGGGTTGTTGATCGGTCGAAAGAAACCCAATATAATGCTTGTGAAGAAATACCTGTTCGAGGAGCAAGATCCTGCAATGACAAAAGATTCTAGATTCAAGGAGTTGCAGCAATATATCTTCGCACACCATTGCCTGCACAGCTCGAGACTCCACAACCACAAGAGCCGGTCCTTCTTTGTTGTCTTGCTAATTTAATGGAGAGCATACGAATATTTTCGGCTTTTTAAGATTCTCAAGCTGATCCTATCTTTATTTATTCCAAAATCTGGGGCTTGACTTCACACTCTTCAAGTCATGTTTATATTTGATCTTCTGACATATTTTCCTCCCCCTTTCTCAAGCGAGTACCTGCTGGCTTAGCATTACCGAGAACACCACGGTTGCGGTGTCGCATTTTCAAACGACATATAGTCTATAAATGATCGACGAGTGAGACCTGCATCTTTAATTTTCTTCACATACTGAAAGCTGCATACCTTCCAAACGAAACATCCAAGGCTGAAACAACAAAGGCATGCGAGGTACACTTCATCACGCAGAAGCCGGAGTGATATCAGGCCATTATTCCACAACTCTCCGATTCGCGAGTTTGAAGTCAGCTGCGAAGGCTATGAAACACGACTCCCAGCCAGCCAGCCATATGATTCAAAATCGCATGTTTTCAGTGGTACGTGCATGGTCTGATATCGTGGGGAGCGGGAAGAGATTGAGGACGGCTTGCCTAAGTAAGATAATGTACATTGTCTTTCCGGTTGGCCGATAAAGCGAAACACATCCAGGGGGTTGGGATTTTTTCGTCTGAACGATTTGTGGACGCCTTGTGCAGGATGCAACAAGCCTAGCCTAGCCTAGCCTAGCCTAGCCTACATAGGTATGAACAAGTTCTTGCGAATACACTAGTTATAGATTGAGACAATCCAGAAGGTCTGGTGGTTCCATGGGGAGCACGAAAGTCGCCCTCACGGTCATGGTGAGGATTCAAATTCTCTGGTGGCTGAACCTTCAAACTCCCGATAATACACGTAGCCCATTGGATCACAAATGTACTGTTCCAAATTTTACTTGCAAGATTGATGCTATACGGAGATCTGTTCTGCTATTCCAGACGTACGTATTGACAGTTATTATACATACAAAAAAAGAAATTATGAAGCTTAAACATCCAACGGCAAAAAAAATGCCTCCAGCGCCATTTCCCAGGTATATGTCGCTCTCCCAACCCTTTGCAAAATAGCTTCCCATAGATCCCGTAAAGAAAATCCTATGATAGAGACCTTACCTCTTTAATACCAAATCATCTGTACTCAGATGCCTGCGCGGCGGGCGATAGTCCCCAATATCCTCGCTCTCACTCATACCACTACGAGCACCACTCCTCGGCGCAATCTCAATCGTATGCCCGACATTGACCTGGATCCTCCCCATAGGGTAGGTGTCATTTCCGCAGTTTCCATTCTTCATCCTCCCTCCGTTGCCATTTTCAAGATCATACATCTCCTGCTCCCGGCGTTCCTGCACACCAACCATAACACCCGACTTTTCAGCCGAGATGTGTGTTGTGACGTATCCAGTGTGATCACCAAAGTTGCCGAAGCGACCGAAATTGTCGCCGGTTCCTGCTCCTGCACAGGCAATGTGCTGACTCTCGCGCCGTGTCCGTCGAGAACTTAGTACGCAGCTGGCTTTGGATGCTGTGGCTGCTGTACTTCCTCCTCCATTGGAATCCTTGCTTGTAACCCAGTGGAGGACGAGGACGGAGAAGAGAATATCCGCGTTGCAGCACATGAGACAGATCCAGGCTGCTTCGCCTTTCAACACCATGAGTACGGTCAAGTTGACAACGGATGATGTGAGTGTCGCTATGGAGCCGACGAACGATCGGACTGCGACTGTGCGGAGGATACTTTGGGGCGTATTCCTGTAGGAATAGAGAGAGCGCAATGGCAGGACGAACAGCAGTGTCAGGTAGAGGTTGACAATGGCATCGAAGATGATGAGTGGCATCATGGCTTTCATTTCCATGCCGATTATACATGTCCCATCCTCCGTGAAGTATGCTGTCCGGAAGACGAAATTGAGGATGACGCAGACGATGTAGGGAACTAGATCACTGTAAGAAACAAGTTTGAGGAAGAAAACAGCTCGAGGGAATCATACGTAGCATGCCAAAACAGTTGAACAGATATAGCTTCGACTTTAGCCGTGGCATTGAAACACTACGAATGATGTATACTTTTTCAACGAGAAAGTAGTATATCAACTGCAGGTTCAAATCAGTCAAATTCCGCGCTTATCTGCCTGAGCAATAATTACAATCTGAAATTTCATTAGTTATGATTCCAGGAATAGGATGGGGCATTTACTTTAGTCGACATGTAGCATATCAGACAGAGCAGAATCGCCGAAGAGCATATCGTCATATTGAGATTCAGCCCGAAACTATGTTCCAATATGGATGTGACGAAGATGAAGATAATAGAGTCAAAGTAAATGGCTAAGATAACTGCAACCCGTCAGTCAACATTCTGTGATCCTCCCAGCAAACTTACGCCATCTTGTCAGTGGTATTTTGGCCCAGTTCTTTGTTGCTTGAATTCTCCTAGCTAGATCATGTTATGAGATATTTTCCATAGCTATGCAAAGGGCTTTACTCACTGAAACAAACTGCGAGTACCGATATCGTCAACATTGAAAGGACTGTTGACATGACCCTGCCCACTCTGGGGATAGGTGCAGGTACATGGTTGATTGGTTCTTGGCCCACGGCACGAGATTCCATGTGTAACAAATCCATCATCTTGAAGGGACGACTTTTGGCAGAGACATCGCGGTGGAGTAAGGGGATTGCTGCAAGGTAATAATACCTATAAGACCCCGAGTCAGCACAGACGTTCGACTTTCTGTGTCGAAAGTTTAAATATTGTCGACGATGCATTCCGATTATTTTGGGCTGAATAGACAAGGGTCCAGATGCGGCGGTCTTGGGAATGTCTGTGGGTAGGGACAGACACCAATAATCGACCTGGGAGGTGCAAAAACAACGCACTCACGCTAGATGGTTGATTGGAAACGAGAAGTTCTTGTCGGGGGGTAAAAGAAGGTTTGTTAGTTTTGTACGGCTGGAGCCTTGGAGGACGAAAATGGTGATGTGCAGCTCCTGTGGCTGATCTAGCAAACAACCGGCCAACTATTTCCTTGCTCGAGTTGCACTAAAACACATCGTATACTTGTTCACTGGCCGGCCAATCCTCGCTCCCACGGGAGGCTCACAGATCTCGGGGAGATCGACAAGCGCACGCAGACGGTCCAGACTTAAGTAGGAGAGTTAGGCTGTGTCAGAAGTGTTCGTCCCGATTTGCCCAAGATTAAACCATCAATCTTGATTCCACTGTAAAAGGTAAAGAAAACAATGGGGAATTAGAGATACACAAACCAGAATCCCACTGTCGTAACTGGCCTCACCACCCCGATACGAGCTGCCCCGAGCTGAAGTATATGAGACAGAGCGTACTGAAAACAATAGAAAAGGACATTTTCCTTTTCGTTTTGTAACCGAAGAGAGCGACAGATGTAAAAACAAAGTTTTGGGATCATTTGGTACAGAGTTAGGCCCCCGTCGTTGGTCTCGCAACCCCGCATCGATCACTGTTTCGATATTTGTTGCTCGTGGACGGACATATGAAATCGAGTGAAAGCAATCACAAGCCCTCAATCATAGCCAACGAGCACTCGATAGTCAGTCCACTCCGTAAGGGTCCTTCCCATGATGCCGATAAACGAAACCGTTAGCCGGCCGCCACATTCATCAATAAGGCCTTGGTAATCAGGAACTAGAACCATCTGAAAGCATCTGCCAAACCTTGAAGCCATGTTGTAGTCCAGTTACTGTCCAGAGATAGCATCGTCGCGGATCGTCGGGGACTCCCTCCCCGAGTGAGAGTTCGATTTCCTGGGTGGGCTAGGCTTATGATGAGGCAACCAACGCCGTTCTTCACCGAGTTCTATACTCTAGAGGGTGAGGGGAAAGGAGCCTGGAATGCATGGGAGAGCCAAGCAGAGATCATTGACAAGGCTCGTTTGAGCGCTGAGTCTTCCGAGGTCATAGCGTTCCGCGAACAGGCCCAGCCTAAATGGCGGAACTCTTTGGCCACGTTGCGATCCCGAATCAGGGACCGAGATCTTTTACAATTATGGAACTCGTGCCTGGCCCGCAGCCTCTTCTGCACCGTGAAGGGTGATGGGGAAACGGATGCTTTCTAGTAGCGAGCATCCCGAAATGGCGTTCGGCATGATTCATGTCCATCCAGCCTCCTCAGCTCAAATTTCGTGAACGACAAAAAGGGGTGCAGTTCATGCATTCTTTGATACAGACGGGTGGTAACTCCTGACACTTAGATATCGTTACTTGCATGAACGAGCTTTGTCGATGCCATTTCTGGTTTTTATTTCCGTAATTGGCTTTCTATTTGGAGGTTGGTTTCCCTCATGCGGACTAGTCTTGTAGCGGATACGGAGTTCGAGAGGATGTCTAAAAGGGCAAAAATCACATCAAGGTTATTTAATCGTTTGACCGGGCAATATTTTTTGGATGCATTTGAATGTGCAGACGTTACTTTGGGTACACAGTTTGTAATCAAGATCCGCTGCGAGCTGTTCCTCATTTGGGGTCATTTCGCACTTCATCGCATCTCACGAATATGTCATGAATCTAGATTGCTGAACGATTGGGCAGCATTGGACTTGCAGGGTGGATGATCTGATAAGATATCTCGCTCCCTGAGTAGATCACCTAAAGGAATCATAGAACCAGGGTGCTTCGCCCTTTTCACCCCACAGCTGCTTATATGGCGTCTGAAAGGACGGATATCGGAGTTGGATACAACTCAGGAGTCGCAATATAATTGGTCAGTGAGATAGTTATGGAGTGTTGGTTGACTCTTATTTGGATGTGTAGTCGATAGTTGAGCAATCAGTGCAAGCTTCCCAGTGGGTCTTTCGGATTGGGCAAGTCATGTCTCCTTGAACTCCTTACTTTTCTTTAATACTTCTTCCTTTCTTGCTCTACAAAATCTAGACCATGTCTGTTTTGCACTTACTCGGCATTCCGACTGAAGATGGCTTCATTTAACGAAAAAAGGCCCTTGGACAGCAATGAATTGTCACAACCAACCCAAAAAGACTCAAAGGAGACGGACAACAGGAAAGATCCCGAAAAGGGGATCAGTACGGTAGTCAACAGTAGCGATGAAAACGAACAAGTAACTTCCACTACCATGGGCCTAATTATGCAGTACTAACTAGCCCCAAGGTCAATTGGGACGGGGATGACGATCCGAATAGTCCGTACAACTGGTCAAACTCTCGCAAGTACACCATGACAGCACTGATGTCGCTCGGTGGACTCGTGTCAACCTCTTCAACAAGCATGATGGCGCCAGCATTGAACCAGATTAGCAGGGATCTAGGGATAGGTGACTCCGAGACGCAGTTGACCATGTCTATCTACCTGCTGGCCTTTGTCTTCGGCCCTATGATCATTGGACCTCTCTCTGAACTCTATGGGAGGAAGAAATTGTGGATTTTTTGTCACTGCTGGTATATTGCGTGGAATGCATTGGCTCCAGTTGGGAAGATGAGTGGAATGATGGTCGCTGGTAGACTTCTCTCCGGCTTTGGTGGGAGTGTATCGATTTCAGTGAGTCAACAGTTCCTCTTGGACATTCGGCAGACTTTCTCTGATAAACATTACCGTCAGATATCGGGACCTACAATGGCAGACATGTTCAAAGCCGACCAGAGAGGAAAATCATACGCACTGGTCACATTCGCACCTTACCTTGGAGCTGCCATCGGGCCTCTGGTCGGCGGGGGACTTTCACAAGCAGCAGGATGGCCCTGGCTCTTCTGGGCCGCCTCCATATTCGACACTATGCTCATCACGATCTTCGCCATTCTCACACACGAGCCCTATGGTCCCGTCCTCCTGGCTAGAAAATCAAAACAGCTTCGACGGGAAACTGGCAGGGACTACCGCACAAAGTTCGAGCGCAGCCACCCCAAACTCTCCCAGAAGCTGAAAGCGAGTATGATGCGACCTGTAAAACTTTTCTTCACAAGCCCAATCATTCTCATCTTAGGTCTCCTCACTTCATACAGCTTCGCCATCTACGTCATTGCCCTCACTACATTCTCCACAATGTGGCAGGATAATTATGGTTTGTCGAAAACCACAAGCAGTCTACACTACATTGCCATCGCTCTTGGTTCCACCATCGGCTCTCAGGTCACAGGTCCTTGCATCGACGTCGTCTGGGCCCATCTCAAAGCTAAAAACAACGGCGCCACCAGCCCAGAATACCGCGTCCCCATGATGGTCCCCGGAATACTCATCATGCCATTCGGAATCTTCCTCTACGGTTGGGCAATAGAGCACCACCTTCACTGGATAGTCGTAGACATCGGCGCCGTGTTGATGAGTGGCGGCATGATGTCCTCGAGCAGCGCGATGTTTTCGTATCTTATCGACGAGTTCGCGCAGCATTCTGCCAGCTCAAACGCTGCGTGTAGGATCTTGTCTAATTCTTTCGCTTTTACGTTCCCGATTTTTGCACCGAGTTTGTATGGGAAGTTAGGATATGGTTGGGGAAACAGCATGTTGGCTTTGGTGTATATCGGATTGGCTTTTCCGGCCCCTTGGGTGCTTTGGAGGTGGGGTAAAAGGATAAGAGCTATAGGGAGACTGGAATGAGAGAGTGGGTGAGTACAAGCTTGAATCGTTGTCACTCGATATCGTACTAGAAGCGAGGATAAAGGGGTTCGCTTAGCGTGGAGCTGCGCAACTGCAGTCCACGATAGACAGCCAAAATGATAGCCGTGTTAGATATATCGTTTGAAATTACCATGTGCCTATTTTTATTATCGTATTACATGAGTTGACAGCCGTCACCAGCATGAGTCCGAACCTATGCATCAAAATCTCTCAAGTGTCACCCCGGCACCCCCAAGATGCCGACACCCAAGCCAATAGCCCATGCCATCATGTTCCAAGGATTCGCAATTCTAACTCCATCACTCTCCCCAAGAATACTTGGCGACGGTCCCGGGAGTAAGTTATCTCTGCAAGTTTAATAAGCGTCTTTTCAAACTCATACCATCCACACTTTTAGGCGTCTCATGTAGTTCCAGTAGGATTTTGAAGTTAATTCTATGTATATTTGTGCTAGAATCGATGCAGAGTCTAGTGGCAAATACCTTATTAGCAATTCGTTGTGTTTATAAAGTTATATGAGCTGGGAGTTAATAATGTTTACGAGAGGGGAATGTCCGCAGGGCAGTAGGCTGTTGCCTTGGCAACATTATTCTGGACTAGGGACATGGACTGGTCTGCTCTTGCTGCAAAGCACTGGAAGATCAGTACTAAAACAAGAATAAAGATTGTAGCTGGTACTATGCTGAGTGTATTATTATGGAGGGAAGTGATGACTGTCTTTAATGAGCGTATTTGGGGAGAGAATTGGGAACTTTTCGGATTGCAAAATTCATTCTGAAGAGAATTATCAAAGATAAATTTAAATATCCAGATTTTGATCTTGTCGAATGTTTGATTTGATAACCCCAAAGCATCATAATCTGCAACGTTTTCACAAATGGTTAGTGCGGCCTCGGCTTTACGGGCTGTCAAACACGTAATTATGTAGTGACACAGGTTCCAGTCAATATTTGGTACCTGTCGCGAATATCTACAAGCATCCGAACGCCAGTTATATTTTGCTTCATTAATAAATCACTTCGGGAGATTCGATATCGATAGATTGAAAGGAAAGCTGCATGTTCGTCGGGGACGGCAGAAGACCAGTGATACGGGAAGATCTAAAAGGTCTTGGGTAGAACATCACAACACCCCATACGCTCGAGATCATATTTTGATTGGTAATTATCCGGTTGGCACTTTCGTAAGAAGACGTGTTGTTTCAATCTTCATTCTTAACAAGTTAATATCGCTTGACAGAAGGGGGAAGAAAAAGCGTCGCCAAACTGCAGGTACGAAGGTATACTCGCACTACACAAGTAAGGGGAGAGTTCCGGTTCTTCTCAATGTAAGGCCCATGATATCATACTACCCTTCCGTGAAAGCAACGGACACAGTGGCTGCTTTTCAGACTTCCTCCCCAGCAGCATCTCTGAGCCACGTCACAGTCTCCTCAACCCTACTCAAAAACGGACTATATCCGCTCATAACCCTGCTTACTTTCATCCTCGCCCCTTCCTTCTTACAAGCTTCGGTCATGGCCTCCTGTACCGCCGGCGGTATCGCCCTATCGTCTTCACATACCAAATAACTACTAGGAATCTCTCGTCACGAACACCTCTTCGTTCCCAAGAATTTTGTTGCATACGCATGTGATACCAACTTGGCAGCCCAGTACTCTGCTTCTACTGTAGGCAAATCGTGGTAGAATAGCGAGATGGGTGTGATTGGTGAAATCCAGGGTTCCTGTTCTTGATATGAGAAATGAAGAAGTTCACGATTGCAACAAATTAGGAGGCCAATTTCACAATATTAATTTAGACACATAGCAGTCTTACCTTGACATCATAAAATTCTAGGATCTCTCCACCAAAAGCTTCGACCAAACTCATACCCTCCATCGGCACAAACGTAGCGATGTACGCCAATCTCACAACCCCTCCTTCGCTGCCCTCCTCGCGGAAAACTTTGCTCAAACCTTCAAGAGCGCCTCCAAGGATTATTCCACTCCATGAATGGGCCACAACAATGAAGTCCTTACCAGCTTCAACTTGAGCGAGTACAGTTGCATCGAGAGCGTCGATGTCGGGTTGTAAGCTTGTGACCGCAGGCCGATGAACAATGGCTTGGAGGGGCAGAGATTGGCTAGTGTCCACAATATATAGCAAAAGCCGAACTTTCGTCCCAGGTGATACTCTGGTTCAAACTACCTCGTATTTGCTAGGTATGCCAATTATCGTTATACTATTTCCTTCGAGTCAAGTTGCAAACTCGAAGTCTACATTCCCTAACTATGGCAAAATGGCTTTGGGAGGCACATGAGTGTGAATGCCAAGTAAAAGATTTCGGAAAGATATTCGCTGAAATCAAGGCTCGCACCAACAACGAAGCCCACCATGGGACAGATGTTGGTCCCTACTTCATTCCAAAACGTGCGCCGTACTGCTAGTCGATACTTTAATCTATTGACCTCTCACCGTTCTTCACCCTGACATCCACTCCCCCTTCTCTCTCGCACTCCTGTTTTCCGAAGCCACCCTCTCGCTTGGCATATCAACAAGCACGATCCCATTCCCTCTCTCAATTTCCTCTCCCCTGGTCTTATACCTCCCACTGAACTCTGCATCGATATCCTCCAAGCTCCTACCTCGCGTCTCAGGCATCCAGAAGATGCACACAATAACTGTGAGTAGCGCTGCACTGCCGAAGAGGAAATAGACTCCGAAAGAGGAGTTGGCGAGGAATATTGGCGTAGTGAAGGCTATTATCCAGTTCACAACCTAGAAGTTTGACTGTTAGCAAAATTATCCACTGCCAAGATACTTGATATCGTGTAGCGAGAGTACCAAAAATAACACTCACCCAATTTGCACTCAACGCCAAACTACTTGCTCCTGCCCTTGTCTCTGGACTCTGAATCTCAGAGACATAGACCCTGAAACATACACCCCACGTTCCGCTGAATACCATAGCAAACACATAAATTAGCACGACTACCACCCACCTCGCGAACCCACGATCTGAATGCACGCTTCCACTCGCGTACAGTGCGCCCATGATGAACATACATCCTGCCTGAACGAGCCCGCCAAAAATTGTGGATGTCGACCGTCCCCATCGATCAGCTAAGAGGAAAGCCGGGATAGTAACAAGAAGGATGAGAAGTGCTGAGATACCTGATGCAAGGAAAGATGCTGTGGAAGATGACAGGCCAGCAGAGGCGAAGAGAAGGGGGGCGTAGTACAGCACTCCGTCTATCCCACTTGCCTGTTGAGCACCCATGAGGAAGACACCGAGACCAGTTTGTCGTCTTGCGCTTTTGCTGAAGACTGCGAGGATGTCTTTCATTTGTACTTGGCTTGGCAGAGTATTGCCTTGCCGCTCCTCGATTTTCTCGCGCTCCGTGGATTCGATTCCTAGTTTGTCCCAGATTATAAGGGCTTCTTCGTGTCGGCCTCGAGCTGTGAGCCAGCGCGGTGACTCTGGAAGGCAGAGGAGCGTGCTGATCATGAAGACGTAGGCGATGCCAGCTTGGAAAGCAAAGGGGATGCGCCAGGATGCTGAGGAGGGGATGTTGACTGTGCCATAGCAGATGAAATAGCCACCACAAACTCCGACCGTGGTGAGAAATTGCGGGATAGAGGCGAGAGTGCCTCTGGATTGAGGGGGTGAAATTTCGGTGATGTAGCTGCGCGAGGTATCAGTTGAGCAGTTTGAAATCTGTTTGACGAAAATTAGAAATACTTACACGACCAAAGTACTCAAGAATAGCCCTTCACCAATGCCTTTGATGGCTCTTCCAGCAAGCAGCATGCCCAAATTTATACTCGCTGCTTCAATACCTCCACCGACTCCAAAGATCGCGGCGCCAATAGCGATCCCCTTAAGTCTCCCAACAGAATTAGCGAGATGACCACCGAAGAACGAACTGATTGCTGCCGGAATCAAAATCATTGAGACCGTAAGACCATGAACAGTGGACGAGAGATGTCCGAAGGTCTTTTCAAATTGAGCCATTGTTGTGAGTGGCCCAATTGTGCCTGTATCGAGTCTGAGGAGGTTTGAGCTTCATGCTGCAGGATCAAAAAGGAATCACATACCCAAATAGAGCACCTCCGACGGAGATGAGAATTGATGCTTGAACATATTTAGGCGGATGGAACCAAGAAATGGACTTCATTTTGAAAGGAGAATGAATAGTGGGACGAAATTCAAATTCAGGAGACGTGTATGAAAATCAAGGGAGGGAGCTCCTCACTTCTTCGTATTTGTACTTCCAAGATCCTCAAAACACGATTCAAAAAAACATTCCGAAAGAGATTTCAAAGGCCAAATTGGAAGGTAAGCCTTCAACTATCGAGTATTTCATGCCAGTCATAGGAAATAATTTTCCCTGTGTGCTTCAGCTATCCACTTTGCGGCGTTCACACAAACCCAGACCTGATAGGAGGAAGGTTTCGCGAGCGGTGAAAAAGAGGAAATGTGGATCAAATATTAGAAGAGGAAACTTTCCCGCTTCTAGCTTAACTTAACACTGGAGAATCCCCAGAGGATGGCTCGCAGGTCTAGAGCACACGGCTACTAGTGGTAACCATAGCACTAATGTCATATTGTTGAAACTCAAAGAAAAGGTACTCGTAAAGCGACAGTTGTCGTTGAACACTCAAAAGGTGCAAGCGTCCTGCCGATCCCCAGCCACCGCGCCACGTGCCTCTGATTTGCCCTTTTGGAGCATGTGAATCTGCTAGTCTAGATCTTACCTCCCTAACCTCGTTAGTTATGGAGAGTGTCTTGCCAAGTTCAATGCATCTCGCCGTACACTCTTTGCATTTTCTGTTCCCCATCCAGTCTGTTTCGCATCTGCTTATAATCGTCAGCTCGCCTACGGTGGGCTTCTTGCATCCTTCCGGTCTTAAATGCGAGCTAAGGAAGCCCGCCCCGCTAGCTGACGATTATCACAGTAGCCAGCCTAAGGAGATATTTCTGCTTGTGAACAAATATGTGAGAATTCTGCCAAGTGGACTGGCTCAGTGGCTCTGTTTCTTTTCGCGTCTCCTAGTAAATGTTAACCTGTTCGTTTTTCTTTGACAGCACGAGAAAGAAGTGAAGAGGCGGATCTATTATATGTCGCTATTTTGGCAAGCTTGTGCGGTAGTTCCTGGCTAAATAATATGTCGGTGAGGGGCTGGGTGTTGATAGAGACTGATCGCTCAACTGAGTCTCACTGAATCCAGTCTCAACTTCAGATCCCAACAGTGGCCGAATCGAGGCATTGATGATCAATTCCGAATCCGAAGTCCCGTTTTACGTCCGTCATCAACCTTCTAGATATACAGCTCATCAACTTGGGTAGAATTCTGACGTGCTGTCTCGATTCAAGTTTCTGTACAGCATTATCACGCTTTGAGGTATTCGCTGTAATTGCAATATTGTATCGTTCAAGTCTTCTGGTGGTCTTGCTAGGGAATTCAAGGTAGCTTTTTATTTCTACGTTTTTTTGGAGAACAATTCTTTTGGCTGCATTGCTATCGGTGTTATGCTTACCAACCACCCTGAAGCCTAATTTCCTGGGCATTGAGGTTAGCAAGCTGAAATCATGACTTCAGCTCACTAGGAATTTGAGACCTCTCCCTAGTGTGTTACAGCACCTTAGAACACCGAGCTCACTCTGTCTGTCACTCAGGCGAACCTCGAGAACAGAAAAATGCATGTTTCCTCAGGTAGGGCACTTGGTGGTTCAAGTGCCTTGAACGCGCATGTGTTTGTGCCGCTATCATAGACTATCATTGATGCTTGGGGACACCGTGGAAACAAAGGATGGGATTGAGACATAATGCAACCATACTAAGCCAAAATCTATTCCCTCTGGAAATTACTGCGCGAGGTGAAAGAGATTTTAGGGATCGACCCTGATGAGGGTTCAAATGTTCTGGACCGAGTCAAACATCATACGGTGGAGACTCTGGAATTCCCCTGTCTCACCGAACGTGCTTCACTTGAATGACTTGCATCAGATCCCTGTTCATCCTTCTTATTCCGTATTTTCAAGGATGAGGGAATTTGAGGTAAATATACTTCCTAATCAGGACAAGTGCGGGCTCGCCTCGCTACCTCTTGTAACAGACAACCGTTGAACAATTTCCTCTCCCAAAAACGCCACGATAGACAACCTTTAATAGCCTCGACTTTGGCCACCTATATAACCCGAATGTCACTCCAATTGAGCAATCTGGCCAGCTCCGATATGTCGGCTTCGTTGGATGGTCAAGCCAGACAGCGACAAGACTCACACCCGTCTCGAGGAGCCAGAAATAGTTTCAACGACCGCGACAACGACAATCAAGAGTTACTGCATGGGCTCCTTTCAGATGAAGCTTTTGAATCGGATGGGGAGCATGTATTCTCTCTGGTTGTGGAACGTACGAAGTGGTGGAAGATTTACATGTTACATTTCCTCTTTATGTGGAACACGAGAACGTTCGAATATGTGTCAGTGAGTATTTCGTCCAGACTTTCTGATAACAAGAAAACATACTGACATCATAGAGATTATTTTAGTTGCCTCAGCGTTCCCAGAGGACCTCACAGCGATGTCAATACGGCAGGTAAATTCAGTTGGGTTTGAGATCACGTGCTTACATATATGTAGAGGAATGGCATCAACTCTCTCAACGATCCTCTTTGCTTCTTCTGTGGGTTCATGGATCGATAAGTCTCCAAATAGTACAGCGCCGCTAGGTACTAGCATTGTGGTAAACCACGCTTCGATAGTAATTATCTATCTTGCATGGATGCTTTGGCCAGGCATTGTTCAAGACGACTCTACATTCACCAAGAACGCTCTGTTCACGACCATTGTACTTTTTGATGTAGTTCAAGTAATGAGCGCGGTGGGAAATAGTCTTTCGATCAGTCGAGACTGGATCCCAACTTTAGTTGGGGCTGATATGGGATCAGACTACACGTTGAGTCATGTCAATGCTGTTATTGCGAGAGTCAATCTGTTCTGCAAGGTTGCATCTCCTTTGTTGCTTCCAGTTATTATTTCTGCTTTCTCCAGAAGTGTATGGATCTCGCTAGTGATCCTGACCACGGTCCTGGTGTGGATTGTCGAGATATACGTCTTGCGCAACGTCTCGTTGGAGAATCCCCAGCTGCTGTCCCTTAAGGCCCAGGAAACGAATCCTGAAGATTCCATGGAAGGGCTAGGATTGAATGGGGGTAAGCACATGGATACCTTGAGAAAGTTGGAGATCTTAGTCTGCCGCCAGCCAGCCCAGCGTCTTCGGCATTTCTTTTCGATGCCAATCTGGCCAGCCGCGATCTGCATGGCGTTCTTGTACCTTACAGTCCTTGTCTACTCAGCTCCTCTTATCACCTACCTCCTGCAAAGCGGAATGCCCTTGACTATTGTGACGATAGCGAGAGCATCGGGAAGCTTGTTGGGCTTCATTGCAACATTCACGACTCCATTAGCGAGCGAATATTTAAGCAGAAGGTTTGCCGACAGAAAAGCTGGGAAGGGAATAGTACCTAGGATGCTTAGCTCTTGGGGAATAATCGGGCAGTTTCTATCACTAGTGAGGATCCCCCAAGCAAGTTGAAGACAATTGACTCACAACAAAGATACCCGTCGTACTCGTCCTTCGGAGTCTCTCTCCTAGCTCACCGGATGGTACTGACGCCACCACGGAAGCAGTATCGCAAGCAGGATTCATCACGATATTTGCTCTCTTTGGATTTCTATCCCTGTCTAGACTGTTCCATTGGACTTATGAACTCATGGAACAGGAGCTAGAACAAAGCGAAGTCCCCGCCTCGCAGCGCTCGACGTTCTCAGGAACGGGACAGGCAATCTGTTCCTGCTTTGATCTTCTGCATTGGCTTGCTATTGTGGCTTGGGAGCGACCAGAACAGTTCAAAGGGCTTGCTGTTGCGAGTTTATGCGTGGTTGGCAGTAGTGCTGTATGGTTTTGGGTATGGGCTAGAAGGAGTTAAGAGGATACATGCCATACAGCAATTGACTTCGGAGTTTTACATTCCAGAATAAATGAAGGAAGAAACGTCCAATCCTCGGATAAAATTAAAATTACATTTGGTATCCGCTCTATGCTGCCCAGGTGCTAAAATACGACGAGTAAGAACACTTCTCCTGCCACTACAATCAAGGCATTATCTCATAAACATCTTCTATCTTCGGTATCTTTAGATAGTCAGACGGAACATCCTCTGGTGCCTGGTGCTCAAAAGCCCATTGTCGTATGTCCTCGAAATTCCTACACTTGTGCCTAGTGTTGAAGTCAGGATATGCAGCTGGCGCTTCCTTGTTCCACCACACCTGCCCCAACACTCCTACATCGGCCGTGCACATCAATTGCTGTCGTAAAGTGTCCAGACAATGAGCTATATTCAAATGGCGTTAGCTAAGTTCATTTCATATATCGATTTTCGTTCGTTCAGATAGGCTAGAGGGACTACTCACTGACGTGAAGATGGAGAATCTCGGGCTTGTTCTTAAATGCTCCTTCTCCTCGAGCTTGGTAATAGTCAAAGTTGAAATATAAAGACTGCCTCAGTAGATTCAGGCAATGCAAATGGTGCAGGCCCTCAACATTTGCAGGGAATCCGCCACCATACCGATCGGAGAGTTGGACTTGGGAATCTATAAGACCAGAGGCTGCTGCTAGCTCAGGAGGTACGATTGCTGCTCTGTCTATCGTGAACAAATTAGCAGAACATCGAGACGAGAAACGTGATGCGGGATTGAATCGGGTAACGAACAATCCACTCCGAGAGATTGCCAGGCCGCATCTACAGCCGGGGATCCTGTTGCACGGAAGATGTTCTCGTGCATGAGAGAGCCGTTGAATCTCTGAGTGGCATAACGAATAGGAACATCTTTTAGGACCGGTGCTAAGGTAAGATCAGCGGTCCGAGTCTCGAAACTGCTTCGGATTCAACATACAATAGTTGGAAGTGTGAGAAATGCAGAATTTATCTGGATTGCCTCGACCACCAATCCATATTCCAGCAAGAAGAGCGAGCGCGAGAGCTGATAAGAATGCTAAGGCCGAGCAGCATCGAGACAGTTTAGATTTGCTAGAAGTCAATAGCCGTCGTGCCTCTGGGTCCTGCACTGAATCCTTGATTAGAGATTCGCAGTCCTCGTCGGTTGCTGTTGAGGAACGGTCGAGACTCTCACTTGAGTCTTTGAATGGAAACATTTTTGACTCAAACAATATTATGAAGATGCGATTCTCCTGGCCTACTATCGAATTGAAGAATTTGGCAGGGCGGACATACAGAAAATTTCAGAAGTTCCAGTGGCAAGCTCACTTTCACGTGGTGTGTACCTGTGTGCAGATTATCTCCGCATGCTCACATATGCACCACGTAGTGAAGCCACACTGGCCCGTCCTCAGCTGAACAGCTGTCAAGTACCACATCCTGGAAGACTTTACACTTTGCCCATTCCAGTGACGCCTCAAAGAGGGGTATCGCCTCTCCCAAAGCTTCAAAATGCAGAAAAAGCATATAGAAATACACTTTATGCAGGTGGCTTGGTGATCGATTCTAGATCTGCCTGCGGAAACGCCACCAAAACCACTTGTATGGGTCAACCTGGGGAGCTTGGCTCAGCCTTAGCGCTTGGCAATGCGATGCGTCGGTGGTATCACTTGACGACAACGGCGAATTGGGTGGGTTTTGGTTATTCATCAGGAAGGATCCCCTCCTGATGTGATGGCATCAACATCATGACGGGAGGGGTGTGAGACTGCAGCTAGTCGGTTCTGGCCCGCGTCTCTTGGTTGTCAGGAACTTTGTAGCTGTCACAACGATGCAGCATTCTCGCTAGGATAAGGCTGTCATCAAACCACGCTGACCTCGGGTATTCATGATATCGAGCATTCTCTGTCTTCCAATATACTTTCCAGCCTCTAAGCATACTGGCCGAAGCTTTCGATATCCGAATAGAAGCAGGAAAGTTGGCAAAAGTGTCACTGGACTTGATTCTGGCTGCAGTCATGGCGTCCACAGACGATCATATCCAGTGATCTAAGCCTCAAAATGCTAGCGTGACGATGGTGTTGGCAACTTCCCGTGTACCTCTTCCAGCTTCAACTGCACTCATGCATCTCTTGGGCCTCCATGCCGCATTCCAACAAGGCTGAGGAATCAAAACATGCCGGGGCTACCGAGCGAGAGAAATTGATTGGAGTTCAAAACGAAACTATCAATAACCTCTAAAGTCCGATTGTATGCATGTCTTAGATACCACTCTGGGCAACGAACGAGAGTAAAGACCTCGTAAAGTGGCTTGCAAATAGATCTTCGCATTGGATGGATATGATTCTCAGGATCCTAGTGATGAGGAGCTTTTGAGCGTGCCATGCGTATCACTTGGAATGGCTCGGTGTAGATACGTAGCTACCACCCCATGCTTGATGAGAGCTTGGCTGAGCCATGAGCTCCATCCACACGTGCGGTGACAGACGCATGTGCAGAGCTTCCAGCTCTTATAAATAGGCCCCCCCCGGATTCCAAAATGTCCCTCGCTGTTCCTGCAGTTCATTAATTGCAGATTTTTGAGCTCATTCTTGCACATAACCGCTATCATGAAACTCACAACTGTCCTCGTTCCTCTTGCGCTTGCGTCTGCAGCACTTGCTGCTCCAGTCCCCGTTGATGCTCGTGATGCTAGTCCAGGCTATGGTGAGAATTTCCTACAACTATATCCTGAAAGAGCACCAGTCCCAAGGATGCAATTGCATCGTACAGAAGACCATGGGCTTTCTCACCTCCCGTCGTTCCTTTCCTATAGAAACAAAACTGACCAGATAGGCTCGTATGGCAAGTACGGAAAATACGGAAAGTATGGTAATTACGGTAATTACGAAACACACAAACGCGAGGAGAAGCGCGATGCTGCAGCACCATATGCAGACTACGGGGATTATGCCGGCAGCTATGCCGATTATGGTGATTACCCTACTCCGGTCGCCAACCCACCTGCTCCAGCAGGAGGGTATGGAAGTAAGTGTCCCAGTCTACTTGTACTCAGACATTGTTGCCTCCAGTGATCTACTCGCTTGAGCAAGAGTCAATGATTCCAACTTTTGCCTCCACACACGTACGAGTCGAACTGACTGTTGGTGTAGGCTATCCAGAACCTGCCGGAGGCTATGGCTCCTATGGTGCCTACAAGAGGGCTATTGGGGACTTTGTGAAGAGAGTCTTTGGCTGAGATTAAGGAGAAGCGTTGATTGGGAGAGCATGAGGTACAGAGACAAAAAAAATTGACATCTCATGGCTCAAGGTTCCAAGCTAACCTTTCTCAGTGGCAATGTGCCGAGATTGACATGACATGTGGCGGAACTTGCTTGGTTCGGACTGGAAATTCTCATAATGCAGAAAGCACCACAGAAACACACATGGGAGACTGCTGTACTCACAAAATAATTGCTGTCCTTATCACAAGATCAATGTCAAATTCTAATCAGATTTCTGGTTCTTCTTAATACCCTTGGCGACATTCTCCCAAATCTCGCCACCCATGACACCACTCCTTTCATTTGTGACTCCAAACTGTCTCACAGCCTTCCCCATCCACCATGGCCTCTTAGAATTCAATACCTTCGTATCTCGACAGTAGTTCGCGAACCCGAAGCGTTCTTTGACGGCACGCAAATCTCCAGCCTTGACTCGCGTGACTCGCGGTTTGCCGATGAAGTTCATCGTCGTAATGTCGAGTTCTGCATTCTTGGGTAGGCTCTTGGAGTACCGCAGTAACATCTCTTGGGATTGTCGAGCGAAGATTGGTAGGCGAAGGTGGATGTATGTCACGAAAGGGGCTGAGATGTATGCAACGACTGAGACTGGCACGAGGCCAGAGATCATAACTGTTCTGCAGTAAGAATTCACCGAAGCTGAGATTTGATAACGGAAATTGCGATAATTGACATACCTCCGGCAGCGACCCAATTCGATTCTTCGGCGTAGAAATGCGTCGGAGCCATTACAGCACAGAAGAATGCACAAATGAAAATAGTGGTGACTTTTAAACACCCCAGGAATACCGTCCGACCAGTTCCAGCATGATATATAATCAATCTCTCAGGGAATCCTGTAATTTTCAGAGCTGTTTTCATTTGTCGAAAGGAGGCTAGACTTACGAGCCTTTTTGACCCCGGGCTTTGAGGAAGTAGCAGTCGTGCTGCTGAGTCGACATTTCAGAGCCGAAGATCTGAAAACTGGAAATGCTCGAGATTGAGACCTTCTGAAAGTAGGTAGAACGGTTTTAGGTTTAATGCGCTGAAGTAACATCGTGTTCCTTTCTGAGAGGTACCTGCTACCGAATAAGGGTTACGAACGGCACGTGCCACTGTCGATGGCGATATCAAGGGGCAGACAGCGGATCAGGGTAGAGAATAGGAAAGACTAGATGATGAAGATCGCATAGTTTCCCGGTGATGGCTTCTCAATGCTTTCAATTGATGGCTGCGAAGAATGTATCAGATGCCAGGATGGAAAGATCGCGAGATTCGAGAGAAAGCGCGTTCTGCCAGCTCACACCGCCTGGATTGATCGCCCCAGCACAAGGCCCTTCGCATTTGTGAGCATATTTTTTTTTTCATGTTTTCTTCTTATCTCTAGTTTTGTCGTGTATCTCATAATTGTAATGTATCTGTCGTATGCTCCTGATTTTGATCTATTCCCTGGTGGAGATGTGAGTAGTGTCACTGGTGTATTGAGCTCCGGAGCCACGACTGGAGCTACCAGTCTTCCTCGCTACCCCTACATTTCGTGATGCAGTTTAGATCACGTTAGTAAACACCCAAGATCTCAGCTGTTCATCTATAGTGCAAAAAGATTCTGCTAACTAGTTGATCTCTTCTTCTCCCGAATTGGTACACTGGTCAATTTTTCTCAATTATCATTACTCTGACTACTCAAATCATTCCTCGAATGCCCTCACTTCAGCTCCTCCAACTTATCCTCCTTACACTTCCTCCCCCCAATCAGTGTATTACACCTAACCGTCGCCCCGCCCTCAAACCTCGCCACAAAACTACTATTATACCTCGCCGCCATACCCACGACCGGGAAATCCGTCGAGATCAGCTGAGCACCACTCGCAAACGCTGCATCTCTCATCACGAAACTATTCTCCAGCACTGTCTTAATCGGCTCATCGCTCCTCGTACGTACAAAATACCCTTTCTTTACCAAATCCTGAATAAGCTTCAAATTATCGCCTTTGGGATCATTACGTTTCAGGAACGCTCCATCGGCTTCTCCCGGGATAGAATTCGTGAAGATAGCCCTGCCTTCGAGAGAGGCGTGTCCGTTTGCGCGGTAAGGATTCCGGATCAGACCCGTTGCGGGATCGTTGTCCATGAGGAAGATGACTTTGCTCTTTGCAGCTTTGTGGGTGGGCCAGCCGTATTGAAGGACGGATTGCTCGAGTGAGAGACCGCGCTTGCGGACATCATCTGGGGTGATCATCTCGCTGTCTTTGAAAACCGAACGGATCTTCGCGTCGACTGCGTTTAGATTCGTTGCGTTCCATTGCTCGCCTACGGCACCGCCGATAGCAGCTACGGATAGATCTGGAATTTTGAACTCGAGCATGATGGGGAGGAGGGTGTGACCTCTGTTGGCTTTCGACCAGGCTTTTACTTGTTGGAGACAGTCAACGAAGGTGAAGCAGTGTGAGTTCACGTCAAAGTCTGCGACGTGCAGGACTTTCGTTCCGGGTAGTAAAAGGGCTGGATCGGAGGGGTAGGGTAAGTTAGATAGTTTGCGGCCGAGAGGCGTGGCGTACATGCCTCCTGCTGAGTCTGCCCAGAGGTCGATCTCGAGACCACGGATGGATTGGTAGGTTAATTGGTCTGAGATCGATGCGTGCGAATAATATAGGTTTTGGGCGCCAGTAGTACCGGCGTATTTCTCCAGGACGGGGTGTTCAGCGAAGGTGGTCTCAATTTGGTAGCTGTTGTGAGTTCCGATTACTTGGACTTCGTTCATGCGAAGATCATCGTTGTCTCTAGCTGTAGGACTGGCGAGCACGAGTGGTAAAGCGCCTAGAGTTTTGTTAGTGAAGAATGCCATGTCAGGGTGACCAAGGGTATTTACAAGCCATGGCGACGTAGCTCGGGAGGACCTTTGAGATAGGCATGGCTAAATGAAGGTCTGGAAGTAGTCTTGAGTTCCTGAAGGGCTTTCAGACAACTGCCAGAAATTCTCTCGAGGCACATGCCCTTATATATTCTCTTCCCACGTAATACCACAATAGCTTTCTTGGGGGCATCATCCTAACTCGACTTAGACAGGTACGCAGTAGCGAAAGCATGCAGATGCTCTATGCTTAAAAGCAGTTCGTCCCATTTCTGACAAAACCACATGGTACGCCAAGGAAGGTAATTGGTGCAAGTGCAGCCCTGAAAATCAAATAAAGAAGGTCGAATCCCGGGATCCTGGGTAGTTGATGTATGTTTAGATCACGTTCTGCGCGGATTGGCTTTGGGGCTTGCGCCAAGGCAGGAATCGGAGGCGAGAATGAGTTTGCCAAGATTTACCCCTCTTCGTAGTATTCTGACCAGGAGTGTTTGCGAGGAATGATACTGCTTACTGTTTTCGATATCGGCTTACGAGGCAAACAAATAGGGGAGAAGAGAGGAGGCCGCTAGAGCCGGTATAGTAAGCTTGAACTTAGAGTTTTAAATTCTGCTTTCTACGTATACTGTACAGTCCTTCACGACCTGGCTGCAAGTGGTGATCGAAAATCCGTATTCGTAATTGATCAATTCCTTAGGATCACAACTTGGAATTGAGGATCTAGTTGTAATATCTCTCCTTCTTCACTTGATATTTGTGTGCACGTGATGTTTGTTTTGGCAGAAGTGAAAAGGAAAGAGCTTGGAGAAGTTTGTGATTCATTCACCACAACAATTTAAAAGTTGTGATTCAACTGCAGTCTTCTCCTGTGATTCTAAGCCATAATAACTGTGATTCGGAGCTATGTCCCTATTGTGGTTCCATCGCCAAACTTCATACATAAACTCAAGAGTCATTCTTCCATCTACTTGCCCCAAATGTCTGTCCTCACTATCCTGTTATTCGGCGACTTCCACCCTAGTGCCACTTGCGTTGGAACTTTTTAGCAAGAAGGCCTTCGGGCTAGTAAGTCTAGCACTGGCAAGACTGAGCAGAAAAGTCGAGCCCAAATTGGGCGATCTGTGGACTTGGAGACACAAGACGACGCTGAAACTTGGAAAAGTTTTCGGAGACTTGCACAAGGCGTGCCAGTTGCTACGCTTACTGGAATTATGAGAGAAGTAGAGGATGAGCTGCTGCAATGCAAGAAGCAGATGGTTGAACATCCTGCTACTGAGAAGAGAATCTCTGCAAGCCCTGCAAGCTCTGGTAGCTGTGCGGATTCGCAGGAATCTCTTACGCCTAGTGACAGCGTAACCGTGAGAATAAAAAAGAAGAGGCTGCAGGAGATGGTTGCAGAGGTTTGCATTCCTCGATACATATCTTTGTTCTCATGGCTCTACAACAGTCTTATTTGAGGCAGTGTTTCATAACATCTCGTATCAGAGAGAAGGGGAGTGCTAACTTTGTTACAGACAACAAAAAATGACAAACCTCCCTAAGAATCAGAAGTGAAGAGTGAAGAAAGAAGAGCCACAATGCTATCTCTCAGGAAGTGATTTGGATCCCCACCCAGCCTTTATCAAAAGGTCTTGCTCGATTGTCGAAGGATGGATGAAGAAATGCGATGATGCTGCTGCCACTAAGCACGAGAAGGACTCAGACGGTATTTCTGTGGTTTCCATTGCTGGAGGTTTCCGTGAACGGCCCAAACTCGATATTGTGGTTTGGAACAGACATCTCCAGGAGAGTGCGTGTCGAGCGACTAGTTTCACTTCGCGTCGGAATTGCCATTCTCTTCAATGTCACCACGAACAAACAAGGTCAACTGCATCTTCTTTGGACACCAAAACCAGCCTTGAACTTAGCGCTCTCATTACTGACAAAATGCCGAGGAGTGCGTCCCCGAGGCGCAAGATCAAATTCATCGAGAGGCTCCTCTCAGCTTTACACCCGAAAAAAACAGAATCGAAATCAGAGGAAGATGAAAAGCAACGACGAGTCAGATTCGAGAACATGCCGAGCCCTCAACGACATAATGCAAGGCGAGAGAAGTCTAAGGTAGAGGTGAAAGATTTCGAAGTCGTAGAGAGTGAACACCCATTATCGACCATCTCGAAGCGTGAAAAGAACCCAGAACGATCAAGCCACGGCAGTGCCAGTAACGCGATTCCGAGGGTGAGGGAAGCGAAAAAGCACGTCGACCAGAAACTATCAGGTTGGAATTCCGACTTGTTCACACTGAGTAGTCGAGCTTCGGAAATTAATTTTGGAAGTGTCATAGAGCGGTCTGACACGCCGCCATCAGTCAATCTTCCTTACAACGTGTCACCACGACTTCAGAAGATGGAATCTCGACACTTTTGTCCAAGTCCGCCTAAACCGAACACCTCATGGCAGTCCGATCGCCGATCCCAATCCAAAAGCCAACCCCACGAGCAGTCTCGAAGTTCATCCGATATTCGAAACTCTCCATGGTCAGTCACCTCTTCTTCAACATCGCGTCACGTTCGCACCCTCCCACCAAGCTTCACAGCTTTTGTCCCTCCCATTTGTCCAGCCTCCGAATCTGAATCTGTATCCGACTTCACAAGGAACAGAGAGAGGAGGAGGGCTGAGCGCCATGAATTCACACCTGCTCGTCTACCGAAGACCGTCACCCCTACCCTTCTCCAAGAACCAGATGAACAGATTGTTTCGCCCGTGGCCAGAGACCTAAGAGCGCGAAGAGCAGAACGAGGATCAACGAAGGCAGCGACGGAGAAATACCATACGGATGCGAGAGAGAGACTTTGGTCTTCGCAGAAGGCATAGGCAGGTACAGATTTAGCAGTGCTGAGAATATGAATAAATGAATGACTCCGCTTTAGGGGCAGGAAGGACGGGCTGGATGAACCCATAAGGGCACAAAGGATGATCTACAAATAGATAGTAGGACTGGGGATACGCGGAATAGACTTCTGTCGTGCGCAGACTTCACAATACAGAGAAATCGTGCATCCCTCGACCCTAATATCGCCTTTCGCGAGGCTGATAGAGTACATGTGTTGCCCAAAGAAGCGACGATGTCAAGATTTTGAAATCGTTGGGGGCCTCTCCGAAACACTAGATATGTGGAGGCTTCTTTGGTAACAGGGTTGCTTGTCAATCAGCGAGGTTGTTAGATATCGAATAAATCGTGGGAAGTAATGCAAGACAGAAATCAGGAGAAGAATCCGGATCCTGATTTGCAGGGGTTCGCGGGGCACGGCCAAGCCAAGAAATCGGGCGTGCCCTGGCAATCACGGTCTACACGCGCCTCCCTACGCGTCTTCCCTAGCTTTTTGAAGCTCCCTCTCATCCTCATTTCTCACTCGCTGTACCACTTCCTTCATTCTGTTACCTCCTATCCCCCTTTGATATACTTCCCAATATCCTGAATCTCGAAATCCTGTCCCTTCTCTTCTATTGTATTGTACAACAGCCGCTCAATCTCTTGAACCTCCAATATGGGCAAGCCAAAGGATGGGTCAGCTACACCTGCCCGAGCGCCTCCGTCTTTGCAGAAGCAGAATTCGAGTGCTGGACATTCATCCGGGCAGCGGACTATCCAGAGTTTCTTCGGGAAGAAAGCAGCCAGCAGTACACCTACTCCCACTCCTTCCAACGGCGTCTTGAAGGCCAATGATACCTCGAACGCCGTCAATGCCATGGCAAAGCCCACGCTGCCAGTCAAGAAACCCGCGTTCCGCAAATCTGCTGTGAAGAACATGACTCCTGTACCAAGCAGTGATGCCATGGGTCCGTCCAGCTCGCAGGAGAATGAGAATGGAGGGATCCCAGAAGAGGTAGAAGATACCGGTTTGCCATCGCCCACGACACCTGCTAAGAGAGTCCAGCAGGCCGTCAATGGAAATGCACTGGCATTGGGCAGCAGTCCTTCGCGAAAGGTGAGCAATTTTCTCTGCATTGTTCCATCTAACGTCCTATCTAACCGTTATGTCTAGGCAAAGAAGGTTGTTAGCTACGCCGAGTCGGACGACGAAGACGACGAGGATGCCTACGACCCTGCCGGAATCAATACCAAAAGGAGATCAGCCTCAAGGGCCAAGATTGAAGAGGAAGATGAGGACGAAGACGTGTTCATCGGAGGACTAGACGGTGCAGCTGACGATGATGATGGTATGCCGACCCTATCTCTCCGCAAACATATTGACTAACATCTCGCAGAAGATATGGACGATTTTGTTGTCGATGATGACTCGGACGCTCCTGTCAAGCCATCGAAAAAGAGAAAGAGACCTACATCGGCTGCAATCCCACGAAAACGTTCGAGTGCGAACATAGCTCCTCCCACACCTGCACCTATCGCGACAGAAGAGGAAGACGATGATCTGGATATGGAGATACCACGAACTTCCACCGCACAGCAATGGAAATATGATCCACAGAACACAGCACTCCTGTTAGAGAAGTCAGCAAGTACTCTCAAAACTCCAGTATCGAATAAGAAGAAGCCGAAGGAGAAGGCTTGCAAGAGCGACCCGGAGCTCAGATATCCTTGGTTGGCCAACCTGCAAGACATTGATCGGAACCCCATTGGACATCCTGAATACGACCCAAGAACGGTATATATTCCCCCTGGAGCGTGGAACAAGTTCTCTCCATTCGAGACGCAATACTGGGAGATCAAGCAGAAATTCTGGGACACTATTGTTTTCTTCAAGAAGGGGAAATTCTACGAGCTGTACGAAAACGATGCTACGATTGGTCACCAATTATTTGATCTTAAGCTCACAGACAGGGTCAACATGCGAATGGTTGGTGTCCCAGAAATGTCACTGGATCACTGGGCAAACCAGTTCGTTGCCAAAGGATTCAAGATTGCTCGTGTTGATCAGTGCGAATCTGCTCTAGGCAAAGAGATGCGTGAAGCAGAAGGCAAGGGAAACGGATCAAAGAAAGTCCCGTCCAAAGCCGACAAAATCATTCGCCGTGAGCTAGCCTGCGTTCTGACTGGGGGGACATTAGTCGAGGGAAGTATGCTTCAGGATGATATGGCCACGTTCTGTGTAGCCATCAAAGAACAAATGATCGACGATCTACCAAATTACGGAGTTGCGTTTGTTGATACCGCAACTGGTCAATTCTTCCTCTCAGATTTCGTGGACGACGTTGACCTGACAAAATTTGAGACGTTGATTGCCCAAATTAGACCGCAGGAGCTACTTCTGGAAAAGTCTCACCTCTCTACAAAAGCAATGCGAATCCTGAAGAATAACACCAACCCTACGACCATCTGGAATCATCTCAAACCAGGAAACGAATTCTGGACAGCTGATATCACTCGACGGGAGTTAGATTGCAGTGGGTATTTTGTATCTGAGGAATCTGACGGCAAAGAAGTTTGGCCGGAGAAACTGGAAGCTGCGAGGAATAGTGAGGTGTTGATGTCTGCCATGGGTGCTCTAGTTCAGTATCTCAGAACGCTCAAACTGGAACGTAACCTTTTGACTCAGGGCAACTTCACAACGTACAGTCCAATTCAGAAAGGCACCACCTTGGTGCTGGATGGTCAGACACTCATCAACCTCGAGGTCTTCGCGAACAGCTTTGATGGAAGCCATGATGGAACCCTATTCACTCTGCTGAACCGATGTGTAACCCCCTTTGGAAAACGCATGTTCCGGCAATGGGTCTGCCATCCTTTGGCCGATGCTGATAAAATCAACGAACGGCTGGATGCGGTAGACATGCTCAACAAGGATCGCACCTTGAGTGAGCAATTCATTGCATCTATGACACGGATGCCAGATCTGGAAAGATTGATATCTCGAATCCATGCTGGCTCTTGTAGACCAGACGACTTTGTAAGGGTCATTGATGGCTTCGAGCAGATCGAATATACAATGAGCCTCTTACAAGCTTTCGGTGGCGGTGACGGAATTGTTGATCGTCTCATTGCTGCAATGCCAGATCTCACCAAGCCTCTCAAATTTTGGAAAACAGCGTTTGATCATACAAAGGCGAAAGAGTTCAAGCTTTTGGTGCCGGAGCGAGGAGTGGAAGAGGATTTTGATAACAGCCAAGATCATATCGAGGAGATTGAAGCGGAACTGGAGAGCTTGTTAAAGCGCAAACGGAAAGAGCTCGGTGGCAACACATCCAAGATCAACTATAAGACAATTGGTAAGGAGATCTACCAAATGGAGGTTCCGGTAGCAACAAAGGTTCCGAAAGACTGGAACATGATGTCTTCGGCATCTGGGTTCAAACGCTACTACTTCCCGGAGCTGAAGACCCTCATCCGCCAGCTACAAGAAGCGCAAGAGACTCATGGCCAAATTGTCAAGCAGGTCGCAAGTAGGCTGTATGCCCGTTTCGACGAAGATTACAGCTTGTGGTTGCCAGCTGTTCGAGTTGTCTCACAACTCGATTGCCTCATCAGTCTTGCTACGGCATCGGCAGCACTTGGAGAACCAAGCTGTAGACCTACCTTTGTTGATTCGGAACGAAGTGTCATCGAATTCGAGGAGCTCCGTCATCCATGTATGCTGCCAAATGTTACCGACTTCATTCCAAATGATGTCAAGCTTGGTGGTGATGCGGCAAATATTAATTTGTTGACTGGTGCGAACGCGGCCGGGAAGTCTACAATGTTGCGAATGGTATGGTCCATTTCCCGCTGAGCCTATAATTTACTAACATTCTCAAGACCTGTGTCGCCGTCATCATGGCCCAAATCGGATGTTATGTTCCTTGTGTTTCCGCAACTCTGACTCCTGTGGACCGCATCATGTCCCGTCTCGGCGCCAACGATAACATCTTTGCCGCCCAATCCACCTTCTTCGTCGAGCTCTCGGAAACGAAGAAGATTCTCGCCGAAGCTACTCCTCGCTCTCTTGTGATTCTGGATGAGCTCGGTCGCGGGACAAGCTCATACGATGGCGTAGCGGTTGCACAGTCAGTGCTACACCACGTTGCCACTCACATTGGCTGCACCGGGTTTTTTGCAACCCATTACCACTCCCTCGCCACGGAGTTCGCAGGCCACCCCGAGATCGCTCCTAAGAGAATGCAGATCCACGTCGACGAAGACAATCGTCGTGTCACCTTTCTGTACAAACTCGAAGACGGTGTTGCAGAGGGCAGCTTCGGTATGCATTGTGCGGCAATGTGCGGCATTCCTACCAAAGTCATCGATCGTGCTGAAGTCGCCGCTAAGGAATGGGAGCATACCAGTCGACTGAAGGAGAGTCTGGAGAAGGCAAGAAGCGGATGTTATATCCCGCTTGGTGTACAGAGTGATGTTAGCTGGATCCTGAAGCAGGCTCTGGGAGGTTCTGTTGAAGACGGTGTTGAGAACAGGGGATTGGAGGTTCTGATGAAAGCTATCTCGAGATTGTAGGATACGCAGGTCGCAGACTGTATTCTATGTGTGAGGATATGTGGTATCAGGGGGGTCATTCGCGGCTTTCTAGCTCTGGGTCATTTTCTTTGCTTTTCTTGCTAGATGGATAGCTGTTTTAGCTACCAGGCAGGCGTTGCTAGGTTGGCTTTAGGTTGTTATTTCTTTGCGCTTAGGGAATGGAATGGAGCCGGAGACTATTTTTGTAATACAATGCAATAGAGCAGAATGTGGCCTTTAACATACCAGATGTAGTGTTCTTGAAATAACGGTCGACAAGATTTCCTGAGTTTCCTCCACGTCCTCTTCCTCAATCTGCCTCAATCTGCCTTGGGATCTTCCACCCCACTTGACATTTCTAGACTTTAGTCATACAGAACTACTAAAACTCACGGCTCCAGCATTCATAGCCCTGACAATCCTCTCAGCACTTCAAGCACTCCAAGTGCTTCATAACCGAGTACCGACTCGACATCGACATTTAAACACATAACATCATTCCACCTCTCTAATACTCTATAAATCTCAATGACAAACAGACCGTATCCCCTAACGCACTTCTTTTTAAGCGCACGCAAACGCAAACGCAAACGCAAACGCAAACGCAAACGCAACCGCAACCGCAACTGCAACCGCCGAACGCCTGACGCCCTCCATCCCATCCCAAGCGATCCGATCCCGGCGACCCTCTCCTCCCTGATCTGCGGACGGTGTGAAGTAAGTGGGGTTAGGTGCAGTAGAAGCGGGATTTCGTCCAATGAGGGGTGTTTCATAGCGGTGAGTGAGTAGGAGAGGAGGGAGGGGAATGTGGGGATTGTGGGGTTGTTGCGGAATTGAGGCGGCATTGAACAGAAAGAGTGGTGGATTGGGATGTGAGAGGCGGAGGAAATGCGGACAAAGGGAGGACAGCAGGAGGGAGGATTATACAGTAAGATGGATGAGGTTGAAGGCTAAAAGAGGCGGAGTAGGAGGAAGGAGGTAGATAGTGAAAATTCCACGAGGAAGACCGAGGTGTACAGCAACGCTTTTTATTTTTAAGGCATGTAAATTGTATAAATATGTATACTATATTGAACTCTCCGTGAAACTTTCGCGTAATACAAGTCTAGCTATCCCCATTCATCTTTTCTTTCCTTCTCTACGCAAGCGAAGTTGTTTTACGTTGGGTTGATATAAATCTTCGCCTCGACCTCGTTGCTCCATCCAGCCTCGAGATCTAGTTCTTTCCAAGCGGTTTCAACATCGATTTCTAGGACATGGTTGTCTACTTTGCTGATATTGACGGTGTGCACTGGGAGGACTTTGCCTTGGATGGTGACTATCATGTTGTCTTTGTAGGAGAGGGTGGGGAGGGTTGATATATAGAGACCTGTTGGCAAAGTTGTTAGTTTAGCTCTCAGAAGCACACAGTTTGAGAGTTCTTCAACTGGTAGGCAGGGGTGAAGACCTACCGAGAACACCCAAAGCCTTGATATTGGTATCGATCACGATCTTCCCGTTTTCCAATTTCGTGATATGGTTTGCAACCACAGCAGCAGCTCCTGCCATCTTGCCCAATAACCCTAGATTGGCAACCCATGTCGTCTCTTTCTTCTCTTCATCAAAGAATCCTCGGAGGGGGTAGGCAGACATAATCTCGTAGCCTCGGACCCCAAGCGAGATGGTGACTAGACTGTTGGCATCGATGACTTGCATAGGCTTGGTGATGAGGCCGCTGGAGTGTGCACGAATAACGTAGTATTGGGCTTCGACTACGCCAGGGAATTTGGAGAGAGGAATGAGCTCGGTTAGAGGGCGCTGGGAAATGTTGAAGAATCCGATGATGCCGGTTCCCGTTACTGCTGCGCCTAGATCGTTGTCAGACATTGGATATGCGACGAAGTGGAAGACTTACCATGATATGTGCCGACGAGAAGGAAGTGATCATCGTCGTATCCATTGTATTGATCCAGACTCTTACCCACAACACTAGGCCTAAAGATGACAGTCTTGCCTCGTGGAGAAGGTCCAGTCATCTGGTTGATTAGATCCAAATCATGTTCGCCTGGAACGTCGGTGATGTAGATGGGTCCTCCACTGACACATCTAGCCGCAGCGTGGAAGCCAGAGTATTCGTGAACAGTCTGGAACATATCCCAATCAGGAATCAGATTCAGATGCTGGGTAAACAGTGCGTTGTGGGCGTTGACGAAGATATGCCACGGGTGACTGGTAGGAATCTCGGGGAAGAAATCGTCCGAGTTTCGGACGAGAAGGGGCGGTCTGTTTGTTGGCATTTGAGAATGGAACAAAATTTGCGGTGTTTGGGACATGCAAGAAATAGCTTTGACGCTGAAGTGCCTAAGGGTAGATATGTTCCAGGCGTCGAGATAAGCAGGAATAAGATCGCGACGAGCTTTGGCGGAGATGAATGTGTCAAGCATAAACTGGGCACTACGAATAATCAGACAACCGAATGCTAAAGCATAGAAGGGTATGTGTACTCAGTCTTGACCGCATCTATTCCACAAGATGACAAAAAGCTATAGAAGTCGTTGTAAAATTTCCCAACATCTTCCTTAGCCACGACAGTCAACTGATACCAGTAAGTCATTACATGTACACGATACCAGACTGAGCGAGATTCCTTACCTTGCCTCCGAGTGGAAGATTCCTCCTTTCAGCATCTTCTCTGACCACCTCAACCGTCTTGTACGTATTGGCAATCTTTCCATCAGGAGAAATACCTCCCCAGTAGCCCAAAAGTGCATGCCAGACTGCAATGTGCTGGATACTAGAGTGTTTCTCTCGAATGAGATTAACAGTGTGCTTCAGACCCTTGGGGAAAGCATCTCTTTCAGCTTCAAATTCATTCCAGCCATGTTGGAATTGGCCATGGCCTCGATAGTCAATGGATTGCCAATTGTCATCAATGATGAAGTTGGTTACATTGATCTTATTTTCTGCGAGGGTTGTAACGGCCTTCAGGACTTTTTCTTCTGTAAGTCGTTGTCCAAGAGCGTTCCATGTACCTTTTGTAACATGTCAGTCAAGACTCTACCCGAAAGCATCCGTATGGACTCACAATATGTCAGTCCATCATACCAGTTTTCGGCCCAGACTTTCGTCTTCTCATTCCCTTCAGTTAAAGCTTCGATTTCCTTTTGCTGCTCCTCACTCACTCCTTGTGCTGTTGCAATGATACCACGAGCATGATACATAACAGCTGCGTTGGCAGATTCGAAATCATCACCAAGACCAACCAAGACCCTTGATATTTTGTTTTCCGCGCTGTCATTCCGAATCTAGTTACTCTTAGCAGATTCCTAACTGCAGATTTTGCGTTAATACATACGTGCAACACCACATTTCCATCACTGTCACTCTTGAACAAAGTCATAACATCCTCGACACCAGTGATCGCCAAGAGAACCAAATGCTTTCCCGTCAGACTCAGGAATGAGCACATCACAGCTTCTTTGTCTAGCCCGAACACAGACTTTCCCTGACGAGGGGCTAGCCATGGAGACCAAATTCGGATGAGCGCAAACCACCTTGGAAGGCATCAGTAAAGCACAATTAAAACTCCATGGTATACGTCCGATTCTTGGACAACATGACGGTTGAATAACTCGTGGCATGACGCAAATTTCAGCGGAAGAGAGCTGACCTTGAAAACTTGCCCTCTCCCCATGGTAGACCGAATTTGATGTCTTTGATAGTAGACTTCTCCCCATCTGCTCCCTCGACTGGAGCCTCTACAGACCAAAGCGTAGTTCCAGGTGACTGGCTTCGATAACTCTTCGAGGTGAGGATGGGATTTAATCCTGTAATGTAATCTCCCAGTTCACTTGAAATGGTATCCTGACTGGTTACCGTGCTCAGCATGACAACCCCATCAATTGTACCTTGATGATCCTTGAT
Source organism: Rhexocercosporidium sp. MPI-PUGE-AT-0058 (assembly GCA_020746875.1). Classification (NCBI taxonomy): domain Eukaryota; kingdom Fungi; phylum Ascomycota; class Leotiomycetes; order Helotiales; genus Rhexocercosporidium; species Rhexocercosporidium sp. MPI-PUGE-AT-0058. The sequence goes on along the minus strand of JAGTJL010000013.1, from coordinate 787,213 downwards.
CCATTTCCATGATTCGTTTGGGCCAGCACGGAACTTAATTGTGAAGTTCGTAGGAAGATGGATCGCAAGCGGGGTAGTGAAGTAGAGTCTTGCTTGGTTATTTTCAGGAGTAGTTCCAGAAGCCTGCAGTTCACTGGGAAAAGAAGCTGCTTTGATAACAGGGTCCATGGGCACTTCACGCCATTCCTTCCCATCGGAGTGCCATAGTGAAACCTGCCACGGATCCGAAGCTCGACTTTTGTCAACCTCCAGCAATGCTGTAAAGACAGTCGTGTGTTTCTGGATTTGTGATACCTGACCCAGAGCTGGGTAGGTTGAGATATACGCGAGCATGCTCGGATCGTCCGAAGACGGAGTAGCTTTTTGTTTTGGGATATATTGGGCTTGGAAGACTTCGTTACCGTCAGCAGCACTAATGAAGGTTGTCATTGTAGATGCCGCAATGAGATGGAGAGAAAGCAATTGAGGAAGATGAAAATGAAGAAATACACATACAAGAGAAAAGGAGAAAGGAGGGCAAGAGCCAGAAAAATCACGATGAAAAGGCGGAGGACGCTGCCAACATGCAAGTGCAGATGCAGGGACAGGGACATTGCATTGCAGGTTGCATTGGACTCGGACTCGGAGCGCGTCTACTACACGTGATATGGTGTTTCTGTCTAGCAAGCGGGAGCTTAGGCGCGCCAGGGCGTCTGTTTAATGTTCAACACACCGCTTTCGTTCTGCCGACCCCTTGCACTGTAATATTTTCTTGGGTATCAACAGCTTCATTTCTGCACCATTCAGTCATTCGATCGCTCCTATCAGTCGGAAACTAGCCACAGCCCTGAAAACAAGGAGGTCTCCCTATTTCTCTGTCCATGTACCAATAGTCGAACTACCGCCACTATGGCATCACCCTCCTTATTCCGAAGGTCTGCGAGACCCGAATTTTATGTTTGCGCCAGGTGCTGCATTCGAGCTTCACGGACACCCACTACAACAATCAGGAGATGGATTGGAATGAAATACCTTGCAAAGGTGGCGAATGCCGAGCTAGAGTGGGCGGCGAAAGCGTCAAAAATAAGATCTGGGGAGGAGAAGAGCATGCTGACAATTTTGGAGGAGAGGGGTTTGGTCAATACAATCACTGGGTATCATTCACTACGATCTTCTTACAGCATGTCGCTGACCTGCAAAGGAACCGTGATGCTCTTGACAAGTACATGACGGATAGACGAGTCGGCGCATATGTTGGAGTCGATCCCACGGCTGCTTCGCTTCATGTTGGCCATTTACTGCCCCTGATGTCGATATTCTGGATGTACGTCCATGGATACCACACTGTGTCGCTTCTTGGTGGAGCAACAGCGAAGATTGGCGACCCAACAGATCGCTTGACAACGAGAGAAACGGAGCCAGGTGCGGTACGAACGGCGAATATGGCGAGGATGCACTTTCAGCTGAAGAAATTATGGTTGAATGTCGAAGCATACGGCAAGAAGTACGACTACCATTGGGAATGGGCATGGCATCGAGAGTTGGTAAATAATAACGCCTGGTGGAACAAATTGCCGATGCTGGAGGTGTTACAAATTCTAGGCCCCGGGATGCGGCTGGGCACGATGTTAGCTCGAGATACGTGAGTGAGGAGCTATTAAGAGATTTCCTACCACTGACAATTGCAGGGTGAAAAACAAGATGAGTAAGGGAGATGGAATGTCATATTCTGAATTCACCTATCCGCTCATGCAGGCCTGGGATTGGTGGTACATGTTCCACACGAAAGGTATACAAATGCAAATTGGAGGCTCTGATCAATACGGCAATATCACAGCGGGAATCGACGCGATCAAATACATAAAGACGCATCATCCAAATCCCATTGTACGCGAGGAAGCAGCTGCAGTTGGAGAGCCCTGGGGCTTCACCACCCCATTACTAAAAACAGCCTCGGGTCAAAAATTTGGCAAAAGTGCTGGAAATGCTGTTTGGTTGGATATCGAAGAAATGAGCTCGTATGACTTGTATGGCTTCTTTCTGCGAACGTCAGATGCCGATGTGAGCAATTACTTGAAGCTATTCACCTTCATGCCTATTGAGCACATTGAAATATTAGTCAACGAGCACAAGAAGTCGCCGTCTCAGCGGAAAGCACAACATAAACTCGCTAGAGAGTTTGTAGAGCTAGTACACGGTGCCCACGAAGCCAAACAAGCCGAAACTCAGCATCGTCTGATTCACAATAGCGGCAGCTCATCCCCAGACTCGGACGCAAAAGCCGGTATCACCACGATGAACAACAGGCCAAAGGTCAACATCACACTTCCTCGAAGTGTTATCTACCAAAAGAGCATTGGCAAAATTCTGTATGCTGCAGGAATTGTCGACTCGGCTTCTGAAGGCCACCGCCTCGTGAATATGGGCGGAGCCTATATTGGTGGGCCCCCACATTCTAAGAAAGAGGCCATGAATGACGGATATGTGTCATGGTCATCTATAAAGAACTGGTTGCCAGAGGAGACAAAGCTTTATCTGATTCACAATGACCTTCTGTTGTTCCGAAGGGCAAAGCATCATATACGGATTGTCCAGGTTGTTCCCGACGAGGAGTATGCTGCGTCTGGGAAAGAATATCCTGGAATGGACCCGGAATGGAGGGATGGTATCCTAGAAGCTCAAAGGGTCAAAGAATCAGCAACAAAAGCCGAGAAAAGGGCTATCGAGGTCCTCGGAAGAGATGGAATTCTTGGGAGTGACAAGTCTGCTGCGGCCGATGGTTCCGAAACTCCCGACTCTTTGCGAGTGGGAAAGAAGGGAGAGCCAAGTGGATCTGTGTGATTTGAAAGCTTGCTAAATGCATGGAGGCTGAAAGGAGCCAGCGGCCTCCCTCCAGTATGTAATATATCTTGTACATTGTGTAAAACTATACCACTACACTGTTCAGCAAGCGCCTTCGCCCATCGTTGAAATAATAGCTTTGACATCTTCATTGGTCGTTCTGAAGCATGGGATCTGAAAACTTCTCAGTCGGACAAGCAGGTGATTCATCTGATTACAAGCTAGGCTATATGCACCAGGTACTTTCCTCCCATTCTGCGTCTAAGACATTTAGACGTCCACGCATAGGGCTATTCGCTCTCATCATTTCATTTGATTTTCACTAACAGCTGGCAGAACGTCCATCAAAGTAGCGTTCACAAATCCCGCAACTCCAGCTGAGGCAACAGCCCCTTGTGAGCTCCACCTTCAGTCCCTCTATCCCAAGCCCATCGCTTAGCGAGCTCAGGATCTAATACGCCATCCAACATCTCAACGACATATCTCCCAATCGTAGGCATAAACTTCCAGCCATGGAAGGAGCCAGCCGTTGCGATGAACAGCCGCTTGCAATGCGGATGCGGTGTGATGACGAAATCTTGGTTTGGTGTTACCGCATCCCAGCAGACTCTGTACTCGTCGATGGCCAGGTCGTCAGCCTTGACCCCAAGAATGCCTTTCTTCACTGTGTCTAAGCGAGCTTTGAGACCGTCGCTAGGAGCACGTTGAGGTTCTCCTGGTTCGGATGGAGGCATTGAAATACTTTGATTTGAGGCGGCATGGTGGCAGGTGTTCTTGAAGCTTTCGTCGCGGCAGAACTTGACGGTGTATGCTTCATTCTCTTCCAGGGGAGCAGTCAGAGGCATAACCTCTCCTATTGAGTCATCGTTAGTACCGAGTCTAATCGCTCTCACTCCGTGATTCATGAGTGGTTTTGCAGATTTGAGAGCTGAGTCAATCGTGGACATCCAGCTTACCTTGCGTGGATGATATCCCATGCACAGTCACAGGAATCTCGGTATACTGCTTTCCCTCTTGAGCACTGAGGTTCACAATACCCGTGACGACCGCCGCTGCGACCATCCGGTCTCCGACCTGTAGCTCGGATCTTTCAGGTGCGCTATCTGCAATGAGTTTGGCGGTCAAAGCCCCGGTCGACAATATGATCTTGTCGGCAGTCAAAGCCTTGCCATCAGCAAACTTGACTCCGGTGCAATCTCCAGCGTCATCGAATATCAGAGTAGAGACTTCATTCTCAACATACTTGACACCCAAGTCGAGCGTCGCATCAATCAATGCTTTCAGTGCCTTGGTAGCTTCGGCCCAGCCACTCTTCTCGTTGACAAACACCTCCTTTACACCCCGGAAGTCAGTATCATCAAAGAATCCGCCATAACGCTTCTTAAAGTCCTCCACGGGAATCAATTCCGGATCAGTAGCAATATTCAACTTTTTGTAATTGTCAATCATCTGTTGACCCAATCCCGTATTGTCGATGTTGATAAGCCCACTTTGGTGATAGAACGGTTTGTAAAGAGGATCATCCCGCCACATCTGAACAGCCTCCAAGGCCTTTTCCATGTAGAAAAGGTCACCATAGTCAGCTCGGATGACTTTGTTCCAGTCCCAGGAAGCAGCGAGGGGGCAGGGGTATGGTGTTCGATCGACGAGGCTGATAGATATGCCTGGGTATCTCTTGGCCAGCCGGTATGCGGTCGAGGCACCGAACACCCCAGCACCAATAATGAGATATGACGATGATGCTTGGGTTGCCATTTGTCTGGCAATGAACGACAAGGCTGTTTGTGATTTGGATAACCCGAGTGACAAGGATGAGATAGAAGCGATTCGAGGAGATGTTTTGAGTAAATGAGTTGGCAAGGCAAACATATCAGTCAGTGCCCAAGTTGAGGGCGAGTTGTTGTATTAAGAGGTCCATCAATCATAGACCCTCTACAGTGAGCAAGTATGTGGTGCTTCCGAGGTCACAGAAGTGGCAAAGTTGTGACCATCGCTAGCGTTGTTTTCTCTTTTCTCTCGTTGGATGCCAGATGCCACCCCCTGCAAGCCGCATCCAAACTGCATACCACACTCTGTTTCGGGTTCCCTTCCACTTTAATCCCAGACGATGACATTGAAGGCTTTCCGCAGGCGCGGTTCTTGGATCACGACACAATATGAGCCATGTGGCTCAGTGACTGCTTTGACAGTTGCTCGTTGGCTCGGCAAAAAGAGAAAACTATTTTATGAGGCTGGAGATGATTGGCATGAACGAGGCCGACTTCCAAAGCCATGAGTTCCATACTGTGTATCATTGAGTCTGCGAATCCAGTGTATAAAGGCCAAAAGCCCAGCTGATCTTCTGAGTAAAGTTATGATGTTAATTAAATCAAAATCACTCCTCCGCATCTTTTGTTTTGATTCATTTGAGATGCCTCCATACTCAAAATTATCTTGCCAAGATCGAGGTACTGAAATCAGTCCCCAGCACCAAAAGGGAAAGCCAAATGCGCCACGACAGAACCCCGAAAATAGAAAGGCCATTGACACAAAAGACGCAAGCGACGAATACCCTGCTCCCGCTTCGCCTCTTGGGAACCAGAGTGGAGCTTCTAGTGCAATGACTCGATGGCTTGACGATGACCAAGGCAGTAACTTCGTGGACCGTATTGCTGGAAACTCAAAGCTTCGTGGGCGTGGAAAATTGCCCCACAAGGCTACTCGCCATCGGAAGCCTGCCCAGAGAGACGCTCAGCATGACCGAACAACAGTTTCAAGCGACCACGAGCTTCTCATTCGAAGTGTTTATTATCCGCAGGACGTCTGTCTTCTACAGATAGGATCTTGGTGTACTGGGTCACCAACAGGCGGTAAGGATTTGACTAGACTTCCGTTAAGTAGTAGTGACTGACATTTTGAAGACTGTCCCGATGAACCGGCTTGTTCAAGAGCCGACAACAAGACACCGGACTCTAGTCGAGGTTAGACATCTTTCTGGATATACTTTTGACAATACGGGAGCAGGAGATGGTTTGGACTTTTGGAGTTGAGGTTCGGTAAGGTTTGTGCCGGAGTAGGTGGAATGGTTTTTGCATAATCTGGTAGACGAGATAGCTTAAGGGCGTTGGGATTTTCCTTTGTAGTAAGGTGCTTTATGGTACTATCTTGAGATCAGTTGATGGCATTTGTAGCGCCTGTGGGGTTCTTACAAGAGGGATGGAGTAATACATGTTTTAAAAGACCGTTGGGATGCCATGAGACCAGACCAATATCATTCCATTTCGAGATCCTAGGAGGTCGAAAATGACACCGTGCCGGGGGAGATATGCTGAACTGTTCTTTTGTGTCGCTCAAGTTGATCAATCCTAGCAAAGCCTTTCCTGTTGGTGCAGCCAGGAAGATCACATCTGAAATTTCTTTCATGCAGCTGCAAGTGAGCCCTGTTCAATATCAGCATGAGGTCATTACCTAGTGAAGAACTTTGTTTACCTGAAGGCAGAATTCCTAGCAAAGATGACAAGTTCCCCGTTGGGTTGAACACCGCCCTTCTGGCAGCTTCCTCCGTGAGGGCACGTGTATGTACCCTTCCCTCGGTTCTTCAACTGCTCTAAGATGGGGCCACCAGGAGGGGGTTCGTTAGCCCCCTTTGGCGAGGCTTCACTGTGACTGATATCTCCAGAGCCATCAACTTGGTAGTCTAATGCTTGGTCGTAGGCCACATTTCCCCCCAGCCCAGTAAAGGAGGCTTGATGCCCAAATTCGCTGTATGCCCCGCCTTGGTGGTCTGGGCCAGAAAAGCCAACAGGATCATATCTGTCATTCATTGGACGATCGATAAGCTCAGGAACAGGAGGATTAAAAGCCAGATTTGACTGTAGGTCTGAGGCCTCAGGCTGGTATAGATCTTCAAATCGGGAAGTAGTTGCGGGAGTGTTGACTTGTGGTGGTTGCGCAAGCGAAGTTGTCACGCTAGGAATTTCCAGAGTAAAGGACCAGGATTTTTCGCAGTCTTTCAGAGCTTGTTTCAACTGCCTTGAAATATCTCTTGAGAAATTCGTTAGGATAAAATTGACTCTTGGGGTAGAAGTTATATATCTCACTTCAAGGCCGCATGTTTGTCATCAAGGAGATTGGCCGTATATAAATCATCCTCTGCCACTAGTTCCACAAGTTTTTCATCGACATGTGCCGATATGAACTCCGCTCTCAGGAGATTCTCTGCAACTGTGGCGAGAATGTGAAGCACTCGAACCAGGTAGTTGCCTACATCGGCCAACGGGCAGTCCGAAGGAGAGCTTGGCCATGGCGCCTTAGATGCGAGTATAGGGAGGTCTTTCAGCAGCTGCTTTTCAAACCAGGTATGTTCTCTATCGTCCAACCGGATGTTGGAGAAGAAACGGAGTGCCGCCGCGTCAAAGGACATGGCGTCTTGCTTTAGATGTGGGTGCTTGGTGCTGTTCTCTCGTTTCCTCCTCGATCTGTCCAGGTCAGCCACGACAGGGCCACATTTCACACTGGTTCCGTCATACTCAACCCCGGTAGTTCTATCACAGAATGCACGCGGACAGCCCATGTACTGCATGTTTTCTCTTTTCTCACCCATATCCGGCTAGACGAGTCCTCGTGCAAGCCAGCGACAACTCCTCCTGGTTGATTGGCTGGACGGTTCAGGGGAGACTGCACTTTGGCAGCCACCAATAATGAACCCAGAATGGGCGCCTGCGAGGCTCTGCGTAACGCTGAGAGGTTTGACACCAGCATAAAGCAAAGGGCCCCGCCGTAATATGGAGCATTGTTCTCTCCTTTTCTCGTTTTCTCATTCATGCTAACCTTGCCCATCACTCCATCGAGCGTTTGTACATCCTTGAATATTCAGGCTTGTCGACCTCTAGAAACCCTCCATTCTTTAGCACGACCAACTTTTAAGTCCCAATCTATTGTGTTGTGTATTTTCGCAGCCAAATTGCGTGATTTTGAGTTCGAAGGCTTGCGTCCACTAGGCACACTTTACCATGCCATCACTATTATTCCCGCGAGCGCCGTCACACCCCACTGCTCCCATAGCGCCCGTCTTTAGCAGCTCCGATGTTCCCTGGTCAGCCAATGAATGGGATGACGCAGGACTCTGGCAGAATCTCTTCCATCCTCTTCCAGCTGAAGACTTGACCGCTCCCAGCCTGTCTATCACCACAAGCCGAGAATCAGTGTGTAGAAAGAGACGTAAGTCTGGGTGTTGGCTCGTATATTCTTCCACATGATTCTCCTGGCACAGTGACCAGAGTCTCCGTTTAACATTGTATACTAGGTCGCGAGCGCAGCTCTAGCCCATTTGCTGAGACTGCTGCTTCAATATGGATGAACGAAGCCTTCCCTGAGCTGGAGCCAGCCACTGTGCTCTTACCTGCTCGTACTTGGGCCATTAAAGTCCCAAACCCCTTTGTCAATAGTGAAGCCCACCAGCACCCCCGCTTAAGGACACCCGGAGCTCCCGTTGTTTTGCCCGAGGACGGCCGTATCGACGGGCTGATCAAAGTTAGACTAAACTATAGCAAGAAGCTGGACAGTCAACCTGTTGGAAGGCTGCAAGCTTTTCCAGTCTCGAAGCCTCATTCGATCATTACAAGACTAGTTGATAGCAATGCCTCCCAACTTGCATCTAATGCAACAAGTGATAATGCTATCAGCGCGATGGAGGCAGTCAGATTCCTGCCCCCCGACTTTGGAAGGGGACTGAGGTTGAAACCCATGGATGAGAAACTATTTAACTTTTGTAAGTGGGACAATCTCATTTTCTCGCGACCTTGTATCGCTGAGACTGACGGACTTAAAAAGTTCTCGTAGCAATTTGTGGTGGGGTGACACTCATCCCAAACGGTAACAGCTACCTCACTGAAATTGCACCAATTGCTGCAAGATCTGAGTGTGTCAAACATGCAGTCTTAGCACTGTCTGCGACGTATATTCTCGATTACTCCCGAGAAGATCATATCAGAACCAGGGCAAACTTTCACTGGAAACGAGCTGTGCACCTGCTAACAGAAGAGCTCAACAATGAAGTTTATGAGCCCGGAAAGGAAGATACTGTCGTCGCAGCCCTTGTCCTGTTCTCCCACAACGAGGTAACAAAAAATTGGAGCATACGTCGACCTGCATAAACTTACACTCTCGCAGAATGTCAATTGGGAATCAGAGCAAGAGAGGCAAGAGGACCCCGCCTGGTATCGTGCGTCCCGTCTGGCAGAGCAGATTCTCGCTAAATCAGATCCCCTTTATCGGTACCGCTACCCATCCAATGTGCAATGTTCTCTAGCTCGCGATCAACTGGGGAATAAAATCGCACTGTACAATATCATGAGCGCGACCATGTGGCCACTCGACCCGAACGAGGAGAGATGTCCATTTGTATGGCTTCTTGAGGGGGAAGAGGTAGACCTGCGGAAGATCAAAGGATGCACAGGACTATCCCCGAGACTCGTCCACACATTCGCGCAAATCACACATCTCTCAGCTAAACTCTTCAAAGTATGGACAGCATCTGTGGAATGTTCGTGAAGTGTTAACAGAAGGCTGACGACCCATGCTACAGGACCCTACACGTTTGACCGCACAGAAGCTAGGAAGAGCCATTGGGGAGCGTCTAAATAATTTCTGGCAGTGGTCTGAACTTTCCCTAGGCTACCCCACGTCTCTGGATCTCATGAACTCGTGCATTCTTGACGAGAATGGCCACGTGTCTGATGCTACAAAGGCGACTGAACTTTTGGCAGAAACATACACTGCCGCTGGGCAAATATATCTGTATTGTCGTCTTATGCGGTGAGAACTCATTCGAATAGCCCTAATCAATAGTGCCGACTGAGAACGAAGATGTTGAAAATGGAAATGCTGACTTGAGATAGAAAGCCAAGGAATCATCCTATCGTTCAACAAACGGTAAGGCGCTTGTTGTGGTGCCTTAGCTGCCTCCCAACCTCAGGACCCCTATTCACTGGTCAACATGCTCAACTGCGAGTTGTCATCGCCGCTACGGTCGCTACAACGGTGGCACATAGATCACAAATCAAGGACTGGTTTGAAGGCCTGGTACAAGGTACTCGTGGAGTAGGTCCTCTTCTGCTACACAAGAGCCTCTCTTTCTGCATTGAGCAACGAAAAGTAAAATGGAATGACTGACAATACGCGTGAAACAGAACGTCCCACCCGTCTGGCGAGCAGTGAAATACATGTGGGATTGGCAAGACAGACGATTCTCTTCGTCCGAGAGCTCTGACAGCACCTTCAGTAGCGATTTTGCTGTCGAGGAGAATTCAGACCCATGGTGGGAGGAGATGGTAGGGCATATTTTCGTCAAAGAGGGGAAGCTGAATCTTGCATAACTTGCTAGGTCATGGAAGCATTTGTAAAAACAGTCTTAAGTGAGCCATCGGATGTGAACGGCGTTTCGGTTGATGTGAGCAGGTTGGTTCGTTGACAAGAGCGGGCTTTCGGCGTTGCGTAAATTTGCTTGAACTATGGCATCGTCGAAGGAGAACTATAGGAATTGTCATAAGAGTTCCACCACTGACCGCAATGTTGCTATTAAGCATATATTTGCAGAAACCTTGGCTTTTGTTTTATCAAAATGTTGAGTGTTATCATCAATCAATTAAAACAGATGAAGTGAAAATGGTATACTTTACCTTTTCAACAGTCCTCAAAGGAAGAAGTGACCTAAAAGTCTCTTCACCAGACTAGCAGTTGAAACAGAGACAGAAATTTTGTATATCAAATTCCGCACACGCATAAATAGTTCTGACATATTTAGACGAAACTTGCCCTACACTACTTTTGCCTGAGTCTTTCAAACACAGGCAACGAAACCTCTATAGGCGTCCGCGGAACTAGATATATATTAGTACACCATAAAGTATTCTATCTAGATCAAGAAAGCGTGATGATTCAACATACCATTTTGAGACCTTCTTCTGATCCGTGCCAGCAGCCAACAAACAGTCGCCCTGCTTTGCAGTAACAGCATCTGCGCAGGCCTCTAGATCACGACGGTCTAGCTTCCTCGCGCTGATGCAGCTGTTGAGTCCCTTTAGGGCGGTTGACGAGCTGAAGTCGGTCAGGTTCAGGGTTTCAAATTATCATTTTTGAGACTCCTTACCAGGCTAGGACACTTTTGGGGTCCATGGTTCCATCTGAACCTGGAGAGATGGCTTTGACACATGTTGTTTGGGCGCTCATTACTTTTGTTTCGCATGTCGCAACGTCCCGCTTCTCGGCACCAGGGCAGGTGCTCAATCCCGCGAAGGCAGCTGTGAAACTATGCGAAGGTTAGCTTTGTGAGCTCGAGTCGGATTTGTGGGCTGGGCTTACCATTGAGTGACGGCTTCCGAATCTTTTTCTCCATCAACCCCCACTGGAACATCGTTGATGCACGTGGCTTGAGTTGTGGCGACATCTACTTTGCAGGACATGGCGTCTCTTGTGTCAATTGGAGATGCGCTCGTGAAACTTATGAGTGAAAGGGCCGCGACGGTGGCAAGTCTAGAGAAATGCATTTTGAAAATTGTTTCTCGAAATGAGTGTTATGGTTAGTAAAGAATGAAGTAAGGGTAAACAAATCTGAAAAGATCGGAAAATTCAAGCTGTTGGACAACCTGGGGACGAAATCGTGGTGATGGAGACCCGGAAGATCTCTTATAAGCATTCCATTATTGCAGTTAAGGTTCATATTTGAGACGACAAGAGAGATACAAGCCTTGTCACAGAATTTTGTCGTGGATAGAGTAGATGGATTCCGCCTCAAACAAGCTTGAGCATCATGAATCTATTTCGCAGGGAATGCGTAGCCTCGGAGGAACAAATCTTGGAACCTGGTAGGATCCATCCCAAGTCTTAGACACAATTTTTGGGATGTCTCCTAGTCGAAATCTCTCACCAAAGGATGTCCGAACCTTGCGAGTCGTGCTGCTACTTCGGACCACATGGCACTCCCGCAGTTTGATGTCGTTTGTGAATGACAAAGTAAGCGGGGTATACCCTGGCAGCATTCTTGTACGCGATCAAATAGCAACTAGAAATCAGAACAAAATAGAAATAGATCTCACACTTGAATCCTCGCAGTCAAAGTTCTGGGATAGTTAGGGTGATTCAGGAACAATACTTCGCCCAAATGAAGTGGACAGGTGTAGCAAAATGACCATGGTGAGAATCTGGTGGCAACAAACATGCTTGCGAAAAAACGTAATTGACTTGTCTAAGACAATTTGGAAACATCTCTTTAAAAAGCCAGGTGATGTCAGCAAAACCTAAGGAGGTGCGACTCTGGCGACACAGCTACTGCGCCGAGAAAGTCGGTCGAACATTTTCCTGGCTCACAAGAATTCGCAACCATAAGCGCTTTTTTTCTTCATTTCACCACAAGGGATTCAGCGTACCCTAACTGCAAACCATTAGCATCTATAAGCCGAGTCCCTTCCAACAATGACCAGACAGCTGTTACTTGTAGCCAATGGGAGTGTTTCGTAAAGCCTGTGTCCACCAAAAGGCACCAAAGACAATTGCGCCAAAGCTGATCATCAAATCAGAACGCAAGTTTCGCCTTTTCAGAATCCAGACCAAAATTTCGAAACATCAGCTTCAAGATCATATAGGCGCTTGAGGAGAGATAATACGTACTGGCCCAAATGCCTTCTCTCCGGCTGCTACCCATTTTCGAACGCAGTGAGGCTAAAGAGTGCCAGTCCAAGGATCTCGAAGGAAGCAAGCACAAGAATAGAAACAAGAGAAACCCCTTCGAGTCGATTAGGCTCTACATATGCTAAAGCGGTCATCAGCCCAGCACAGAACAGGATGCACCAATTTCGGCTTTTCACGACATTTAGCGATTCCTTTCTTGCCCAGTAATTTGTCTGAAGAAGCCCTCCATAAACTGAACAGCCGACCCAGATGATAACAAAATAAGTAAGTCCATAAGAGTGGAGAATTTTGGGTCCAAATGCAAGAAGGGATGTCCGCTAAATGTCTCCAATCGAAATGCATAAAATAAAGGTGTGAATAGGGTGTAGTATCAACCCCGATGAAGGTCCTGCAGGGCTATCATAAGTCATTCATCGATGAATTTATGCTATATGGGACCGCGAAGGGCGTGGATCGCCTTTGATTGATATTCTGACGTCTCAGCGCAAAGCTCTGGACAATGGCTGTCCTTCAATCCCATATCCCACAACAGGCAGCAATTATACCAGCAACCACGCTTTGACCTAGTTTTATGCTGGCCTTGCGAGATGCGAAGTCTGCTGCGAGATTGTTGATGGTAGTTGGTCCTCTTCCGTAAGCCTCAGCTATATGTCCTCCGAAAGAGCTGGGAAGCCTGCCTAGCAGATCTGGGAATAAATCGTCTGCGGCGATTGCTGCTTGACATCGCTGAAGTCGTATACGAGGGTTCAGGGGCAGGTTTGGGGGGATCAACTGCAGGTGCGATGTGTTAGTGATAGACAATATATGATTTCTAAAGGACTTCACGAACCAGATCCCGCGCCAATGGCCATTCCTGACAACGTTGAGGCCAATTCAGCTGGTAATCATCAATTTTCGCAACAGTGATTGCTATACATTGGTTCGCACAGCGCAAGCAGAGTCTAGCTTCTTGTATGGTACACAACAAGTATGGCGTACTTGGAAACACCAACAGGATTCTTTTCCAACGAGGCTTTTGTGACAGAGAGCCGCCTCCATAGACATTTTGTACTCTGCCTACCAAGAAGGATCTTCAGGCTCTGCGGCAGCCAGAAGAATGTAGTTGAATCACCTTGAATCGTGGCAGAAGTTGGAGATGGTGGAGAGGAGAGTGGAGTGAGTGAGTGAGCAAATCGACGCGGCCGCGGCATCACGTGCACTCGCGCTCTGGACCTAGGTAACCTACCAATAGGTAATCTGGGCATTTTCCAAGTTGGTGGAACAAATCTCTCTTGGGACAAAGTAGAACTCGACAAGCTATTGTTAGCGTTCACGAGCTATTGTGACTTGCCGGAGATACTCTTTTTGGCATAAAAACAGAGCGAGAGGACATGATTCCATCCTTTTCGTTAACCCGGGTCAGCGCTTCTTACATTCACAGCATCAATTTTGTCAAGCGGATGATGAATGTATCTAGAAGCTTCAACTGATTGATAATACGATCGTACACAAGGGCTATATCACTATTTCTGAAGGCTCTTCTCGCTGATACAGAGAACAAATCAACATGTATGTACTCAAGCATCAAGCAGCTGCCTTGTTAGGCTCCTGACTAGAGTCGAGATCACCGGGTTGGTTGGGATCGAAATCTCCTGCCAAGTACTTGTAAGGTTGAATGAAGTCAACAAATCCGAGATTTGGGCTTGAAACTGTGTACCCCATTCTCATTTGGACATCGAATGGCCAAGACAGGACTTGCTCTGTCGTGAAAGCCAGGTATGCGTTTTCCTAACTGGCTATTAGCACTGAGTTGAGTCAAGATGTACCTGTAATCTGACCTCTTGTCTCATATATCCACGAATAAATGACAGATCGTGAACAGGACGATACTGGTCAGTTGTCGAATTGTGACCACCAGCGTGATACAAACTGCCTAAAAATGCCAGACAGTCGCCCTTTTCCATGACAGCATAGCCAATCTCATCAACTTTTGGAGCACGGTCTGCACCCCACAGATGAGATCCAGGGATCACCTACGGTCCTTATCGTGAGCAATGCTCGCTCTCTCGTTCGGTACACATACCTGAGTCGCACCATTCTCCACAGTCGTGGCAACGCCAGGAATCAAAAACGAAAGCTCAACATCGGAGCCAATCTTGTAACCTGTCTTGGTCTGATCCTGGTGATCGACATGAAAGTTCTTGTCATCTCGATGTAACCTTTGGGCTTTTCCTCCGGGGCCTATTCGCATCGTCAAGCCGGTATTGAGAATGGCGTTGCTGGTGTATGTGTGCTTGGTCTCTCCATAATAATTGTGAGTAGTCTTGTCTACAAACACACTCAGCAACTTGGACACGAGAGGATCAACAAGCCATTCTCTCGCCGTCTGTGATCGGCCTATGAGACGACAGCACCGTCTTGTCTCTGGTGGGAAGAGGTCTCCCTGAAGTTCGTCAGGAAGTGCCCAGCCATGAAAACATCGATTCGTACCTTCCAGGCCTTATCTTTTTCCAGGTATGGAAGTGTATCCTCATTCACACGTTCTACAGCATCAACACTTGCGAAATTCTTGATGATAACACCACCATCCTGAGCAATGGCCTGAACAATCTTGTCTACATCATTCCGATGGATGTATTGTACAGATGGTCTTTCAACAGAGCCCATTTTGGTAAGAATTGGAGTATTTGGAGATGAGGAATGTCAAGATGACTGAAGGGTTTGGCTAATTCTTCAAGAAAGTATAAAGTTTGATGCAGCACTAGCAGTTCGTAACGACGTTTCAATGACTCCTATGTCCTTCCTTGGTTACTCACATATATACTTCCAGCCCCCTAGAATCACAATTCCAAGATATCGACAGTGGGGTAATGGGACGCTTAGTGTCGGTTTGGAGCTTATCTTATCGACTGCTTCATGACCCCACTTTGTTAGGGAGGCAAGAGATCCCGAATAGCTTCAATTACTCCCACTCTCGACACATGCTTGACCAACCATTACATTTTCGTATATTCGTTGTCACCTTGACTTCCGAGTAAGAGACCACGACAAGCGTCGCTCACGAATACCAACACCGAAGCCGGTGCTGCAGAGCTGAGATCTGTGGGCTGAGTTTACTCAGGGGCATCGAGTGACCGCTTCGAGATATATGTTCCAAAAAACTTCACTTTACTTTCTCTCCCTCAACAAATCGCAACTCATAGATCTCTATCTCTCAATTTCAATATGGCAGAATCAAAATACGACGTGATTGTTGTTGGAGCCGGTCTTAGTGGTCTCCAAGCAGCCTATGATATTCAACAAGCAGGTCTCTCCTGCATTGTTCTCGAAGCTCGGGATCGCGTGGGCGGCAAGACCTGGTCTGTTCCGCTGGCAAATGGCAAAGGGAACGTCGACATCGGAGCAGCCTGGATAAACGACACCAACCAATTCCATGTATATGCATTAACCAAACGCTTCGGAATCGAGTTATTGGAGCAAAACGTAGACGGCGACTGTATTTTCCAGGACAAAGATGGATCAACGCATGCCTTTCCTTACGGAACATCACCAAAGGTACTCCCCAGCCCAGACCACAGGTTTTCGGTCCTTTTGTTGACGAATTACAGTTCTCCGAAGCTCATGTCACGGATCTTGAGAGAATTCGTGATATCATCCATAATCTCTCGGTAGCTTATGGTTCGAAGGCCAGCAGCACAGAAAACTACGATCAGATGTCCCTGGAGCAATTCGCCGTCAGTAAGGGTGCCTCGGAGCGGACAGTAAACATGGTGCGTGTCTGGTCTCGAGTTATGGTTGGAATCGAGGCAAACGATATGAGTGCTCAGTTCTTCATTGAATATACTGGTAAAGGTGGGGGTTTGAAGCAGTTGCGTTCGGATCAGAAGCATGGAGGGCAATATCTTAGATTCAGAAAAGGTATGATTGTCTGCAGTCTAGCCAGGAAGTTAATTCAGTCGCTCGTTCTGACAGCAGTAGGAACTCAACAAATGGCAATCAGCCTCGCTGCACTCCTTAAGCCAAAGACTGTCCGCCTTTCCACTCCCGTTGCCTCCATCACCGACTCCGGGAGCAGCGTAATAGTCTCTACCTCAACAGGAGAAACTTTCACATCCACCAAGCTAATTCTCAGCATCCCCACACCTCTTTACAAAGATATTGCCATCTCTCCTCCTCTGGCAGGAACAAAAGCTACTGTGACGTCTAGCACGATCCACGGTTACTACAGCAAGATGATCCTCTGTTACGACACACCATGGTGGACGAACCCCACGCCTATAAGCCCTAAATGCTGTGGTCTAGCCATCTCGTACCAGACTCCCGCAGCTGTAATTAGAGACACGTCCGTCCCAGCAGATGATCATTACTGCTTAACCTGTTTTGTAGGCGGCGCTCCAGGCCTCGCGTGGTCCGGACTTCCGCAGCACGAGCGAAGAGCTCAAGTCCTCGCTCAAGTCTCAAAAATTTTCGGCAATAAAGAAGACGTGTACAAGCCAGTCGAGATATTTGAGCAAGAGTGGAGTAAAGAGCAGTACAGCAAAGGAGCGCCGTGTCCCATCATGGGACCTGGTGTGCTTACGAGTGTGGGAGGCTCGAGTGCATTGAGAGAGGTGGTTGGGAATTTGCATTTTGTTGGAACGGAGACGAGTGAGGTTTGGAGTGGATATATGGAGGGTGCCGTGAGGAGTGGTATTCGGGGTGCTGAAGAGGTGGTGAGGAGTTTGAAGGGAGAGGTAATTAGAGCTAAATTATAGCTTAACCCTGTGGTGTTAAAGGCAAAAATGCATCCTTATGAAACACTTGCTGTCACGGCCTCCCCCATGGAGACTTGATAAAGCTGCGCGGTTCTTCTACGGAGCTAGAAATTAGTTTCACGGATTCTCACGAGGAGTATGAGGTGGCTATTCATGTGACTTGCTCAATGCATTTTTGTGTGACACAGAGGCTTATTCTCCTTCCAAATTCGCAAATCGAAGTACCCAGACAGAGAGCAGCGAGTATTTCCAACCCCCAGAATATCCCCAGACCCCAGAATCTCCTCATATTCATGCCAGAATCGTAAGACTGAGCTCGCGTAGCCTGATGTTCATAGTACGCTCAATCTTTCTCTTCTTTCCACGGCCAATACCCTTATCCGCAAAGCACTTTCTTCCGTCATCATACACATCCCTGAATCTCCAACCATTGTTCTTGCTGATTTTCTCGTCAATTCGGCCGATGATGTTGTTGAATTCAAGGAAAGTAAATGTCTTTTCTGGGTTGACGTAGATGTATTTGCCCAATTTGATCTTCATTCGGAAGTCGGGTCGTCCAAGGTTTGCGTGAACTGTCAGAGCATGCGGATTGTAGAACAGAACGAGGTTTTTGATCGTGTTGATGTATGGGAACTCTCTCAGAGCAAGGTCGATCTCACGCACACCAAGAATCCATTCATTCAAAGGTATTCCTGAACCCATGCAAATCGCAATCTTCTCAACAACTTCTCCATCTGCATGGCCCAAGATCTCAGAAATTCTAACTGAGGGATCAAGAAGACTCATGACACAGATAGTATCAACAGCCCAGTTTACGTAGATCCTGGGCTCCAAAGAACACCCAGAAGCCTTCTCCTCCCTAGAACTGCTCGCAGCACGTCCAAATGTTGCCTTGTAGTGTCGTAAGCCCTCATTTCGAGATTCTGAGTTGGTGTGGAGGATGGCGGGGATGCAGGACGTTGAGAAAAAGTGAAAATTGTCTATGCTGCAATGGAGATCGACATTTCGTGGCACAGAAGCAGCGTCGGCCCAGATGCGTCTTCGGAGCTCCAGTGGAAGCTTTGGAAATAGCTTGAACTTTGTGAGTGGGGGAGGGAGGGATTTGGTCTTGATTCTGGCTGCTGGGGTTGCATGATTGCGTCTGGCCATCGTTACAGCGCGTCCTGACATCGTGAGGGGGTGGTTTGATCTTCCTCAGAAGTCAAAATTGCCTGTATAAGGCTGTACGAGAGTCTGGTAGCAAGAGAAGCAAGTTTGAGGTTGTGGTTGAGGTGCGGAGGAATTTTGTGGTTGTTGTGGGAAGTTGGAGGAACAGCCGAAGCGGAAAATCTCAACAATGTGAGGCTGAGAACCCCCGAGCTGGCCAACCACAGGCTGCTAAACTACCTCTGAGGCCGGCTCTACATCGCTGAATTGGGTTTGCATCGATAGACAGTCATTTTCTTCCAACTTCCAGAAGGAATAGCCTGGACATTCAAAGCTGGCCCTTTTGTTTACATGGTATTAGCGGGGCTGTGAGTTTAGATGCCAAATTACAAGCTGCAAAACTCCATGGGATGGGATTCACATTGCGAGATTAATCTTTCATTAATATCTACTTTCTTTCTAAACTCCTAGAGTTACTTGCTTGAACAAGCTTGAATAAATGCCTTTTCTTCATTGGTTTCAGCGGGGCTGTGAGGCCGAGAGGGAGACCAGGGAGTCAAACAACGGAGGACATGACCTGTAGGAAAGCTCGAGGGTAAACATCCCACTCTACTAGTTCAGTCAAGTCCTATGCGAGCATGTGTGCTCATCCTAATCTATAAGACTAGCTGGAAAATGTTTGCCAGTTGTGTTGTTATGCACAAGTAAATCAAAATTAGAGGAGCTCAAAGAAACTGGCGCTGCCAAACTACAAGCGTCGCGCTACCTAGAGATTAGATTGTCTAGACTAGTGCTGTAGCGATCAATCTTCTGGACACTGTTCGATAGTTTTACTGGACCTGACATTACACGCCTATTATCAACAAGACAAATTGTTCTACGTTGTCAGCATCAGAAACGAGACTTCTAAGTATAGAACCTCGAGATCTCAGTGTATACATCTTATCTATCTAACTGACAAATAAACATGAATAATTCAAGCCGTGAACTGCAAATGAGCCAAGAACGTTGAAGTTCGAACCTTGACTTTGCAGACTGCTTAGCGAACATTCCGAGTTAGTGTTTCGAAATAGGACTAGTCGTGTTTCCAAAGCGAACACCCAACATTTTAGCGATCCATCGGTTTCAGAGCCAGAGTGTAGCATAAGACTCCTTTCATACGAGTGTAAATGTATTTAGCTCTTGCTCAAGAGCATTCCAAAAGTTGCTGCACGATACCAATTTCATACGAGAGTAATTGTCATCAGCTTCTTCTCATGAGCTTTCCACATGCCGCAGCCACTCGCACAACCAATTCTAGTGTACGCGCCTGCTACGGTATCGGATTTCACAAGCACCAACCCATGAATTTCCTCTTTGTCTTCATACACCAACAAACAATAAACCTTTCCGAAAATAGGAGGATTACCTTCGGCCGCTACACGGGATCTTCTCAATGTCGCTTCATATTCCCCGTTTGGCAGTTGTACATGGCAATTTTCTAGAATAGTATCTGGTGTGATGTTCACCCAGGTGCTCGGGTAGGTTTGTACTGGCCGCATGGTGTAGTTGTAGTAGCCGGTTGGAATGGGAGTGTTGATTGTACCGGGGATTATGGAACCGGTGAGGGTGATTGAGGCACTTGAGACTTGGCCGAATAGGTTGAGGCCTGTTAAGGAGACATGGGTGTCGATTACTGTTATGAGCGAACGACCTGATAAGTGGAAATTGGATTTGTACTCGAGACGACCGGTTAGGGAAGCCCAAGACCTGCATCGAAACAATTTGAAGTCAGTTGACTGTTTCCTTTTGATAACAAAGAAATTTCGTTGTTCAATCTCATCGATGAGCATCATAAATGTAACGTCGTATGGCCAAATATCAAAACTCATCAAAATGGAAGGCATACGGAACTTGAATCTTAAAAGAAACACATACCATGAAGGGCATCCATTTTCGGTGGGTGTTGGTGGTGGACGAGTAAATGCACCTGTAGTCTCAACCCCCCACAAGTCCGCTGACCCTAATATATGGAAGGATTAGAAATTACCGAATCAAGTATATCTCAGCAACGAATCAAAAATTCATCTTGGAGTGATCAGACACAAACACAGTTAGTTTACCTAGTACTTACAGAGAAGATCCTGGGCGATGACATCCTTCCACAACCCAGCGAGATATAATGAGCCTGTAATTTGATGTATTCTCTCTGCAGCACCGCCGATAGCTGGTAGTTTATCAGCAGCGAATGTCAGACTGCGTTCTGAGTATGTTTTGACAAGTTCGTGCCATTGTGAAAATGGCTGGCTGCCACTATTAGAGAATGCTCGAGGTAGACTGGCAACCCACGAGACGGGGAGTCGGCTACGGTCCTCGACGTCAACTTCTTTATCGCCTTGACATTCGAAGACGAGGCCTAAAGGCAACACAGAACAAATCAGTCCTTCAATCGCACAGCTTCAGAGAGATTCTCCTTTTCGCAGAGATGTATGAGGTCACTCGGACCAAAATTAGAACCTGCTCGTTCTGTCATCACTTACCGGTAGGTGTGTAATGAACAATCCTTGTTGACAATGAGTTTTCTTGCCAACACCAAGCACGTGCTGAGAGGGGTCCAAACCTGTGCTCATGCTCTGCGCCCTTGTTACTTTTGTCTACCTTGTGTGCCACATATCGTTCGCGTAGCAGTGGTCTAACCTTGACAGGATGGGCATCGTTCTTGTAGACAATTTGGAATTCATGAGGGAGATGGATGGGATCCCGAGGGCAGATGAAAGGTGTAGCAGGATTTGGAGATGAAGCTGCCGCAACTGTGAGGAAGGCTTTATGGTAGTAGGTACCCATCTGTGCGGCTTCGATTTCCCAATCAGCCTTATCGTCCTGGAGGATGCAAAGAGAATCAATCCAAACCCATCTGACTTGGAGTTCTCGGGCGACCTTGATTGCATCTTGGAAGGTGCGAGGTAAAGCATCCCAGTTGATGTTCTTCTTCATGATCGTCAGATTCGCAGATGTTGTCTTGATGATTTCGTGACCACCCCAGCAGTGACTGAGAGCGATGTACCGACCAGTTTCTTCTACAGCCCTTGGCTCGTATAGTTTAACATCCTGTGTTCCATGCAAGTCAACATCGAGGACTCGAGTTGGTAAAGATGTTTTGGCTGTTTGACAACTCTGATGGCCGCTTAAGCACAAGGCTGTGCGAGTTCGAAGGAAGTCATAGCATTCCTCAGATCCAGAATGCGAAGACAGGTCGATGGCACTTCCGAGTTGTGGCCAGAATGGGACGTGATGCCCTAGGTGCTCATCAATACCTTGGAGTTCTTAAACTTCAAGGGAGACGACGGTGGGTGGTCGACTCGAGACGGAGGAGAAACCTACATACCATTTATCGCGTAAATCTCCAATCTTCTGAGGTCCATTGTCTGAAGCCAGTTTCCTGGGACTTTCCGAGTAAGACAGAGTTCTAACAGCTTAGTATCCCCATACTGTATCTTCAACTCCAGCTCCAATCGAGGCGACATTTTCACCCAGCCATCGACCCCTGGAACAAAATTTCTGCAAACATTGACCAGGAGAGCACAATAACAACAGCCTCGACGTGCTCCATCTTGGATGTCTGTGAATATAAGATGAAGCCATCCCACGACTTGCATTCCTTCGTGCCCTTTCAGGTCCATATCATTACATACACGACACGAATTGGTGAAGCGCAGTCTCCACTGCCGCTTTGCGACGTTCGCGATGCCTCGCTTTGCTTCATCGGCATAGCGAGAGACATCAACTGCTAGCTCATTGAAGTTCGGCATCATGCATCGCGAGAAAGGGGGAATGGTTCCTATTCTCCGCACTAACGGTGTCTCAACACCTCGAGGAGGCTTCGCTCCCCAAGCTCCAGGGTGCAGACAAACACGAGACAAATTGCTTTGCACGAGTACTGTTTTCTGTCTGCCAATACGCAAGGTAAGATGAACATAAGGTTAATGTTCGCAGCCATGTAGGATAGTCGGAGATGTTGATTTGACGAAGTGAAGTGAGGCAATTCAAGCGAAGGTGCACGTGAAGAAGCGGTCTGCTGACAAGTCTCCAGCCATCTCAAATAGGGGGCATTAGCGCGAGGAACGAAGCTTAAATCCTCCCCCATTGACTGACTCCCTTCAATATTTCGAGGTTACAAACACGGCTGTGCCCCCTCCCATTTCCACATCAAGCTTGTGCCCCTCTATCGTGGCAAACAAGTGCAAATCATTCGATATGCATCCAATCAGAGCTGTGATGGGAAGCCGTGTCTTGGCGCAGGGCTGAAAAGGATGTCTCAAACTGGGTATACGGGGATCCCAAAAACGCCTCTGAAAAGCAAACCTTCGGCCTTGCATCAGGGGTTTGAAATGACCTGTCACCCAGTTATGTACTACTGGCGTTCCCCAGAAAGAGTTCTTTCGAAGATTTGGTACCACGATCTTTTCACGTCATTCCACACTCTTTTTCCTTAAATATGCGTTCTTCCAGCTTCGTTAATATCGAGTCATTCGTTTTGTTCTCTTTCGTCGTTCTTTCGCAGGTGCAGAGTGCTCTAGCTTTTGCACAATGCTATTACCCTGATGGTTCTATTCCCACGGATTATATTTGGGAGCCATGTACCGGCGCTGAGTTCTCTTCGTGCTGTGTCCCTAGCGAGGGAGATATTTGTCAACCAGATGGATTGTGCTATTATCCTATGACTGGGCAGGCATATCGTGGAGCTTGTACAGATCGAACTTTCAAGGACCCGTCATGTAATGAGGATATCTGCGTTGCCGGTAAGCTCTATTCGACCCTGAAGAATTTGAACGAGAAGATGTCTCTGACGATTGGGAAGGCTTCGAAACAACATGGCAGTGGGCAATCCAGTGTGAAGGATCTTCAGATGTCCTCTGTGGCACATTCGAGAACCTTTCCCATGCACTGCCCACTTGTACGGCGAGTGCAGCGACTGTTACGACTGGCTTTCAGACGACAAGACCCACGACAACAGCTGGGCGATATACTCCACCTCCATCACTTGATCCAAATCGCTTCACCGTAATAACGAGTTCTTACACAACTATTATTACCGCGACCGCTCAAACCACAACGCTGACAAGCACTTTCGAAAGTACGACTACCAGCAGCATCGGTCAGAGTGCGATCGAATCTGGGAAGACAACAGGGAAGTCAGGGTCAGGAAGTGGAACGGCAGCAGGAGCATCGTCTTCTCCCTCAGGAACATCGCCTGCGCAGTCAAGTTCGTCGGCCAAGGCTGGAGCTGTGACTTTGACTTTGACAACCGGTGTTCTTGTTGCGATCATTGCTGGGCCGATCATCGCCATTGCCATATGCATAGGAATCTTCCTTTTCATTCGCAGGAGGAAAACAGCCAAGAAGAACGAAGCCATCAGACTTGATTCGGCCAACTTCCCACCACCAAATGGGCCAGTGGGGGCCGATCAGGTACACCCATACGAAGTCGATTTGAATCAAGTATCAGGACCCCCGCGACAGCAGTATGGATACCACGGGCCGAAAATCGATGCTCATGAGGTAGATGCTCAGTCGACTATGATGAAGGAAAAGACTCCTGCTGTGAATGGAAGCCAAGAGGTGGGGAGACCGTATCATGAGGATCTGAGGAGTCCTGCTCCAACTTATACGGAAGCTCTGATGCCGGTTGAATTGGATGCTACACCGTCGTTGAGTAGTCAAAGGAGGCAGTGATGTGGTGATATTGGAGTTCGGGGCTTAGGGTGTGAGTGCAAATCAATGTAATTCATGATATCAGTGTAATGATTGAGCTTGGTGGCCGAGATAGTCGTAAGAAAGGAAACTCGCATATTTTCTCGACAAGTTGATGCTCGTAAAAAGTAGACAAAAGCACCAAATAAGACCAGCTAGCTAGCTGATCCAACATTTGGAATGCCATGATAGGATAATTGTTCCGGGAAACTCAAAAAGGTTTAGCTTGGCTCGAAGATGGTGATCATCCTGTCACTCGTCACCTTAATATTTTCTGTCCGGAGCACAAAGTTCAACAACCGCAAAGCACAGGCAGCACCCTTCCAAGAGAGCCAATTGCAATCCCGACTGATCGCGATGATTCAATTGACTTTGTCCGGACTTTCTCAGACAAGTCAATGTACATTGCTCGAGTCTTTACCAGCCAGTGAGTGATGTTGTCTCGCTCGGATCCCCTTGCGAACACTACAGGATCCTTTTCTCGATTCCTCCGCCATTGGTTCGCAATCCCATTCCCATTCCTCCCCAGTTTTCCTTCCATCTCATACCGAGTCTGTATGCGAGCCCACGAGTCAAGGACTATGGGATACGGCATGCGGTCCTCTTCCAATTTTGAAAATTGCAAAGATAGTAAGTACTATGTACAGTATCGCAAGCTGCGGCGTAAATGCCGGCTCGGCATCTATTCTGGGGCCAGGCCACTTTAGACTGCGTTCTGGATCCTCGACGGCGGTAGCATAGCCGTTCCTCACTGCCAGACTGCCTCGATGGTAAGGAATTGTTTCATTTTCATTCCACATTCCTCTTGCCGAGGTGTGCGCCGGCCTGCTAGTCGTTGGGTCTTGAAGGGTATCTTGTTGTGCGACATGGTCCGGTCTTGAAATGTACCCCGCAGCTCAACCTACAGGTTAGAGCACCAGTTTGACCTGCGCGCGCAAGGACACCGACGAGAAGAGCGGATTGCATGTCAGGTGAGGGGACGGCATAGCTTCTGGGCCAGTTGTTGCTCTGCTCGAAAGAGCGACGAGCGGGAGGAAAGGGTGGGATGTCTACTTCGAAGCGATTTGTGCCGGAGACAGACATGGATGGAACCCCTCCGGAATCTGCGATGAACGATGGCAGAGCAGATATAGGACTCTTCGAGCTATTGGGCATAGATGACCGACCTACCCTCGTATTCGACCTTGCGAACTCGTCGAAAGGAACTCCAATATACCACAATGCGAGCTTGGGGAAGATACCCCTTCTGGGGTTGAAGCTTGGGGATGGACTCCTGTCAAATCGCGGCACTCTCAAGGGATATGGAATACACAGCGTTTCTGAAATGGGCAATATCATCCTCGCAGGAAGGCAATTCTTCCCATATGAGCTACTGCGGACTCTGGTAGTCCATACACACCCTGAGAAATCGGTGGCGAATTGTCACAGGCGCGGAAGGGGACGAGTATGAATACATCAGTGCTAAGAGAAGGCAATCCGAAGCTCCCAAGCTTGGGAGAGCACATACAGTTGCTAGTCCTCGACCCTTGCATTCTCCTGCGCAATCGCAGGCGAAGTCTGTTTCGGACAATTCCTTGGAAGCTCAAATTGCAGCTTTCAGGCTTCGTGAGGGATGTCCCCTGCCAAGTTCTGCAACTGGTCCATTGGTGACTCCTGAGAGCATTCAGAATTCCGAAACCCTTGGCCGACTTGACTTTTTCGGGGCATATCCAGCTATGGTCCCATCTTCACACCATAGGTTCTTCATGGAGTTTGACTGGGCCTCAACAGAGCTAGGCTCGATCAGCTCATAGTCCACCAGTCTGCGCCGCAAGGTGACTTTCCTCATGAGTGATCCGCGACCAGCAGCAATGTTCTGGGGAAAACGGAGGACAATGATGTACAATGAGCCCTACGTGCATGTCACTAGCCAGAAACACCCGGGAATGATGGGAAAGACATTCTCTGAAGCCTGGGGAGAGATTGAGGGTGACTTCATTCCTGCTTCCGAGAAGGCTTATAGTACTGGTGCTTCTACTGTTATTGACGACGCGCGGTTTTATATCGAGCGGCATGGATACATTGAGGAAACCTACTACTCTATAGCCATGATTCCCTTCCTTGATGACAACGATGAAATAGCCTTGTAAGATACCATAGGTTATGTCAAAGTCTTGCCTGACCTTTTCTTACAATACTTGCCCCCCAGCTCATCGATCTGATCTCATCGCAGTTACAATCCCGTTTTTGATACGACACGCCAGGTGATCGCAGATCGCAGGATGGCTTTCCTCCTCGGTTCTGGGCAATATATTTCTTCATCCAGAGACCCTCAAGACTTCTGGCA
Source organism: Rhexocercosporidium sp. MPI-PUGE-AT-0058 (assembly GCA_020746875.1). Taxonomy (NCBI): domain Eukaryota; kingdom Fungi; phylum Ascomycota; class Leotiomycetes; order Helotiales; genus Rhexocercosporidium; species Rhexocercosporidium sp. MPI-PUGE-AT-0058. The sequence goes on along the minus strand of JAGTJL010000013.1, from coordinate 760,792 downwards.
GCAACTGATGTTCTCTCTCCAGGCAGATCACCCGGATCTACCGTTTGCAGTTCTTTACTCGTACGTTATACTTGACTGGAAAGTTTTTTGATCTAGGACCCCCTTCTTTCTTGTTGATGCTAGAAGCATTGAAGAACGTACATGCTAACCCTTTAATCAGCTTGGACGGAGTTATTAGTGAATCAGCTTCTCAAGCATCTGGCAGCAGCCAAGACCGTAACTGGACCCTACATGGTAAAATCAGGATACCCGACACATGCTCAGATATCCCAATTGCTGCTACCGAGCAGTCAATGGAGCTGTTCCTTCCCACGTTCTCCGAACTTGTCAAGTCAGACTCGCCAACTTTACTTCGTGCTGATGATGGTTCTCTCCCAGAGTTCATCCCACGGCACATGGCCGCTCAGAATGGTCATACTGACCAGCCAGCTATCTTCCTACCAATCCACTCCACCGCAGATAACCTCCTCGGATTTTTGATCCTCGGTCTAAACCCCCGCAAACGATTCGATGCAGACTACAGAGTATTCATAGAGCTACTAACCCGACAACTAGCCACTTCACTTGCTGTGCGTCTCTTTTTCCCAAGATAGAAAGCTGCTCTCTAACATACGATTTAGTCTGCGGTCCTGTTTGAAGAAGAAATTCGACGAGCGGCCCGAGACCGGCATTATCTCACCAAAAAGCTCGCTATACAGACTCATGAAGCATTAGAAACGGAAAGTCGATTCCGACGCATGGCAGACCTTGCACCTGTAGGGATGTATCACCTCGAGCCGAACGGTATGATAGTTTATTGCAACGATAATTACCATGAGTGAGTGATTGATACTTGGCTTTTTGACTTCGCATAACTGACTTCAGCGCAGCCTGACTGGGCACCCTCGAGGCTCTTTCGAGCCAATGGTAAGCACTTACCTGGTTTACTGATATGACAATCCACGCTGATGTGACACTAGAGCTGGCTCAACGTTCTATGTGAAGATGATCTCCCTTTGATGGCCCAAGAATGGTCGAGTAAGTATTATTTCACCCTGATATCCCCCAAAGTCTGGAAATCCGCGATAACTCGCTGTCCCTGCTTGTTGCTCCCAAACCGTTTGCTGAATATGTCTGCTGATAATCCGATTGGAGTTGCTCGCTGGAGAGTCTGTTAACTTCGAAATTAAACTGCGGCGAAAATTTGTAGCAGAAGATCTCGTCGATGGGGGAAAAGTAGAAGGAAATGCTTGGCTGTTGGCAGCTGCATATCCCGAGTTTACTACGGACGGAGCTGTCATCAGCACCTTAGGCTGTATCACAGATATCAGTGGCCAGAAATGGATGTACGTTGTTCGGACAGTATCCATTTGTCTCTTTCTGGGGTGTCTTGGGAGTGATTTGTTCCCGAAACTGCTCCCGAGACAAGTGTAAACGAGTAATTGCTGACTTCCCGATCCTCACAGGGAAGGTTTTCAGAAGCGGAAAATGCTCGAAGCAGTTGAGCTGAAGAGGCAACAAGAGAACTTCATTGACATGAAATCACAGTGAGTCGCTGTCCTTGCACCAATTAGGGCCTAGGTATGCTGATAGATCTGTTTCAGCGAGATGCGTAATCCGCTTTCAGCAATAGTCCAGTGCGCTGACTGGATTGGAAACTCGCTCGCTAAGTTTGACTGCGGCGATAACAATATAGTTATTCCTAGGGAAGTCATTGACGGCTATGCAGATGCAACGGAGACCATAGTTCTCTGTGCCCAGTACCAGAAGAGAATCATAGACGATGTCCTGACACTTTCCAAACTAGACTCGGATCTTCTCATCATCACACCAAATGAGGTACAGCCAATATTAGCAATACGTGGTTCGTTGAAAATGTTCGATTTCGAAATCCAGAACAAAGAAATTGACCTCCGCATCCAAAGTCGACCAGTCATACACTGACTTGGCCGTGGATTGGGTTATGCTCGATCCCAGTCGTCTTCTTCAAGTCTCATCAATCTCGTTACAAACGCAATAAAATCCACTGTTTCCGAGAGCAGAAGAGAGATAGTGATTGCAATTGGAGCATCTCTAGACCGACCATTAGGTAACAATATCCATTATCTAGATCGAACGTTCAACAGCCGGGACGTGATTGATGGAAGCGCCTAGGGCTCTAGGGAATTAATTTACCTCCAGATCGAGGTCCAAGATAGCGGTCCAGGTTTAGACGAGCAGGAGAAGAACCTCTTGTTTAAACGGTTTTCTCAGACCTCACCACGAACACACGTCAATTATGGAGGATCTGGGCTCGGGCTGTTCATCTGTCGACGTCTCACCGAACTCCAAGGCGGGCAGATCGGGGTCACGTCAACCGTCGGTGTTGGCAGCAAATTTGCTTTCTATATTCGAGCACGTCGTTGCGCTCCTCCCGCCTCGACACCACCCCTACAAGGGACAGAAAAACTGCGTGGAGTCAGCCCAACAATTGTAGAGCAAATCTATTCGGGTGGTGTGCAGCAAAAAGCTACCCCTGAAGCTCGAGAGTCGCCAAAGCATGTTCTTGTCGAAGACAACATCGTGAATCAAAAGGTCCTTTCTCGCCAGTATGTGACTATTTTAGACCCTCAAAGCTTCATTTAATTGCGTTCATTTACAAAGTACTGACTGCCTGGGTTTTTAGACTCCAAAGCGCGGGATGTATTGTTTCTGTCGCTAACCATGGTCGAGAAGCACTTACCTTTCTCGGGAAAACTCGATGTACGTATACTTATTTCAAGTTTTTTTCTTCTTCAATATGTAAACCTTCTCTAAATAAAATCTGAGATAATGGGTTTCAGCTCCTTTCAAACATAAGCTAACCAAGGCTGCAGTCTGGAGAGGTCTCGAAGTAGACGGTATACATCTCTCCGTCGTGCTGATGGACCTTGAGATGCCCGTTATGGACGGGCTAACCTGCGTTAAAATGATCCGGCAACTCCAAGACGAAGGCAAACTCGTGGGCCACGTCCCCATGATAGCGGTCACCGCCAACGCCAGGAGCGAGCAGATATCCTCGGCGAGAGAGTGCGGTATGGATAGCGTTGTGACGAAACCCTTTCGTATCCCGGAGCTGGAAGGGGACTGAGAGGGGCTTGGCAAGAAATTTTTCGGCGCCCGGTCGGACGGGCTTGGGTTTGTGAGGGGTTGGGAGTTGGAGTCCTGTACATACAGATGACAAACAGTCTCTGTTTGTTCGTGCATAGCACTTGGCGCATTGTGGGACCTGAAGTTTTATTAGAAACTAGGAAGTTAGGGTCGGCTTAGAAGCATTGCTTGGGTCGTGTTTATTACGGAATACACATGGAAGGCTACGGAGTACAAGAAATGGAGGACTGCAACGGGATGCATCTGCGGGCTGTTGTTGTAGATACACACACATATCCTTTTGGACCACCTTCAAGAAAGCGGCCTTCGAAATGAGATTTCTAGACGCATACATAATACTTTCCACCCAACCAGGTCTGCCAAAGATCTATGGGTTTAACTTGTAAACGATTCAACAGCCTTGTTCTCTCTCCAGCATCTTTTGCATCTACCTACTTACAGTAGCGCCATGTATCATCGTGCTCGACCCACAGACCCCACTAAAGAGTGATATAATAACAGCGACTACTAGCATCATACTCCATCAGAAACTCCTTTTCCATCTCATCAACAGCAATCTCAAACTGCCTCGTTACATCGAGTTCGTACGCATCTGCCATGGGACTAGGCAATACCAATGCACATATGAACTTCCTGTTGTCTTTCAATTCAATGCCCGTGGGTGCTACGGACGATTTCGGCTGGCTGACCTCCGGGCCCGGCGCTTGAGACTGCGAGGAACTCGAAATCGTGAACGAGCCAACGGGACACATGATCATGAATTTCGAAAGGTACATCGAAGAATTTTTCCGTTCGATGAACATTCCAGGTCGAAGATGTTGTTGGAATGGCACGGTTGTGCTCTTAGCTACGCTTGTGTCACCGGCCTCCTGCGTCCTGGACGTTGTAGGCTGAGCCGGCTTTGGTTTGGCATTGTTCATCATTTTCCTTGAATCAATGTGTAAACGCCAGAGTTTATCGTAGAAGGCACGAGCTTGCTGCTCTGTGACACCGGGAGTTTTGAGACAGCGAGATACGAACTCGCCTTTTGGGAGGCGGCATATCTGGATCCCGTTCTCGGTTGGGGCGAGGAGGGTAGAATTTATGGGAGGGGAGCCGGACTGGGTGGAGAATTATGTGTTAGTTATGTTGTTAAATTTTGACTTTGAAAGAGGGCTTACATTATTGTCAACCCAGGCTTTCAACGCAGCTGGAGTCCAAGTCGATGGCATCTCTTCTTGATGCGCAGGCTGCCTGAACGGTGGAACGGGGATACGGAGAAGCTCAGCATAACGAAACGTGTTCTTCGTAGGGCGAGCATCGACAATATTGGGACTAACACAAGCCACGACTGCCGTCTTGCAATGCCGGTGCCCTTTCGTATCAAACACATGTTTCAATACTTTCGTAATCGTACTGTTGCGGTATGGTATATGTACCGGCTTGGACTTGACACCCACTTCAGCCTGCTCCATATACCACATTGTTCTCCCACGAATACAATCCTTGAGCGTAGATAGGGAAGTATTGATCTCTCGAGATTCTTTCATGCGATCAGCACTGTGCTCTTTGGTATCAGTCGACGCTTCGCTTCCTGCGAGGTCGATGAGGAAGAGTAAGCCGTCTGGTGTTTCGGAGACATCTTTATTGACTATTCGAATTCGGCAGACAGCATGTGTACGTGATGAACTGTCGTTTCGTAGTGTTGGGGCGCTTTTTCGGAAGGTCATGCTTCGCTCGATGAGCTCGATCAATTCGTCGGCTGAGGACACTTTGGGTTCTAGTGCACCGACTAATTGGGACTCGCCGAAGCTGTCTTGCATGACGCTGATTCTGTGGCGGTCATTGAGAAGATCTATCTCCACGTCAGACAATTGTTGGGGAGTTTGGATCGTGGCCTTACCTGACGCTATATTACCTGCTAGGTCGAAGACTGAGACGTAAATGTCCCTGTTTCCATTGAGTCCACCGAATAGGTCTTTGGCAGCTCTTCGCTCTAGTGCATCGAGGGTGAAAGTCTTCCCAGATCCAGTCTGACCATATGCGAATAAGGTACTGATTCCGCCACTCCACTGTACCGCAAGTCAGCTCTCTCCAACAAATGTGGATGTAATGGGCCCAATGTATGCACTTACAGCCCAAGGAACAAGAGGTCCACAAAGGTCGTCATAGATCTCATCCGAAGTACTCTCTGGTCCATACAATCGATCAACCTGGAAACTAGAAGTCTTGAAGTGCATCAGTAACGAATATGGAACGCTTGATTTGTTTTCTTACAGTCACCACAGGCGGTCCTCGAACTCTGACCCTCAACTCATGAACATCCGCAAATGTACCCTTCTCACGAGCATATACGCTCGGAACATGACCGAGTTCTTTGTCTTCCTCGGGCAATGGTCGAATTCTTGCTCCAATGACGGTATCCGAGTCGGATAATGTTTCTTTCAATGTGGTTGTGGCACCTTTGTTTGCGAGGGGAATTAAAGATCCTTCCCAGGCTGCGACTTGGCTTAGATATGATGCCTTGTTTGCAAGGAGGAGGTCATCCATGATTTGGATAGTTTGAGAATGAGAGGTATGGCTGAAGCTTTCTTTGAAGAGAATTAGATATTCTGCCGTCTTTATAAGGTTGGGTAGAATATACGGTGTAGTTCTGTGAGACGGGTACCTGCGTTGATTAGCGAGTCAGGGTGTATTCACTAGGCAACCACGATCAACAAAGCCAAAATACTGCTGCCTGCATTTGTTTCAGTTCTACGAATCAGAATTCCTACAATTGTGCTACCTAATTTTACGATGATGATGTTGCTAGCAATTGTTCTAGGAGAATTTACCATACAGCAACGAGAAAACCAGACCTTGCACTCCCGCTAAGCAGAAGCTGCCCGTTTCCCCACTTTGCCCCTGAGGGCATCGCTTGATCACCTCCATTCAGCCTAGCCCCGACAAGCATCCATTCAAATGCAACCGACTTCCAAGGCCCAATTTTCCGTGCATGGAAGGTGAATGGTGGAATCTAGTCTGGCTTACTTGGCTGAGCATCATCCTCATCTAGTTCCGCGGCATCGCCCTCACAATTAGCACCCTTCAAGAGGAAAGGCGAGCTATATCTATTGAAGAAAACATATCGGCGGTCGGGCTGACGAACTTCATAGGCAGAACCCAAGAAGTCACCGATATGACGCTCGAGCGACCAAGTCCAGAATTTCTTGTTCTCATCTCTGATACCGTCGCCTCGCATGGTAGGGAGAGGAGCGGCATGGTAGGCCTTGCAGATCTTGTAGAAGTCGATGGAGGTCAGAGCAAGACAGACAAGACCGAAGCCTTGGACGTGTTGAGAGTGCAGGTCGAGGGTGTTGTGTCCTACCTTCTCGAGGATCTTGAGGATGAATTCATTGGGGAGAATGTGGGAATTGCCGAGACGATGAGCTGGTTAGGTATGTTAGGTTGGACGTTTACAAGTATGGAGGAGAGTGGGTATTTACTGCTTCGAGCTAGTTGGATTTGTGTTTCGCCATTGAGACTTGGATTCTTGCAACACGTGCCTTTCTCTCTCTGCAGCAGCGTATTTCCACCTCCTGATTCACCTAGGTAGAATGCTCTGTGGTTTTTGGTTGAGTGGGGCTCGCGAGCCTAATCTGAGTCGCAATTGAAGGTCAATTTTTGAGGAAGTATGAATGTGCCATGGTGCGACAGTCAGAGGCGGATATGGCGATAGGATTGAGGCATGCTTGGAGAGTTGTCTTGTATAAAGTTAGATTAATGTCTCGACGTTATTCGTCACAAAGATCTTTTTATGATCTCGAGTATGGTACTTGAAATTCGGATGAAGGAAACTAGTGGAAGGGGTTGGGGTGGCTGAAATCATTATCTTATTATCTTGACGTGATGTTTGCGTGCAAATAAGTTTCGAAGGTGAAATGGTTGAATGCAACTGCAAGAAACGAGCGGGGAACAAAAATTCTATTTGACCAGATTTTAGCACTTCGGAATTTTTGGCACTAGATTGAGATGACAATTTATCAAAGAAGACAATAATGGACGGCTGTTTGTACATGCAGTTCAAAGTTGTGCTTCGCCGTGACGGAATTGAAATTTGCCGCAGATCAGAGAAAGTCATTGGTGCATCATTGAGTTCTATTTGATCTAGACTCGTGAAGCACCGAGTACTGAGGGTTAGATTAGCCTGATGTTGCGTTCTCCTCTTACGATGTTACTCTGCACAACACTCCGCACATGAAATTTTCCGCTTTGGGCAGGTAAACAAGGTTGGGGCCAGCAATTGAACTTGCTCTAAGCCACTCTACCTAGGTTGTATGGTCTGCAGCTCTATAGATAATCAAGTAAATAAATTTCATAAATCACGCATCGATCTTGAAAAGGCTATTCGTAAGTAGTTCTTCTCTCTACAAAAACTTCCAAAAATTTATGTGAAACTTCCCCTCCACTTCCCCCTCGGCGACGAAGCGAACTTTAGCCCAAGCGACTAATAAACCAATCACCAACTATGCCAACGCATACCTTTAGTCTAATTACCCCGCGATTTACATTATTAGATCTTTCCTCACTAATCTTGGGTTCGGTAGAGACAAATATACCAACTGCATTGCCTGATAGCCTAAATCAAAAGTTTCCCACAATCCGCGTATTGCTAGTCACGCTGAACTCAATTCAAAAGATGGAGTGCTAATGTAGATGACCTATCTACCAATACCATTCCCGGTGTTACATTCAATATCAATTTTCTTTACTCTGTGGGGAAAGCTTTTTACCTAAGAAAAGCTCAGAGCGAGGGAGCAGCGAGTCCTTTAATAGAGACGACGTGCATTTCATCTTGTCATCCTGGAATTCTGACATACTGCATCTTTCTGCCATGATCTGCAAGGTGGAAAGTAAAATTAAGTGAAAATACTTCCAAGACACCCTTAGGGTTTGCTTGAGAATTAAGCCTGACTACCAAAGCATTACATTCAGCATATTATCTGGGGATAGCGGGGTACATATGAGACGCAAACACGAGATCTATAAGTAATAGAGGTATCACTCTTGGAGTTTCAAAAGTCATCATCAGTTGAAGACTGGAACGAATTGGCTAATCATGAAGTTCGTTTTCGCTCTGCTCTTGTCTTCTATCTCTAGCTCGTCTTCCCTGGTCGTAGAGAGACAGTCGACTAGCGGAGGAACGGGTCGATATGCACCAGCCGCATGTTTCCCTCCACTATCTATCCACAGAACTAACATCCTACCAGACATACACTACGGACACCACTCTTAGTGGCCATACTCTCTTCGCCCCCAAGACAGTACCTGCCAACGTTAAACTACCCATTCTTCTCTGGGGACAAGGTGGATGCTCAGCAGATAGTCTCCAGGACGAACCTTTCCTCACGCAGCTAGCATCTCACGGTGTGCTTGTCATTGCCTCGGGAACGCCCAAGGGGAAAGGCAGCACGACCGCAGCACAGATGACAGCAGGCATTGATTGGGTTGTCAAGAAAGCCGGTACTGGAAAGTACGCCAACGTCGACGCATCGCGGATCATTGCTGCGGGCTGGAGCTGTGGAGGTGTTGAGGCTTATGCTCAGTCGTGGGACTCTCGTGTACAGTCGATTGGCATTTGGAGCTCAGGATTCCTCACAAATGTGTCAGCACCTGCTTCGATCAACAAACCAGTGTTCTACTTCATGGGCGGATCAAGTGATATTGCCTATGCCAATGTAAGATTACGTTTCCTTCTGAAATGATAGGTGTTGTAGATTCTGATAATGTCTTAGGGAGAACGTGACTACAAAGCATTACCAGCGGCAGTTCCGAAGTGGAAAGGAAATCTCCCCGTTGGACACGGCGGAACTTACACTCAGGCCAACGGGGGCAAATTTGGTGTTGCTGGTGGGTACTGGGTCAATTGGCTGCTCAGAGGGAATGCTTCTGCCTCAAGCTACTTTACTGGAGCTGGAGCGAGAAATGATGGCTGGTCGGTGGAGTCTGCCAACTTGAATAAAATCTCTGTCACACCAATTTAGGTGACGAGGTATTGACTATTGGACAGTGTTTGATGTATTTACGAGACTGATTTGACTTTTATGGAGAATAGTACTGTACATATGCTTTGTCTAACCTTCGAGTCTTTTCAAGAATTAAATCTCGTTGGTCATGGAAGCTTTCTTCTTACTAACTTATTCTGTGACGACTTGAAGAAGACAATCTAAAGTCTGGATGAATTCGACACTAGAAAAGTACCTCTGACTTTCCTTTTCGCGTGAGCATAAGCTTGACATCACACGGGCCCGGACAAACAATGGCATGAGAATGGTCAAGGCAGCATTGGTATCTGGGACAGAAAGCTCCTCTAAGCCCCCCTCTTGCGAAATGATACAGGATCCAACCGGCACTCTACCAATGCGAAACGTACAGGGCAATAGCTGGAACTACCGCTGCCATGCGTAAGGAAATCGCCGGGTGCGATGAGATACATTCATGTGATACATTCACGGGTTGTACACATTTCATGCCATCAAAGATCAGATTCTATGTACACACGGATCCGCTATGTTCGTCCACCAAAAAAATTCGTTTGCTAAAATAGAACTCCCCCGATCATCATGTTCTTATCATACAATAGTCCCCTTGTCGTCAAGGTCTCTTGCTATCGAATCCACCCCCTTCTTCTCGAGTTAAAATCCCGGTACCCCGACCAATTTCGAGCTAGATATCAATTCGGAAAGGAAAAGTCGTGTATGAATTTATGTGTGACCAACGAGACCGGCTTGAGGAGCGTTGTCAGGGTTAGTGTTAGCACCAGCGAATCCGAGAGCAGTGTTCCATGCATCAGCGGTAGATTTATCGCGGGTACCGAGAGCGAGGATCTGGGCCTTTGCGGCTAAGCATGCTGCTACTCCGGCATCACTTGCACCACAGGCGTTGCCGAGCTGATCGCAGATGCGGTTGGTGATGATGTTGGGGTTCAGGGCCTCTTGTTGACCTTTGTTGACAACAGGGTCGATAGCCTGGAATGTGAATTCTGTGTCCTTACGGCCGTTCAGTCCAGCCTCAAACTTGATGGTGGGTGTGCAAGTTCCGAAATCGTTGGCGGCAATCGATGAGGCAACAAAGCCTTCGAAAGTTCCAGTGACTGGATCAGAGACGGCTCCAACTCCACTCCCGGCAGCTGGTGCAGCTGGTGCAGCAGCGACGCCAGTCTCAACAGCGGCAGCATCTGTGGCAACGGCAGCTGGTAAAACGGTTAGGTGCTATTCCTATCAAGAGGGGCTAGGAAGGGTATACGAACCTCCCTTGGTCATGGTGACGAATGTGGTGGATGGGACGCAAGCACTGGCAACGCCGCTGGCTACGGCAGTCTCGACAGCTAGTTAGAAAGTTAGCCGATGTTCATGTGCTACAGTAGTCACGAGCCAAGGACATAAGTCAAGTTTATGGAAAAGGGGGTACGGGAAAGAAATGAACATACTGGCAGGCTTGGTGGCAGCAGGGGCAGCGACAACAGGGGCGGCTCCACCAGCAGGGGCGGCTCCACCAGCAGGGGCGGCTCCGACGGATCCATCAGCGGCCTTGGTTGAGAAGTTGGAGAAGCCTTGAGCAGCCATAACCTCAGCGACACTCAATCCCGTAGCATCAAATGGAGTAGTTAGAGATTTAGCTGAGTTGGCATTCTCGGTATTAGATCCCCCGACGGCAGGATCCACGAGAGGGATAACACCACGAAGCTCCTCAGTAGCTGGGAGGGAAGCATCACTGCAAATAGCTGGGATTGAGACAGCGAAAGGGTTGAAGTTTTGCTCGGCGGCGACGAGACCACGAGCAGCAGCGATAACAGCGGGGTCCGTTCCAAGGGTAGAGACGATCTTATCTGCTTGGGAGAGCTACAAAAGTCAGTTGTAAGCTTAGAAATGAGTGGGTATCTTACCTTTCCGCAAGGGTTGGCAGCTCCAAGTAGGAAAGAGATGGATTGACCGGCGAGCGTGGCAGCCTCGCCAGCGTTTCCGAAAGAACCAAGATCAGAGATTGCCTGGATAGGGATTTGTTCCTGGCCGAATCTGTGTGTGTTAGTTTGGTGACCATCTTGGCTAAATGTTACTGCTTACCGGGCTTCAGTGATGACCACAAGGGCTGAGATAAGAAGTGCTTGAGTATACATTTTGAGGGTTTGTAAAATACGCTCGAAAGTATTATGAAGATCAGAGAAGTGAAGTTGGGCCGGCCTGAGGTTGAGAAGCTATAAACTTGTGTAAGGATAGTAAAAAGAATGTATAGTTCGCAGAACTAGAAACGAATGTGCAAAGGCAGAAGAGGAGGTGAAGACGATGGGGAGAACAAATTGACTTTGTGAGGAAACTATCGTATGTTATATACAGCAGAGGGTGTAGGAAGCGCTCATGCAATTTCGAATGACTGCGGCAAAGAGCATGGCTAGCCCCTCCTGTCATCCTAAGCTGTTCTCGGCCTAGGGCCGGACAGTCCAATGTTCCTCACATTCTGGGATGAACATGAATTACACCAGGGGATAAAGGGACTGAGATCCTTGGTCGTTGGCGAGAAGTGATCTTCATAGGCGAGCGGCGTTGTACCCAAGGTAGCTTGGGCCTGTCGTCCGATACTCACTAGCTACATCTGATCATCTTGGAGAATTTGCGACAAGGGACGGCGGATCACCAACCGAGCTTTGCAACAACGAGGCTGAGGAAGAGACTGAAGAATCGGACGAAAGTAGGAAAGTGTCTGCCAAGGTGCTTCAGGTCGAATATTAGATGTGGATTTAGTCTCGGATTGAAAACCTGCAACGCCTGAGATCCACATGGGGTCAATGCGAAACGAGCAGGTTTGAGTGGCCAATCGAAGCGCTTAAAGTTCGAAATAAATTAAACCGCGAATATGAGTGGTTGGTGATTGCTTGCATTAGTTATGCCGATAAACTTTACACCTGTGGTTATTCGGACGACAAACATTCCTCAGTTTGTAGCCAGTTATGCCAGAGGCTTTACCGAGGAACATCGAGGTGTCGCTTCGGGAGAGGAGTCGCGTCGCTTAGCCAAGCCAGGATGTTGAGACGAAGAGTTGCAACACGAGACAGGGGCAGTTTGATCGTTGGGTTGGCCCGCGTTTGGCTCAGCCTCGTCGGAGGCACCCGAGATGAGAATAGTTCGTGGTTACACGTTGCGAGGGATGAAGCTGTGAATCACACCTTTGACCCAGGCGGCTGGCTTGTCCCATGATGAAGCCGGTAATCGAAATGACGACGAACTTAAAGTATCTTCATCATCTGCGGCCTGATCCACGGAAAATTCCTAAAACATTGTTCTTGGGATCAAAGGCTGTACGGTGTTTTGGGCTGGGACAAAATGGACAATTCTCTGGCAGGCATGAACCTCCTGCATCAGCGTACTGAATAAGGGCCCATAGGTTGTCTTGACCCAGGCGGACTTCGGCAAGATTACCTGGATACCCTATATCTTGATGGGGATAGAGTCAACAGCTTAGGTATAACCCGGAGATGGCACAAATTTAAGATGCCGAGCATAGCTCCAAGACACCAAGATACTGGAGCATTGTACCTGTTACTTCTTACTTTCAGAACAAGACTGAATTTTCCCTTCATGAAGGTAAGATCTTACATTAAACTTCATAAATCAGGTAGAAAGACTGTGCAGACGTACTTGAGGCTTCTAAGCCACGATTGATTTATACCCTGTAATATTCAGTCCCAGCATGAGAGGCGCTGGGATAGACGACTCCCGATATCGTGGCGCTGGCACATCTTATGCATTCAGAAGATCACGAAGATCCTCTGACGAACGAAGATCTCCATGGAGACCGTCTTGATAGATCGTATTCAATGCAGCGATTGGATACGGTCGTACATCTTTCGGACGACATGAAATTGCATTGGAGTCGGTATGGCATTCATTCTGTGTGCCTGAGAAGGACTGCATTCACAGTATCGTGAGTCGATTAGGAGAACAACTTTTCTTGCGGCTTGCGGAATCAGGTGCTTCAAAAGGCAAGACTGGGGTACCAGCCAATGGTCTATATTATATAATAAACGGTTCGGTGATAATTGAATTGGAGCTGGAGACTCAAAAATATATGGAACGGTGACGAATTGGTGATGACAGCCCTACCAGCGCCACTTCCGGACGAAAGAAAGGTTCTGACATCTTGACAGACGAGTAGTAAAACTTGCCGTCCAACATGCTGTACTCAGCATCGAATCAATGGTTGGATCAGATACGCATGGGAGCACTGGCCAATGCTTATTGCATTGCTTTCGGGAAAGGTTTTGGTAGATTTCTGCTGATGATTGAAACCCCGATACAACCTTAAACCGCATGAATGCAATGCTTCAGCCTAGGTTGCGAGCAATGGCCGGTCTAAGGCACTACCTCAACTCATGCTCTCTGCTGTGCTAGACTGATACCAGTACTATGATAGCAACTGTGGATGTAATGCAATGTGAGATCGATCTCATGTTTGAATCTGAGGGCTTGTAGATGAGGAAGTGCATCTTGACTTTCCCACAGTCCTGATCGCTGGTAAGCATAAAAATGTCCAAATTAAAAACGAAAGTAGAGGGTTTAGTACAAGGTCATGCTCTGAAGGCGTACATGCAGGCTCGTGTGTCAACATTCCTCGATAACTGGCGCGGTGGATTAATAAATGGGATATAAAAAATTGAGATAATCAGAGCTCTAAGCATATAATCTCGATCGCGCAATCGATACGTTCACATCGAAAGGCGGTCGAAACCTCGACGACTCTGAGTTAGGAGCGTAGCTGGAAGGAAGAGATCAAGACAACGACACCACGCTCAACAGATAGAAGCAGAAAGTAAGATGGGTCAAGAGAGGTCGAGCTAATACTTCGCAACAATCGCAGGCATACAAAATCATGAAGCTTTCTTAAGTATACTCAGATATTTTCGCCTAGAGGGAACTAAACAGCACAAATCACAGTCGCGTACTTGCAAACACATGGAAGGTCCGAATAATTGAAAAAAGCCATTGGAGGAGTGGCGTACAGCAGAATTAGATAGAAGTATTCAATACAGTCAAGTTATTCATAAAAATGTGGTGATGCTGAGAGGATAGTAGCGCAGTAGGAAGATTTCCATCGGAGAAGGCTGTCGTGTCTGGGTGGGAAGGAGAAGGCTGAAGCCACCATCGCGTCTTGGCGCGCTCTCGCGACTGCGAGTTTCTGGACCTGACAAATTCAACAAACAACGACACTACCACCAATTCAACATCAACAGCATGTTGCATACTCGGCTCTAGATGGCAATGAATAGCGTTCCTGAGTATATGGCCTGGTAAACTCCATCTTGCCTGCGAGCTCCAACCTCCAACAAAATGTCAGCCTCATCTTCGGTAGCCTCGAGCACACTCACTAGGTCTAGACTCGCGGTTCTTGGTTTTGCATCTGTGGCAACAGCTTGCACAGCATATTGGTTCTACCGGAGCTTTGTTGAGGAGGAGAGGGCCCATGTTACTGGACTACATCGAAGCAATGCGGTTCATAGGCGACGGAGGCGAACCACCACGAACGAAAACACGCCGGCATTCATACATGGTGCCGGTATCTTCGTCGATGACGCTGTTGAGAATGATGGGGAAGGGCATATTGTGGCAAGGACTCTGACGGATGGAGAGACCGTGGTAGATGATCAGGCATTTGCGGAGGAGTATGGCTGGACCAATATGCCCCAATCCTACCAACGCAACGGGCAGAATATCGTCCAGCTCTTGTTTCGGGTCTCGGAGGATGCTACGAGGCGGAATGCATATGTCCATAGGGGTTGCGCCTGCAATAGCTGCAATATGCTACCCATCCGAGGGATTCGATACCGATGTGCGAATTGCGCCGACTACGACCTCTGCGAAGGCTGCGAATCCCAAGGCCTGCACACCAAGACTCACATCTTCTACAAAATAAAGGTTCCAGCATCATCATTTGGCCCAAGACATATACAACCAGTTTGGTATTCGGGCGACCCGGAGTCTGTGACAAGGGTGCTGCCCAAGGAGATCACTACAAAGCTTTCGAGGGAGACGGGTTTCGAGAGGCCAGAGCTGGACGCATACTGGGAGCAATGGACATTCATGGCAAATACAGATTGGAGGGATGACCCAGACGACATCAATCTTGCTATGGACAGAAGGACTTTCGAACGCTGTTTGGTTCCAACTGGAGGATACAGACACTCAGCACCAAGCTTGATATTTGACCGAATGTTCGCTTTCTACGATACAAATAAGGATGATCTTATCGGCTTTCCAGAGTTCCTCCACGGTGTGGCATATCGGAAGAAAAAGGACAAGTGGAAAAAGATCTTTGACGGGTATGACATCGATGGAGATGGCTACGTTGATAGAAAAGACTTTCTTCGGATGTTCCGTTCCTACTATGTCCTTCACCGCCAGATACATCGAGATATGATTGAGGGAGCAGAAGAACAGCAGATGAGCAGTACAGAAGCCCATCGGCTTATTGGTGGACGGCAACCTCTCAGCAGTGCATTTGGCCAGGATGGAAGATATCCCCGAGCTCCCGATCCCCGAACTGGAGAGGGCAAAAGTGCACGAGTCAATGGAGACTTGCAAATCGTAGATGGCAAGGGCATTATGAATGAAAGTGGCAACGACACAGGAAACAGAGAGGACATATTCAGAAGAGATGTACCTCGAGCCAGCAGAAGAAGTCATTGGGATGGAGA
The DNA here is from genome assembly GCA_020746875.1 of Rhexocercosporidium sp. MPI-PUGE-AT-0058. Classification (NCBI taxonomy): domain Eukaryota; kingdom Fungi; phylum Ascomycota; class Leotiomycetes; order Helotiales; genus Rhexocercosporidium; species Rhexocercosporidium sp. MPI-PUGE-AT-0058. The sequence continues at coordinate 744,981 of JAGTJL010000013.1, read as the reverse complement.
AGGTGACAGAACCAGTCCCGGATACTGGGAAACCATGGTCAACCCCCCACAGACCGTAGAGCAGATGCCAGCTGTGCTTCGAAATCTTCAGCGCATTCGTGGGCACGTTACTGAGCTTCTAGGTGATGAGCCCGATGTGGATTCCAACCCTGTCCTCTCCGGCGCACTCTTCGAGCCAAGAAGCGACGAGAAACAAGACGATGAGGCTAGTAACTCAGACAGTGCTCTCTCAAATCCCGCAGCTGATCGGAATTGGCCACCATCTTTTGTCAGAATTACAGATGAGGATGCTGAGGTAATTGATGGGCCTGGAACTACGGTTGAGAATGTGCGGAAAGAGAGCAGACGAGCCGTCATTCAGCAAGCCATGTACCGAGAGCAGACTCAGGACGATGTTCATGAGCGCTGGCAAAAAAGACAGTTCTATACGGACGAGGAGGAAGGTGCCGTACCTCCTGCTAACTGGAAGGAAGAAGACGATGTCCTAGCCCAATCTGGCATGGTTGGGGAGAGTTCTAAAGCCCCGTCGCGGCCGACAATCCATTCAAGATCGTCGTCTAGAGTAAGATTTGCTGAAGATATGGATGATTTTGATACACAGTCGAATGTATCAACCTCGTCTAGGAGCGTGCCTGAGCGATGGGGAGGAATGGAAATTCCAGATGCGGAGAGAGATGCTGGAAAAGAGATCCTTTATCAAGTCACTCAACAGGCTTTCAATGAACTACTGGATCCGTTGTTCAAGGATAAAGAGGACATGGCAATAGAGGCAGCTTCCACAAAGGCGGAAAGAGAAAAATGGAATGCTCTGTACGCTACGCCGGAGTTCGAGAAATGGGCTTCAGAAAGGGAAATTCAAGATGCTAAACCCAAGAAGGTAACGATAACTCGCTATCCTCCCGGACCGCCTCCGCCTCCACCTCCGCCTCCTACAGCTTCGATGTGGCCGCAATTCCCCGAGGTGGAAGTTGAGCAAGTAAGAGAACGACCTCTGGAAGAACTGCTGGCTGCAACGGGCTACGAAGTTGACGAATCACTTGCACGGCGCAACGAAGACGACGACGATGGTCAGGAAGAGGAGATATCTGACTATGAGAGCATCCCAGACACAACACCTCCAAGTGCACAGAGAAGTGAGCAGCCAAGCAGAGAAGCACCGGACTCAACGATGTCGGATTCCAATCCGAGACCACAGCAAGCTCGAACTTCGCCTACCTCAACTGAAATCCTCTCCGTCGTTGCGGGCTACGGCGATAGTCAAGACCGCGCCTCCCAATCCACTTCATCTCAATCGACACCTCCCGAATCCGACACATCCTCCTCATCCTACCGTGACCCAACCCTCCCCCAATTCCGCCCCGACGCCGATATCCTCTATGACCCAACATCCGCCCGCCCAACAACCGATTTCATCCCTCTTCTGAAAGAAGAGCACGAAGCCCGCCGACACCGTAAAGAAAACTCTGATGAGATCCTCGACATGGATCTCTCGCCTCCGATCTTCAATGGCCCGGCTGTAGGGTGCATGAGAACTGAGAGAAGGCCTAGAAAGGAACGGTTGTACGAACTGTGGAAGATCGAGAAGGCGGTTAAGCTGGCGGAGAGTTGTGGGGGATGGGGAAGGCTGGGCTTTGTGGAGTTTGAGAAGAGGGTTAAGAGTGCGATTGGGGAGGGGAAGGGGAGTCAGATGGATTATTTGGGGAGTTGGATTGATTTCTGCATTCCGTGATTAGGTGCGTTGGGGGGGGAGGGATGGGGAAGGAATAGGGAAGCGAGGGAGGGGCAGTGTATAATGGGATCATGTGTACTGTGTTTTACTGTAGCATAGTGTCAGGGTTGGTAGAAAATTATCCTAGATCCTTTTGATGTGGTTCCAGTTCCGGTTACAGTCGGGTAGGTATTATGCAGTACTCTCTGGTGCATGGTGCAAGCAAGTAAAATGCAAGTGGCAAAACCGCTTACGCGGAGGGTGCTGACGAGGACAACAAAGTCCATCTCAAAGACTACTTAGCAGAAGAGCCACTGTACAGTCAAACTAATCCTGATTGATTCCAAGGTCTTAATCTAATACTCCTTCTGATTGTGTACAACCGCCTCATCTCTATCTCCACAGGAGAAGTACAGTACGAGGAGATCGAAGTATCGATGGAAAGTTAACAGGAAAGAGATAAATCAGATCTCACTACCTCCTTCAATCCTTCCTTCCTTCCTGCCCTGCATGAACTCGTCAACTCATCAAAGCTCCTCAACTAGGGAGGGTAACGAGTGATTTGAGTTGGAAATGTCAGCTGTTCACCATGAGGGGGTTTTTTTTATTTTTTTGCGGTATTTGATTCGAAACACCAAACCAAACCAATAATTCCAGCCTCTGAGCTGTGCATGTTGGGGTTTGGTGTTGGAATGGATGTAGCCCATCCGAGGCAACGTAGGTATGTATGCTTTGCACCGCCACACTGGCTCAGCTGGCTTCGACTCTCTCTCGGCTGTTGATTCCAGGGTCCAGCATGAAGGGGAAGGAGGGGAGGGGAGGCTTGTCAACCGTGGCAAATGGGAAGAAAGGTTTGGGAATCCGAGAACGGAGAGAGAGAGCTTTCGCTTTCTGTATGGTGTCTACATACACACATACACATACACACAGTAGACAAGTCTTGTGTCCTGTAATGCATGTAAGTGAGGGAGGAATATCAGATGTTTCGCGGGAGGAGGATATTCTTGGCATCCTTCTTCTCATCTCATCTCATCTGATCCAGCTGGCTGGCTTATTTAAGCTTTTCTGACGAGGCTTGGCACTTGAAACATTAGGGTTGTGGATCGTGGTTTGTTGTGTTACAGTGTAGCGCATGAGGTGAGGTGAGGCTAGGTTGGATGGATGGATGGATGAGATGGAACACGGCGGGATTACGCGTGCATGTGTCTTATTCTCCTTTGATACGGTGGCGAGCGGGTTTGGACTGGATGACTGTGAGTGTTGTATGATGACTATCGGTTAATTCGCATGAGGTATGAGTTGGATTTGGGAATGGTGCTTTGAGGGAAGAGTAGAGTCATTTGATGGATTGAATGAGGAGGTAGAGGTGAGGGATTTCATTTGATAGAAGCTCTTCTATATTGGTCTGATCATGTATGGTAGCCTACGTAGCAGAGCCAGCGCTTCCTGAGACTTCGGAACAAGGGGCAAGGGCAAGGGCAAGGGCAAGCATGTGCCAATAATGGGCCGAGAGGCTTGTCTGGAATAAGATTTGGACGGGGCGGGCCTTTGTTGGTTTTGACTCTTGAACTCGGAACTCTGAACTCTGCATCTTCGAACAAATATATATACTGTATGATCATTATCATTGTACTAGTACTGATCTCAGACTACCGATTGTAATACAAATACCCCATGTCAATCTATACATACGTACCTACATCATTATTACACCTCGCACTACTTCTCGATCGGCACTGCATACCCGTGGCTGCTGACTGATTGACTGACTGGTCTTGGCTGCTGATTTGCCCGCCACCCCCAGTTTCCACTTTCCAACCCAGCCAGCGTCATCGAAGCGCAGCGCAGCGCAACGCGTTCGAGCCAACAGAGAGCCGACAGAAAACCAGCCAGGCTGAGCCGCTGCGCTACTCTCCTCTGCTCTCCTCTGCTCTCCTCTGCTCTCCTCTGCTCTCCTCTGCTCTCCTCTACTCTACTTCAACAACCTCATTCCCTTCGCTTCCCTTCCCTCCACCTTTCGCCTCCCCTTCCTTTTGTTTTCGTCGTGGTGTTTCCTCCTCCCGTACATACCTAAATACAGATTTGCTTCCTTCACCTTCACCTTCTGCTCTCTCTCTCCCTCTCCCGCTTCACACTCTCTCAAGGAGTCGAGGTTGATTGATCGCACCTCACCCCTCCTCCTCTCCTCTACTCTTGTCTTCGATCTCTCCTTCCTCAACCTCGCAACCTACAACCATGGCTCCCCTCAACACCCTGTCCCTCCTCATCCTCCTCCCCCTCGCCACAGCCAACACCGTCCAATTCGACATCTCCCGCTCCTCCAGCGCCCAGATCGCCCAGCTCCAACAACGAGAAGCCTCCCTTCGCGGCCGAGCCTTGAACAAGCGCGGACTCTTCGAGCGCGCCGATACAGTCACCGCAGACTTAACAAATGCTCGCACGCAGGGTCTCTACTTCGCCAATGTTACTGTAGGCACTCCTGCTCAGGCCCTGGCTCTGCAGATCGATACCGGTAGTTCGGATGTTTGGGTTCCTGCTGCGGAGGCTGCGTTGTGTTCGGATGTTAGACAGGGAGGTTGTCCAAATGGCCAATGTGAGTTTTGCCCGGTCACCCAAGTTTCAATCTTGCTTTTACGGAAAGAATAAGCTAATCCAGTCCTTCACAGTCAACTTCGAAAAATCCTCAACCTTCCTCGATGTCGGCCAGAACGAGTTCAATATCTCCTACGTAGATGGTACTGGTGCGGCGGGCGATTACTTCCAGGATACATTTACCATTGGAGGAGGTACGCTTCAGCAGTTCCAGATGGGTATTGCGTTGGATACGACTATTGATACTGGCATTATGGGTATTGGATACAACACTTCTGAGGCTAATGTTGACACTGGAAACGGTACCATTTATCCGAACTTGCCTTTGGCGATGGTTAATCAGGGCTTGATCAAATCGTCTGCTTATAGCTTGTGGTTGAATGATCTCCGTAAGTATCTCTAAGACTCTTGAGCAATGGGGCATGGCTAATTTCGAGTAGAATCAAGCACTGGATCTATCCTCTTTGGTGGTGTTGATACCGCAAAGTATACTGGTGACCTAATCTCGATCGACGTATATCCTAGCTCGAGAAGTGGTCGGGTTACATCTTTCACTGTAGCTTTCACTTCCTTGTCAGCAACCAGCCCTTCTGGAACCGATCAGTTGACTCCCGATGATTATGCGGTCGCTGCAATTCTCGATTCCGGAACCACCATCACTCTCCTCCCAGATGATGTTGCTGCTATGGTTTTCGAGGAGCTAGGAGCTACCGTCTCCAACCAACTTGGTGCTATCATCGTTCCATGCGATCTCGCCAAGGTTGATGGAACTCTCAACTACGGATTTGGTGGCCAAGGAGGACCAGTCATCAAAGTTCAAGTTTCCGATCTCGTTCTCCCATTGACCCTCACCAGTGGCCGTACACCCAAGTACACCAACGGTCAAGAAGCTTGCCAACTTGGTATCCAACCAGCCGGCGATCTTCCCGTCCTATTCGGTGACACTTTCCTCCGATCTGCCTACGCCGTCTACGATCTCGAGAACAACAAGATCGCATTGGCTCAGACTGACTTCAACTCTACTGACTCGAAAGTCGTCTCGTTCGGCAGTTCCGGAGCCGCCATTCCCAATGCAGTTTCAGCATCCGGCATCGCAGCCGTAACTCAGACTGCTACGGGAGCACCACGAGTCTCTGGCGGCGCTGCAACTGGTACAGGAGCAGCAGCACCAACATACAACCCCACAGCCACTGGACTGAACGCTGCCAGCGGATTTGCCGCCACGGGCACCGGCTCGAGCGGTTCTAGCAATACCAAGAAGAGCGCTGCAGGCGCTGGACCTGAGCCTTTCGCTTGGTCTAGAGTCGTTATTGGCGTTGTTTCGCTGGGTATGATGGGTGTGGGAACTGGAGTTTTTGCTTTGCTGTAAATGGGGCCCTCTGTACATGAGACTGGGCGGGAGATGGTAATGAAATGCAATGAAATGACCTTTATTTGAAAGGAATAGAAAACAATTGAAAATTAAACAGTAGATGTGATATATGGGTGTATAGTGGAGTCTTTAGATTCTAGAGAGAAATGCATTCTGTTCATTCTGTGATCTAGGATCGTTCTTAAGAATGGGTGAATGTAAATGTGAGTTGAAGACAGACAGGATGGATAGATTGTATGTATTTGCCCCCTCTAGCGTTTGTGATGGTAAGGATCTTTCCTTGGAATCTAGAAAGTGCCTTACCCTGTTGCATTGCTTAGTATAGATTTTAAATCAATATCTCTCTGGAATCATAGTCAGATTTTGCCATAATCAATCCTATTTGAAGCAAGTCTTGAAATTAAGTCCTGACCGTGCCATCGTCAGTTGTCTATCTCTCTAGGAGTGAAGTATCCCCGAGACCGATCCACAGAGAGCCCTGAACTGGCGGTAGCTAGTACAATAAGTCACTAGTCGCTAGTAATTACAGGAAGCAAAATGAATTGGAAACTTTACTCAGATAGGAAGAGATCAAAGTAAGTCAGTTAATATTGATATTAAATGACTAAGCGAAGTAAGCTAAGATAAGCCCCAGAATCCCGAGCTCTTATCGGAAGCCGGGCGAGAAGCCAACCCCGAAAAGGTCCAGGCCAGCCTCGCCAGCTTCAATACTCAACACTTTCTGACTTCATTACCATCAACCACTCACTAAATTCCTCACTCATCGCCATCGTTTAAACCCCGCCGCAGCTCGGAGATCCAATCTCCCCACTCCACACACACAGAACAGCACAACACACAATGTCCACCCAACCATCAATACCCCCATCCCCACCTCCAGGCAAAGACCCTCCTCCCTCCTCCTCATCCGCCCTGCACAGCGTCACGAACAGAGACAACGAATCGCGAGACACGAGTCCTAGTACTAAGCCTGGATCTAGAACCACAATCGAAATAGGGACCAAGCACCCATCCTCTGAACCAACTCGCAAGGCATCGCTCTCGGCAGAAGCAAATACGAAAGCTATGCCACCACCACCCATCCCCTCTTCGAAACCACGCCCGACAATAACGACGCACCATTCCTCATCCACGAATATAAAAATGAATAACCCCTCCTTCTCTTCCTCCCACACGCAATCCACAAGCCAAAACACCGCATTACAAGACCAGGACCAACCCGAAGCAGACCCAGACCCAGAAAGAGAAATCCAAAGACCGCCCTTCACCCCCTTCTTCACACTGATCAACGATCTAAGCGGCGGAGAGCAGAGCACATACCACCCGGCACAAGTACATTACATATTTGCAGATGACGACGTCAGTGAGGTTTTGACGGAGAAGTTGGTTCGGGCTATGGATCGTGACGGTGATGTTGAGGGAGAAGAAGACGATGTGGGAGAATACGAGGAGGGCGGAGAGGGAGAGGGAGAAGAAGGGGAGGGAGAGACGAGTAGTAGCAGTAGTGCTACGTTCCGGAGGGATGGGACCAGGATACGGGGTAAGGATAGGACAAAGGATAAACAGAGGGTCAAAGACAGGAAAACCGCCGCCCGCGAAGAAAGGGTCGTTATCGTCGATGTCAATGAGACTGGTGATGCTGTTACGAGCGTCAGTAGTCTGAGTCCGTCGTGGCAGGTTCTGAGCGCGGAGATTGGGAAGGCGCCGACGTGGGATAAGGAGGGGGATGGTGGTGAGAATGAGAGGGGGGAGGTGCCCGGAGGGCTGATGTTGAAGATTGAGGGGGTGGGGTTGGATTTTGCTGAGCCTGGTGCTGGAGCTGGAGGTGGAGCAGGAGTTGGATTAGGCGTTGGCGGTACTGGTGTGAAAGGGAAGGGGAAAGAGAGGGAAGGTGATGCTGGGATTGGGAGTGCGAATGCGAGTGGGAGTGGGATGGGAGAGGAGGAGATGCAGGCTCTAATGGAGGGCTTTGATAGGAAAATGGGGATGCTGAGACGGATTGTGCAGAGGGGGAGTAGGGAGAGTTTGGTTGGGGGAGAGAAGAGTTGATTTGGCCAACCTACGGAGTATGAGAAGTCAACTCAGCACCCGGGGGTACTTGTTTGGATATTTATTTGAACACGCGTCTGCTCTTACATATATATCTTTTCATCAGACGAGAAGTCTGGTCAACAGTAGCTACGCCTACATTTCTAGCTTTGGCTTTGGGTCTAGGTTTGGGTTTGGGTTTGGGTTTGGATAAGGCGTTGGTTGGTTCACTATCTCCATGTCGCATTCACGGCGTATTTGGCGTTCAAGGATTGTGGAATGTTGATATAACCAGTGCAGTAGATTACCTGTCTGGTCCTAGTGTCATACCGCCGTAGAGCAGTCGGAACATGTTACAGTCTCTTCTCTCTCTTCTTTCTCTCAATTTCTCTCAAGTATAAAATATTACGCTTGAAGACATGGCATGGAGACGATTCCAGCCAGCCAGAGCAGAGTGCTGAAATGGCTCAGACGCAGTACACAATCGCTACTTCAGGAGTTCTGGGAAATTCTATGAGGATGCTATTGAAGTACATTTCTGAATCAAGGGGATAGTATCACTATATCACTTGCAAGTTTGAGTGGAGAAGTACCAAGGTAGTGGAAAGTACAGCAAAGTAGTGTCAAGAAACGAAAATCGGATTAAACGTTCCTATCTAACAATCTCGTCCATTCGTCTCTTCTCCTCTCATGCCATGCATGCATGTCCTTGATGTCGCCCCCGACCAGTACATCTCGATGTCTGCGACTTATCACAGCAACACTTCTTCTCTCCCACGACTTCTTCAGAAATGAACCACCAATCCACCTCATGCACCTATACCTCACTCAGCCCACAGAGCCTCCACCAAGTCTCTGGCCTAATATCAACAATGAGTTAAGACCAGCTGTACGTCTCTCTCCTTCTCTCCTCCAGAAAACACAAAGCAAAGGAAAAGCGAGCGGCTCGATGGTATTTACTCATACAGGAAAAATGGAAAAATCCTGGATCTGTCCTCGAAACACAACTTAAAACAACAGACCGGATTGACTGGGTTAAAAATACCAAGTAGCATAACCAAAAAAAAAAAAAACAAGCAACAACGAACGCCTTGCAAATGCTCGCAACAGAGCCACATCCTTCCATCGGGTGTGCTCTAAGCGAATATACGGAAACGATTTTCTGACAGACGAAACGGAACCAGACGCGAAAAAAGGAAGTGTGTGTATATATTCATGTGCTCTGCACCTCTTTGAAACTCATCGCCGCTTATGTATTAGAGTGTTATGCGGCGAAACGGCGAAACTTCTTCAGGGTTGGGACGACGGCATCGGATGGTGTATAGGGCTTTCCTGCTACGACGGCACCATTTGCCCATGGTTGACCTGAGATGACTCGGTGTGCACTGGTGAGTTTTTCGAAGGGGATGGTTTCGGAGAGTATGAATCGCTTTGCAGGGTTTGTGTTGCCGCCACCGCCGCCGCCGTTGTTGTTCTGGATGACGAACTTGTAGATGAGGATTACAACAACAATAATGATGATGATGAGAACTAAGGTGGAGTTAGTATAAATTCTGTGCAGTAGGAGGAATGTAGTGAAGCAAGGGGCGACATACCACAGATGCCCAAGCACCACCACTTCCACTTCCTCGTATTTCTGGCGCTTTGAATGGCAGTTCCGATCTGCTCGTTTCCTTTGTCCATGTTCTCAACAACCTCCTCTCCCTTCATCTCGATATTGACGACAGCTGCCTCTTGTTGCACGACCAAGTTGTCCATATCCTGGAACATCTCTGCAAGCTCGATCATCTGGCTCTCAATCTTCTTGATAGCAGCATTTCGATCCTGGACAGCAGATAGAACAGCGCGGGATTGGCCTCGTCTATCGCTTTGCATGAGTGCTTGAGAGAACATTTGCTGGTTGGGATCCTCAGCTGCAGCCCGAACTTCTTGCTCTGTAGCATCTGGTCGAACAATTCGGTATTGACGCATAGCTTGTTCCTTGACTTTGTTGTTGAACTCGGCATCAAGCTGGAGATATTTCTGTCTACACTCTTTCAAATCGCGATCAACCTTCCCAACCTGGGCAGAATTTCGAGGAGATCCGGAATCTGGTTTTTGCTTGATGTCCTTGACTTTGCCAGTCAGGTTGCGGAACATGGCCATAATCTCACTGTTCGCATTTCCCAGCTCGGTGCTTGAGTTGGATCCAGGGTCGTCAAGGGCGTGTTGTTGTGGAATAGCCAATCGCTTCATTGCCGCCTTGATCTCTTGAATGCCTCTATCAACATCGCGGCACGCGTTGAGGATTGCGTTAGGGTCTGCTTGTCGTCCGAATTGCGAACCGTTCTGTGCAAGGGGCTCCATCTCGACATTTTGACCTGTGGAGACGAGATGTTAGTATTCCATATTTTAGTCTATAGGGAGTCGCAAGACTAACCAGCATACTCGTCTCTTCCCATTGCTGGTGCAGCGTATTGTTGGCCTCCATACTGTGACGATGGTGGACCACCGTAGGCAGGTTGTTGATATTGTGCATTCTGTCCATCTCTCTGATCATAAGGGTTGGCTCCCGATCTTCCATATCTGTTTCATAACCAGATCAGTACAATTGTTCAGGTCGTAATCGGCACAGGTCCTTGAGATGCTCGGCAGACTCGTCCTGCTACCGTGTCGGGAGAAATCGAGGCTGGAAGAACTGACCCGTACTGCGACATGATTGTTAGTATAAAGTTCCTACCTGAGGAACTTGAACTTTGTTGGATAATATTTGCAGGATTGCTTTTGCCCAGATGCAGTATGTCAAAAGAAGACAGGACGAGAAAGGCGAAGCACAGTTGAGGCAAAACACGGAAGAGAAAGAGGTTGAAACATACACTCATCTTGACAAGGTTGACCCCTTTTAGTTTGTTTTATGATCCGCGGCCAAAGCAATCTTATGGCCCCGTGCGTTCTCGCTGCAATTGCCGGTGTGCTGTGTGCGAATGAATTGTTGCTTGTAGACTGCAAGAAGGTATATATAGTATATTGAATCTCTGGTGACACCTGGTGGTGGTTGTTGGAAGAGGAGGGTTGTATTTGTCTGGTCAGGAGAAGAGAAGTGTGGTTTTGCAGAAAGGGTCTCGGGACTGGACCAGACAACTCGCGTCCCAGGCTAATCAACCGGCGCCAGGAACGCCCGTCTGCAGCGGCGGCTTAGCCACAGATCAGGGGGCACTTCATAGTGTGATTGGCTGGCAAGCAACCATCTAGAGTGTGCACGTCGAACTCTCTGTGGGTGGCAGATGCAGGCGAATGCAGAGGCAAAATGTATTTTTGGATCTGATCTCACCACCTCACCCACGATGCAGTACAGTACGACTGTACCTTCAGCTTGTATGAGCGTTGAGAATGATGAGGAGGCTGAGCAGACTCGATATGCCATCTCGGGACAATGGAAGTCTGGCGGGAAAAGAGCATCAAGAGGCAATTGAAAGCAAGGGGTGTCGTGGGTGACGTTATTCATCACTTCCCAGTGTTGTGCTTTATATCTCCAACTTTATCATGCGTACTCCGCATGGGAATCTCACTTCACATGCCACCGATATGCCGACATCAGTCGCGTTTATACGAGCAAGAGCCTCCCAGTCGGAGAGAGTGCATCTTCAGCCCGCCAGGCAACGCAATATCTCCGTTGCCATTCATACGTGTGCCCGAGGCGGAGTCAAAAGGGTGGCAATAGACGTTACGCAGGACTCTTGTCGGTTGTCCTGGAGCAGATTTTGAACACATCATGTGAGCCGTCACGCCACCTCCGTGTCGTACATGGGAGAGGGAATGTAAATTCCTGGGTACAGTAGATTTGAGGGTATTGTTTAAGGGGGCGCGCGTTCGACTCATTTGTGATGCTTGGGTTGGCTCTCCGGAAGAAGACAGAACTTCAGGAAGAACCTCCAGAGTGTAAGTCATCGTGCGGTCACGTGATCACTTTTCTATCCTAGTTGGTCCTCCGCCTCAGGGTGGTCTGTCTTCTTGCAACGAAATAATGAGGCTCTATTTGACCCTGGTCTCGGACTGGGGCAAGCGCATGTCTTTCAAGTTATCCTCAGCTCATCTACTTAATTAATCCTGCCGATCGAGCACCTGAGGCTCAGGCTCGCCAACATTTCTTTCGCTCCGCCTAATCATCATCTCCACTTATCCATCAACCGCATTCGGCGCTGATCTGTCTCGGCTCTTCACCCTCTTGCTCTTCTCGAGAACTTTGGCCATCGCCGCATTTCCTTCCGCGACAAGGAATGGACTGCCATACATCTGGTCTAGGACTGTTGGGTCGGCTCCCCTCTCCAACAATAGGTCCACTACCAGCCTATGTCTATCGCTAACGGCTGCTCCCAATGCGTTCCCTGACCAGTCGCATTGCAAGTTTGGATCAGCGCCGTTGTCTAGTAATGTTCTCACGATGCTGAGTCTTCCCCTCGCAGCCGCGATGTGGAGAGGGCTGCCAAACGGTCCGTATGTCACAGGATCAATTCGAGCAACAATGTTCGGATCTGCCCCTCGATCCAACAACATGTTCACAAGGGGCTCTTTGTTCCAAAAGACCGCTGCTCGTAATGCATTCTGGTATTCTCCTCCTTGAGCATTGACATCAGCACCTTCATCCAGCAAGAATCGAACCAACTTTTCTTTGCCGGAGATGACTGCAGCCTGCAAAGCAGAGCCGTACTCCCCACAGTGCTCGTTTATATCGATTCCTCTCTCCAAGAGGAGCCTTGCGACTTCGAAGTTACCTGCATAGGCAGCAGCTTGGAGAGCATTGCCATAGACTCCACCTTTTAGGTCAAGTCTCGCACCATTGTCCAAAAGTAGCTGCACCACCTCAGGACCTGGACTAGCCGCCGCAGCTTGGAGGGCACATCCATATCTGCCACACTCAGTGTTGATGTCTGCACCACTTTTCAACAATAATTGCACAGTGTGCATGTCACCGCAAGACGCGGCTGCCTGGAGTGCAGTACCATATTCGCCCCCGCACGCGTTCACATTTGCTCCACTCTTTAACAATAGTGGCACGATTTCTTCACCCTCCTCTCCGCCTATCTCATTCGATGCAGCTGCTTGGAGCGCATTTCCGTACATTCCTCCTTGAGCATTGACATCTGCGCCTTCCTTCAGAAACAACTCCACAAATGGAAGAAGTTTCTTCTGAGCAGCAGCCTGTAACGCATTCCCATACCTCCCTCCTTGTACATTCACATCTGCTCCTTCGTCGACCAAGAGTCGTATCATGGTTTCTGCCTGTTCTGGTCGCCCCATCACTGCTGCTTGCAATATAGAGCCAAGGTCACCACTAGAAGCATCCATATCCGCATCTTTGTTGATCAGAAATGAAACGATTGCGAGATGACCAGCATGTACAGCGGCTTGCAGAGCACTCCCAGAGAATCCTCCTACATCATTGATATTGGCTCCATTGTCAACGAGACATCGGACCAGTGGCATATTTCCTTTCGTCACTGCTGCTTGCAAAGCACTACCAGTGTACCCTGTATCTTCATTGACCTCGGCTCCCTTCTTCAGTAATAGCCTGACAATAGCACTTTGCCCATTGGCTGCCGCACATCCCAATGGCGTACTTTGCCCTCCGGTTTTCGCCTCGATGTTTGCATTTCGATCGAGTAGCATCGTCGTCAAATCCAAGTTACCATTCTGAGACGCATGATGAAGTGGAGTAAAACCATAGTCGTCTTCTTCCTCGATGGAAATCCCTTCATCTAAGAGCTGCTTCACCACAGTGATTAAATTTGCACGCGATGCCACGTGGATCATGTCCATTCCACGAGTGGCGTTCCACCGGTCTGTCTGAAAATGGATCAATTTCCATATCTCGAACAGTTTCGGGATGGCTTTGAATCTCTGAAGAATGTTATGGACTATGCCCCTTCGCTCTGCCCGCTCTGCATGTAAAAACCAATAGCCAGCGGCATATCGAATAAAACCCAATGTCTCTTCAATCCCTTCAACTTGCGAGGTCGCTCTTTCTAGAACCTCGGGAAAACTTAGGTAGTTCAGACAAGATATCGCCAAACGCTGCTCGGCTTGTCCGATCACATCATCTATAGAGCTCGGTGCTGTTGCCGCATATGCAGACTCCGCCAGGATCCGTAGGCCACGTGTGCGTAAGAAGCCGGTCACCGTCTGGTGAAAGACTTGAACTGTCATCCCAGATCCACGTCTGACCTCAACCAGACCTCCAGAAAGACTTTTCGTCAACTTCCTCATCCTCGAGTCTTCCTCCACAAAAGCTTTGGAGTCCTCACACCTATTTTGATTCGCTTCCACATTCTTGTCATCACACGCCATTGCAAAGCGCAGCTCGGAGATCGACAAAGGTCTTTCCGCGAGGCACACCCATTGCAAGAAATGGAGCGCTTGCGGTCGCAGCGAGACCTCGATGTTGCGTAGTAGTATATTCTCGTAAATTGGAGATAACTCGTTCGTCTCGGAGTCTAGCAGACGCGGGGCATTCTCTAGAGAACACACGCCATCATTGATCCTCTTCACTATGTCTGGAATCCGGAATCGTACCCACAGGAACACTCCTTTCGACTTGAGAGTAATCGTGTCCTCAAGTGCCCGTCTTGCACATTCGGACTCCTCCTCCCAACCTTCAACACCAATTCTTAGCTGGTACTGCACGTATCTCGCCACATCTCTCATGTTGAACTCTTCGACATTTATCACCAGCCCCTGGTTCGCAGTCAAGATAGGATAATGGCGACATGAAATACATATCCTCGTCGCACCTCCAACTGCTACAATTCGGTCATTCAACTCGTGGAAATAACTCACTAATTCCCCTGTTGTCAGCGAATCACCTTCACTGTCGACTTCATCTAACGCATCCACAAACAGGACAATCTCTTCACCTCGCAACGGTGGTAAGCACAAAACTTCAGAGAACAAGATTCGCAATTCGTCGACTTCCCAATCCCAGCTCCTACCACACTCTCCGAATGCCTTCACTTTATTGTCATACGCACTAAAAATTACTTTCCGTGCGGACGGAGACCACTTGTACATCTGATGTATGAGCGAACGCAACATTCCGAGTTGTGATTTCTGGAGCAAAGTCCCATCAGCATAAAAGAAGAACGAGAGCTGGATGTCTTTTGAGTTTGTGACAGTGAGATGCTTGTGTAGGAATGCCATCAGCGTCGACTTTCCAGTTCCGGGATTTCCTTTGATCCAAAGTAGGTTGATAGGATCTGAGGTGGAGGAGGATCGGTCAGACCAGGCATGGAACGAGGGATGGGAGAGGAGCCAAGTACAGGTTGAAGGCTGTGCGGTTGAGGTCGAATTTAGGCGATCATGCATTGTTGGGAAAGCTAGGGAGCGTAGGCAAGCTACCATTGAGATCAGCAAATTCTCAAGTGCTGATTTGTTTTGGTGGCTTACGTATGTCTTCAGCTTGAATTTCGTTCTCAGATTCTATTACCGTAACTGGTCAGATGCGGACCGAATATTACAGGCAAACTACAGGAATAACGATTTGGTGGAAATTAAATGATCTAAGACTGACTCGTCGTGGCTTCTTCAACTACCTCCCGCAACTTGTTCGAGACTTTCCTGTACCCCTCACTTTTCTCGTTTTCAAAGCAGCAGATCGTCTGGTGGTTGCACCCCGGCATACGGACGATGTTCTCAGTATCGACATTCATACTCCCAGACACTTCGTCAACAACCTATGAGCGACACAATATCAGTATTATTGTTCTCACTGCATCTTGAAAGTGCCTTGATATTCTTGGGACTCTTCAGGACTACGTACCAGTGTTTTGTTGAGAGGTGGAGTGAACCTCTCCTCAATAAACGAAAATATCTTTAGATTCTTCGTATGATGCCGGAACTCTTTCGAGATAGTATACAATTCTTTCGAATTCCTTCCTAGCGCGGAGATCAGCTCGGGTCGTGAACGCCCGACGAATATTGAAGCGATCGGGATGGTTAAGACTTTCGATATCGTGGCTAGCATGTTCGCGGGGTCGGATCCGCCGTGTGGGGTAGAGAGGAAGAGGATAGATGGGACTGCAGAGAGGATGTGGGTGTATCGTGGTTCGATTTGGCAGACATTGAGGGCCTGAATGGAAAGAAGGGTAAGTGATGTATTCAGCACCAGAGTGGTGATGAATGAAAGAGTAGGATACTAACTTTCTTGACTACAATCCCGCCCATACTATGACAGACGAATATAAGCGGGCGGCGTTTGTCCTGTAAAATGTGAGCAACTCTTCTCCATTCATGCCAACAAATTCCCAGATCGAAAAAGCTCGGTCCTGAATAAAGCACATACCTCCTTACTCAACCTCGTATCATAAATCTCCTCCAGCAAGTCCCTTGCAAAACCATCGAAATCCCCCGTGTCTCGAGAAAATATCACATCAGCTCGATATCCAAAACTGTATATCCTCGCCCCAGGGAACTCTCGAGGCAGTGAGTCTCGTAGCCAGAAGTACGAGGAGTCTTTGTTGGTCCATGTCGAATACGCATCGCCTGTTATCCCGTGAATGGCGATTATATCGATGGGGTATTGGCGCTCGGAAGGTTGGGAGTTGGTAGGGGAAGGGAGTGAGAGAGGGAGGAGCCCGTGAGTGTTCTCTCGGGTCGGTTTTGAGGGGGTGGATGTGGTGGTAGTGGGTTGGAGAGTGGTTGATGTTTGTTGGGAGAGTGGGAGCGGGGAGGAAGGTTGCGATTTAGTACTCCTTGAACCGAAAAGAGACGTCTTGACCACCGCAGAGGTTAGTAAGAGAATTTGATTTTTCTTTGATATGTCTTAGGAGAATAAAGGATGCTTACGAATTTCATACCGTCCACTCCGATACAGTAATGCACTGAAATATAAACCAAACACCAACGAATCAAGCAAAAAGGCGCTCAAATGTTGATTGGACACAGGTATACGACAAGAACGACGGAATAGTAGCAAATACCAGAGGAAAATGCAAAATTGCAATAAATTGGATAAGAAAATAATCAATAGAGAAAGAGAAGAGAAGAAAACTGTACTTAACAGAAGTAGATCACTAGTAGATGTCGTTGAAGATTCGCCCCGATCAGCCTGAGACGGCATCAAAGCCAGCTCAGCCCATTGGTGTGGCAGGCGCGCGCAACGCTTTCCAGGGTGCCGAGTGTGGCTTGGTGCTGTATGCAGGGGTTTCTGGAGGGGTTGAAGAACCCGAGGCTTTGGAACGCATGATTGAATAGGCTGTTTTGCTCGGTGAGAGAGGATAAGGACATCTGTTGCTAGGATTCTGCCTTCTTTCGTCCATGAAGCTGACAGGTCGGGACTACGGCAGCTCCTACTCGGAGTCACCCTAGGCCTGGATGGATGGGATGCGACACAGTTTCTCTTGGGGATGCTTGAATGCCGATACTGCAGGCTGGGCTTCGCCTGGAAGACATTGGGGAGGAGCGGCCAATGCAGCTGGTGCATTCGTTTGAGGATCTTGTGATTTGATGAAATTGATGATGAGTCAACCTCGAAGTGATGAAGGAAGCGCACGCAAGAGGAGGAAAAAATTAAGTTTCCACCTTTTTTTAGCGCCCGCCGGTCCGTTCCGAAGCGTGGTGTCATTCCACTGCAAGTGATTGAAGGAAGAGGGTCCCACGCTTGTTGATGTTTCATAGGTACGTTCGAAAGAAACTCGGCTTGTTGGAAGCGATGTTTGGCTGAATATTCTTGCAGTATTACGCCGCCTTTGTCTTTCCATCTTCCCCCCTTCGAACTCTCCGATGCTGTCGGAGCCAGATGTAAACGTCAAAGACAAGTAATTTTGATTTCTGCAAACTAGTCTATCTCAGACGTAAGACAAAATCATAAAGCCACAGATAAGCCAAACCAATTTTGCGCCGAATCTGCTCAGTAATTACCCCTCCATGCTTACAACAAGCTGATGAGAAAAAGTTGAAGTAAACAGCAAGTCCATTTCTAGCACTGTCACAAAGCTTAGAACCGGAACAAGATTAAGTCAACATCGAAGTGCAATGAAAACTTTCATAGGGCTCGATGTCATCCACGATTATCATGAGGTCTCGACTATCGAGAAAGCAGGCTAGTCAGAAAAGAGAATGTTTACTGTGAAGCAGTTTAGCTCGAGAGCAGAAATAGCAAATAACCTGTAGGCATTTAGCACCAGAGATAGAATGCATCACTCATTCCGTCCCCGTACTGATCTTTTTACTCACAGTACTCCAGGACTTAATGACCTGTGATTATCGAGAGAGTCATTTTGCCTGCGCATGTGACCAGGATTGATGGTTTGTGACTGTAGATATAGATCTTGGCACAACGACTTATAGCAAAGCATAAACCACGTAGGGACTAGACCTATCTATTATCAGAAAACCTTCGTCTGGAATATCCTAGCTGCACGACTTCAAGTGGAAATTGCTGGAGTCGTCGCTGGGGCGCAGTACACTAGCCAGTCCATTGCCAGCAGCCAATCCCGAACTCAATTCCTTGAGCAGATTCAAGGCGGCTATGGTGCTACATGTCTTACATAGCCTGACGGTCCCATTTTTCATATGATAGCGAATAGATGTGGCCAATAGCAGGCGAGAAATGTACTTGGTGGGACTTGAAAATTCTTTTGTGGCATCTTGACGTCCTTTCCCTCGCTAAGCGCAACCACTTTGCAACGTAGCTAGTTAGGTATAAGTTGCAGCGCGGTTTCAGCTCTTCTGTCGGATCGATCGACCGGATAGGTCTTCCTATCGATCTACCCTAGACGCTTCCCAGCAATGAGAGTGTGGCTCCTCGGTCCCCGGCGGAGAAGAAGCCGCAGTAAAAGACTACGGTGAATCAGACACAATAGGAGGATAATTCAAAGATGTTCAATCCTTTGGCGCTCTTTGAAGTGCAGATTGGCTCTCCAACTCAAAAGCAAGCTGGCAAATGATAGAAACTAGAGCTCGCAGCTTCCTGGTACGTCCCAATTTTGCTTCTCGACAAACAAGAACTTACTCAGCACAGCTTTACCTCAGTGCAAGATTTTACAATACCTCCTCCAAAGGTATTCCTCGTTGTTTTCAAGAACCTCGAATCCCAGTATCGACAAGTTTTCCTGGGTTTGAATTGTGCCCGCTTATACCGTGTGCGTAAAACACTTCTTCCCAGCTGGACCTGCCCCCGTAATAGACCTCCCCTTCGCAAAAAAGGCAAATTCTGGAAGTAAGGCAGGCCACGAGTACCACATCGGCAGATTCCTTGGTCCAGCATCCGCTAGCGCGACTACCACAAGGGATTCAATTGATGAGATAGCAAAGAATTCCCCTTTCTCCTTCGAGCAGTGTATAGCAAAGTCTTGAGCGGCAAAAAAACAAGCTGAACGAACGATATCACGATTGGAAGGTATCTGCGGATTTACAGTTCAGCGGTGAAACAGAATCTTGCCTCCCATATCCATTCGGAAAAGGTGGTGATTGGTATGTCGAGACGCGTGCGTGCTTAGAGCAATACCACTTTTGAAGAAGACTAGATTATGCATATATGCAGTATTGTGAGACAAGATTGCTGCCATACACGAAGATGTTGGCAGAAAAGTGCCGAAAGAATTGAGTCTCTGGAGAAAGTTTACCAAGAAAGTGGCGGATGACAAAATATTACTGGGGACCTACGGAGATGAGTAGATAGCGACATAGTACGTATCCTTTTTCTGATTTTGGTGCATTGAATTGGTGCTACTTATCAAGTTTCTACAAAGTTTCTAGCCCTCCGGACTTGTGTTGACTTCCTCGCTTAAGGCCAAGCCAAGACAAGACAGTTGATCAGAGACCATCAGGCTATGAGGTTGAATTTGAATGTGAATGGAGGAATGAAAATCACTCATCGCTGCTCCCTGCGTCTTGTGATTTACATATAGAGTGTTCGCTTTGAGATGCGTCGTCATGTATTCATTGAGTCAAGTGAAAACGGCCCCAATGCTGGAGGTGTTCTTGGGTGAACAAATTGCTGGAGCAGTCTACAGCGCTAGCTGTTTTCTCCCATTCACTATTGTTCTGTTTTTGCAGGAATTTCAGCTGCAGCGACAAAGCTAGCATCAAATTTTAGAGCGCTTTCAAGTCCTAAAGCATACATAAAACACGTTCGGATCGTCCTCGAAGGCATTGACATCCTCTTCCTCCGTATTTTCAACAGCCAAAGATTTCTTTGCCATAAATCACAATTACATCTAGAACTACTCGTTACAACCAATCTCACCATACTCGTCTCTCGGGCTTCGAAATATAAACAAAAACCATGTCGACGGTCACCATGGGAAAGGACCCTACTTCCCTAAGCACATCTCTAGCTCCGGCGTTGGTCGAGAACATGACACCATTGGTGGAGTCTATATCTCGTGATGAAATGAACAAAGGCACAATTACAGAAAGACAAACATTTGTCAACAGCACAGATCCCGGTAGAGATGGTGAAAATACTTGCTTGGTACTTGGTTCGCCTGGAGTTTATAATACTGCAGATTACGCTGGTAAGTACTCCTAATCAAGGACATACTTACATGCATTTATATTCTAACATGTCCTTAGGCATTGTATCCAAGAAGACCATCAACGATCTGCCCATCGAGCTCCTCATGATGGTGTTCAATATTTTGGAGGCCAGCGACCAGTGGTATGCCTACGAGATGACATGTCTTGGACTCGCGTCTACGCGCCTCTATAGTGTCTTAAAGATCATCCACCCGAAACCCATCTGCTGGCGGAAAGGAAACAATTTCGTAGACACCTATCACGAATCCTGGATCTACAAATTGCAATACGATATCGGTACCTTCCTAGGCCCCAACTACCGTCGCCGCGCCTACGACAATCGCTTCCTCCCTTGGGAGGCCAACGATGTTCCGTTCCTCAGACGAGCCGTCTATGGCGATTCTTATGGAGAAGAGGAAAAGGCGCTCAATGAGCGATACAGTGATTGGAAAAGTTGTGGTTTGGGTGATCAACTTCGGCCATTTGGTAAGGGGCAGGGCTGGTTCAAGACAGCGTTTGAAATGATGTACCCCAGCAACGAGATGTATTACCGCAGGAAGTGGGACCAAGGGGCACCATACAGGTTACACCCTCACCAGCTCTTTGCATACCAACGCATGAAGTTCCATTACGAGGAGAAATACGACTCTTTTAGAGAGGCAGCTGATATGATGGGCCTGTGAGGGGAAGGCTGAATCTGGCTGGCTAAGCTGCCAGTAGAAGGGAAAACATTGTACTCGGTAGTGCACCACCAATGAACTTCGAACGGGACAGTCTAGAAGTCATGAAAACAGGAATGAAAGAATTTTGATTTCTGAAGTTACTCGATCCGGCTTTGTGAT
The DNA here is from genome assembly GCA_020746875.1 of Rhexocercosporidium sp. MPI-PUGE-AT-0058. NCBI lineage: Eukaryota > Fungi > Ascomycota > Leotiomycetes > Helotiales > Rhexocercosporidium > Rhexocercosporidium sp. MPI-PUGE-AT-0058. Next base: position 723,947 of record JAGTJL010000013.1, on the reverse strand, counting down.
AACATCTAGCAGGTTGGTGAACGGTCACTTCGGACTCAAGACTTGCCACATCGCTGGGTGATTAACTAATTCCGAAGATATTCCACTTTGCAAGGACCGGATATTTGTTTTCTATTTGATATCCATGTTATTTGCATTGTTACTTACGGAAGCGGGTCCAAGGCATTCTCCTCCAAGTGAGGGTCTGGCGATGAACATCAATCTTGGCTCCCCTGTATTTGTCTCTTCGATTAATTGTAGCGACATGATCTCGCAAATGAAAACTGGAAACAAACACGACCTCGCACATATCAAGCCCGATTTCCAAATTCTATTTCTCGGTCTGGATATGGGAGGGTGTAAGTCAGACTTTGACGATACTCGGAACATCCTATTTCGCTTATTTCGCTGTTCCAGAGTTTGGGGTTTTTTTTTCTATGCATATTTTTTACAAATATTTCTTTTCGGATCCACGAAAGACCGCTGCAGTTCCGTAAAGAGTTGTGGCATAGTTGACCTCTTGTTCTGCTACATTATTCTGTCATGAGAAAAGAATCCATATTTACCGCTACGGAGCTGTTGTTTACAAACAATGGCCCCCCTCACCTATCTATCTCGTGTTAGATTTGACTATAAATCATTAATTACTGATGAAACCTCGAAGCTTTTTGGCCCCTTGAAATAAACTATTCCTACGCCGCTCCGGGCCTTTCTCGACTCAGATAGTTGATGTTATCATAAGGTGGTATCATGGATTTGGTGGATCAACCTCGCTTAAACTTTTCTTTTGTTTGCCCCACCAGGGGTCGAAGTCAACATCAACCTCTCCCTTCTCGAACGCGACCCGCGCGATCTATAAATCGACCAATTTGCAAGGAATCTTAATCAGACACCCGAGCTTGGGCAGGTATCATGCGCGATGGCATGCACAACTGAGCTCAATTGCAGCACGATGCCAGCTACCAGTGATTCCCCCGCCTTTGCAACGATGTTAGCGTCTAGTGAAGATACGCTTGTAGGAAATTGCGAGCCGTCAGCAAAGAATACTAGCTCTACAGCTGGGCAGCCGATCTCCGAGAGGCTGGTTCCGGACATCGTCAAAGTTCTTGCTGCTGGCACAGGCTCGAATAGGTGATTACCCTGAAAGCAATATCCGAGGACTAAACTAACCATCTCCAGTTACCAAAGAACCCACAAATCTCTCCAGAATGCCTACCGAGGTTCTACTACACATCTTTAATTATATTGAAGATGGCTCCAACGGTCGTTGCGCGAAGGCCTGCCTTCCTCTGGCATGCTCGACGTTGTAACATGCATATAAGATCGTCCACCCCGACCCTATTGAATGGACTGCTGGCCTTTCTTTGACGGATAAAAGAGGTCAGAATTGGGAATATACTCTTCAGTATCACAGTGAATTTTTCTGGGCTCATTTCTATCTCGCGTAGTCATTTCAACACCGGGGGACCCGCTCAGAACTATGACATGACGCTCTTTTCTTCTTTGGAGCGGTGATACTGACTCCTCTCTTCCCTACAGTCGGAGTCTTCCTTGGACCAAATTACAGTCGCCACAGATTTGATAGCCGATTCTTCTTTTCGTTCAGGAAATAGCCCGCATTCCTCTTACGCACAGTCCACGGAAACGCATTCAGCATGAAGGAGGCTGAGCTGACCGAACGGTACTCTGACAGGAGTCTAGCAGCTGTTCGAAGAAACTTGGAGAGGATGGTTTATGTATTGATATTAGAGCGATGGCGCAAATGTGTTGCTCCTCGCAGATTGCGGATTTGGCTTGTTGGCGCCATTTTCTCTTTCACGCGAGGAGTATGAATTGACGAAGGTGCTTAGGAAGGAGTTCTGCATCGCTTGTACTGGACATGCAGTGGTGCCCTGTCAAACTTGATGGTATGAGAAGCTATGATCTGGACACTATGCTGAATACAAGTTACCTACATGTGTACCAACGAGATGACAAGTGAGAACCTGCTTAAGCACCGTGATTGGTATCTTCTACGAGATACGTACCTGTAACTCAATCACTCAGATTACAATGTTTACGCAAGGCCGAGACAATGAGCCCGATGCTTACATGTCATTGAGAATTTTGCTTAAGATCTAGATGGCGTAGAAGAGAGCGTAAATGGGATCTAGGACAAGTTTTGTGCTATGGCAGCTAATGTGGTCGAAAGAAATTGTGGAGTAGACAAATCTTATCTCTGTTTCTTTTCAGTTCTGAACCTCTTTTCTCTTCGAGTCACATCTTGGAGGGGGCTGAGAGGAAATCCACACATTTTGTTGATGAGGTAGTCCCAGTCATTCTTGAACCAAAAAGTGCAAAAGGATGCGAAATTAGTCGACAGGTATCGGAAAGTGCCCAAGAAATGTATCATCTGTGACTCGCATATCAGCGACCGCTGAAGACTAAGTTAATGCACAATGTAGGTACAGCATCGACCTATCGGCAGTTTAGAGCGATCCACTTCCCCAGAATTTCCCCATCTCCACAAACAAAGCCATCTTCCGAATTGATGTGGGGCTTGAGAGAATGGAGGAATTCTAATTGATATTAGCCTCGTCCTGCCGATACGACTCTGCGAAGGAGAGAGCAAGGCCAAGAGCAATATACTCACCATGCGAGTTTCAGCAGATGAGACGCCGCCAACAGAATCTGTTAACTACAATGACATGGGGCAAAAGAATCTCAAACATTCTCACGACAGTTGCATGGTAGACCACACTTCTATCACTAGAACACTTCTTCGCGGGGTGCGTTCGCATGGAGCTCTCTCCCTTTCGTGGCGTACGCCTCCAAAGCAACCTCGCTTCCATACTTCCGACCACACGTCATTCTCTGATCCACAGGAGTAATGAACCTAGACAAAGCCACTAGACCTTTGATAAGGTCTAGTGTAACATTAATCCACCTGACAAAGACCGATTCTAGGATCCGCCCCACTGTTCCCAGCTTACCCCGCTGCCAGCATGCAAGGTTGAGATCGGCAGATGTGTTCAGGCGAATCTTGGCGAATTGGCTGAAGGATATGTGACTATAACTCTAGGTGCTTGCAAATTCTTGAGATCGAAGGTTTATTTCTCCAATCTCATCAGATCTGTTGTGCGATCAAATCAAATTTTATCCATATTCTACACATCGTTCAGCGCCAGCATTTGAGTTCATCATGGTGGACCAACCCAAGGAGAGCGTGAAAGACCATTGGAAATGTCTTCTTGCTTGCACACTCATGTCGATGTGCCCATTCCAGTATGGTATTGACTTCGGTATCATTGGGTGAGTGCTCATGCTATAGTTCGTTGCAAGAAAGACGACTTATTGTTATGCAGAGGTCTTCAAGCAATGCCTGGCTTTCTTCAGGTATGTTCATTCCAACGAATTTTGAGCGAAAACCCTGAGACAATCAGGTCTTTGGAAATGAAGATCCTAATGTTCCACTTGGATACAATATCTCACCTGGGCGCCAGCAACTCATCTCTTCGTTGATGATTCTTGGCGCTTTTGTTGCATCTTCTGCCGCAGGTGAGAAAGCTGGACTACCTTTGGCATATACACCCACTGACTGCGTAAAGGTCCAACTGCAAAATTTATTGGCAGAAAGACCAGTATCTTGGTAGCGTGTATCTTGTGCATCGTTGCCAACGTGGTGATGATGACAACCAGTTCTATCGGTGGTTTGTATGCTGGAAGACTCGTAATCGGACTTGCCAATGGGATGTATATGACCTTCTCACAATTGTATCTCCAGGTGCGCACTCTCAATCACAAGAAAGAGTTCTGCTTACCATCTTTAGGAGTGTGCTCCTGCCAGATATCGTGGTCTTACTGTCGGGGCTTTCCAGAGCTGGACATCAATTGGTAGGACTCAATGTTGTTGTAAGCAAGCCACACTCGCTAACATCGTCCTCAGGAGTTTTGGTCGGTACCATCATTGATAACTTCACGGTAAAACTCGGCGGCAAGCAAGCATATATTGTACCTCTTGGTATCGTCTATATTGTACCAGGCTTGCTATCGCTCGCACTGTTCTTCATCCCAGAATCACCACGATGGCTATTACAAATGGACAAGGAAGAGGCTGCACGGAAGTCACTGCTGTGGCTACGGCCCTTCCCTGAACTGGTGGATGCCGAGCTTTATGAGATGAAGACTGCCATCGATGCTGAGAAGCACCTCGCACAGAATTCCGAGATTGTCGATATCTTCCGCAATCCGGTTGATCGCCGCAGAACTCTGCTCGCCGTTGGCGCCGTCACGCTTCAAGCAGCTTCGGGCGCTATGTATATGATTTGTGGGTTTCTCTTAGTGACATTGCCATAAAAAAGCTAACGAATGCAAGCTTATGGAACTTACTTCTTCGAGATGGCTGGCGTCGGTTCTGCTTTCGAGAATTCTTGCATCTTGACTGGTGTTGGCGTCTTCATCATTCTTGTCAACAGTGCCATCATCACTCGTTATGGTCGTCGTAGAGTGTTCCTTACTTCCGGGCTGATAATTTGCGGCATCTGCCAACTCATTGTCGCTGCAGTCTATACAGCGAAGCCTGGAACTAAGTCTACCGGAAAGGTAATGCAACCCTGGAACTGTTTGCGATACAAAAATCTAACGTCCCACAGGTCATTGTTGGAATATCGGTCATTTACATCATGGGCTACAATGGAATGGTTGCCACTTACGCTTGGCTGTGTGGCGGAGAATTCCCTTCGCAGCGACTCCGTTCCTACACATTCGGCCTTGCTTCTGCTGTCGGTTTCTTGGGTGCATGGCTCACCACATTCACGGCACCGTACTTCATCAATCCATCCGCCCTGAACTGGGGACCGAAGTATGGATATATCTGGACACCAAGCTGTTTCATCGCCGCTGCCTGGGTGTGGCTCTATCTTCCAGAAGTCAAGGTATGTGTGGCTGCGCCAGGTGTGTTGACATTCGCTGACACAGAACAGAACCGTACTTTCGAGGAGATCGATGAAATGGTAATACTTCATTTCATATTTATGGTTGATACGAGCTAACATTTTCTTAGTTCCTTGCAGGTCTACCGGCTCGCAAGTTCCGCGGATATCAGTGCATCGGTGCTGCAGCTCTCGCTGTTGACGAGAAGGTGCCCCGAGTTAGCGTCGAAGAGGTTGTTTGGTCAAACCCAAAGGCAGCTACCGAAGCAGCTATGCATGTGGAATGAGGGGTACATATACTACATGCTCTGGAAGTTGATGAGGAGGTAATAAGGAGTCATGGAAGAGATACGAACCTTTGGTACTTGCCATATAAACGAGCGTTCGATGGTGGATCTTAGTCTACCGAGACTGATATATTCTGTTGAAATGCAATTTACAAAATTTCCAATGGCATCTACCGCCTATTCAGCTAGAGGAATGAGAAATGGTGCCATAAGTGGTCGCCCTGTTCCTGGCCACGTTCCATGATAAGAAGCATGAGTTTCTTCCATTAAGCGTGTTTACCTACTCTTTGTCGTACTCGTCGGTTTCCGCATTTCTTTTCGTATATTCCCCGACCTACGCAGATCTGTTGATCTTTCAGAAATACTCAGGAAACCGACGAGTAGTGCTAGTTCAAGATCGAATTACTATCCACCGCATTACCACCACAGCCTGCAGGAGAAACCAGAATATCACAGCATTATTTCTAACCCTAATGTTCTAGACTTTGACATCGCTTCTGGGTTTTGTTACAGTACCATACACGAGTCTATATTCATCTTTGTGGTCAGAAGACTTGGAAAGTCTCCCCAATGTCGACAATTGATGATCGTTTCTATCAGCTACAAATCCAGAAGCAAATCCTCTCTAAGCTTCATCTACAGTGCCTTAATGACCTCGTCATAAACCTCCTCGGCATGTTTCTGCGCATCATGCAGGAAAATCCAATCTTCCCTTGGAAACTCGACCAACTTGGGGTCCTTCTTTACTTTATCCCAATCTGCCTTGTGCCACATATCCCTCATTGTCTCGCCAGTCTTCTGTACAGCCTTCACTCTGTCATACCGGATTGACTGGTATGCTCTTACTGCTGTTGGAATATCTCCCTTGCCTGCTCTCCTCAAAGTGATTGCCAGCGTAACGCCATCCTCCAAAGCCTGCGTGGCACCTTGAGCACTGGTCGGTAAGAAAGGATGTGCCGAATCTCCAAGTAGAGCAATACGACCTCCTTTAGAAACCCAAGTAGGTAGAGGATCTCGATAGACCAGTTTCCAGTCTACCAAACTAGGGGTCTTCTCGACAATTGCTTTGCACATAGGATCCCAACCCTCCAGCACCTTATACACATCCTCAAGCTTGCCGGGCAGGGACCATGATTCGTCAATGTCAGCTTCGTCACGGTGAGTAAGTACCCAACAGCAATCGGATCCATTCTTGATTGTGCTGAAAAGGAAATGTACGTCTGGACCTATCCAGCCATTGAAGGTGTCGCCATTGTTGCAGAACTGTGCCGTGCGGGGATCGGCAATCATGTCTTTGTTTGAGAACCTGTTTGAAGATCAGCTCTGGTATTGAAGTACTTGATGTGCCCATACCATGCTCTGAATACCGCGTACCCACTGCTCTTTGGTTTATCTTCATATCCCAGAACGAGTGTGCGAGCTTTCGACCTTACCCCATCTGAGCCAATGACCACATCTCCGGTGATCTTCAACTAATTAACATCATTCTCTTAGAGATTACCTGAGCAAGTTCAAACACACCTTCTCTCCACTCTCCAACTCAATACCCGCTTTTTCTCCATCCTCAAAATATTGCACAACCCTACTTCCCAGATGAATAGGAATGCCCAAACTCTCCGCGTATTCAAAAACAACTTTATGCAATTCCCCTCGATGACCATTAAAGTTCGGCGCAGTGGGATCACCCTCTGGAGTCTTCTGGTGCGAAACCACCTCTCCGGTATCGTATTTATGAATCTTGAACCCATAATTCCTCAGATCGATAGACAGGGCTCGCATCTTCGCTGCGATCTTCCCATTTTCCCAGCGGTGGAAAATACGGCCGGCATTGGGCCCGAAGGAGATGATGTCGCCAAGCACCTTGAGTTCTGGGAAAGACTCGTAGATCGAGACTGTGTGGCCTTGTCGGTGACTTTCGATTGCGGCGACGAGTCCGCCGAAGCCTGAGGGTTTGTTAGATTTTTGGAAGCGGCTGAGGGGTGAAGAGGGTTAGTCTGACCAGCTCCAACTACAACTACTTTGATTCCTGTTGCGGGCGCTGGCTGGTCTTCATTGGTTATTGTTACAGCCATCTTCAGCCAATATCGTATATGGATTCAGAGCGTCTTCTAGCACACTTCGACTCTCGATCCAGGATTTGAAAAAACATCTAAATATTAGAAATAAAACAATCAAGAGAACTTAAACAGCAACACAAGATTCTAGCTAGCTGCTCACACTATCTCTAGCCTGATTGCATCCCACTCGGTGCCTATAATTCCGATACTCGCAGTGACCTATCAGGTCTGGCGCCTCAAGGAGACCGAAGTTCCTGGCAGAGGCGTGGTGGGGCTTCATCTGGTGGAGGCTGGAAACCCCACATTGCATTACCCCGCATGGATATCCACGTGTGCATCTAGAGTTACAGATCCGTCTATCTGAGAGCTTTGATATTAGTAGTATTGGCGGATTGGATTTGTTGGAAATTGTGCTGGGGCTGTTAGCTCGTGTTGTGGAGGGGGTTTCCCGGGTATCCAGGCCCGCTAGGGGTTTGGCTAGCAATCATCCGACAGACTCCACAGCGAGCTGAAGTCCTCCAAATGCGGTTGTGACTGCGACGAACAAGCTTAAGATAGTCCTTCTAAGAGAAGAGCCTTTAAAGTATGGACTGCTCAGGGCCTTTTACCTAGCCAACTTTGGCCTGGCTTTTGCTTTTGGAGGTGGTGAAGGGAGAGGATTACAAACTGTCAGTCCTTGCAGCGATTTGCTGACTTGTCTATATGATTGATATTTTGGAACTATGGAATGATGATTGTAAGTTGTGTCTGTATTACCAAACTTCGAGCGGAAAGGAGGTGCCAATCAGGAGAACTTTTGAAGTCATTGTTGTTTTGCCCCAAGACATCAAAGTCTCCTGACCGAAGCGAAGTTCCACCAAGTGGGGGATGAAAAGGAAAGACCAAAGAAATCCCCTATGGGATCAATTAAACATGCTGACGAATCTTGCCCTTCCCAAAGCTCCCGTCAGAGCGTCTCTTCTTCATCGCCATCCGCTTCGCCTCCAGCGAAACATTCCTCGGTGGTAAACTCTCCCAACTCCTCGCATACAAAGCCGTCACATGCGCCAGCGCTTTCGTCATCTCTGTCCAAGCACCAAGATGCAAATTGGTCAAACTATCTCCCTTCCTATGATAATTGATGTCGTATGCAACGCCCGCCTTTCCCCCAAACATAGCCTGCTCCTCAACAGTCTTGATGCCTTCCGCTCCTGTATCGATCCCTCCACAGGGAATGCCCACGTCGAGGAATGGGCCGTAGTCTGAGCGGCCGTCAAACTCGATTTCGGTGTAGTTAAAATGGGCGATATTGGTGAAGTAGTTCTGGAAGGCGGCTTCGGCTTCGGCGGATCCTGGAGGACCGGTTTCATTGAAAGCTGAACCGTCTCCATCGTATATGGAGTAGATGTAATTGGGACTTGCGAGCATGTCGAAGTATACAGGGTGTTAGCCAACAGTGTGCTGACGGAGGAGAGAGGAATCATTACTTAAGACGAGTCTGATCTTGTTGATTTCTGATTGATTCAGATTGGCGACGTAGAAAGTTGAGCCAAGAAGACCAGATTCTTCAGCCGTCCACCTAGACTTTATCAATACAGCAATTCTAAGGACATGTGACCTTGAACTCACCAGCCGAATCTCACTGCATTCTTAACGGAATACTTAGGAAGCTGCATTGCAATTTCAAGCAAAGAGTTTGTGCCGGATCCATTGTCGTTGATTCCGGGTCCTGGCACAATCAGCCGAAAGTTCAAAGTTCGTGCATTTCTTGACCTTTTTCATGTTCTCACCTGCTGCTACAGAGTCTGTGTGTGCCCCAAGGAGAAGTACATTGTCCTGATCTCCTCCTGTCGTCTGTGCAATGACATTGTAACTTTCTTCAAATCAGCACTGTCCTAGAGATTTTTACCAGCGTAATTTACGTTGTCTTGTTGGCTGTTTTCGTTGATAGATCCGCAATAATAGAAGCCCCTGATGCCAGCTGAGCTACTAAATCAAGTCCATCGGTCTTGGTGATCCCTCCAGTTGGAATATATGGACCTTCAGGCGTAGATGTCTTCTGAAGAGAGTATCCATTCATGCTGCTATACAGAGGATTGTTGACATTAAAGATGATAGCTCCGCTGGCGTTTGCTGCACCTGCGTATCCAACTTTGACAGCGGACTGGCAGGTTCCCCGTGATATGAGGACTATCTTTCCAGTGAGGTCTGCTGGGAAGTCGCTCTGATGGGTGATCAGGCCAATGGATTCTTATCATCCAATCAGGTACAGTACAAGGACATACCTTTTCGCACCCCAAATTCGGAATATGGACCAATGGCCCCTTTGCCTCCCCCGAAGGACTCATCCCCAGAGCATAGACTTCAAGACTCTTTTCGTTGACAGTCAAATTTGCTGCAACATGAAGGAGCATGGAATAGGGTTGGAAGTAGGTCTGATAATAGTTGCCATATTGTTCGAGCGTATTCTTTAACCAGTTGACTGTTGTGTTGTGACCAGAAGTTCCGATTTGACGATTCTGCTGCGGAGTGTTATCCGCGAATGATTCGAGAGCGATTGCCTTCGCAATCAATTCAGACCTGAGGATATTTCTTCTCAGCTTATCCTAGACTTTGTATCAATTTCTATTCATAGAAGCATCTGGTTGGCTTACCGAATCTACGAGTGGTAGGTCAGCAGCTAAAACGGTCGAAATTGGTGAGACAGCTGCTAACACAGTAAAAATTACGGGGCTGAGCTTCATTTTCACGACCGCAAAGCTTGTAAAAGAAAGATATGAAACTTGGATGACGAAGTTGAATGCCTAGATTCATGTACTGGTATGAGCCTCATACTTGTATAGGCTGATACCGAAACAGTTGAGCCGGAAATACGATAAGGCCTCTCCCGAGACACAAAAGATGTTGGTAAGCCAGAAAGCACTTGTACGACTGGGGAAGGCTGCGTGCGATAAGCATGCCAGTAAGCAGCATGAATGTCACACAGAAGGGCGATAATGCCAAGACATACAAGCATCTCGACTCGATACTCGTAAGATGCGATCTTGCAGATGAAATCAACCAAAAAAAACCGCTCAAAGACGGCTAAACAGAATCACAGAACAAATAAGAGACAGCCAAGGGACAGTCTGGGTATGAACGCCGTGTGAAACACAGAGCAAAAACAAACAAGCCTTCTCATGACAGTATCTTGGGTCCTGAGGGAGGAGCTTGAGTAAAATACTGGGGTTTGCTCGCTTTCGCTCATTCCCTGCTAATGTTACCCCCTAAAGACACAAGATTACCCGGCCTAATCTTCATCGGATCTTGTGCATGTTCTGTACTGCAAGGGAGTTCTCGTTAGTGATTATTGATCCGATAAGGATGAAGGCTGATGCGATGCGATGTGATATCTCCAAGGACGTAGTGCATCGGAGCTAGTAACCAAAAGTGTTGATTCCGGCGTTGAGCCCTTTCCTGATCTTGCCCGAGAAGCCACAAATACTGGGTCAAGACCGAGCTGCGAAACCGAAATTAACGTTACTTTCAACCTTCGATAATCTCCTGTCTCTCGATTCGAACGCAACATCAGGCTTCCTCATCTTTGCCGTCTTTCTCATTCTCATGACTCTCCTCCTGCCTAGCGCCTCCATCTCGCTTCGTCTTTTCCTCTTCAACCATCAACACCACCTCCTCCAGTTCTCTCATCCTCTTCTCCCTAATAAACTCTTCCTGTCCAAGCCCTTCTTTCCAAGCCGTCCAAGCATTAATGAGCACAACTCCCGCCCACGTATAGCTCATCCAAAGCCCCAACAATGCAACCACACCGCTCTTTCTCGCTCCCCCACCTCTCTCTAATTCTATCTCCTGCGCTCTATAACTCCCCAGAACTTGGATTCTGCTAGGCCATTGCCCGCTTCTGGCCCTCAAGAGGCATGCGTACAGAAAAGGGTACAGACAGGAGTATATCCCGATTCGGAATTGCAGGATGAACACCCACCATACAAATAATGCGGTAATTGAATCTCGTTGGTCGTATGGAAAGTAAGATTCCAGGGTTTGCGCTTGAAATCGGAAGAAGATAAGCGACAGCGCTCCAGTGATAGAATAGACTATGTTGCCGTCCTTGGGAGGCATCGAGTAGGGGAATATCTGTTGTCGCCGCTGCTCTGGAGTCATACCAAGGAGCCCTATTGTTGGCGGGAGGATTAGAACAAGGAGACTGGGATGGTTTTCTTCATCTATTAGCAGTTAGAGTGATGTTATCTCCTGGTCTTCAAGGTGGATCTGACCTGAGGAAGTTGGTTTTGGAGGGCAATGTTTTGCGTCACGGGATGGTGCCGCAGCCTCGGGCTTGAACGTGGGGGAGCTTTGTTTGCCGTCCATCGTGCGAGCTGCTGTGCGATTCAATGCTCTTACTCTGGGATCAATACGGTGGTTCGAGAGTTGACTCTTAGTCAAGGCAAGAGAGTTTCGAGTATTTCATTGTTGGAAGGATTGCCGTGCAGCCTGCTTAGAGGCTGGAGGGCCTGGGGAAGCCTTGGGCTTGTGGCGCAGCTGTTTACTCTTCCACGAATCAAAAAATATCCCATGAATCGTCTCTCTCATGAGGAAATAACTTTCGATCTGTGATAATGATGCATTTGACATTTGGAGTGAGCGGCCGAGACCATAAATCAATCCAAGCAGATAAGGGCACATAATTTTCATGTGGCCGAGAAGAAAGCCATATTTGTATCTCGTTCGAGACCAGCAAGAGGTGCTGTGCAAAAGGCAACATGGAAATCTCTCAGCAGAATCCAAATGGTGTTTTAAGCAGTTCGGAAAAGAATTTAATGGTTAGCGAAGCTTCGCTACTTCTGAAGTTCTGTTTTGAAACCGAGTTATTTCTTAACGGGATGTGCGTTCAGCCTGTCCATATGGGTTTTTAACAAGATAATGACTCTAAACACCAGGTCTAAGAAACATTAGAGTAAATTTGTGATGCTGGAGAAAAGTCTACAGAAGATTCAAAACCTATCAGTCTGCCAGTATGGTGAGAGTAAACGCAGGCAAGTCCAAACTTACCCCTCAATCTGCGGGTGCCACACCACGGTCGATTCCCCAACCACTGCTCCCTTGTAGATACCTGACAAATAAACACCATCCAAACCACAAACCATACCTAATCAAAAGCACGCGGGTAAGTGTTTGTAGCATATCAAATCAAATCACGTCACTTGTTTCCCCGAACGGAAATTATTTGAGGGGTTCGGGATCATCGCGTCGTCTGTCTCGCTGAAGGCCAGGCTCCGGAGGGCGTCTTCCCAATCGGTTTTGGGGTTTAGGATACTGTCAACATGGATTTACCTTCATGATTCACTTCTCGGGAGAGTGAGGCTTCAACTTGTAGGAGAAGTTGGCTTGTTCTCACTACCAATTCTGAGACCTGGTTAGCCGAGTCTATTTTTGCAGGTGTACTGAGGGGTGTACCTTCGTACTGCAGAGTATACGAGACAGTCTCATCATCTACATTTCGCCGGATTGTGCCAGCATTGGGTGCATCATTCTCAGCAACACGGAAACGTAGTCCAGTGTGTTGATCCATCGAGGACCACAGCAGACGAGCTTGGTTGTCATCTTGCAATTCTAGCTGGGCAACACTCAAAGCTCCATTTCTCTTGGCATGATCTCCCAACCAATTCCTCCAGACTCTAGTCAATCCCTCGCCAATCGTGACACAGCTCTGGAAAAGTCCCTTTGTAGGCCCAACCTTCACGATGTTGATCACAGACTGCAGTTGTGAGAATTGCTCATAGGATTCCAGATCCAAATTCTGCGAGACCAAACCCTCAGTGTTGTCTCTGAATGCATCTAGAGTGGTAGCATGCCAACCGCTTATTGGATGTACGGCCCAGACTTTGCGTTCGCCCTCAGGTTGGATGGGTCGGAAGTGGGAGTATAGACCACGCAGTTGTCCCAATGTGCAGCTATCTTGCGATCCAGCCCTCGCCTCGAGATCATCGGTGCTGAGATATTGGCAGATGTAGTAGGGGGTGCAGTGTTTTGTGGAAGGATGGTAGCATTCGAGAATTACTTGGTGGCCTGGGATGTTTGCAGCTGCAAGCATTCGATTGTGAACTATTCGTAGGATTACATCGTGAATGCGGCGTGAGGTAGAGATAAGACGAAGGAGGGATTGAGTAGGGAAGAGGCAAAGGATATTCATGAGAATCTTGAGTTTCTTGTTAGTATAAATATGCATATGGCGAATTGGACTCACTTCATTTGGCAATGTGCCTATCGTAGGGGGGTATTCCACCATCTTGTCGATTCGTTTGAGTAACAATAATTAATGAAGAACGTAAACAAAGACACAAGTCTGATTAAGGAAGACAAAGAGCAGACGCGATTGGATATTTTATAGAAGAGTTGTCCGTCGATGAAGGAGTACTGAGTGGTCAGAACAGTCGGTCCTAATATCCGAGAACAGGAGACTCTGATACTATTGATCCACACCACGTATGACAGTGATGCAAGTCATCCTTCAACGGCGAACTGTCGGTGAGGCTCTTATCTTTATGTAGGATACCTGGGAATATGGCTGCAGGGACATCGAGGCCAGAAGAATTGACTTTGGGTCCGTTGAGAAGAGACAAGAATCGTTCTAAAAGGCCATTGAAGGAGCTTGCTCAAGGCTCTGCGCATGCACAGTACAATAAATGACTTGTTCAACTTATGCAAACTCTTTGCGATATAACGCAGTGCAAGTCCTCGCGATGTTGAAGGTCAAATCTTGGGTTCACCTAGGAGGTATATCGTAGGAACGGAGGATGCTGATGACGACGTAACGGCACTCGAGTGCCGACAGACAAGCATCCCCTGCTGCTTGGCTCATTGCAATCTAGTACTCAGATCACGTGTACACCACTTTGTTGACATCAGCAGCTATTTTCGGAGCTTCGTTCAATTCGTATGCTGTGGAGCGAGGAAAGGGGAAATCACATCATGTGGCAGTAAAAATTGCTGTAAAGGTGGAGCGATGGCGTGGTGTTGTCAGACTCCTTCTGTAAGTCTTGCCATGCTCCGGCCAAGTCCTCCGATGTCACCCGAGCCTCAATTTCTTGACAGCAATATCATTGTTTAGATATCCTAGATGATTAGGGGTTTCTGTTATTTTACGGCATTTAAAATGCAACGTAGGCAACCTTGCATTCTATACGATGGTAAGGTTCTGTATCGAAAGCTTTGTAGGATGAGCTCAGTCATTGATGGCAAGGCTTTGTTTGATCAGCTTTAGGACTTCCCGCTTTTTCAGACGAGGCCGATAAAATATATCAGCAAACATTAAACTTTAGAATGCTCCCAGGCCGAAACTTCTCCTTTAATATCTTCTTTCGCTGGGCCTTGAGAGTGCGGAAGTGTACAAATTTTCTACTTCTTGAAACGACATCCTCGCAGCCTCGGATTTTTATCCTCCATCCCTTCCTGCTACCATCATAAGATGCTCAACCCCTCACCAATATTCGAGGTTTTAATCACAAAATTTATGTCGCAAGTACTTTCTATTGCCATGCGGAAATATGGGCAGGAAGAATTGATCGGACGGACCGGATAATCTACCAAACGGTAGATTGACGGCTTAGTCTTGCCTGTTTAGGCTCTTGTTATCCCATATTGGGTCCGGAATTTCCCCTTTACCCTTTTCAGAAGTATATATGGCTCGAAAGAGATAGGAGTATCCTTCTTTCGACCTAAAAGATATCGCAGTCCTCGTTCTTGGTGCTGCTGGTGCAGTTGCAGTTTTCAATTCTTCGAAGAAAGAACCATCATTCGCCAGCTCAATTCCGGATGTCGAAGTTTTTTTTAGTTATTTTCAGCTTTCAAGGTCACAAAACTTTCATCTTAACTTTTTAACTGGGTAGCAAACAGTCAGCTCTGGCTAGACATCCACATCCATCCTTACAGGTCATTTCTCCATCTACCCTTTTGGATTAACCTGATTGAGGGATCGGCTTCCATGATGTTGTTGTCTCTTAGATTCCTCTCCACTATCTTATATTTGTTGAACGCTGCCGGTTTATGTCATGCTACCTATGACCAAAGCTCCAAAACGAATCTCGCTTTATACTGGGTATCCTTCCTTCTCCATCTCCTTCCCAAATCTACTTACAACTTCAGGGCCAAGGAGGAGGTCAGCAGCGACTTCAATACTTTTGCGAGCAGTCAACAGTCGATGTCATCCCAATTGGATTCATACACATCTTCCCCCAACAAGGAAATGGTTTCCCTGGAAGCAATTTCGCAAACCAGTGCTGGGGAGGCACGTACGTGTACCCCGGTCCCGGACCAAATCCATCTCAAGATCAGCTTCAGTCATCGTGTCCTCAACTCGTTGCCGACATTCCCGTTTGCCAGAATGTTTATGGAAAGAAGATCATCCTCTCACTAGGCGGAGGAACGAATACGTATCAACTCAGTGGTGCTGCGAATGGGGAAGCATTTGCCGACTTCTTGTGGGGTGCTTTTGGACCTAAATCCTCGGATTGGGTTGCAAAGGGCCTTCCGCGACCTTTCGATAGCCTCGATGGAGTAGTTGAAGTAGATGGTTTTGATTTCGACATTGAGATCCCTTCGCCAGGTACGCATTCTGTTCTGGTGATGATCCACACTAACAAAGACGGCAGACAATCAAGTTGGCTATATCGCCATGGCATCAAGACTCCGTCAACACTTCAAAACAGCTAGCAAAAAATACATACTCACAGCCGCGCCCCAATGCGTAGTAATAGATGCCAATATGGGAGCTCTAATTTCCCAAGTTCAATTCGACATCATCTTCGTGCAATACTACAATACCCCCCAATGCTCAGCTCGCAACTGGGTAAATGCCAACACGAACTTCGCCATGGACGGCGTTGAAAGAACAAACGGCTTCACATACAACACCTGGTCAAACTTTCTCTCTGGAACCATGAGCGCCAACGCAAAACTATATATCGGTGTTCCTGGCGCTCCGGACGCAGGTGGTTTCTACCTCTCTCCTAATGAGATTTCATTGCTTATCAAAGCGCATTTTTGTAAGGATAATTTCGGAGGGGTGATGATCTGGGAGGCTACATCTGCGGAGAATAATCCTCAGGGTGTGTATTACTCTGCTGTGAAGAATATATTGAGGGCGTTCTCGGGAGATGGTGGAATACAGTGTCAGGGGCCAAGGGGAATTGAAGCGAGGAGTTCAACATTCCCTTACAAGACGCCGAGCCCTACGGAGCATATATCGTCGTCGACTTTGAGCTTGATCACCTCGACTCTTCAAACGAGCATTCTGACAACGTTTATCACGAAAGGGCCGAATACTGCTACCCAAGCTTCAACGGCTTCGTTGTGGACAACAGTCTCATAAAAACAGACTGGAAGCGCCGCACTGAAAATTGGTATTTTCCAAAGGAGAGAATACTTGGTTCGGTTTATTAGGGTTCCAGTAGGCTTTATGAAGTAGGTACGCAGGCAACATAGGCGAACTGTTTTCTCCGAAAGGAAACGCCACTTGGAAATTTTTGGGACTTTACTATATTTACTTTAAACTTGAAGTGATAGATATGATCGAGAACTCATATCGATTGTTATTGACTGACACGAAGTTTGCTTGCAAACCATAAATGCAAATGAAGAACCAACTAAATTATGCAGGCGCTGGGTCTGACAAGTATGGCCAAATTTCAGATTCAAAACTCATGTTTGACAATCTACACAACGATCACGTACCCATTAAAAACCGCGTTCCACGAGAGAGTACTTTTGGTACGGATCTGGTGGGTGCTTATCCACATCTTGAATGGGAAGGGTGCAGTTTACCCCTTGAAACGTGGCCGAGAATGGGGTCACCACATTCCGGTCTCAATATCTCCAGCACCAACATTCTAAATCGGACCACGGCGCTAAGTATTCAGTTCCATTAGCGCTAAAGAAATCCAGGTGACTACATAGGTGTGTCTTTGTATCCTAGCTCGGTTTAAATTGAACACTTCTGCACCCAATGTTTCGCTCGCACTAATAACCGACCTACTCAACGTCAATCCCCTCACAACTGCGAATTGTACAACTGCAACATTCTTTTCTGTTTCCATAATTGCTCACTCGCTTAATTCATGTCTATCCGATCTTTTTAAAGTTACATTGAAGAACTGCAATCACGCCCCCTTGTGTAAGCAGCCGAAATCCAGCTTCAAAATGCCTGCAAATCAGACTTCGAATCGAAGCTTCGATTCTCGGAATATCTGTCGAGGAAACAGCGTGGGAAGTCAGGAAGAGGTCGGAAAACACAGAACACTCGCAATTATGGGGTTGCCCGATCTGCTAGCAAGCAGAGTCCATTTATCACTAACGTTAATGCGAATGTTGGAGTGTTCCCACTCGAGGACAAGGCCTTGATCAAATCCTCATCGTCTCCCGCCAATTCATCTCCGCTACTGTCTTCAACTTCAACCGTTTCGGTGCCGCTTGTAGCCACCCCAAAGCATCTATGTCTTGCCATAAAAACAGTATTCCTAGGAGAAATGATTCGCCCTGAAACAGCTTCACCGAATACACTGGAGCATCGAAGTATCCTAAAAGCAACACCAATGCTTACGCCTCGTCCTCGCAGAAAGAGCCAAAACCCATTTGCTTCGATTGACTTTGGGATGAAGCGACTTTCCGAAATACTTTCCTCATATTCCATAGAAGTCAACCCAGGAACAGAACAAAACTTCACCCTATTTTCGAATCTTCCGGTACCAATCCAAGTTAGAATATGGAAATGCACCCTCCCAGGTCCTCGAGTGTTAGAACTCTGCCGAGAACAGAATGGATACAAAGCATACCATGATCTGCCCTTTGCACTCAGTATATGCAAACTCTCTCGCGCAACATCGAAGTCCTCATACCAGCAGCTCTCATCCCACACCTCCAGGGTTTACTTCCCTCACGGATCATACGCGAATTTGAATACATACACGCTTTTCATCAGTCAATCAGATCGCTGGTCACACAACATCCAACGAGATCTCATGTCTTGTGTGCAAATATCTCGAGTTCGGTATCTTGCTATTGAAGTCATCACTTGGATTGACATGATGCATATTTCGTCCAAACGACTACTCGCTGCTCTGTTCAGGATGAAGGGTCTAGAGAACTTGACGGTTGTGTGGACTAGAGCGGAGATGCCGCTCCCGGACGAAGAGAATGTGCTCGTTGACGAACGGTACGTAGTTCGAGGAATCGAAGCTGACGTTCGGTACATGGAAGTTTGACATGCTGTTATGTTTAAAATGTCATTTGTTGTGCTGGATCGTGGTCTTGACGGCGAAGACGTTCCTTCGGGAAATCAGTACAGCAAGAAGAAAGCGACGGATTTCTGTACGAGAGAAGGAAAGCAGTCATGCCGTTGACGCCTCCAGGAACTCCCGTTCGGAAAAATACAAACTGAAATTTCGGGTCTGAGTTGTTTTGGAAAGGGAGGAAAGATACATCGGATATATACCGGTACTTGTAATAATATTTGACATCTTTGCAGAGATTAGTATTAGTGGGGCATTCGCGAATCAAAGTTTCTTCAATCACAGACCCCAAATTGTCCTTGATCCGGTATTTAGAGTAACGTTACCTCGACCTTTCACATTTACGACATGCAACAAACCTCGATCCAGACAAGTAGTCAAGTCCCAAGCCTTACCCATTCATGGTTCCAGGTTTCTCAATCCCCAACACATCTCACTCAACCTAAGACGATCCCTAGCCTCACTGCCAAAAGTGCACTTCTAATTTACGACGTGCAACAAAAATTTCCCTTCTACTCCCACTCCTTCCTTCCGCCGTTTCTTTCCACGCATTCCCGGAAAATCGTGGGGGTTCAAATTGCGAAACGCAACAGAATGCTGCACGCTCGTACAGAATACGTAATACTTTCTGAGCACGGAATTTGTTGCTGTTATTGTGAGTTTTGGCAGCCTGTGAGCCTGTGAGGCTGCGATGTGTGGCTAAGCGAGAACAACAAGGGGGTGGAGGTGGCGTGGAAGTGGGAGGTGTGGCGCAAGAAGCTTGCAGAGCCGCAATTCAGTAAGAATAAAGATATAAGATACTGGAAAATCAAGAAGATTAGGTATAAATCTTAATCGAATTTCTAACCGCGGTACTAGCTTCGGATGATCCGCGTGCAGGAAGAGTAACAAAAACAAACGCTGCTTTGCGACATCTCATTCCACTTCGTGACTAACATGGGAACATTTTCATGATGTATAATTCGAGTCAATGAGGGTTGAGGTCTCTAGAGCTCTCCAAGATGCCGTCGTAATAAGTAAAAGTCGTCCACTTAGGGAGATAGGTACAGGGCGGATAGCAGAAGATATTGTTCCTTTTCTCTCACCGAGCAAAGGTAATGACATATTCATTAATAGCCAACGAGCCTCCGAATTATCTAGGTTTAGTTTCGTAATCATTAGACGGGGACTTCTTTTAATGTAATTAAATCAAATTTAAGTAATGGTTGCTGGCGAAATCGATTTGGAAGAAATCTGAACTAAGGCGGTTTCACTTCTTGGAATCTACCTCACTTGAAGGGACTGAGATTTCAGGTAGCTTCCAGAATGTATTCAATAATTATTGCTTTGATGAAAAAAAGTTGGCTATCACGTCAAATATCTACAAGTATCGAAATTCGGAATTTTTGGATTAGAATCTACTAGCACCCAAGCTGGAGAAAAGTGGTAAAGTAGTAAGGAATCCATTCGTGGGGACAGAATATCGCTGAACCATTACCTACGTCAGTTCGGTCCTTTTCATAACTATGATGGATGATAATAGTCGCTGCTTCATTCAAATAGTTCTTTCCCCCATGCATGTATGTATGCCTCGGAATTTGATTGCGTGTCGGGATATTTATTGGCCCGTAATCTGTAGGGTAATCTTGTGATTCGGAATTGGCTTGAGGGTCGCATGTAATTCAAAATATTTATACTAATCTTTCTCATGATAAAGATATTCTTTTGTCAGCATGTAGCCGCGTTCTCGCAGGTAAAGTGGGAGGAGAATGAGTTTATGTTAAGTTACTGCAAGATGTGCCACTTCTGGTTCGCGTTTAATTTTAGGGCACGAACGCGACTTAAAATTGTTCCTCGAAACAACACCGAAACGATCAGCACGATCAACATCGTTGACGGGATTGATCCAATTGAATTCCGTATATCTATTGTCCAATATGTGAAACCTACCCCGTGAAGTTGCTACCGCGATTGAGACTACAGTGAAAGTCAATAATGGAGCGAATCCGCGTTCATCCATTCTCTGGCCAAGATCTACAAGACGAGTTCCCAGGCGATCGTATGGAACGTGAAGAGATACAACAAAGTCAAGGATAGCTGCGATGATAGAAAGACAAGCGGTCGACCTGCAGCAATGGACAAAGACAAAGCCGCCAAGTACATTCGCATCCTGATGACGGAAGCCCAATGTGCGGGAGAGTGGATCAGCCTGAAAAGGTGGCAGAGATAGTCTCTGAACAGTTCGACATTGTGGCCAGCTCAACCTGAGTATCTCAGATCATGAAAAAGTATGAGATCACTTATGAAGCGCCAGAAGGTATCAAACTTGTTAAAGTTACAAAGGTTTCGAAGGTACTGAAAGTTGCGCCAGCTCAACTAAATCCTAAATGGATGCCCCAGTACAATCTGCCAGCCCCAGGACAGTCTCTTGCTTTTCGTGAAGACGTACAACATGCCATGAGTAGCTTAGACCCTCCTCAGGAGTCCCCATCTATATCGTCACACGCAGTTTCTGCATCTGCATCCATTACATCTGCTGGACTCACAAGCCCTCCTGAAGCCTCCAGAACTGGTAGTAAAGATCGCGAAGACCGATGAGATCGATTAGAAACCAACATTAAATTCGAAGAAGCTGAGATAAACCATGATGCTTTTCATTGCCAACAAGGTTCGAGGCGTCGAAGATATCTCTATGGTAATTGAGCCCAGTCTCCACTAGGTCCAGATAGAGAGTTCTTGGCCTGTCATTCTCAATGCACCGCTTCCGTGACAAGAAATCTTTTGACGGAGTATACAGTTTTCCTCTTATCTGCTTCGATGCCGAGATTCAACAGGCTTGCCAAATCATGAAGTCCTCATGGAAGTTGGTAGGGCAAAGCCAAAATTCATACCTCGTCTTCAACGCCTAAGACGCTCCAGCTTACAATTGTGCAAGGCGTTCCGCCATAACTTAAAACTCTGGTCACTGACTCCCATAGACTTAATGGTCATTGTCAGCCCCTGGCCTTCGTACAGAATGGATGGCGCGATAAGCTTTGGCGAGACGACTTGGCCCCCACTAGCAGAGATGTGGAGGCGTGGTAGATGAGTGAGGCGGAATTAGACTTTGATTTAGCTTTCGAGTGAAGATGTGATACCGAAATGATGATACAAGGGGCCAAATGGCAAGCACTCTCTTTGGATAGAACTTGGCAACGACTTAAATTTACCTCGATATTGCCTGACGAAGACATATCCTGTTGAGCATCTGAACGCATCATGAAAGCATACACATCCACTCCGATATATTGATATATATATCGTACACATGCAATGGAAGATCTTATATGCGAAGACATGGTTCCAAAAAAATTCGCTCCGAAATCAATAGTTGGTCAAGGCATCATTTGTAGTTCGCCGTTTTCTCATATTCCTAAACGCCGGCCGGCACTCCATTTTGATAGGTTATGTTCTCTCACAAGACGAACGAGCTTCCTAGTCCCACGCATACTATCAACCAAAACGCTCCCCCCAAAATCTGGATATTGCTCCCAAGCGTAGCCATCCTTCTAGCAGCACTAACGATCGGCGTCTTCGTAGCGGCGGGATTGCTTGTGAGGTTGGCGGCCGTTTCACGATCTGGACGAACACCAGTCAATATACATCCACAGTACAAAAGTCGACGATCATCGTCGCCCCGGCCACAGGAAACTTCACGTACTAGTTGTTACAAAAGTTTGATCTCCCTGCGGCGAACGATTACTTTCTGGGCCATACGTATAGGGCGCACAGATCTTGATAGCAGTTCCATCCTCCACAGGGCCAGTCTTGCACTCCGACAGCGTTCCCTCAGCGCAAAGTAAAAGGGGCGTAAAAGCAAAGTAGCCCGTCACATTATCCGCCGCATCAAAGCACTGGGATATGTGACTCGCATTGCCAGAGAATTCGTAAGGGAAGAACGGCTTGTCAGTGGTAAACTTTGGGACGAGCTCGAACAGAGGCGAGGTATCATCGTCGGAGAGAGAGAGATTGGTGGTGCCGACGATATTGACGAGTCCATAGGAAACGGCGGGGCATTGTGTGCTGTTGCAGCGCATCTGGCCTGTGGAATTGAATTCATAGTTTGAATTTGGGACATCGCAGACGTAGCCTCTGGACACACGTTGGCTTCCACTTGCGGTAGTTGTGTAATAACCACTTCCGTATTGGGTTGTTGCCTGTGTGAAATTCTTGCAGTCTGCGTTAGAAAGCTCAAGCAGAGCAGCAAAAACTGGAATGTATTTCTGGAATGCCATGTTGACGATTGGGTGAAGCAATTGGTAATGTCGTCTTGACCAGAATATGGGAACGGCTCACATTTTAACTTTCCTACACCAGGAACGAACAATTGTCGTGAGATGCCGGGACGTCATCGTGTAGTATCAATGCAACACTTAGCACCTAAGTTCCTATCGGATTTATGTCAAATTAACAACGCCTTCCATAGAGGAATGCCATGTTCAGTTGCGGCGTGGTGCCAAGAAGGCTCGGCATTGCCGATCACGACGTAGCTAGAGCAGCTTAAGGTTGCATTGGGACGTCTAACTGGCTGCTTCGTGAAGAGCCTTGAATCTAAAACTGTTTAAGTCAAGTGTGGGGTAGTAGTTAGTCGGCTATCTGGAGGTTATTGTCTTGGCTATTGCGATGTCATCCGTACGCAACCTTCTAGAAAACATCGTGAGGTCAATATTATATATGTACATTCTCAAGCGAATTACTTATGCAAGCCACTTCCTTTCTGTAATTTATTGTAGTATCTTATCATTGCCACGATGGTGGACTGATATCGCGTTCATGTTCTTGCCAGAAAATGCCTCTTCCAAATGCTCACCACTCGAACTCCGGCCC
Organism: Rhexocercosporidium sp. MPI-PUGE-AT-0058; assembly: GCA_020746875.1. Taxonomy (NCBI): domain Eukaryota; kingdom Fungi; phylum Ascomycota; class Leotiomycetes; order Helotiales; genus Rhexocercosporidium; species Rhexocercosporidium sp. MPI-PUGE-AT-0058. The sequence goes on along the minus strand of JAGTJL010000013.1, from coordinate 700,611 downwards.
CATCAACTCATCGGCGTCTTCAAAAGTCCCTTGCTCTATTGGCATAGCATAATTAACAATCTTCCCCTCGTTAATCTTTATCTCTTTATGTTCCAAAAAAGTCTTCCGATCTTTATCCTGGTACCACTTCACTGCATGTTCTATTTCACTTAGCCACTCAACACCCCACCAAAATCTAAAACGGAAATTTCATTTTCAAAGAAAAAGCCAACTCACCTTGCATAGGATATAACCTTGCCCTCCCTAGCACCCCAGTCTCAAAACCTTTCTGCGCAGCAATAGCAAGCTCAAGATCCTCCCTCTCCAAAAATCTCCAATACCCCTCCCCCTCCAACCACTTCTCATCCCACTCCTTCGATACGTCTCACTCTCATACCTCATATCCAACACACTCCTCGCATCAAACCTCGCAATAAACAACAAACTCCCTGAGAAGATAATAGCTCCAACAGGATAAAGCCAAGTGATGTAACTTTCTCCCGACTCCTCCAACTTCTCAGGCTTAGGAGGCAAGAAATGTCGCTATGCGCTATTCTCTTGTCGACGGTAATATTCATTGAGCGCAAAATCTCGAGGGAAGGTTGATGGATGGCCTGTCGCTCAGTGATAGCATTCTTGGAAGTCATTAGCGAACGTCTTCCAGTGGTAGTTTGTGCTGATGCTGGAGGATTGCCAGGTATGGTGGTATGTCCATTCTGAGGGGAACGGGAGAAGTGCGTGTTCGTTACCGATTACGCAGTCGGTTTGTGAGGAGGGAGAGGGGTTGAAATCCTCCCGGAATTGGGTTGTGAAAGGGATTGAGGTTATGGGAGAGGAGTCGAAGTTTACGAATATGAAACCTTGTGCTGTGATGTGTGTGTGGATCTTGAAGAGGGTATGGGCTGATGGGTCGAAGTTCGTGAGATCTGTGTATTCTCGGGCGATGTGGAGATTTCTCTTAGGGAGGTAGGTTCTAGGTGAATCAGTAACGTCCATCATTGGGCAGGTGAAGATGACTTACTAGCCGTGGAATCGACAGGACAAGACTGTGGCCGAACCTGATGATGGGTTGTGATAGGGTGGCCGCGATGTCGACAGACATTATAAAATGCATTCGAGCGAGAAGTCGGAATCCGAAGGCTACAGATCGCACACTTAACAGCCTCGATATCTCCATTTTGTCTTTGATAACACAAAACGGCCACCCAAACATCTCCAACGTCAGATAATTCCCAGGTTTCTCAAACCTCGCCACGAAGGAAGTAATATACCAATACTACACCGTAAATTAGCAACGCCTTCAATAGTCAAACTCCTCAGAGTCCTACTTTCGAGAAAATTTCTCGTCTCTCTAGCTGGAAGATCTTCTCATCTCGAAACCATCTGCATATCATGAGCTAGGATTCATTCATGAAGTTTCCGAAATGTTCGAAAAAGTCTCTGTAATCGTAGGCAAAAGATCCTGGATATCGTTTCCTAGATCCTGCTCAAGTATGTTTACTTCTGTCTCTTTCTGGAGGTATCCTCTGTTAGCGAGATATGCTTTTGGGTCCATGTCTGTCATTATTCTTTCTGCGGGGGGTCGCTTAGTTTAGGGGTACATGTGAGGAGAGACGATAGGCAATATAAGCTGGCTAGTGATACGTGGGGGAAATAATGCTGTGATGGATTCGCGCCACGGAAGCCAATGTCATCAGAAAGGTAGATATGAAGGCCTAAACAAGTCTCACGAAGAGTATACAACCAACAGTATCCTCTCGCAGACGCGGGGTGCTTCAGGTGCTAATTGGCGTGACCTAGAATGAAATATATCATAGTTACTAGATAGGGGGTTTTAACTTTGAGGTAACTTGACAATTCATAACAGTATACCACACTAACAGAATGTATTCGAAGCTTCTAGGCTTGCCAACATTACTCTTCATCAGCCAAAGTCTGTTTTTCGAAGACATATTAGTAGAATTTAACAGCAGCATTTCCAGAATATCCCCCTCCCATCGACCCAAGTCACAATTGATGATTCACTTGACAACCCTGAACCATGACCTCAAAAAGCAGCCATGCTCAAATCATTTCAATCCCCACCAAACCAAAACAATCTCCACCCCACCTTCCCACCTCTATCCAACCCTCCCCAAAATCCACACTCCAATCGCCCCAAACGTGCACCCCACAAACAAATGATTCCAATCATTCTTCACCAGCCGCCCTCTGTACAGCCAGCCAGCCAACGGATCCAAAAACCCCAAGAACGGGAAAGTGCAGAGCACGGTCGCTGCACCGGATAAGTTCCCAGTGTAAGTGAGATAGGCGATAGAAGAGCCCAGCATGAGGTTGCGGGTGCCGAGCTGGCGGGCGTAGAAGATGGCCTGTCTTATTTAGTGATGGGTTTATTTGATATTTGCATAAAGTGCCAAGAGCGTTAGGAAAGATAAGAGAGGAGAAAGAGGGATCAAGGGAGGGGAAGAGAGGGAGAAGAGGAACTAACCTGTGGAGTCTCAATATGAATGTAGTTCTTCGAGACGGTTACGGGGATGGCTATGAGGGGGATGGAGGTGCTGATTAGGAGGGTGGATATTAGAGTTGGGAGGAGGGTTGTCAGCTCCATCTTGCTTAGTTGTTGTGTTGTGCTTTCCTTTATATTCTGGGTGCCATGTGAGGAAGTTCTGTTGAGCAGCTGGTGAAGTGATGGGAGCGGGAGCGGGGAGCAAGGGATAGATGGAAGGACGAAGGGGAGAAAGAAATAAGAGAAGTGAGATTCTTTACTTCGACTCTTTATATGTACGACCTTCCAGATATATCACGCATGTACTGTACGAAACACCGATCTACTTTATTACAGTCCCTGGTGAGATCTGTTATGGCACCATGGCACCCCGCCCAGTGCTCCGCTACTCATAGCGTCGTAATGGCAGCCAATCGCTGCGCCCGGAGGTGCTTTTGTAGGGTTAGGTCGCTGTAGTGAGGTGGGGTTAAACTGCCGATGCTTAACTGTAAGCCTTACTATAGCGCTGGCTGGCTTATTTTAGATCTTTTAGTCATCAAGAAAAGATTCAGGGAAATTAGATATATTAAGCTCTTAGAACGAGAGTCAATTTATAGTTGTTTTAAGCTTTTCACATGAAAGTTGACTGGGTGGTGGGGCTAGTGAATCGCGTAGCAGTGGGGAGGGAGGGAAGGAGTTGATACTTTTGTATAGTAAAATGATTTCAGCGCAATGTACAGGCTTTCTTTAGCGAGCGAGCGAGGAAGAATGCAATATCAACATTAATAATCAGCCCATGAGCTAAACATAATTCATAAATGAACACCCTAAAAAGATACAGTAAATCAACTCCATCTCTCATCACTCAATACAAAACCTCTAAACTATGTTCCCCGCCCTCAACTATAATCCTCACCGTCCCATCCCCCGTACTAACCTCCTGCGCCTGAATAACCCTCTCCTTCCCGTCAACCTTCAAACTCCTCACAGCACTCCCTTCTCTCCCTGGCAAAACCACAGCACCCTTCGTCCCACCCGGCGCCCCCCACGCAACCGTATACCCTCCCTGCGTTAATTCCCATTTTGCGCTAAACCTCCCCAACGGGGTCACAAACCCCGCCTCCGCCTCAGTCAAATCCCCAAACTGCGGCGCAAGATTCCACTCCCTCCCTCCTGGCGCTGTAACAGTCAACCCCACCACAAAACTCGTCAAGGCATCTGTAGGTCCAGTCGACCACCCATGCGCATGGCTCGTATACGAGTAATCATTCGCATAGCCATACTGGCTTCTATAACCAAAACTGCCATCTGACAGATACCCTTCTACACACGTACTCGCCGTCCCGTATGGCGAGTTGAGATACCAGCCCCAAGCGCGGCGGATGAGGTCAAGTGCGCGGGTTGGTTGACGGGCGGTGAAATGACCTTTGATTTCGAAGGATTGTCCGAAGCCTACGAGGTTGTTGGGGAGTTCGGGGGCGAGGGAGCCGATGCTGATCCAGTTCTTGGTGAGAGCGGTGGAGATGGAGAGCGAGAGATTGGAGGGTGGGATGGAGTAGAGGAGGGCAAGGGAATTGCCGTCTTGAGGGTGGACTGAGGCGTCGGTGTCGCTGTCTTTGAATGCGCTGAGGAGGGTATGTCAGGGAGGTGAAAACATTTGGCGAAAAGAAAAAGGGGGTTTCGCGAGATAGGAAGGGGAGGTTTGTTTACATACCCAGCTGCAGAATCGAAATTCAGTTTATTAACCGCCGTTTTCAACGTCGCTGCCATCGTTGTCCACGAAGCCGAAGATGCGGAATCACCCGCCCATGTCGCCAATTGACTTCCAGATGTGAGGACTTTGTACATCAGCATATTCGCTTCTGTGTTGTGCCCCCCTTGCGACACTCTCCCCAGTCATTCGTCCCCGTCACACTAAGTAGACCCGTACCGTCTATCTTCCCTGTAATGAAAGCCATCGCGCGCTGGTACTTAGGATATATAGTATTCAGCCACCCCTGATCGGCTGTCCAGAGATAGTAATCGTATGTTCCGATCAGGGTTGCCATGTGGTATGTATCAGACCCATAGATATTAATACCCGGTCCCGCGAAGGGGAGCTCGCCTGCGCTTGTCTACTGTACGTGAGCATAAAACCTCATACACCTCATACCAGATATTTGATATGATATGATGTCGAGACACGTACCTGATCGTTGTACAAAACCTGAAGCGTGTTCGCCACGCCTTCCCAATCGCCTGTACTAACCAAGATGCTCGGCACGGCAATAGCCAAGTCACCGGGCCAGACTGTACGGTCCCGCTTACTGCCATCCACATAGATCGTTCCGCCCGTAGTACCAAGGGACAAATCAAAATCATTACTCCAACTCGAGCCGAGAATAGGGAATTGCCGACCGGTCTTTGGTGGAATGGCGTTGGTTTGTAGGGTATATGCACCTGCATACCAGATCTTATTGAGGAGTGGATCGCTACATGAGAAATATCCTTGGTAGGCTCGGAGGTTGGACCACGAGGGTTGGAACGCGATCTCAACGGTGATGTCGTGGATATTGACATTGACCTGATTCGTTGTCTGTGTAAACAACGTCAGGTATCGGAACCCTCCTCGTAATTTCGCATCCGGCATAGTAAAATTCGCTTCGGCAGTCGTAGACACAGCAGCAACAACAGCACCATCAGGATTAAACGACCCATTCGAACTATCCGACGCTTCGCCTGTCCAGTTCTTCGCCTCGGTAAACGCCATACCCAGATTTCCAGCTCCAGTAGCACCGTACGAAACGGTCACGATGCCGCCGACTAACTTGCCGAAGTCAAAGATGAGCTGGTTGTTGTTTCCTTTGAGGGAGACTGCCCCAGGGAAATTTGAGGATGCACCGCCGCCGGGTGAGAAGTAGCTGATTGGAGATACAACGCGGCTAGTGGGGGCGTAGTTGTACTTGTCCCAGTCGCCTGGGAAGGCTGCAGTCTTTGGTCCAGTGCATGCTGTGTCTCGCCAACAGCCAGCCGCTCTCACGGTTGATCTTTGCTGGGAGAGAATTACTGTGAAAGTAATGAGGAGGGCGAGTGAAAACATCATGGCTACTACTAACCAACGGTCAGTAGGGGGACGCAGAAAGTGTTTTCTCGTACGGAACTTCATGGCGCATCGGATCTGAAGTCAAGTGTACTCAAAATAAACTAAAGCAAACGAACATACCTTAGTTTTACTCGTCTCAACTATAACATAACGATTCAACCTTCTGACTCAGAGTGAGAGGGAAAGTAAAGAGCGCCTGACAGAAGGTCAAGAGAAGAAAATCCGAGACTTCTTCGCAAGCCATGTTCCAAGCCATCATTTTATGTCCTTTTGACTCGCAAGTTAAGATTACAATGAGCTAACAACAACAAGGGGTGCAAGGCCAGCAATCAAGATCAGATGACGGGCCGGCGCTTCTCGGGCCCCTTTAAGAAAGCTGTAGGGGCAGAGCTGCATCTGTACCACGGCCTTGACATCAGACGACAGCATCATAGGCTCGCTGAAGTATGGAAGGTACATCCATGATGTAGCTTGTGATGCCCTTGTCAACGTGGCCCTGTTTGCTTTCCAGAATGGCAGGGAGGCCTGCCGACTGGCTGGCTGGCTGGCTGGCTGTCAAGATCCCATTCTGTCATCTTGAGAGTGGAGAGGAGAGGGACGCGAGAGGGAGGACGCGAGGTGGGCGGTCGTGTGAGAAGGCGTGTCTCGTGTCTGACTCGTCGGAATATTTACCGCCGAGGAGAGATCATCATGCTAGTCTTCTTCTGAAGAAAGGAGATGGCATGAGATGAAGGCTTGAAGTGGGCGTTAGGAAGGCGCTTTAAGCTTAAAGGTGGGCTAATCGTAAGTCGCCAACACTTGATGTACGCAAAGTACGAGGTCTACTGAACGGGTGTGGCGGCTGCGGGAGTACGAGGTAGATCGCATCGCGGTCAACAAGGGGTATTGTACGGGCATAGCCATGTTGTTTCGATTCGAGGTAACTCGGTTGAGGTTGGTCCGGCGTACAGGAACGTGGTGGCAGCCCAGGCAAATTCTTCGTTTCTGCTCACGCGGAAAGCTTCTCTCAGCCACATCCGGTATATTGATGTAAAGTGACTCGAGAAAGTGACGATATAAATCCCTTTCAAGACTGTCGGTGTTGTGTTGGTCAGTCTGGATGGGCAGTCGGTCTGGTCATGGGTTGAGGTTGGATGGGGATGGTTGAGATATTCAGGGGTCTTGGGAACTCCCCTGTACCCCTCTTTTTCCCCGCACTAAATACTCAAATGTCCCCGAAGCGACTCAAGCTAAGCGAGGCTCGCAAGAGAACTAATAAGACGGACCTGACAGACTTTCAACCGGGAGATTACATCTACACCGATTAGGAAAAGAGATATCTTGTGTGAGAAAGAAAGGAATTCGACGAACTAGTAATGAAGCCGATACTCTCGTCTTCCCTCTTTTGGTGTCGTGTTTCGTCAACACGCAAATATAGGTTGGGAAAGGAGGCTGCATGATCGATCGGCAGTTGACATCCTAGGTAGGCAGCAAGTTGTACCAAAGAGGCAGGTAGGTCAGCACAGGTGCATTTCGAGAAAACACCTTCCGCGTGCTGTGATTCGCAGCTTCACTTTTCGTGAATGTTAGATGCCAATCTTACTATCCGAGTTTTATCATACTGTACTGTACTAGGTAATAGTAATAGATTGGCGCTATAGCTGACAGATGTCGCTCGACATATCGTATGTTTCGCATCGACCCTTCTCGGTCCGCGGCCGGGAGATGTCAACATCGGTGCCCTTGACCATACCGAAAAGATATGCCCATGAAAAGAGAGGAAAAGAAAGAGAGCACAGGTGATCGACTCTAATTCTACAGCTCCAGAACGACATTTTATCCAACCACACATGTCCTCGAAAGTTCTTCAATATCTATCAAACGTCTTCTCTTCTGGCAGCCTAGATTATAGAGAGATAGAACCCCCCCCCCCAAAATAACCATCCTCTTTTACATGTTTACAGATATATTAACTACATCGAGAGTTCACCTTGCTTATGAAAAAGAGAATCACCACTTGAGATGCTGTATCCACAGTAGCATTCGAGCCACTTTGCTGAAGTGCGAATCGGCGACCCGAGACCCTGTCGCCATAGAACGATAAGTTAACTAAATTTACACCCGGGAAGGAGTAGACAACACAACATAAGCAGCACAAAGAACACACAAAAAAAAAGAGAGAAGCATTGAACGGATGAGAAACGACCAGGTAATCTTAAAAATTGGCAATATAACCGAACCTTCGGGCTTCGATATAGAGAGCAAATCAGATTATTTTACCCCGTCCGAGCTATCACCCATCCATCCACCCATCTCCACACTTCCCTCGTCTATCAACAGATTACCCTATGTACAAAATCCCCATCCGTTCATCCTCTGCATCATTCTTCCTCTCTCCCAAAAAAAGATAGAACAAAATGAGATAAGAGCAGGATCAAAAAAAGATAATACCCCTAAACCCCGACGCTAAGGTATCCCATCCCAATAAAATAAACCCCAGAAAATCCAAACCCAGACAAAGAAACCCTATAACAAAAAGCCTACATGAAATGGTAGTCTGTCCATGTGAAGAAGGTCTAGCGACTCCCACTTCCCCTACTCCCCCCACTATCATAAGCCATCTGTCCGATCCTCGCCGGCAACCCCACATCACTCCTCGTCCGATGCAGACTCCTATCACGATGCTGCGAATGCGAATAACTCGTCGGAGAATGTTCGTCCATCTCTATATACTGCTGGTGTTGAGGGTGATGATGTGAGTGATGGTGGTGTTGAAGGGAGGGCGAGAGGGAGGGACGACCGCTGGGGAGAGCGGAGCCAGGGCGGGAATAGGTTTCGTGGTGGGTGAGGGGGTGGTAGCGGCAGGTTAGGCGGTACTGTGGTGTGTTAGTTTGGCTGGGTTAAGTTGTCGTTTGGGGATGGGCTTGTTGCAAGAGACGAGCGGGGTGGGGTGTAGGAATAGGACTTACAGCGCCGGTATCTTCTAATTCCTCCTCATCTAGATTCACTAATGCACCTCTCCTCGACCTAGCTCGTAGCTCTAAGCTGGGGAAGTAGATGGATAGGAATTGCATGATAATAAGAAGGCCGAGAGTTGCGAAGAAGGAGTAGAAGAATCCGCCGAAGCCGCCGGCTAGTTGGATGCTGTTTATGTCGAAGTCAGATACTGTCCTCTTTCAAACGTTCACTATCTCCTATCTTTCGAGAAGCAAATGGTAGGATGTCGAGATATACGTACGGTATCTGCTTCCCATTCCCATTGATGGCTCCCCCATCTATTATAGATCCATCAAGCAGAGCTATGTTCTTGCTACAAGCCGTTAGTTATAGAACATAGGTAAGCAGTGAGGGTGGTCAAGACTTACTCTGCGAAGATTCCTGTGAGGAACATACCCCACAATCCACCAACGCCATGAATGATAGTAATATGCAGTGGCTCCTCCAGAAAATCCTCTAACCACTTGATAGCCTCGAAACCAAAACAAACAGCCGCGGCCGTCGACCCAAAGATGAGTGCAGCCCAAGGCGGGACCTGCTTCAAATTAGCCTCCTCCCGATACACCTGAGAAAATACTGAGAAATATATAAGAAAAAGAGAAAAAGAGACGCACATATCCCGCCCCTGGAGTAATAGCAACCAAGCCAGCAAAAGCCCCCGTACAGAACCCCAAACCCGACCACTTCTGCCCCGCCATGCGCTCAAGAAGGGTATATGCCACCCCACCACTGCAAGCCGCGACATTCGTCGCAATGAACGTAGAAGCTGCGCGCATATTGGCTTTCAATTCCGATCCAGCATTAAACCCGAACCACCCGAACCATACCAACAACATGCCTAGCATTGCATTCGTCATATTATGGCTCTCGAGTCCGGCCTCTAGTGCGGTGGGTCCGGACGGAAGTCGTTTGCTGCGCTGTGCGCGCGAGAATATGTATTTCTTCCAACTGCCTGCGTCGTGCGATATGCTGGTTATGCTGTGCGTGTCGTCGGTGGTGACGCGAATGTATTTCAGCATGACAGTGTATGCGAGAGTTGCGGCTCCAGAACAAATGTGTACGGGTGTTCCGCCAGCCCAGTCCAGCCCGCCCATATGGTTTCCCCAGCCTTGCTCGTTCCAGAGCCAGTATGCGATCGGATCGTAGACGAGTGAGGTCCAGAAGAAGGAGAAGATGAGGAAAGGGAGGAGTCGGCCTTTTTCTGCGATGACGCCTGTGACTAGGGCGATTCTGATGGGTGGTTAGTAAGGAGATGGATTATGAGACGGAGGGGTAGCTTGGTGAAGTAAAAGGGATACGAACGTAAAAGCCGCAAACATCCCTTGGAAGAGTCCAAAGACCATCGCCGGCGTATCATGGGCGCGCACACCGGCGAAAGCATCATTCTGGTTGATATTCAAGAAAAGCGCATATTTGAAGTTACCGATGAATCGACTCGTCGAGGTCTGGGTGAACACCAGCGAATATCCAAACAAGAACCACTGTAGCCGGGTCAGTTCCTCCTCAATCGCATTTCCTCAATCCGAGCAGTGTTGGGATGCTGACTTGTATGCTCACGACTGAGACGGCCATCATACTCAGCCATATCAAAGACAGGGCTGTGGTTTGACTTCGAAGTCCGGAGTAGAAGAGCGCAATCCCGGGTACCATCATAAATACCAACGCCGTGGAAGCCATGATCCAGGCATAGTCGGCGCCGGTAGTCTGCTAGACACATTGATCAGTACTCACTCGGACACGCTAATAGGTATGATGTTGTCCTTATCGCCGGGTGGTACATACATCCATCGTTGAACCACGATTTCGGGCCGACGCCTCGTGAATTTTGGTCTGTGGTCAGATCATGCGATGACGCTATAATTCCCAGTCGTAACTTTGGCAGCTCAAGTCAAGAAGAACCTCATCTGAAGTATGTATGTGAAAGGCTTTCCGGACGTCGTCATACACACACCACATGGAAAGCTCGGGGAGATGCGCTAGAGGTAGGTAGATTGGGACGAGCAAGCAGCTCACGATAACTGGTGCCCAAGAAAAAGCCCTGCATGAGGCTCCCGTCCTGGCCGTTCCCGACTCACCGACACGCTTGCCCATCCTGATGCTCTGGGCTGTGGGCCATGGCCTGCATCCGGCGCGTGCACGAACAGGGCGTCGTGCGTAGATTGATTTGTGGGATGGGATAGGACGGGATAGATGGATGGGATGGGATGGACATGGGGGAATGAGATGAGATGAGATGGTTGGGGTTGGGCTCTCGAGGTGTGGATGAGGATGTGGATGTGGACGTCGGTGGAGGTGGGATGTGAAGTCCGAAACCTACCCAGTAAGATGAAGCGATAAGGCACAGCCAAGCGTTGAAGGGAGGGATGGAGCGACTCCGGGTCGGGGAGAGCCATCACCACCACTGCAGGCAATGAATGAATGCACGCCAGTGCAGCTAATAATAACGAAAGTCTTTCCTTGCAAGGGAGGGATTGTACGGGGAGGAGGGACAACGCCACTGCTATAGCCAAAAAGGCCGGGCTTTATGCTCCTACAGCGCAGCGCAGTGCAGACATTGTTGCAATGTTGTAATGCAGTACTGTATAGTAGTAGATTTCAGCGGTTTAGCTGGTGGAAGATTGATAGCGAATCCAGGGCCCGTCCAGTAACGAAACCATACCTCCTCCATACTTTGGTATATGAGAACCCCGGGGCCTGTTCATTAAACAAAAGTATTGGGGGACAGGCCCCCCTGTGGCCCTCTGCTTCCGTCTCTCCAAGCAGCCGTGCACCAGTCCAAACACCAAGAACTGACAGGCCGCCCTGGCGTGGGTATCCGCTTCCAACTGCCAATATCGCCCCAGGAAACTTGGCGTGTGCCGCCGACCAGTGAGTGCGCGCGCTCAAGAGATCTCTGGGCTCAGAGTGGTATGGGCGCACATGTCAAGAGCCAGGATCTCCATCTGTACCGACCCGGAAATTGGTGGGGTGAGAACCGTCATGGGTGATGATGGAGGGGTAGCTGGTACAAAGGGACCGCCTTCCCGAATCCAGCGGTGTGTACCAGGTTGCGAATCGCAGCATGAAACAACTGTGCTGGTCTGGTCCTCGGTACCAGTCTTCTCTTTGGATAGGGTGAGGGGAGTGGACGATGTCCATCCGTAAGCCGGGTCAATATGGCTTCGCATTATAATTTTTGACCAGGAATCTCCTCGTGTTGTCTACAAGTGGAGTTAGCAATTTGATTCGAAACAGATGGCTTGTTTGGAAACAAGAGAGGAAGAAGAAAACGGGCATATAAATAATACCTCTAGCAAGCTTGCTCGAGAAGCCGAGACGCAGGGCACTGCATAAGATCATCTCCCCATCCTGGGGTGACTCGAATGGCGGTTTTTGGAAAACCGGGATTCCGGGGAAGATAGTCTCATCATCTAGCTTATGTGCCTGGTACAGGCGGCCGATCAATGTTGATGCTCGCGCATCGTCTCGACTTGTGATCGACAGACCCATGGAATCCATATCTCGGACTCTGAGAAGCGAACGGACTACGAGGAATTAATTGGTGGTACAGTCAGGAAGCGGACAAGCGAGACTTACCTCCGATGACCAGAAGCATCTTATCAGAAGTGACCGCAATCTCAAACCTCAATGGGTGCTCTTTGACCCCGCGCTTCTGCTGTTGGTCCCCTTTATGGACCGAGTCCTATCGAAAATACGTCAGTTCAAAGGTCTGGAAGCAATCAATAGAAAGCCACCGACGAGTTTGTCCTTCTCCAACACCTTCCAGATTTGCATAGCTCCAAAATCAGCTGCTTGGATCTCCTCTCTCTTGCTGTCCCAGAAGCCAATCTCGATGCCTCGGATTTCGAACCCATGGTGCTTTTTGACAAGCAGTGAGAAGCTGTTGAGAATCGCGCTAGACGTCGTCAGATTATAAGAAAGAGGTGGACGTGGAGTATCAACATACTGGCTCTCAATTATGCGACCAGTCAAGCATTCTTGGAGTAATTGCACATCTGAAAATGTCAGCAACCGCGCGCACGCATCAGGAACATCTCATCATACCATCCCGATTCTGAAATGTGAAAATGTATGGAATATTGATATCCCTCGTAGACCCAGCTTTGGGTTGTAACTTTGCACTGAACTCCAATGGCCGTTCATCGTAAGAATATAAAGGAACAAAACATAAACCCTCGGTCAAAGCTGCACCCTGAATTAGAACATTCCTTCCAGTGTTGGGAGAAATGTTACATACCTTGAAATGTAGTGTGACCATTTGGATCTTTCTCAAAATCGCAAACCACAAACCGCACCCGCTGCCCACTCGGCGATCTGTAGATACGTATCCGACATCCATATTCAATTTCTCCGTCACCTTCCTTCCTATATCTCAGAATTCTAAGTCCCAAATTAGCAATTATCCAAGTCCTAGGGAACGGGCCACCAACAGCCATTTAAACACATTGCCCTCCATCTCCACATAATTAGCATCGACCTGATCTCCTGACGTTTTTGTAGATACACTCCAGACATCCAAACTCCTATTCGATCTATGCCCCCCAACTCGAAATGGATCTTCCGGAAACGATACCGGCCACAGCTTTCTCAGATGCTTGTCTGCATAAGCATAATTCTCCTCCGACGTGCCATTTAATCCGAATCGTCCGTTAGGTTGAATGAGGATATAGGCGACCTCGAAGGCCTGTGCGAGTTCTGGTTCCGCTTCGAGTTGTGCAAACGCTTCTTTCGAGATGGCCTTTATCCAATCGAAAGGTCCTGCGGGCCGGGATGTAGGTTTAGAGCGAAGGGCATCCATATACATCACCATAGAGCTTCCACCAACAAGGAACCAAATCATATCCATAACCAAAAACCCCAGCGACTGAATCGAAACCTCGTCGTCCCATAACTCAGGAAAGAACTCATTCAGCCGATCCGTATCCATCCGCTTCGTCGTGGTGAACGTAAGTTGTCCAATCATCATCGATTGGAGATCTAATTCCGAGGCATCGTTCGGCGAGGAGAGCTTCCTTGTCAGTTCTAGGATCTCGTTCAGGAGCCATGTCCTCTCTCCGTCCTGAGGTTTGTCCTCCTTCTTCGGCGAACGCAAATACCGCATCATACTAACCCCAAAGAACAATCCCTTCAGTCTAAGCAAGGTCCTCGCATCTTCGAGAGCAATACCCGTCTCGTCTACCAGCTGCGTTTCCGATTTACAGTCCTCGAACACCTCGTCGTCGATCTCTCTGGAGAGCAGTAAGCTGATCAGGAATGGCTTCTCGGCGAGGATACACATGGCAAGTAGTCTGAATGCATCCGGGACCCCTTCTAGTTGTAGCCCTTCCCCATTTGGGGTTGAGGATGATATAGCCAGACGTCGAGCCAGTCGACATTTGGTACACGCGCAAGTGAACATGGCCTTCAAAGAATCTTCGTCCAATACAGACTGGATTTTATCGTCCACTGTCTGCATCCAGTCTTCGTCGTGAAAGTTATTCTCAACCATCATGTCCAGCTTGGCTTTCAAACGGTCCGCTGGGCAGGCGAGTGACAGCTGGCCGTTCTCTGGTGGTGATCTCCCTTGCTGCGACCTTCCCGTTGGTTTAGACCTCCCCATTGCCCTGCCGGTCAATGTTGGACGTGACGAGCTATCCTGGATGATCGCGATACTCCTCGGGAAGACCTCTGGACTCTTCCCCTTATCAGAGCTCTCTGATGAGAAGAAGTCCGGGCGTGTATTCCGATCAGGGCATCCTGCAGAGCTTGGACTCTCATCAGAAGCTCTCGATGGACTCGGCGACGGTAAACCAGATGGACCAGCCGACCTCACTGCATTCTTACCTTGCAAGATCTTTTGTCGATGCTCCCAATACGTCCCCTCTTGACGAAAGGCAGCTTGAGCAGCACGAACCGGGCGGACCAATGTACCCAGGTTCAGTAGCACAGGATCGATTTCGCTAATAGTGAGGGAAACATGGTCACAAGCATCCTTTAATCGCTGGGAAGCCGTGCTTCTATTCGAGCCAAATCAATATCCCACACGTAGATGTCCCAGATGAAGTGTTCTCACCTGTCAGAACTGTTATCAAGAGAACCCAAGACTTCGAATACTTTGCCCAAGTCATCTGACACGATCCCAGCTAGCTCTAGAACCTTCAAAAGTCTGTCTTTGACAAGTCCAAATAGATTGTTCATCTCTTCTGAAAAGGCTCCCGCCACGGGCTCTTCCCCTAGCGTTCCGGTTTTGGCATCGACATCTGAGGACCAAATTTCAAAGCGCACCATCTGGTCATCCAACCTCCGGCGAATGGGATAGAGCAGCGATTTGACACTGGCATTGGCCTCTTTAGCACATTCTAGAACGACGGCCAGTTGACGTTCCAGGAGTTCCAGACAGGCTTTGTGGGCATCGGCAACGGTACACGTCTTGGGTAAATTTGGTCGCCATAGCAAGTCGCCCTGAAGCTCTCCTATGCTCCGGCGCCGAGACTCGTCTCGTGCGGCTTCTCGAGTGTACTGCGACAATCGATCCATCGCGGACGGGAGACCTGGTAGTAGCAACTCTCATGCGCGAGGTTGTGCACTCGAATTCGTCCTGGGAGGCTTTATCGGACGTAGAGTCAGTCGGTGATGCTCGTTCGTGGTCCTGGTCTGGTACCGTTCTGTATGGCTTTCTCGCCCGGTGAGGATCGATCTAAGCTACTGTGAGTTGTCGAGGTGCCGTGCCTTTAATTGCTCGCTAAGCTACAGGACGCCGTACGGGCACGCCTGTGCCAAAAAACGGTTGCTGCAGTTGCCCCACGCCTAGACCCCAGCAGGCAGGGTAACGGCAGCCACGAGAGCTGATAGGCGCCGGAGCAGACTCCTCATTCGTCATAGGCCCAATGCTTGTCTTATAAGAAGAGAGGTCTTAAGCTTGACGAACTCTCTTTTGATATTTGGTCTTGCAGTTGATTCCGCCTTTAGTAATGGAAGATGAATGAAGGATCAGTGTCTCAATTTTCGTGCTTCGCAATGCCGCAGGAAGCTCAGCAAAATATCCAGAGCAAGCAGAAGGAACAAATGAGAAGAGGTTGATCGCCTTGATACTAAAAGCCAGTCAAGAGCAAATCGTTTGTTCGATAGAGCTAGGAACAGGTTTGGTGGAGGGAATAGAGCTGCACAAGAAGTCAAATACTGTGGTAAAATTGAGGAAATTCTCTCAAGGTACTGACATGGGCAGTGTGATTATCTAAAGTCTTTTTCTGCGAACCCACCTCGGTAACCCTTCTAAGTTGGGTCAAAACGGCAGTATTTCCTGCAAAAGAAATACAGAGAACATCTTTCCAGGTAAATCGCGAAGGGATTCATCGCCAAGGCCAAATTGCTAGTAAAGACACACATCATCCCAATGGATACCATATCACATCCAGACTAAAACGCCCTCTAAGTGAAAGACGATTAGCGAAGGATCTTGAGAATTGGGTTTCGAACGCCTCTTTCGATGCATTTTCCTTTCGGATGCACACTCATATCTTGCTGTTGACAACAAAATATCGTGCCGGCATTTGTCCGCGAATGTAACATGCCGTCAAGGATGTCCTTCCTTCTCAAGCCTCCGCATCAAAGCTTCCCGAGCTTCGCTCCATTGCTACATAGCAATGAAAATTGAGACAGTAGCTTCAATTCTCGTTGCTGGGAATTCCAGTTTCTTGCTGCTTCTTTCATGGAGTCTGTCATTCAAGGAACCTCATCATCTTGCATTTGTCCAACGAATGATCGCTCGGGAATTGACCATTGTCGGCTTCTTGTACGCCCGCATCTCCGCGTGGGTAGACTTCCCTGGAGGGACCTGCATTGCCAGCACGATGCCGGCCTGCCGCGCCATACACAAAGGCTCCAGACCGTCGTCTCACCGCGAATCTGACCTGCTGTCAAACCAGACCTTCAATCCCTAGGGTCATGATTGCTCTATTGCCGGGTGCATTGCATCGGGTGTTGAGTTCCGCAAAGAGTAAGCGACCTTCAGAATGGCTGATGTTGAATCGTTGATCCACCTCTCATCCTGATGGCCTGATTATCCGAAAGTCTATGAGCCCCTGTATTTTGGCCGATATGTTTCATCGTTCATGGCACCAAAAGCTAGCTGTAGTTTCTTGGTAAGTGCAACATCTGAGATTGCATCTCGATCCGGGTATTGTCAGGCTCGTCTCGTGTTGGTAGACCTATTCTCTCGAGCTCGAGATGATGCGCTTTCATCCTTTGCATGGTCACCCCGATTTATTCATTTATTTCTCGTCCAACTTCGATTCGATCGTAAGACTCTCGATCCGGCACGAGAATAATGAGACGTTGTGTTCGAGTGTGAAGGTTTGTGTGACCTGAATCTGGGCGAGGTGACCAATGGGACACTGCTTTTTCTTATCTTGCAGCAGGGGTTCTGTGCCGCACTGCTGCTTTGTTTGCCCAATCACTCGTGGCGTTGGGAAACAACCCCAAAAATTGAGGATGGTGGTCTGCCGACATGATTTGCCCAGGCTGCATAAACGTCGAATGACTCTCATGCGGGCTGGGAGGTGTGGATGTTGTCGGGAAGGGCTGCCGCCACTAGATTTGCCTGCCCCATCCTTCTGTTAATGAAAGCCGTTGTGAGTGAGTGTCTTGGGTAGTCACCAAAACCATTTTCGGAGTTTTGGAATATTTGGGTATGCGTCTGGTCCGTCAAATGAAGTCGGTGTGTGCTTGCCTCGCTGGGGAAGTCTTGGTGGGTGTGGTTGGTCAGCCCGCGAGGAGCTCAACTCACTTCAGGAGGAAATCCGTAGGTGTCCCAAGTCGAACTCTTCGACATTGCCCATAATTTGATGAAAGCTGCATCGACCCAGAATGACATGCACCAATTTCAATGCCTCGGTCTTGTTTTACAATTCTCCTTGGATTCAGCCAGAACCGAGCTGCTGAGTTGAGTTGTGTCCCGTCGTTGCGATCGTGACATGCCGTGTCTGGGGAATGCCAACTGAGCATGGTCTTGAAATGTTGTCCATTCCATCTACTTCCAGGATCGAGTTCTGAAAGTTCGTTGCCAGTCGTTCAAGTCGAGAGTCGTCCGTAGAGCTTGGTATATAAAGCCAGCCCAGCCGTTTGGGGCTGAAGCCCCCTCGATCTTGCCAAGAAGATCAACGTCCAAACTCAAACGGCTAAAAGTCGGACGTGGTGCTAAACCCATGATAACATTCTCACCACAGCAAACTTCGGGATATGAAGCATATCAGCCGCAGACATCCCAAAATCAACGCATGAGATATTCATGAATCCAAAACACCGTCAATTGATGTGAGGAAGGGGACGAGGGTCTACTTATCCCTACGATCTACAGCTAGCATTGAGTACGCTGTCGTGTCTCAAGCCACACCGCAACGACTCTGCGTGGACGAGTCAAAACACCTTTCGAGCAGTCCATCAGCCAGTCTCTAATTCGACATTTCGACTCTAGCAAAAGTACATGGAGCGTACGGAACCTCGTGAAATGACACCGAGCACTTGGTCATGATGCGAGCCTACGACGTCAGCATTCCTTGGCTGGGGCAGTAAGCTGGTATGTAGAAGGAAGGTGCGTTCTTCTTTGCTGACGAGGGACAACGAAGGAAAGGATGAGATGATGTAGATAAGTAGAGCAGAGGTGGTACAATTAACTTGAAATGCACCCGTTGTGTAATCAAAAACCCAAAACAATTCTTCAAATCAAGAACAGAGAAGCAAGTACTGATGCATGAGATATATTGAGAAATAAGGACACGAAATTCGCAACAGAAAGGGAAAACAGAAACGAACAGAATTTAGCAACGAAGAGCAGAAGGAGAACTGGCGAGAAAGAAATTTGATGAAAGCAGGAAAGAAATGCAAACCACCCGAGCCATATATATACAGCAACAAGCTTTGCATACGTATTCCGTTCGCATCCATTCACTCGGGTTTAGTGTTCAGTAGAATGAGTTTGCAATGCAAAGAAAGTACTTTATGAGAGGAAACGCCAAAGTGCACGTTTTAAATTTGGGTTCTGGTTGGGTTCACACTAACAGAGCAGATGCGCTCGCTTGCCTGGCTGGCTGCCCAGACATGCAGGCGATGATGCGCGAGACAGGCATCTATCCAGGTATCGATTAGGTAATTGTTGAGTGGTGGGGAAAACTTTGGGATAATGGCGGATTTGTTGGTTGGGAAAGAGGAGCAGATTGCTTTAGGCCTTGAGATGGTTTTTGTAATGGGAGAAGGACCTTGATAAGACCTTTCCTCCACCGAACATACCTACCTAGCAAACGCGAACAGTCATGTGACCGCGGCCCTTGAAAGGAGCGGAGGTCAATGGGCATTGTTCAAGTTCTTTGGAGCCTTTGACAGATATGGTCTCAGTAGGATAGCGGTTCTCGATATAGTGATTAACTAACATGTGCCATGTGCAGAATTTGGCGCTATCGTTCAATGTAGCCTCCGAGACTGGCCTGATGATCAGGTCCAGGCGTGTGATATCAGCGACATCCTGCTTCCATTGTTTAACGAGGATCACTATTTCAACGGAACACGTCCAATGATCAAACAAGTTCTTTTCAAAGCTTCGAGAGCGAGTGAGAATGGGTGCAGTCAATTGTACTTCTCAAACCCTGGCCACCAGCTCCTAAGAATTCATAAATCGACATCCTAGAATCCCGAAGGGTATGACAATTGCTCTTTTAGGAGACTTTTGATGGCCGCTAATTACCATCCGTGACAGGAATTTTTTGTAACTTGATGTTTGAAAATAAACATGGAGCCTCTCGACTATAGAGAACATGAGCTCCCTACCACAGCGGCATAAGATGTTCCACTTCTCCCCTCGTAACAGACCACCTCTCTCCTCCCTCCTCATAGTCTTCCCCAATAGTACTATGTTCCCATTGACCTCCATCAAATTGAGTACCTTCATCCCACAGCGGACAGTACCCATTAACACTCTCCGCATCACACCTCACCTCCCTCACCGACTTCCCCCTCTCGTCCAGAAACACCACCAAGACCGTCCCAGTCTTCAAAGCCTCCTCATCCTCCACGACAATGAAACCCACCACAAATGCCCGATGCATCATATCAGTCCACGATCTCAGCACATATCTACGAGATTCATCTTCACTAGTCGTCTGCATTCTCGCCCAATCCAAACTCGTTTTCACCTTCTCCTCTGCATCTTCTTCCCTTGCTTCTCCATTCAAAACAGCAAGCAGTCCACCCACACCAGCCCGGACATCAACAGCAGCGTCTTGAATCGCCTCATTCCTCCTGTCTCTCGTCTCTTCCGGGATATCTTTCCACGCTTCGCTCGGCATCAGGACTTCTGGAAAGAGATCAAAGATGCGTTGCTAGTCGCCCCCAAAGTCATACAAATTTGCATCGCTCAGATAGCGGTCCTCGTCGCCTAGCATGAGCTCCCAATCGAGGCCGTCGAAGTGCTGCTCGTGAAGAGCCGAGCTTTCTGAGCAGTAGGCCGTGCTTAACCAGAGACCATTCAAAGGGTTGCTCTCACGGGATATCTGGCGAAGAGTGACTGGTCGCCAGGAAGAGAGAATGGTTTTGATTTACTCAGGTACGAGTCTGCTCTGTGGAGACGAAGGGAAGTTCTCCCGATTGAAGTCGCGGGCCAGACTGATACATTGTCGGTGGTCTGATTGAAGAGAGTTTTTGTCCCAGTGTTCCTTTGAGATGATATTAGTAAGTGACTTTTTCCCTTTCTTTAGGGAATGTGGAAGAGAGAAGTTACGAGAATGTATTTTTTTCGGAGGGTAGAGAACACCAGGCTGGATCGACCTGGTCTGGAATTTGGCTCATTGGTTTGTTTTGCTTCTACATTTATGTCTCGCTTCATACTTACCCTGACCCCGCCCCCTTTTTGATCGCTTACAAGCCTCCTTCCAAATCCAAGGACTAACATTCCTCACGCCTTGACGCAAACATAATACCCCTGAAACAAAAGCGCGCAGTCACTGCCGACCTGCGGATTCCACGAATTGAATTGATTCGCACTAATCCCGTATCTTTTCTCAATGGTCTGGCAATCCGATCCGCTGGGAACCAAATAACATTGTTTACAACTCTTGATCATCCCTGGCATCTGAGACTCGGACACGCGTCTGTCTTTGACGACGGAACAGGAGCGGTGGATGTTGTTCTTGTCTTTAGGGTTCCTGGGACACCAACACAGACGTAGTAGCCGAGGAACAGGTGCTCGCAGTTGCTGCCAATACGGGGTTCCAGGAATAGAACGAGGAGAGTAAAAATGTACCCTATTTGTCGACTATTCCTTGACAGGAATCGCCACTTAAGACTATGTTGTAGTTATTGCAATTACTGGTAATCCCTGTCTGCGTCGGAGATGGTCCAGTCGATGTAGATTTTGTTGTTGTAGTTTGTGGTTTCGTGGTTGGTGTACCTGGGACTCCAACGCAAACGTAGCTGGAAGATTGCATGTCAGTAAGGTAGCTAAGTCTTTCTTCGATACCAGTCTAGAATTGGAAATAGGTGCTAGGAACTGGAGAGGGAAGAAGTGGCTTCCGCCTGAGCAACTTACTAGCCGAGGAAAAGATGGGAGCAAGAGAAGTTAAGCTTTAGGTCCCATGTTTTTCACCAAGACTGGGTGTCGAGCTGAACCCTCATGTTTTGTGCCGGTATAAATATCATTCATCCCAGATTGGCCAAAGCCATCGTTTCGTCAAGCACATCATCCTCGACGATATGTGAAAAGCCGATCAGTTCAGCCTAGAAAAGACGGTGGGAATAACCCGTCTGCCATATTTGCTATCGCGGACGTAGAAGTGGGCAAGCGAGCTTTTGATGTTTTTGACTTTGTGGATCCACCAAACAACCAGATCCTCGCCCGAGTAGGTGTGTCTTTGTCTTTCATCAGTGTCGAAAAAGCTTGTCAAAATGCAGAAAGTGGAATCCACGGTTTTGGCTTTGATAAAATTCGTAGTGCAGCTGAAGAGGCCTGGCGTGAAAAGCTGTCTGTGATTGAGGTGGACGCTACAGGTGTTAGCGGAGCGTTGCAGACGGTGTTTTGGTCAGGAACGTACAGATCGATGATATCGCCTCAGGACTATACTAGAGAGAACCCACTTTAGAGCAGTACAGAGCCCTACAAAGAGTCCTACTATTGTATTTGAGACTCGTTCAGAAGCACGCACCCTTTACTAACTTTGCTTGAACCGCAAATCCAGACATTGATAGTGAGGAGTCTGATTGACATTTATCGACATGAAGGTGAGTCCGAGTAGATTTTCTCTCCCCGCTATGACAAGATGGACTTAATCTTCGCAGGAAAGCTTTCAGAATGTAGAATGTCGTTGTGCAAAGGATTTACGCAAGGAGGATCCAACGGCGATATAGTACTAGCCGATGCCTATCTGAAGAACATTACAGCTGGTGTAGATTGTAAACCAGGCTACGAAGCTGTACTTTCAGATGCCGAAATTATGTTCTAAACCCTCCTGTCGTGTGCTTTGTCTAATTACGTTTCACAGACGAGCCTGAAAACTGGGCTGTCGAAGGTCGGGGTGGCATCACGTCCTGGAAAACTCCTGGCCACATAATTACCAACTGACGATTATGATCCATACGGCGTTGGAACCTTCACTCGCTCGATATCACGCACAATAGAATATACCTGCAGCGATTTCTATATTACAGAAATGGCACAAGGACTCAGGCACATATCCGACCCCGAAAAATACGTGGCTCGTTCAAACAATTGGAAGGACATCTGCGAAGCTGATCAACCATACCTTGTAGCCAACACCACGAACTTCCCCAACAGCACAATCGAGAGCAGATTTACCGGATTCCTCCAACCCCGGTATTTGAACGGCACCTTCGACTTTCAAGGAATCCATAGAATATGGACACTCAGAGATATCGTCCCTTACTTCGATGACCAAGGTAATAACCCTTTCAGGAGTTCATTCATCATACGGAGTTGTCACCCAGTGCCAAGGCTCTTCTTTGGGCGTAGATCGGAGACCTTTCTGGTAATGACACAAGTTTAGACTACGAGGTTGCTCAGCTGCGTAATACTCGGGATTCCATTGAATCAAAACTTGATACTTGAATGAGCTTTTTTGTTACTTTTAGAATTCCTTGGACGACTTCTAGTTGCCAAGTTTGATGCTTTTGAGACTTTCATTGAATTCCCTTCATTTGAAGATTTTGATGATTTTTGAAAAAAAGTCAAGTCTCAAGAAGTATTAGATACGTTTAGATATTTTCTTTTCAACTCTATATCGTGTCCAACCTTCATCTTACCCTCAAATTTGTTTCTTTACTGCCAAAGTCTCATTATACTCGCCTCCCTCCCCAATACAAGGACCACATGATCTTTCATTCCCCTCAGGTGAGAGAACTCTTGATGTCCTAGCCGCTTGTCCCGCTTAGAGCCGTTAGAAATGGGGACACTAATGCAAGGGTTCCTCAATCTCCATACAACGATGGGCCGGCGCGAGCCGATTGGCCTTGTTGGTCCCCAACTCACAACGCCAACAACTACTTAAGTATACAACATGCCGCGCCAAGGCAACATTACAGACGCAAGCCACTTGGCTTTGCCAGCTGGCAATTGGCGGAGACATCTCAGTGCCGTTGTTTCCGGAGAAGCTGTGGCTGACCATTTAGAAACCTTCTGGAAATTCAGCTTAGCTTGGCGGGAGGTATATCGGAGCATTTCTCCACAGTATGATACGTGCTCATTTGTGATCTTGGGTCATAAGAGAGGGGCTTGTGTGTATATCCACAAAAATACTTTTAGTTGAGCAGACCCTGTCCAGCTGAAGATATAGGAGGGAAAGTGTGTTCGTGAGGGGTAAATATCGAAGTTATTCCGAGAAGTGGTGGGAACATGCGTGAATCATCAGTTTCAATTCGTTACTTCCTCCAGTGACTGTGCTACTCCAAGCTTAGTAGATTATCCTACCAAGTTTGGCAAGAACCTGTGAATAATGTGGAAGCGACGCATGAATAACTAGATTAACCCACGAAGATATATTTAAGAGGCCCTCGTCAAGTTCTAGCCTTATGACCACCATCAACCACAACTCTCAAACATTAGACGCTTCCTCCAGAACAAAATTCAACCTCTAAACAAGCTTCTCAACTTTCATCAACTCCCATCAACACCAAGAACGTCACAATGTCTTTCCACGCATCCGCGCAAGATGTCCGTGTTGAAGACAACCACATCCTCAAGGCCTCCATCCCAAACGAAGACGGCGAGATGATCGAGGCGGAGTTAGATCTAAACACCTGCATTGGCAACAACAATGGTATGACACCCCTCAACTCCCTCGCTCTGGTTTCTTGCCAAATTACAAGACAAATAACTAACATTCGTTCAGGAAGCTTCCAGTGGGAAGGTCAAGGTAAAGAAGCCACCGACTAAGTCAATCTCACAACCTCTGACGAAGTGACATCATAGGCTTCGCCGATTCCGGTGAGAACTTCAGCTTCGGCCTCGAGGGCGATGACGGCGTTCCTATTCTCCGCGGTGAGCTCAGAAACGTCGAGGGTGAGGGGATTCCATGTGATATCAACATTTCTGAGCGAATCTCCAACCAAAATGGGCAACTTGTCTTTGGTAACTCTTCTCCCGCTCACAAAACTGTAGCTGCTGACATGCCATGCTTAGAGTGATGTTTTGAGGTGGAGCGGTCTGCATGAATGGAATTTCGTGATGGCTGCTGAAAGGTCCGGGGGAGTTATATCATATGCTGCAATGATGTTTTCAAAGGGTCTAATATAAATGCGCTGAGCTTCTCGAATTCAATGCTTTCAAAATGAATGTGGCTCGTATACTTGTACTTGAAAACGCGAACACAGTGAATGATGGGTACTTCGTGCAATCTTCGCACGGAAGTACTTTGAATAGCAGCTCCCTGATCAACGCCCAACTCTCCTCCCTTTCTGCAGTAATGGCAGCCTTCCAAAAACCAACCTCATCAAATGGAGCACCGAGTTCCAGGCCCAGAAATGAAGTCAACCAACTTTTTGGAGCCAGCGAGCCGCCTTTCAAAGCGAAAGTGATGAAGGGATGGGCGTTGTCACGTGGTAATCGTTGACTTTTGTTGACAATTCGTCGCTTCTTCTACGTTTCTACGAAGACCCATATTTTCCTCATTGGTCCTTTCACTATGCGAATCCCCAAAAAGAATTCTTCCTTAGATGCTCAATGAGCAAACCTAAAATCCAGCCTCCTCGAGCCCGTCAAAGTCTCATTCCTCTTATAATCCCTCTGCTCCTCAGCACTCATTGCATTCCAAACACGATCCTTCTGCTTATTCCTATACACATAATACACCTTCGTAAACAAGAACACCCCAATACTCAAAAAATTAATGATCAACAGATTGCGATTCCCACGATGGTAAAGCGGCTTGTCATCTTGGCGGTAGATGAAGTTCGAGCAGATATTGCCGAGTTGAACGGCCATGTTATAGAATGCGGCTGAGACGGAGCGCGTGCCGACATTGTTGGAGTTCTTGGATGTCCAGCCGACGAGGATCGCGTGACAGTAGGGGTATGAGAGGAGGACGGTGACGAGCGCATACGTCCCCCATGCTTCTTTCAAAGCGCCAGGCCAGAAGCGGAGCGCGATTATGCAGGGAAGTGTCCAGAGGGGTTGGAGCATGGCGACAAGAGTTCGCTCATTTGTGCGCTCAGAGAGTTGGGTCAGAAGAAGGAGAGTGATGATGTGGAAGACCGAGTATGGAATGGTCAAAAGATTGGTATTGAAGGTGCTGAAGCCGAGAGACCTAAGAGTTAAGGTGATGTAAGTATTTGTGGGCGCCTGTGGAATGTATGCCACAAGTCCAATGGCGTATAATGGCCAGAGATCGTAATCCCGAGCTGCATTCCATAGCCTTCTAGGAGTGATCGCTTGGCGATTATGCATGTCGCCCTTGGAGGGGTCGTCGCGGAGGATTCGGTTGACGACGATCTTCACTTCGCGATCCGAGAACCATCCTTTTGGACGGTACCAGGTCTTGGTTTGGACAGCGGACGCAGGCATCATGAAGAATGAAGATAGTCCAACGAGTAAAGTGATTGCACCTTCAAGTAAAAACAGCCATCTCCAACCTGCCCAACCTGCGACACCTCGCATGTGCAGCAAGGCGAAAGCTAGGAGCGAGGTAATGATTGTGGTGGTGGAGAGTGTCGTCCAGAAGAAACTGAAAATAGGAAGGTCAGTACTGCACTAGAATGCTTGAGAATGCTTGAGAATGTTGAGGGACCGCATACCTGAGACGGGTTGGTAGTTCCCTCGACGTGTAGAAATAGCTGAGCCAGAGGACAATATCTGGGATAAATCCACCCTGACTTTGTCAGCAATAGATTCTCATATAGTTCACAACATTTCACGCACTTCTAGAAGGCCGAGAATGCTACGAGTAGCGTAGAAACTCCTCTTTCCAGAAAGAGCACACTGCGACATCGCAACGACGGACCAAAGAGTGATCTGCATAGGAATCCAACGATCAGGACCGAGTTTCTTCGAGACCAGCTGTGAAGGCAATTCTGCGAGCAAGAACGAGAACAGGAAGATTACGTTTCCAAAGTTGTAATCTGCACATTAAGTCAGCCAACTCAGCTCTGTTTAGATTGGCAAGAGAATCGTTTGTAGAGTTCTTACCGTTCGTAGTCAAGTGCAGGTCATTGAGCAAGTTGTCAGATACTGCTTGTACAAGATTCCCTCGATCGACTTGCAACCCGAAAAACATCACGCACTAGAAAAATTATCAGCGAGACCGGAATTAGGAACAAGCTTTGAGGCGTTCTTACAGCCCAGAGACACACGCGCCAGTCCAAGCGACGAACAAGCTTTCGTTCCTCCTCCTCAGTCCACGTAAACGCGGGATCGAAAGCAGACCGACACTCATATTGTGATTTCTCATACACGATAGCCCAGTGTTCAGCTACATCGGGATCTAAGAAAGGGTTGTTCTTGATATCGTTACCGTCTTCGTCAGAATTGGTGGATGCTGAACCAGAGCCGATGTATGCGTCGTCTTTGGTTGGAGGAATAGGGTCGGAGAATGCTGTGGTCTCGTCGTAGTGAACGTTGTCTGCTTGGGTGTGTCTAGGTGTAGCCTGGACAACGGCTGCTCCCTTAACGTCGGACATCTTTGGCGTCGAAGACTGGATGTGAGTGGATGGTCAAGAGAATCCAAGAAGCTGCCCAGAAAATAGAAAGATCCCAGGAGGTTATGTAGTCCTCTCGGGACTCGGTAGAAAAGCCTGTATGTCGTGATTTCCACAGCTGCATGTGGGGGGCTAGGTGGCGGGAAGAGTACCTAGACCATACATAACCGCGTAGGTAGACTTTCCATGAGTTCTTACATACTGAGAAGTCCTTCTAGATCTGCATAGGTCAAACGAAAACTTTGTAGATAGCTAGAAACATGATTCCTGGTGGGTAGACGTGATTGGTAAAGTACGCATTTGATAATTTCAGAATTCATAGCTAGGCAATTTTCAAGGGCAGATGCCAAAGCTTGCAATTGTAATCCCAAGAGATCTTGGGAAGACGGGCGGCTTGAAAGTTTGCTTGTCTAGCACCAGCCTACTGAGCATGTCAATGTTAACTCCCCAGAACAGTGAGTCTTTGACGAATCAATCGACGGGCTAGTTTCCAGAAACATGATGCAGTCCCTACCAAATTTCTTCCAAGTAACTCAAGCCCAGAACCGTCATCAGCGCATCGACACACCAAATTCCACCAAAAGCACATTCGCAATACCTAGCATCAACATCGTGCTTAGCGATAAGAAACATTCGATATCCACTCTTCGCGAATTGCGAATCAAAAATTCCATCGCTATCAGAAACAGATATTGCAATTGGTGCCCGCAGGTCAGCACCTCATAACCTCAAGTCTAGGCTCCATTATGAGGCAATCCCGAGTTTTCGTTGCGCCATGTACCGTCCACTTGGTCGTGGCCACCCCGCGCACTCTTGACAGGTACTGTCCAATCGTACTCGAGGTAGTTGACGTATATTATCGACCTGTTACGAGATAGATAAGAGTAAGCTATAGCTGTGTTAAACTAGGTTAGAGTTACGGCCAAGTTGCATGAGATTACTTAGGATGTTAGTGTGTTAGTATATTTGTCATTTGCCCCTTTTAATACGTGCTTGCTGCTAAGCGAGTGAGAAAAGACGATGAACTCGTGCTTCTCTAGGGGGGTGGATTATTGTTATAGAAGGATCTGACGACTCACTATGCCGGAGAATAGGATACAATACATGCAAAACATGGTTAGCATCTTCTGCTCCTGGCGACGATCGGAAACGTCGGACAGCTGAGAACGGAACGTAGGTACACATACAAGTGGTTGTTAATCACGTGCTGGCGTGGAAAGACTCAAATGATATGGTCCCTCGTGATGGATTCAAGATGTCGTACTAACTAGCCATGATAAAAGTTAGACATGCTTCGGGGGCGAAAACATAGGTGATGTGAAGTGCCAATGCATGAATGGGTGCAGTGCTTGTGAGCTGAGAAAAGAAATGCTGCGGGAGCTTTGCGTTATATCTCTCGAATGTAGAGTTAGTCGGCCAACCGATAAGAAGTTCTCCCCTTTCAAAACCATCGTATTATGCCGACGTAAGTTAGACTTACTTACATTCGCTGCCGATGTTGTGTCTCATGGCTTGTACGTCAACTCTAGCCAAACATCCAACTCTCCAATCTTCTTCCCCCAATTCTCCTTCGTCGCAAGCAACGCAGCAATATTCAAGTAAACACCCAACATCTCCTCTACCTCTCTCAATCTCAATCACCCATCATCCCAGTTCGGCATAACGCAGACCGTATCCCGACTAGCCATCATACAATTCCACAACAAGCCAATATCGGTGCGACTCGGAATTTGCTTCTACTTCAGATGCTTATAATATATCATCATAGATGGTAGCTAATTGAACCCTTGTCTGCTCGCAATCTCATCTATGGTCTTGATGTTCTCTTTTCCTAGTCTCTCAATGACGGAGAATAGGGACCTATCCACTCCCCAGATCCATTGCAGCAACATAAGCTTGAATGCTATGCACGAATGATCTGCTATTATGTGGGCATCCTTTTGGTATTGAAGTGGTTCCTTTGGTCATTAGTACAAGGCAAACATCGTCTACATCTCGGTGTATCTGCAACTCGGAAATGTGTTCTTTTCCATCCCACCTTGTCGAGAAGTGTTCGAAGTCATCTTAACTATTGAGGCCTTCTGGGTTGCCTTGGCTAAACAGCTTCAAGAGAAAGTTCTCTGCGATTTCGGGTGCAGCATTTTCGATCTTCTTTCCACAATCAACGTTAGGAGCAACCAGAACTGAGAGGTTCAGAAGCTCGATCACGTGCTTAGCCTCCTTTCCGTGCATCGAAGTCTTTAGATTCAAAGTAGCGAAAATGCAATTGAGTTCCAGCGAGGTTCGGAAGACAACATGGTATTCGGCGACATTGTGCACAAAGACAGTAATCCACATACCTGGCCTGACTACAGTGGCAGCGAGTGACCGAGCAAAAGCATGGCTAGCTCTCAGCAGCTCCTCAATTGTCCATTTCAGACAGTCACCTAGGGTACTCTTGGTGATTGAGCTGAGAAAGCTACTGTGTTGGTGCAGGCATACAACGGCAGTTCTCGATTTGTTGTTAAGAGCTCCGCTTGTTAGGAGATCGTGTGGGCTTTCCAGTGGTCTTTCAAGAGATTCTTCCATCGCAAAGGACAGTGAGCGACGGGATGAGGACATTTTGGACAATAAAGATTCCAAATTTCTAAGTGAACAGCAATGCGGTAGTAGTCAAAACATCTTTATACGGTGGACACAGAGTGCGAACTGCTGAGCTGATCCATTACCCCTCAATCCCTCATAAATAACATGAAACCGAGGGGTCCGGTTTATCGGGACTGAAGATAGCACCCGAATCTCATACTAATAGTATGATCTCCTGGGTATAATCAACGGCGGCGGACAGGGAACAGGTGCTGCTCGAGTACAAAGCTCGATGCTGTTATTCCCATCGATGATCTTCCAACCATCCAAAGAAGTGGCGGGCTAGAACTCAGATAATTAGCACCAACGCCTTTCTGACGGACCTAGACTAATCATGGAATATATACTTACACGATTCTGTACATATATATATATATATATATATATATATATATGTAGTCAGCGGCATGTCGAACCCCGCGTCACTTAGATTCCGATTCAAGGTCACCAGGAGAAGGCTTTGGGCTTGATTCCACTGTGATTCCCAACTCCTCCAAAATATCCTTTGCAATGTCCATAGTCTCCCACTCCAGCTCCTCCTTAGTTGGAGACCTCGCCATCCTTAAAATCTCCTCTTTTAGTTGTATCTGATACTCCTTGTCCATCTCCGCCACCAGGGCGCTCAAACAGTTGCTCTTCCAAGACCCATCATCTACCTCGCCAGCTTCATCCCGCAGAACTTTACGTACTGGTTCAACCACAATAGCTGGGTGTTTCTGTAGCAGTTGTATGACTGGCCAGGCTACGGGCCAATTCGCATCTTGAATCCATATCAGGAGATGTGGTATGAGAGGCGCAAGAGTTGGTGAGTCAAGTGGTTCGAGGCGCTCGACTGCTTCTGTATCTATCTTGGACTCTGGAATTAGAGCACGTTGAGAAGTCGTGAGAGTCATGTCGTTTGATGCCATTCTTAAAGCGCGAAATGAAGGAATGCTGAAAAGCCGAAGCATTCTCTGTAAATACTGGAATTTTTGATGTTTTGTGCTGATGACGAGAGTCGTAAGGTTTGAGGGGCTCGAGAGCCTAAGGTTTTAGTGTGTTCGAGTGGCAAATCACTACTAACACGCTAGCGAAGTAACTTAACAGGAGAGGAATCCCTCTCCTGACCTCAACTTCAACCACAACTCATCTGCAACATAATCATCATTAGAACTAAAGGTAATCAATATTGAATGCCCTTCGCAATCATTTCTGTGTTTACTCATTGCCCCCAATGACAATGGACCATGCTCTGCCGTCAAATGATAAGTTCGTCAAGGATATCATCCACGGTAAAGGGCTGGTTTCCTGCTGCAACTCAAAGTTTTCCAGTGTGCATACATATTCTCAGTACTATACAGGACGTCTATTTAACTGTCGCAAAAATATCCAAGGACGTCCAAGAAGAAGGTCTCCCGGCCCGGGGTAATTTCCCGACTCTCTATCTAGTCATCAGCCGGACATATCAGACCGGAACTTTTAGAAGTCTTCCCATCCTGGAAGGGGAATTTAATGGTACCGCATCTCTTCTGCTTCGAAACCCAAGCAGCTATCCTTGTCTTGTTCCAGGTACTCTGCCACTTCTTCTCGCCATTCCCGACATCATGCTTTTCTCCAAAGATTATTTTTGCTGTCCCCAACTTGCACTCGTTTCCATTGAAGAGGGATTGTAAACAATGCCTGTTCATTTCACATGCTTTAGCACAGTTCTCTGCTGTGTGGATCTCAGGGACTGTAATGCCATCGGACATATTGTCCCAATTTTCCAGACTGTCGGGTAGAAAGTTCCAAACAAGATCTACAAATAATTCCGAATACAAGACCGGAGACTGAGAAAGTTGTCAGTGAATATATGGAGCAGTTGCTGAGCTATCACGTACACTTTTCTTACGTCTTCTATCCTCAAAGTCTCGCAACCGTTGTGCATCTTCGGCTGAGACGTGATGCAGCGTGACAAGTGGTTGGCACCAGCTCTCAGATTGAAAGGGGATCGTTGATGGCGACTCTCCATTTATGGTCGGCCATGCGTTCATCACAGCAATGTTCTGTTCTTTAAACGCCTCGGCCAAAATAGCATCACCACAGCAATTTCCAGCGATTCGAGAATCCCAGCGTGCCGCCGTACCATTGTTCTTAATGACGAGGTTCTCGGTGGCACCTCTCGAGAGCAAAATTCCACTTCCACCGTGGGCGAACGGCAACTCGCTGAGGCAAGCCATGGATCCGAGGAAGGATTTCTTGGAAGGGTTAAGCTTCCGTATCCATGCCATGAGACTGGACCAAATAACGTACGTGTCTGCGTCGATATGGATGTACCAATCGGCATTTGGCTTTGCAGCCCAGGCCTTTTCGACGATATGGATGTTCTTATACTTGTCAAGAGCCCAAGCTGCAAGTTTGTCTTCATGTTTTGGGTGCTTCATATCCTTGAGTAAGCTGACAACTTTAACAGGATCCTGTAGCTCTTGCTGCTTGCGATAGATATCGAAATCCAAATTGCCGTCTTTAACACTGGGCGGGATTCGATCAAGAGCATCGACTAACTGGTGATCTCCAACCTTTTGCGCCATATCCGAATACCAGAGCACATTCTCCAGAGGGACACATCGCAGTGTTGTTTCCAACTGTACAGGAATTTTCTCAGCCGCTTCAGTGGCGCCAGTTTTGATCGTGACTACCAAACGGTCTCCAAAATTCATCAACCCTCCACAGCCGCTATCCACACCCCCATCATTGGATTCTTCTTGCAACGAATCCGTGATATGAGCCCATTGTGCTGTGGCGGGTTCTGAAAATGTCATGCGCAGCTGGATGACCCCGAGATAAAGGAGAGCCAGGCCGATCACGACCCTGAAAGCCCATGAGCGACCGGAAGGCCGCGTAGCAATCTTCAACATCGGAAGAGAATCATGGGGCAGAACATCTGAAATAATATCCGCCTGGAGAAAGAAAGAAAAGAAGCAGAAGTCGAAAAGATGTAAACAGATCAAAGGAGGGTCATGAAAGGATGTCGTATCAGTCGTGGGCTGAAACGGGCCGCAAGCCCCCTTTTGCAGTATCTCATGGTATCGAGGTCTGTCCCCGTTCGGGCGGCCGCAATGTTACCTGCTGCATGCGTCCGGGTTAGGCGGGAAGAGGAAACATCGAGGGTGTGATTGGGACGCACTGGCAGATTAATGTGCCGTTTGTGGCAGTTTACGAGCGCCTGATTCGCCAGCGCAAATGTAAGCATTTTCAGAAACCAGCAAACAGCGCCTGGTAGCGCGACGTAAAAGATTGCGGACCATGCTTCTCCTTGTGAAAATCGACGGTGACCAAGTACGAGCCGAGGCTAACTCGATTCGGGCTGCTGATAAGATTTCAATTCCGATTGAGTGCTTACTCGTATTTCTGCCTTGCGGAATTTAAATCGTTTTGATTTGTATTTTTAACTTCTAACGCATTAACAACGACGAAGGAAAAACACGAGGCCATGCTGACTTTCCGGCGAGTTTGCGAAGTTGAGAGGCCATCTCCGAACCCGTGAATATCGCATTCCGGAGTTCTAGGACTATGATACGGGGATGTGTGCAGTGATCGCCCACTAACAATCTTACCGTAATCTTACTGTACCTTCAGACACAGCAGGCTGATAAAGAAAACGTGACCAACAACCTTAATGGTACACGGTATCAATGTACTGTACTCTTAACAAAGCTAGTAAAAATGCACCGCATGATTGAAACCATCAAAGAGCGAAATGAAGCCAACAAAAAAGGATCTGGATTGCCTTGTTTGAATTCGACTACTTCCCCAATTGGTGCAGCTAGCTAGCTCCCTTCTAGCTTTATGGTTTTTTATCGCAAACCGGTTTGCCTTTGTTGCAAAGTATACGCCAATAATGTGTTTTACTTTCTGATTTCAGACATTCAATTTAACCTTAGCTAATAGAAGTCAACAAGTGTATCCCATCTCCTCAAACCTCGATGCTTTCCTCCCATACTCAATCTCAATAAATCAGCACTTCCAATCAAATGCGCAATAAAATGAAAAAGAAGCTTCCAAAAAGCTACCTCTCACTCTCTACACCCGCTTAAGCCACCTCTTCGCCCTCACACCTATCTTCAACATCAACGCACCACACAATTTCCTCTTTCATACAGGCATAACAGAGGGAACCAAATCAACCGTTGATACCCCATCGGAACGGTGCTAAATCTGCCATGTGTGGAACAAGAAATATATGATATGATCACGCTTACGACATGTTCACTAGCAAAGCCATCTCTTTATAGTACGGTACTTGCCGAACTCTGGTAAGATCTCATCTCAAATTCACTCTCCGACTCTTCTTCCCTCCCTCTCATCCTCAGATCTAATTTCCGTTCTCTTGACGACCGATATTGTTATTTGCGAGACGTGGGTTGTTGGATGACGTTGGCTTATACCCTTGATTACAATGCAGTTGCTCTGGTCATCATAACTCTCTTCTCATTACCTTCCCTAGACCCCTAGACTTGAAATGTCACCTAAGCGAAGAGGTTTGGTTGGGGCGAAAGGGAACTCGAAATAAGACTAAGAGTGTACTATCTGACGGTGGAAACTGCTTGGCTTGTAAGGGACGAGTGAAGAGTAGCTCACCTCAGCACGACTCAGCTAAGCGAGATCGGTCTGTCGCTTAAAGAGATCAAGAAGGGAAATAAACAACCGACTTACCGCCTTAGAGGATAGGGGAAGGTTATTTTTGCGATAGGAGGAAGTTTTGATGCGGATTGAATAGAGAAATTCTTGTACGAGCATATATATGCTACGGGTCTCTTGGCATGTAGGGAGCATTCTCCTTTATCTCCGTCACAGATCTCGAAAATCCGAGCCTGTGAGGGGTTCGAATCCACGTCCCATCTCCACCCTCCTCCTCCACAATCTTCTCTCTCTTTAACTAACAATCCGCCCACCTATCACAGTCCCTTCCTTTTCACAACTCCCCATCCTCACCGCCTCCCCCAACTCCAAATACAGGCACATACTGGGGCCCCTCACTCTCCAAAATATATCCCAACTCACATCTCGTGAACGCCACCCTCTCCCTCACGCTCTCATAGAAAGCATCGAAGCTTCTATCTAAAGCATCACCCAACGTCTTGACGTCGCCTGCCGGGTGGATCACGGACCAGGGACTGATACAGGTGTGCCCTTTGCAGGACTTGGTTACCATGAGGAGGGCGTCGAGGCGCGGGAGGAGGGAGGAGAGGGGAATGTTGAGGAGTTTTGGTGGTGGTACGGAGGGGTGGGATTGGGATGAGGGGAAAGAGGGAGAGGGGTAGAGGTTGTGCAGCTGGGATGGATCGGTCTGTTTTTGGTGGTTAGCTTGCACGAGACATTTTACGGAGGGGTATGAAGGAGGAGGGAAAGGGGGTTGGTACTTACGGTCAGATCATACAACTCATGCTCATTCGTACACCAGACCGCATAATACAAATTATACCCCCTCCCAATAACCCTTAGAGCTTTATACGTATTATTCCACCCCCACCTCACAACCCTCCCATCATCCAGCGAAAACCCATGTACCCCCTCGGGAATACTCCTCCCCCAGAACTCTACATTGACATGCTCCCCTCTCTCCCCTCTCGCCTCCTCAATCTCCTCCTCTCCAAGCGGGATCGGGCTCCCATC
The DNA here is from genome assembly GCA_020746875.1 of Rhexocercosporidium sp. MPI-PUGE-AT-0058. Classification (NCBI taxonomy): domain Eukaryota; kingdom Fungi; phylum Ascomycota; class Leotiomycetes; order Helotiales; genus Rhexocercosporidium; species Rhexocercosporidium sp. MPI-PUGE-AT-0058. The sequence goes on along the minus strand of JAGTJL010000013.1, from coordinate 665,665 downwards.
CAGCCCCTCCCATCCCTCCTCCGCACCAGCAAGTTTGAGAATTGTTGGAGCGATATCCGTATGCGCCGTCACGAGATCGACTTCCTCTCTACCGGCTGCAATACCAGGACCACGGATGATAAGCGGGACGTTGATATCCTCTTCAAAGCCACATTCCTTGCCGGGATTCAATCGGTGCTGCGAGATGTGATATCCGTTATCGGACGAGTATATCACGTACGTATTCTCCAATACCCCATGTTCCTCTAGTCTCTGCACTATTCCTTCGACGAGTTCATCGACTGCTTGTAAAGCCTGCAAGCGCGCCCGGTAGAAGGCGTCATTGTAAGCTATCACTTCTGGTGTTAGTTTCGCGAGGTTCTTGATCCACGACGCGCCGCTTGCTATATCTGGATTGAAATTCGCTGTGCGTGGGACGCGCGCTGAGGGGAAGAGATGTTTGTGTCTTTCTGCGGGAACCGGTGCCGTCATATGAACTTCATGATCTTTCCCCGGGATTGTAGGGAAGGGTTTCACGTCCGCGTGGGGAGCTATCGGGGCGACTGTTAGGAAGAATGGTTTCTTTGAGGCGATGCCTTCGGAGAGGAGGCCGTAGGCTTTTTGAGCGAGCACGTCCGTGCTGTATTCGCTTTCGTGGCTTACTGGGGGTGAGGTGTTGCGCTGGAAGGTTGCGTTGAGGTATTGGTAGGTGTGAGGGTCGAGGAGGAAGTCGGAGGATGTCCAGCCTGAGGGAAAGGGGGCGTTGTAATTGGAGACTGTATGTGCGTTGAAGAGCTTGCCGGTGTAGTAGGTGCTGTATCCGGCTTTTTGGAGCCAGACTTTGAGTGGATTAGCGGTGTTTTTGCAATATGTATGATATTGTGATCTAGCCGAGACTTTGGGAATCTGATCCTAAGACATGGAGAGTCTTGACATAAGAATGGGGGAACCGGGCGAAACGGACTGACCTGGAAGCCAATTCTCGTTGAATCCTTGAGCTACGAACTTAGGGTATCCACCTGATGATCGGTTAGCTCTCATTTATAAATATCATGAAGAGAACAAATGTAAAATTGAGAAAAGGAGAAAGAGAAAGACAGAGTAAAGCTACCATAAGGCGGGAAAACATCCGTCACATTCGTATTATGAGCATTCCTCCCCGTCCACAGCGTAACTCTCGACGGACAACATATAGCCGTCGTACAGTAATGCCTTTTATAAGACGTCCCCTTATCCGAGATATGTTTCTTCAAAAGGGGCATGTAGTCTAAAGAATGGAGATGCACATCTTGGTCGTCGGTTAGGATGACTACAATGTTTGGTCTGTTGTCTTTTGAGTCCTTTGAATGTGATTTTGGGTTTTGGGAGCTAGAGTGAGAGTTGAGTGGCTTTTGTGGTTGAGGTTGTGGTTGTGAGTGTTCTAGTGCGAGTAGCCCCGCTGTTGACAGGGCCAGGGTGAGAGTGAGACTGAGGTATATCTTCATCTTTTCCCGGCTCTCAATGGGATCTTGATTGCCTGCAAGCTTAGGCTATGGAAGGAGATTGAGCTTGAACACAAAAGTCCTGAAGCTACAAATGAAATGATGGAAAGAGGTCATCGCATCGCGACATTAAGGCAAGCTTGAGTTTAAGCTCGAGCTCGAGCTCCACTTGAAGCCCCTCGGCCGCCCTTGGCCCTTGGCCCATCTCATCCAAGCTCGAAGCGCATCACCACATCAAAGGTGGGCATGACAGGGCAAGCCTCCCAAACATCTTCAGACCGCAAATAGATCCCGTCCGAACATATAAAACTCTTTTGACTGATTCGCCTGTCAACGTGTGGGTAGCCCCTCAACACCAGGAGAGAACCGACCCGCCGGCAATTGCGTGCTGCCCCATCCCGTTTCCGCCATTTGGACCACGGATTCCGAATATACCGACAATTTTTCGACGTCGGCCTTTCCATCGTCCATCGATTATAATTCTCACACAAGAATGGTTCTTGTGAATGAGTAAGCAGCACAACAACAAGCAGCATGTGAAGCGAAGGCGCTCCGGTGTTTTTAATCCGTGAGCGACAGGAACACAAGTACAAGCTTTGCTCTCGAGACGGCATTTGTTTGGTACAGTCTTGGTCTATCAATAGTCTGTTGTGTTGCCATGGGCCCCCTCCCAATGTGACATCAAGAAAAGAAGTTTACATCTGTTCTTAAACTCTTGCTTGGATCGTTGTCTTCACGAAGACGTCTTATCTTCTGAATTAATCAGGGTTGGGTTCTGGGGAAATCGCAGCAGCACCTTGATGTGGTTTTGCGAGAATGGCAAGCCAAGACCACGTCCAGAGCCAAGGTTCGGATTTAGAACGAGATGGTGAAGGAAAGTCAACTCGACGTTGGAACTCAAGTGGAACCAGAAGGATCACGCGATCATCATTGCATTCTGAGTCTTCGGAATCTGTGGAAGAGCACTCCGAAGGAAGTTCTTTGCTTCCCCGGTATGGACATGGAGATGCACCGGATTATAAGAGTACCGAGGGGGATTCGAACGATGAAGAGGAGGACAGGTATAGAGACGAGGATAATGAGGACGAAGAGGGTGGGATACTGGGGGAACAGTCTTATCTTAGTGGAAGGAGTGTGTTCGCTATTCTCGCCTTGCTTATGATTGGTAAACATCCCTCACTTTCCCCCTCCCACCTCTGCCTCTCTCTGCTTCAAAATATTTTCTTGAACTTTCCTAACATCATCTCAGGAGTCTTCATGTCCAACGCAGACGGTAGTCTAGTAATGGCAACTTATGGCACCATATCCTCAGAATTTGGCGCCTTAGCAGCCGCGAGTTGGTTGACGACCAGTTACTCGCTCGCTACGTGTGCCGTGCAGCCCATTACTGGGAAACTGAGTGATATCTATGGGAGGAAGGGTGTTCTTTTAGCGAGTTATGCTTTATTTGCTGTTGGGAGTGTGGGATGGTATGTCGTTTCTCTTTCTCTCATCCGGTTTCCACTTTCAAATAATTGAGTTTGATATGTAATGGGAAGGATTTGGGATGTGATTAAGAGAGCGTAACTGATAGAGATACTCTAGTGGAATTGGGCAAGCAATGTGGCAAGTCATTGCCGGGAGAGTAGTAGCTGGGCTCGGAGCAGCAGGCATGACAGTCATTGTGTCAATCCTCATCACCGGTACAACACCCTTTCTCTCCCTCCTTCATCCCACTCCTCACTCCTACACATCTAACAAAACAACAGATCTCGTCCCCTTGATCCAAGTTGCCTCCTGGCGCAGCTACGTGAACGTAGTCGCCACCATAGGACGCAGTATCGGCGGACCCCTCGGAGGATACCTCGCAGACACGGTAGGATGGCGGTGGTCATTCATCGGTCAAGGTCCCATCATAGGTCTCGCCATCATCCTCGTAGCACTTCGTTTACCATCTCACACTTCCCCTCCCATCTCTCCTCCTCAACACCAAAATAGTAAACCACCATCAAAATCTCAACCCTCCAAACTCCACCGCGTCGATTTCATCGGCGCCCTCCTCCTCGCACTAGCCATCGTCTCCCTCCTCGGCGCTCTAAGTCTAGGCGGACAAGACCTTCCCTGGAGTCATCCTGTCGTTATTGGACTTGGTGCGGGCTCGATCGTCCTTGGAGGTGCATTCGTGGCGTGGGAGGTATATGGTGCGATTGAGCCTGTGTTTCCGCCGAGTTTGATTGTTAAGAGGGATGTGGCTACCGCGTATGGGATTATTACTTTGCAGGCTGCTGCGCAACTGGCTGTATGTATCAACCTTCTCGCCAACCAAGCGAAAACTTCCAGGAAGAACACCTCTAAGTACAGTAATCATGCTAACCCTGACAAGATGATGTACACAATCCCCCTCTTTTTCCGCACCACCCTTTCCAGCTCCAACACAACCGCCGGCTCCCATCTCTTCCCGGCAGTCCTAGGCAACACCCTTGGCGGCCTCCTCTCCGGCCTCTACATCTCCCGGACAGGCCAATACAAACCCCTCTCCCTCGTAGCAGCACTCTCCTCTTCCCTATCCTACTTCCTGCTCATCATCCGCTGGACAGCCAACCGCGACATTAATTGGCTGGAGAGTCTGGAGATCGTGCCGGGCGGGTTTGGCACGGGGATCGCGTTCTCGGCTACGTTTATAGGGTTGGGTGCGAGTGTGGGGAGAGGAGAGATGGCAATGGCTACGAGTGGGCTGTATCTTTGTAGTGGGTTGGGAATGGTGTTGGGTGTTGCGGGTGCGAGTGCGGTGCAGATTGGGAGTTTGAAGACTCTACTCATTGAGGCATTAAATGGCATTCCTGGGTCAGGGAAGGTATGTCTCTTCACTCCCCTCCCATCCTCACCCCACCTCCATTTTCATATTTGTGCCCGTTTTGTGACTTATTTTCCATTAAAACCTGAGCTGGATCCACCCCAATTTGCCTGGCCTCCAGCTTACTAACCGAATCCCCGTCGATTGATAGATCATGGAAGAAGTCATCTCAAGCGTATCCTCCATCGCTACACTCCCTCTTCCGATAAAGAAACTAGTAATAGAGAGTTACGTGAAGAGTATCGAGTATGCTCATAGTACGTTTCCCCCTCTTCTCTTTCCCTACTTGTCCCCTTTGTCCTTCCATATATGCATGAAAGGTTCAGAGATATGTGCATCTGAAGAGAGGAAAATAAAGCGTGAGTATCGAGGGGCTGATGAGAGGAATAGTGCTATCCCTCGCATGCTCAATAGCTGCTTTTGTGCTTGCGTGCTCGATTAGGGAACATAGATTACGTTGATGTCGGAAGAATGGAAGTCGGTTCGAGGCAAGTCGAAATCTGTCTATGCCCAAAAATAGAAACAAAAGGGAACCGGGGTGCGTGAGTAGATTGGAAAACTGGAGTTTCGGCTCATTGCCTTAAGTAAAGCCGGGGTTAAAGAGACGGGTTTGAATGTTTAGAGGAGGTTAGACGGGGGAGAGATATACAATATAATATAGACGGGCTGTACTCAGAGAAAGGGATGGGTTGTCATGGACAAAGTCTGTGAAAATTTATCGAACCTATCATACATACAACGACACAATCTGTCATACAAAGAATAAACGAACACTAGAGTCTGTGTAAACTGCAGGCTATCAAACTCAGATTACTCATGCCGCTGCAGAATTACGCGCGTTGAAGAGAGAAAGAGAAAGAAGATATCAAAGAACAAGATGCTCGCCCCAGTGGCTTATTCAATCCTCTTCTTCCCTTCCTCGGCATTCGTGTAGCGTGCTGTGCTGAGGCCTCTCTCATGTCTAGCGACGAACCCTCCGATCACTTTATCCTTGCGCACCGCGTTGATGGCGTCGTTGTAGCCTTCTGTGGCCCATGGTCTGGGGTTGAGCTTGGGCCAGTTGACCTGTGATCGTTAGCTACGCGTAAAGAGTCAGTTGTAGGGGTGGAAACTTACGTAGAGCATCCCATTGCTGTAAATAAAGTTCAAACACCATCCAGCGACGATGAACCAGAAGATTATGAAGATCCGAACAGGTAGCACAGCAGCATCTGGTAGGCGGCGTGTGAATGTTCCGACGAAGACAAAGAAAATGGCGAAGGCCAAGATGTAGGGGATGGATTGGATCAGTAATGGACGTTTATCAACAAATACGGGGTTCGTTGATGAGTCTGGGAGGTAGTTGCCTAAGAATAGGTCAAATGCATCTTGCTTGGGGCCATCTGCAAAGTTGTTCTTAGCGTATCGTGTGATGGAGTTTTGAAGATCCTGAAGAGCACCAGCTTTGGTTCGTTGGCCGGTTCGGGTGAAATCTGTCTTGAGAGCTCCAGTTCCAGAGTAGGACTTCGATACTACGTCGGCGTTGTCTGCCCAAAGCTTGCGGAAGAGGATCTCAAATTCGGGATCGGATGTGAATGTCTCGCCGCGAGATAGTACGCCGAGATCCGTCAGTTGTCTGTTTAGAGTGAAGCGTGCGAGCATGCTCTGGACGACGTTGGTTCGGTCAAGGCAGTCCATGCAGTTGGTGCGAACGACACTTGTTTGGTGGTTGCGGACTTCAAGACGACCTTCCAGATCGGCTGGCATGTCGACACCTCGGAAATATTGTTGCTTCTCAAGCGAGTCATGGAGACGGTCCAAGAGGAGCTGTGCTCGGTGCCACTGAAGACCCTTTGTCTCGTTGTGGAAGTCAAAGTACACGTAGTGTAGTCTATCCATCTCTGATCGTCGACCGGAAGGCTCAACAACGTGGAACTTTTCATCTGATACTTCATCTTGTTGTGTTCGTTCCGCGGGTGCAGAAATCAATAACTTGACCATCTGCTCGTAAGCTTCCTTCACTCTCTGTTCTCTGCCTTTCTGGTTGACCAGATTGACCAAGAAGTTGTCGCCGTACAGTCTAATCTGCTCTTCGAAATGAAGCCTGGCAGACTTGACTGCAGTTTCAACACCTCGAATTTGAAGCTTGGGGGTATAATGCAGAGTATTGACCTCAGCCCAGTACACCGGAACACTTCCTCTGGTCTGAACATAAGACATAATCTGCACTTCCTTCCCTCCTGAGCCTCCAACCTTGCCATTCTGCATTCCATTTCCACCGGCGAAGCCACCAAGTCCGCTTGTGCTATCGTTCAAGAGAATAATCTGCTCTGTCTCGTTGAAGTTCGACACATGTCCTTGCTCATCTATTCCTCTCGAGAAGTATCTTGTGCCTGCACGATGACGTGATCGCCGAGTAATCAGTACCATGGTCAATGGAGTGGACTTTACGCGCGTTGAGGCTATCTCGAGCATTCCGAATATGACAGGCAGAATATAGGGATCGACCGCTGGTTGCTGGCCTTGGTGGTTTCGGGTTCCCGAGGATCTGAAGTCAATCAGATCAGATTGGATGAACTTATTCCAGAAGAAACGGTCGTCGGCTCTCTTCCAGAGCGGAGAAGAGTGATCAATCTGCGATTGGCGCTGGAAGGTGTTTGTAAGATCGAAGGAGTAGGAAAAATACATAGGTCCAGACTTAATGAACGTCTTGAGCAGGGAGAGGTAGTTGTCTTCTTCCAAGTCGTGGAGAGGTCGTTCACGAAGAGGGAGGAACTCGGTTGAAATGACCTTGTAAATCATGTGTCCCTTCAGTCTGCCCATAGGTTGTGCCTTTGTGATGACAATAATGTACTTATCTAGACATTGTCAGCGATATTGCTTCTCTGTTCAGCCTTGGGATATCCTACCCAGTCGCAGCTTGATCATCCCCAAAATACCAGCAATGCTCGACACCCTCTTTCCTCCCAACAGAGCCCCATCATTCAAACGCAGGTCACCAGTTGGACGGTCCACGACCAGTGTTGGCGCAGAAGGTGTTGAAGGCGAAGTGAAGGCATAATGCGACGCCGAGGCGTGTACGTTGATATCCCGGAAAGGTAGGGAAGCCATGATTGTGAAGACAGCAGACAGCAGACAGCAGCTAGCTGAGGGTATTGATGCTTTGTTATGTCTGCGTATGACTTCATGCAATTGTAGATTGTTGTTTGGTGGAGGGGAGAGGGGGGCAGTTTCGAATTCCTGGCGAGCTGTCTTCAACTTCGAAGCCTCGCCTCGCCGTCACAAATTAAACAAGGCGGCGATCAAGATGGAGTGCAGTTAAAGTCTTGGCAGTATGTCAATAGCCGCACATCTGCTTCCCAGGTGACTAGGGGAATGAAAACGAATTGTTCCGGGCCAACTATCATAACCAGCATACGTTCTCAGCAATTGAGTCTCAATCATATGTCAGTTCAAGCTACCCGTTTCAATGTTGCCCGATGGTGAGATACTTCCAAAGAGAAGGAAGAATTATAGGAATAAACTTTCGTTGCTCAGCTGCTGTGTGTGGCAGGGCTGAAGCTGGCTTGAGGATACCCAGAAATGCATGGGCAATAATATTTGTGCCCTGCAAGACTGCAGCTCTAAGGTAGTTCGTTCCAAGGTTGAGTCTAATAATCCAAGATGTCATTTTACCCCATCAATTCTAAGGAAACCTCTACTCAGTCTTGTGTTGGAACTTCTCATTGAGGGCATCACGGCAGATAGGCAGGTACCTATGCGATGTTTATCAACAGAAATCGTGGCTTTAATTGATTACGCAGTGTGGCTTGACCATGCCTCTACACGTGACACGCCTACCGTAGCTCCAATTGCGGCGAGCCTTCCCTCCCCAACCCAACCCATCGAAACATCGTCACATGGATTCCGAGCACCTTCCACCTTCCAAACAAGACAAACCCTCGCCTCTTCCTCATCTGCCCTCAACCGTCTACACCCAACACTTCGGTCTCTTGTGCCAGCTTCTGTGCGCGATCCCGAAACTCCTTTCATCTTCCGAATAGCTTCATCCTCAATCCAACATGGCTGCTCGAGGCCCAGCAGGCACCCGCGGTGGGAACAACCGATTTGCGCAATTCAAGCTGGTGTTACTGGGTATGTGTTCTGCCTCTCCACTCAAAAAACCCTTCTGACATGTACTCTAGGAGAGTCTGCCGTTGGAAAGGTACGTTTGGATCTACTAGAAATCCGGGTCCGATGCTAATCTTTATATAGAGTTCTCTGGTTCTCCGGTTTGTGAAGGTTAGTTGTCATCCACCTCGCAGATATCCGGCCCTTATCTAATGATGAACAAAGGATCAATTCGATGATTTTAGAGAGTCTACAATCGGCGCCGCCTTCCTGACCCAGACCATATCGCTTGATGATAATACGACCGTGAAGTTCGAGATATGGGATACCGCCGGGCAAGAGAGATACAAGTCGCTCGCACCCATGTACTACCGAAACGCAAATTGCGCTGTTGTGGTCTACGATATTACACAAGCTGTAAGTATCCATGTGTTGGGACTATTTGGACTTCTCGCTGATGTATTTGGCACAGTCCTCGTTGGATAAGGCGAAGCAGTGGGTAAAGGAACTCCAAAGGCAGGCAAACGAAAACATTATCATCGCTCTAGCTGGCAACAAACTCGATTTGGTTACTAGTCAACCCGACAAGCGTGCCATCAGCACAGCAGACGCCGAGGCATACGCAAAGGAGGCAGGACTTCTATTCTTCGAGACATCGGCCAAGACATCAGAGAACGTGCGGGAACTATTCACATCGATCGCGAAGAAGCTTCCGCTAGACCAGGCCGGCCCGAGGAATCCAAGATCTGGCGGACGAGGAGGAGTAGAGTTGAGACCAGAGAACCCATCTACACAAGGACAAGGACCTTGTGCGTGTTAAGAGAACCAAGTCTGAGTTGTGTAGCAGCAAGCATACGGCCTGCGGGCACGGGGGATTTTCACCATTCAAGGTTCAGCGGTCACCACAGTCTACCGCCTCAATCGTCCTTTCCAATGAAATTGCCAGGTTGCGATCGGGGTTCATAGATGCGGTCACTGGGACCATTTGCGAAAGCAGTCTTTAATACCTTCATGTGTCTTAGGTTTTCCGTAGCAGGGTTGGTTTCGGCAGGATTTCCTGCACGGCGTGATGGGTTCTCTATTGAATCGTTCTGCAGCATTTTGGGTGTAAGATATGCCATAGAACACATTCAATGATATTATGGAAAGCGAAACGAGTTTGCGTCTTGATGCATGTGACTACTTGCAAGACATAATCGTTGAAATTGGAAGATGTCATGAGTTCTATAAGAGAAACTTGGTTGTCGCCTATGTAGCCCAAATTGTTGATATCTTCCTGGTATGAAGTCTTGCAGCCTCGCTGGGAAGGCGGCTGCATCATCGTCTTGGCACGAGCTTGTGAGCTCGCCCAGAAAGAATCCTGCCAACAACCACGCGCCCGCCGTCAACATCACAACCTTCAACATCTCTCTGTCGCTCAACGCAGCCCGTCATGCTGCGCGCTTCACTTCGGTCGTCAAGGGCCTTTGGTTACAAGTCCAATGTAGCCAGTGCTGGACGTCAATGGCAGGCTGTACAATCAACTCGGGTGTCTTCGGGAGGTGTGGTGAGAGCTCCCAAAACCCAAATTAAGTCAATTGAAGAATGAGCAGAGTACTGATTAAAGAATCTGCATCTAGAGAGGATATGCCGATGCAAAGAAAGCTAGCATCGCGGATTCCAAACCCATAGTCCTTCCTGGATCTCGCAGCGACAGTACCACCGAACCACTTCCTCCTGGACCAGTTCCATCAACACTATATACACCACCATCTGCGAAGACAGAAACACCGGTTGGAGCTGCTATTGCTCCCCCAAACGTCCCCATTAGCGCACCGACTCCTGCGACTGCTACTCCTCCACCTCCTCCACCTCCTCCACCTCCCAAGCCGAAACGCAAATTCTTCCGGAAGTTCTTCACAACCATCTTCCTGCTCTCAGCAGCCGGATTTGCTGGAGGTGTTTACTATAGCAGAGTGAACGACAATTTCCACGACTTCTTCACCGAATACGTGCCATTTGGAGAGGAGGCAGTTCTGTACTTCGAGGAGAGAGAATTCCGCAACCGTTTCCCAAAGATCGCAGGGCGTGCTGGATCCCCTCCTAGGGATACCGGAGAGTCAATAAAGATTCCAAGTCAAAGTGGAGTTTCCTGGAAGATTTCTAAGGATACAAAGTCCCCTTCTGGGAGACACGCCGATGCTACGAAACCAGATGCACCCAAGGCAAAGGAGGCCTTACAAACTCCTCAGGAGACAAAGCCAGCTGAGCAGGTAAAGGCCGTAGAGATTGCGAAGAAGGAAGCGGATCCTCCAGCTCCCAAGGCTGCACTTCCAGTGAGCAAGTCACCAGAGCCGCAAGCTCCAGCCAAACCAACACACCCAGCCACCGCCGCGCCAACCAAGTCTGCTAAATCGGCAGAGGGTGTTCCATTTACTCCCCCTGAGGTTGATCAGCCTTCCAAATTCCCGCCTGAGATCACCAGAATCGATCCAATCAATGTCAAGGATGCAAAGGAACCTCTTGTTCAGGACTTGGTGAAGATCATCAACGATATCATTACAGTTGTAAATGCCGACAATGCCGACTCGAAATTCTCAGGTGCTATTGGAAAGGCCAAGCAAGAAATCAACAAGGTCGGATCAAAGATTAAGGCATTGAAAGCTACGGCAGAAAAGGATGCTGAGGCCAAGATCCAGTCTGAAAAGGCAGATTTTGACCGAGCTGCGAAGGAGTTGATTCGAAGAGTCGAGGCCGAGATGCAGACTCAGCAGTCACAATGGCAAGAAGAATACCAGACCGAGCGAGAGAAGATCCAGCAAAACTACGAGCAAAAGCTGAAGACTGAGGTGCAGACTGCAAACGAGGTTAACGAGCAACGCCTGCGCAACGGTCTGCTCGAGCAAGCTGTTGAGATGAAGCGCAAGTTCATGGAGGAGCTTCAACAGCGAGTCGAGGAGGAGCGAGATGGCCGTCTCGGCAAGCTCTCTGACCTTACTAACACTGTCAACGAGCTCGAGAAGCTGACCACAGACTGGAACTCTGTCGTTGACGCAAACTTGAAGACACAACATCTTCACGTCGCCGTCGAGGCTGTTCGTTCCAACCTCGAGAAGAGCCAAGTTCCCCGACCATTCATCAAGGAACTTGCTGCCTTGAAGGAGATCGCCTCAGATGACCCTGTGGTCAATGCCGCCATCTCATCCATCAACCCGACCGCCTACCAGAAGGGTATACCATCTTCAGCACAGCTCATTGACCGTTTCCGTCGTGTGGCTGGTGAGGTCCGAAAGGCTTCCCTTCTCCCCGAAGACGCCGGTGTCGCCAGTCACGCATCCAGCTATGTCCTAAGCAAGCTTCTGTTCAAGAAGAAAGGTCTTGCTACTGGGAATGATGTGGAGAGTATCTTGACCAGGACAGAGACTTTCCTCGAGGAGGGTGATCTGGATGCTGCTGCTAGAGAGATGAATGGACTCCAGGGATGGGCGAAGACCTTGAGTAGAGATTGGTTGGGTGAGGTTAGGAAGGTGTTAGAGGTGCAACAGGCTTTGGATGTAAGTTTTCATATTCCCCGATCCATCTCACCTATCCTCATTCCCATTCCCCTGACTCAATCATATCATTTAAAAAGTATACCAACCATATTACAGGTAATCGCCACGGAAGCTAGGTTGCAAAGCTTGAGAGTCGAGTAGAGGGGACCAACCTTTCATTTGTACATGCATGGAGGTGACTGGAGAAGAATTGCGAAACGAAGTCAAGCAGGGTAGGTGGTCTAGATAGCTGCTAAGCTAAGCCTGCTATGCTAGACTTTGTATGAGATACAAAAATTAGATATGTACTTTATTCTACACTTTGTCGCTGCTATTGACCGCGTCTTCGCCCTCGTCCTCACAGTATATCTATTCTTGAGAGAACTGCTGGTAAAGGGTTTGCTAGGGAGTGAGGACAATGTTTTGGTTTTGATATAGGTATCTCGTCATCTGTCTTTGAGTTGGCAGACATTCAATGCCAGAGTACGAGACGCAAGTAACTACTTGGCGAGTGCCCAGATCTTTCAATTTGATTTGCATTTCATATACACGTTCTCGTCGAACTTTTTACTTTTTTTCTTCTCTCCCCTTCTTCGCGCACAGTCTTGTCCTCCTCACGCATATGAAGTTTACAGAACACCTAGTTATTTCTGTGATCCTGCCAGGTCGTCCTCAGTTTCTCCACTATCAGTTACCTTGCGTGCTTCCTTTCCAGTCAGTTGCGAATATATCGTCTTATATCCTCGCACTTCTTAGTAACGATAGGGGAAATGGTGTGATAAGTTGCATGTGTATTGAGACGATGGATCTGCATAGCTGGTGTAGAGGTTGTAGAGGTTTGGGTGTGCCGGCGATGCGCGTTCGAGTTAAGGTTGAACGGTTGGGGTGAATGAAACTTCTGCGTTGGAACGGGCGATTGACTTGGGCTATTTGCATGGAGTACGAGCAGGTGTACGGCATATCGAGGTCTGCTTGAAGGGTTGTGGGTTGCTGGCTGTGCTGAGATGGATGGAGAAGAACTTGGGGTCTGGGTCTGGGTCTGTACTGAGGAAGTGCAGCTGTGATGCTTGAAGTGCCGACTTGGAAGCAGTGTTTTGGTGTTATGATATTCTTGATGCTGCTTCTGTTTGGTTCGATATCTTGTCTGTTGTGTGCTTATTTGTTTCGGTTTGAGATTTTTGTGAAGGGAATGTGATAGACATTCCCTCGGCTTCGCTCGCTCGGGTGAGCATCTTGGGGAGTTGAAATAGGCGCAGGAGCTGGGATACTGCGCGGTATGAAGGACTGATGGAAAGCTGAGGGACCGGAGGTATTTGGATTTGAGCTTGCTATCCTGCTGGGGTTGAGATTCGCGACGGCGGCGTTCACTAGGGATGTTGATGCTGGGAACCACCTACCTCGCGCGGTTTTGTTCCTCGCAAAATGAGCCCTGAGACGAAGGCCTTACAGCACGCTGCGAATAATTTATGAACACTGTAAGGCAAGATCTCGCTTTCCTGGGCTTCGGATGGAAGAGGCATTTGTTTCCAGCTCGATTTATGGCTCGAGCGGCGGTTGGATGTAGAGAAATCGATGTTGATGAAATCTCGTGGATGAGAGAGACAATGGTCTGTTCTGCAAGTTCTGCTCAGGAAATATTGCTTCAGTTCTGCAAGCAAAGATGACTTCAGTATACCAAACGAGAAGAACGTTTGTTTTGCTTCGTAGTCTGCTTGTCAGTTATCTCGATGTCGGAGTCTGAGTTCTAGTGGCACCCTTTTCCAGCGTGGATTTGAGGTCGAGCTCTTAGGAAGATTAATAAATACTTAGTCTGATATGGGAAAGGTACTGGACATCGTCACGAGGATGTTTCTTTTTTTGATTGTGTTGTCTTGTTTCGGGATCCGTTGTAGCTGATGAAGATTTATTTATCTATACTATGCAATTGCGCCCCAAGATAGGCGGGTAGGGGTAGGGGAGTCTTTGGTGTGAAATAGGGATTTGAATAGGATGCAATAACCGTGGAATTCAACGTACACTTTGCACTTACCTGGCTGCTCTTGATTTCGCAAAAACAATTCATGATGCATATTTGACAGTAGTCTCCGAAGTAATGTTTTATTTCTTCGAGCAGGGCGATAGCAACTTGGGTATTGCTGAAGCTGCGGAGTACAGTAATCCGTGGCTGCTGATTCCGAAGGAACTCTCACGACTATTCAGAAGCCTTCCAAAAATCGGACCGGCTGCAGACGGTATAAACTAGCGAGCAAGCAGAGATGAATGACGAGAGACGATACGTTATCTTCAGAGAAAGGGAACTATGCTGCGCTCAGAAGAGCTCGTTGACTCACAAAAGCTTCCGACTGTTCTTGACGGCATAGCGCCGGCTATACCTCTCTGTGAGTATGCATGATTTGCATTTCAGGTATTCATGGCATTATGGCATAGCGCGAATATGAGTTAGTTGCGGACCTCCTTTTGTGATGGGTACTTTTGCAAAGCACTACAGTACACGAACTCTGCCAAGACATGCAGAGAGGAGGAGAATCCGCTTCAGGAAGGAGATATTCGTTGGAAACGAACCGACTTTGGTGAAGAAAATGTCTTGGTATGGAGCTTGTGGACTAAAGTATAGGGCGACTTGTGAGCATGTGCGTATTCCGTGCCGCCTTGGCCCTGTACGTTATCTGCAGTCGAAGATCGATAGAAGGTGTGGAAGACTGGAAGTTGGATTTACCCTTCGGAGGTGGCTTAATGGTGTCTCGTGTTTGGTTGTACGACTGCGATGGGTGTGGCGAATAAGCTGAGCCATTCTCTTTCCTTTCGGGATCTGGGTCTTCTTTGGAAGAAGATAAAGGGTGGCCTGTCGGATTTGTCGGTCTGGGAAGCCATCCGAGCCTATGAAGGGTATCGTGGAATGCTTGTTGGCTGATCGAATTGTGCGGTTATGTCGCTCGCACACATGGGAGCTGTAAAGTGTTGGAGGGGTCGAGGGGCGAACAGCTCGATTCCGAGGACTTTGGTCAGGCTATCGACGATCGTATTTGTCGGCCAAATTCTGCTGTTGGAGTTACAGCAATCCTACTTGTGCTCAATATCTCATTTTCTTGTATGGTCAAGTCATACGTGCAAGATACGACAGCGCAGTCTTTACTTGCTGGAAGGCAGAGCGCTGAAGATGCTCTGTCCAGGCACAACGCGGGTTAGGCTTGCTGAGGCTTGGTCGCTGGGATAGACAAGGCGTACGAGGGGAGGGATTGTTGACAGCCTGAGAAACAACGCAAAATGCATCCCTCTGCCTCGCAAACACCTGAGATCTCAGAAGCCAAGATCGCAACGGACCTTGAAAGGCTTAAATCTACCTCGGACACTCTGAGTCCAAGATCACAAGCGGAAAGTTGGAGACGACCCAACGACCCAAGCTGGCGGATTTTGGACTCGGCTAAGATCCACAAAATATTTGTTGGTCTTTAGAGCTTTGTAAACAAAACTCATCGATTCAATTTAACTCAGGTTTCTTTGACCGAGCCTTTGAAAGTTTGAAGTATGTATCGACAGGCTTTTCAAGAATTCCACTCTTATGCCAAGCGGCTACAATTAGAAGGAGGTACAGTAGTACTAAGCGGATTGTCTTGCTCGCTTATTAGTCACAGCTCCGAGGAGGCAGCGGCAATAGAGAGAGGGGTAATTAGAGGAAGGTTGACTTCCCCGGACATCAGTTCGTATTCCCTCTTTATACCTCGGTCAAAAGTCAATAAACTTCCATCTCTGCTGGCGGATTTCTTAGGGTCAGCTTCGCATGCTTTCATGGACTCTTTCTTCTCTGCTCTTATAACACAAGAATATTCGGGACTGCCGTGGCATACTAACGCATCATGGGACTAGGATGTTGTCCAACGGCACAACCGCAGCCATGTGTTCCCAGCATAAGCACTTTTTCTGGACACAGCCCCCAGCTCGCCCAAGGAGATGGATCTCCAGGAATATCCACAATCTTACAGTCTGGCCCCGCGTAGTCGAGAACCTCAGTATTCTAATCCTTGTTCGAGCACCAGGCGTTCATTTCCGGAAACTTTCCTGCAACTTTCCAGGGTACAATGCTTGTCGACCTCGCCGAGCGCATGGTCTAGAAGTCTAGGATTCTCAGAATGGTTGCTCGTTCCTAACACAGTCAGCATGTTCTCCGTAATCGTCAAACCACAAAGCTGGCATCGCCTTTGATGCGACATCTATTGATTTGGTGTCCCGAAAAATCGTTATCTACAGTAGAGGCACAGCAAGACCGACTGCGATTCCCGAGGTGTGGCAAGATTATGACAATCAGACGCAGAACTGATACATTAGGCAAAATCTGTCATGTGCAAAAGGGGTCATTGAGCGGCCTTATCTCACAAATTAGCGACACCAGTCAGAGCTTCTCTTGTCATGGCGACGGGGATACGTGCAGCTGCATTTGGTGTTCAGTCCGGCTTCAACAAGTCTTAGAAGCGGGCCCCCCATGCATCCAGATTGCAGCTTTTACTTTGGTTTAATATGGAATATTGCATGATACGCGACCTTGATGGTCGGCTGAACGAATCAATGCATGGCCGGACTCTGGAGACGGCGAATAAACCTTGCGAGGGGATGGAGCTGAAGCGGGGATGGAAGAAGGCTGGGCCAGTAACAAGAGGTGCCACTACGCTTTCTGCAACGTTTGTGCGATGCTTAAATATCTTGGCGGCCAAAGGAGGCAGGTCGTTGTCGATGGAAGGGGGAAAGAACTTTCGAAAGCCCTCGAGAAACGCAATGGCTCTCGTGAGCCCGCTCTTGGTGATAGTGGCAACCCTTGGCAGATTATCGTGGCTCGAACGAGGCAGGTCGGCGTTGGTAGGGCCGGAATGGAGATGCAAGTGGCAGGTCGCGTACTCAAACGGCAGAAAAAGGCGAAAGCTAGAGTGGCAGATGGTGAGCAGATCGCTGTCGTGGATTCATGTGTGACGGTAGGGGTTCAGCTTGGCGGTCAATTCAGGCAGGTCGAAATCGACATGATAAGGCGATGGAGGGCGAGTGGCGCCAAGCTTCGATCCATCAATCTATCTGGCCCCTGGAGGAAAGGTAAATGCGTTTCAAGCATGAGGCTATAAGGAAGCATTGGACCCCGCGAGTTGCTTTGATCTGTCACGTCCCTTCACGACCCGACTCGACAACCACATCTCACTCTTCATGATGGAGTCCGAAAAGGTAGCCTATGCTACATCTCAGCCTGACTCTCAGGAGCGGGATGTCGACAAGAAGACCTACTCGGTTGATATCAGCGACAATGACCGCGACCGAGAGGAGGAAGATATGCACGCTGTCCTTGACAACAAGTTCCCTTTCCCGAAGCTCCATGGCATTCCTGAGGAGGATCACCAGATTACAGTCCGTGCAATCCTCATCGGATGTTGCCTGGGTGCCGTGGTGTCCGCTTCCAACATTTACCTAGGTCTCAAGACTGGGTGGACATTTGGTGCTTCGCTCTTCGGTTCCATTCTGGGTTTCGCTATCTTGAAGCCGCTCTCCAAAGTCGCTCCAAAATATCTCGGAGGGGGATATTTTGGACCAAAGGTACCATAGAGCCGCAATTTTCTGTTTGAGTCAACGTGTATGCTAATCCAATGATATAGGAAAACGTTACCGTACAATCAGCCGCAACAGCTGCTGGTGGTCTGGGTATAATATTCGTGGGTGCTATTCCTGCAAGTACGTGATAAAACAAGAAAACATTCTCGCCGATGTAAATTCTCCTCGTGCTGACGAGCAATACTCTAGTGTACCAACTTGGTTTACTCTCCGAGAGGCCCCAGCAAGATTTCGGCAAATTGCTCACCTTCTCGCTATGCACCGCATACTATGGCCTGTTTTTTGCGATTGCTCTGCGGAAGTTCTACATCCTGAAGCTCAAGCTCATCTTCCCATCGCCCACTGCTGTAGCTTACACAATTCGAGCTCTCCATGCAGGTGGTGCTGCGGGTGAGAAAGCAGCCGCCAGGAAAGCCAAGGTCCTCGCGATTGCATTCGGCTCCGCTGTGGTATTGCGCGTTGTCTCAGAGTATGCACCTGGAATCCTTTGGGATCACCATGTCTTCTGGTGGCTGTACACTTGGGGATGGAAGGATGTCATCAGCATCGTGTCCTGGGGATGGTTTTTCGAGTACACACCAGCTTTCCTCGGTGCTGGTATCCTTTCCGGAATGAACGCTTCACTGTCCTTCTTCTTGGGTGATGTACTTGCATGGGCTCTGATTGGTCCACTCACTGTCAAATACGGTGAGACCTTTGGAGCGGATGGAAGTAAGAAGATTCCCGGCCTGATGAACTACAACAAAATGAGTGCTTGGAAATTGGACGGCGGCATAGTCCTTGCACAAAAGGTTCACCCTTCGCCTCGGTACTGGAACTTATGGATCGGCGTAATGATCATGCTTTGTGCTTCCTTTGCTGAGGTGGCAATGAACTCGCCAATGATGTACCGCGGGATGAAGAGAGCCTTTTTCGACGCCGCTGAGAAGTTTCCTAAAACCCGTAACTTCGCCGAGAAGCACCGTCAAGGAGAAGAGGACTCACTTGATCCATCCCCTAAAGAAGAGCAAGTTCCTGTGTGGGCTTGGTCCGTTGGTATCGTCTGTGCGATCGCAGTCTCGATGATCGTCCTCGCTATCCAGTACAACGTCAGCCCCGGCCTAACAATCTTGGCCGTCATTCTCGCATTCATTTTCTCCTTCATTGCTGCTCAATCCGCTGGTGCAACCGATATCAACCCTGTCTCGACTTGCGCCAAAGCCTCTCAACTCGTCTTCGGTGGTGTCACCCAAGGACAGGGCATCCATGGTGATAAGGCATTGACTATCAACATGACTGCTGGTATTGTTGCCGGTGGAGCCGCCGCCCAGTCCGTTGATATGCTGGGAGATCTGAGAACAGGTTATCTTCTCTCCGCCTCTCCGTACGCGCAATTTATCGCTCAGGCTGTGGGCTCATTCTTCAGTATCTTCCTTTGCACGGGTTTCTTTGTCCTATTCTCGAACGCTTACCCCTGTATCATCGATCCAAACTGGGATCCAGAGACGCAAGGAGCTTGCCAGTACGTAATTTTCTCCTAAACACCCTATTGTCTTCCCGCTGGCCGTTGGAAAATTCCCTTCAGTCTTTGAGAAACATGAATGCTAATTGAATGATCAGATTTGGTATACCTTCGGTCTCCGCTTGGGTGGCTGTCTCGGGAGCCGTTACTGGGACAGACTTCCCCGTTCCCCCGAACGCTGCAATCCTAGCGCTCTGCCTTGGGTTGTTGTCCATCGCAATGGTTGTTTCCAAGTATCTCTGGGGTAAGTTTCAATGCATTTCGTTACTTTTCTTCAACACGCTGACGCGGTATCTTAGTCCCAGCCAAGTACCACCGTTACATTCCCAACATGAACGCTGTCGGTCTTGCATTCACCCTCCCCCAAACTCAATACGCTACTGCCATGGCCACCGGAGCCATTCTGTCCAAGATCTGGCTCAAGAGAAGTCCAAGCACCTGGAACGAATATGCCTACTCTATCGCTGCCGGTGCTTGCGCTGGAGAAGGCATTGGAGGTGTCATCAATGCCTTATTTCAGGTCGTTGGCATCTCTGGTGACAAGTACGGATCCGTGGTTGCTTGCCCTGACCACCAATACTGTGGTTAGTGCAGGAGGACGAAATCGTGGAAGGATGTTGTATTTCTCTTGTGCTCACATGGGAAGCAGCGGGAGGTGGATTGTAGAAAAGTTAATGATGGATGACCGATATGTTTGAGTAGAATACCCGTCGTACATGGATATCATAATAATATCACTCTTTTCAATCATCAGACATACATAAGCACGGTGCAAATCTCATCCGTGGTACGGTATTCAGTTGCCTGATTTCCCCAATTGCGGGTCTCTTCTCAGAGATTTAATTTCTTCGTGTGCGCGCTACTACGTGTTATCTCCCGTTGTCATGCCCAATCGGCTTGTCGTTTTAGTTGTTGCCTACTGGAAGGCCGTTCAGTTTTGCGATGGCCATCAATTGAGGGGAGATTCGTCGATGTAAACATGGTGCTTACGAAGCATACCTACCTCCCAGAACCACTTCAACTCTTGTTCGCTTTACCCGTTGGCTGAACCTACTATAGTAAAAGATACAGGGCTAGATCTTATCAAAATCCCTTTCTAAAACCCCACTGTGGATGGGTTCAGTCCCACAAAGGAAGCCGGTAAAGCATTTTGTTCTGCTGTCCTCGCTTGTCGTCGAGGAAAGGTTGCATTTGGATGCAACCCTGGTTTCTCATTTAACCACGTTCTCACTCCTAAGGGCGCAGCTAGACTTTCTCCACTTGAACCGCTCGGAGCAATTAAGACAAACTAATGGTCAACTAGGAGTGTGTAAGTGGTGTGTGAAAATCCACGATGATAATTCATATTTAAATATCTCCCCGAGTAAGACGGCATGCACTCCCGTCTTCTTAAAACACTCAATTTGTGCATATAAGTCTCATGGTATAAGATAAACACGCCCAAGTAGATATAAACAGCTGGTCTAATCAATAGTGCCGAGCTTCTGTCTGAGCTGAACGCCATCCCATGGCCATACATCTCTCCCTAGTCAACCGCTCTAGATGAGGCATCTCTGAAGGCCCTTTGGATAGCTAGTAATAAACGGCTCCGTGCTATTGTATGTCTTGAATGAAACATTGGTGAATGACCTTTAGCGGTCAGCGATAGGGGAAGACAGTGTTCCGCATCACGATCTTGCAGCAGAGGCCACCAGGAGGTGCAGGAATTCGTGGGACAGAATCGGAAACCCCACCAAGAATCGGACTTTTCAGGACTTTATTAAATAACCACCTATTAATAAAAAGACCTAAAATTAAAGGAATGAATGCTTAATACTATGAAATTAAATTTCTACTTGTTGATTTAAGACTTGTGATTGTAAGTATTTATAAATTTTAAATGCAAAAAGTTATTACTTTTAAATAGAATTTACATAAGATATAACCTAAATAAAAAGAATCCATTATTACAAGTTTATAAAAGTTTATAAAAGTCTATAAAAGTTTATATTTAATATTTTAAATCTTATTTTTGAAAGATTTTATTAGAAGTTGTGGTTTTAATTACTTCTTGAAATTGATGGAGTTCTCGGTTACAGTCCTACGAAATCCTGCACCACCTGGTTCGCCGAACAAGGAGCCAACTCCGACCAGGAATGTGCTTGCTCGACGGATGTGGTTGAATTAGACGAAGCAGTTGCGCAGTATAGACCTTTTTCGATGTATAGTCATGCCCATGCCGACCAAAAACATGGCAGTGCATAAAGTGCTCACGGCGGTGTCCAAGTTGATCCTGCGAAACTGACATTCCTTGACACCAAATACAAAGAATTAACGCCACAATGTTGGTAGCTGCTTACCAACTGATTAGATGTTAAATTCACCAACATCTGCGACCTATTTGAGAAGGCTCGAACCCCAGCAGAGACACCTAGATACCAGCTTAGCGAGCTTTGAGCAAATATTATGAGCAGAATAGGCTGTGTTGAAATGTTGGAAAGCATGTAGCTTCAGAATTTCACTCCGGCACAGAGTGGTTTACCATATAGACCCTGCCTTCTTATCTTTTTTAATCTACAGGAATATACTGTACCCTAGTCTAATATTACAGGAGAACACTTCGTGGTAGTCACAGATAATTTAAGCGCCAGCGTTTACTTGGCGCTGTAGGCCCGTAACCGGGGGAACCGGGCAATGGCTTGCAATAGTGGAAGCATTTCTCAATTAGGAAGGTCGAGGGCATGTTAAAGAGGCGCAGTTGAGATGCGGTAATTAGCGGGAGGTACAATTGAGACCCAAGAACATGCTTGACACGATTAAGCCCTGCAAAGTCTTGCCATACCAACAAATATATGTGAACAAGCGTTATATTGACCTTGGCTGTTGGCACTGGCAGAGACATGGATGGTTTAGAAAGCAGCTGACAGCAGTGAATTGAAGCTGATTGAAAAGTCTGGTTGATGATATATGTACTCCAGCACTTCCCAGAGTCTCATCCAACACCAAGCTTGTCTTCTCATACAAAAATCATCTCAGCCCTCCTTACATTTTCAGACATCATGTTGTTTTCAAGAATCCTTCTCACTTCATCTTTGGCAGCCTTTGGACTCTCATACGTCATTCCAGCAGGACAAAGCGATGGTCTCTACGAAGTCTTTCTGGACGAACATGGCCTAGAAGTTCACCGACCCCTCAGTGTTACATCTGTCGAGGAGCGAAGCACTCTTGACGTGGGGGTTTTGGGGAAGAGAGGCAGATTTCCAAATACCGACCTAACACCAATGGAACGTCCTAAACTCAGATGCGGATGCGGGTATGTGTCCTCTTCTCAGTCTACTAACGATAGCGTTGCAACCAACTTGCTAACTCATAAAAGCTTTCACATGGACCATGGAGGTTGCAACGATGCCGTTGCCGAATTAAGAAATCAGGTATGTAGCTATTGAATGTTTACCTGATGTCCGAATCAATTGATTTCACACAATACCATATCATACGTCGAAGTATTTGACTTTGTCCCGTAGCCAGATGAAAGATGGCTGACAAAATTTCGAACAGTTTGGAAGGAGTTTAGGCGCTTCCATTCCAGCCGGCAATGCTTGGTACTCCATCAGGTCCAATGTGGTAAGTCTTGAATTATTAGCATTAAACATGTCTTGACAACGACTAAGCAACACAGGTTGCCTTCACCTGTGCTCCCCGGTCAATGACGGGCTTTTGGCCTATCACCGAGGAGAGCTTCGACCACTTCTACATCTCCACAGGCTGGATCTCGCAGGATTGTGGCTCATTTGTGGCAGGGACTGTAGCAGAGGTGGATGGTGGCCCTCGACATGGGTATATGATTCATTACCCTGGCCTTGACTTCTGCGGAAACGCAATGGGGTCTAGGTTAGATCACTGCTAGAGAAGCATGTTCAACTGAATCAAATATCCATAGAAGACGGGGAACGTGGTGGGGGAAAGGGGTTCTTTTTGAGGAGGAAGGGGCATTGCGTCGAGACAGTGGAGACTCTGGGTATCAAATTTGTAGACATGATAGCCCGAGAAAATCACAATTTCCAGGCCTCAAAGAGATCAACTCTGGCGAACATTAATGCGTAAAGCAGCCTTTAGCGTTTAGTCTAAGCAGACCCCCAGCGTATGGCATGTTTCTTTCAAGTCTGATCTTCGATCAACCGTCGGTCCATCTTTTATTTCGATGTTATTTGCAGAATCTCCTTTTAAACTAGATTGAAATACTTTGTTCAATGCATATGATTTTGATGG
Source organism: Rhexocercosporidium sp. MPI-PUGE-AT-0058 (assembly GCA_020746875.1). Taxonomy (NCBI): domain Eukaryota; kingdom Fungi; phylum Ascomycota; class Leotiomycetes; order Helotiales; genus Rhexocercosporidium; species Rhexocercosporidium sp. MPI-PUGE-AT-0058. The sequence continues at coordinate 642,439 of JAGTJL010000013.1, read as the reverse complement.
ATTCCATCGATAGCCGGTCGTTATACTAAGATGAAACAGGAACAGGAATGTTCTTGGGATCTAATTCAAGTTCTGGTTTCTCCTCCAGCTTTAGTCCTAGAAAGTGAGTGGGTAGCAAGTCAACGTGCGGAGTAGTCCAAGATTAAGTCTGTTGAAGACGTCGATGAGTTCGAGAAGGTGATAGAAGAGATCTTGGTATCTTTGTGACTGGGCAGGGACGATAGTTGTCTAACCTTGGTTGGGAATGTAATGTTGAATGCGGTGGCGGAAGTGAATGCAGTTGAAAGAGGCGTTTTATGAACTGTGGCTCGTTCCCAATTGACCGAAGCGACTCCTGAAGTTGAAATTTATTCTTTTCCCAATCTCAGTACCTATTAGCAGGATAATAATTAACCATGCAAGTTCTATCTCATGTCCCACCGTAACCCTACAGCTATGAGTCATGAGAATACAAACAATCCGGAGCAAGCCTCTGCAGGTCTTTGAAGCTGTCAGTTTCAACAACCATTTCCGTTAAGGTAGCCGAGATGGTTTCTTTTGATGGATGTCCTTGCTTCTTCATAGACCGGAGTTCCAAAACCTACTTGTAAGCTTACTGGGATATATGCTCTGTGAACCACGAATACTCACCGAGACCTACCCCATTCATCTGCTCGCTTAAGAAGTTCAGCCTCAAAGGTCAATAAACTTGCGAACAAAAACACAACTAAGTACACAACACTAGTGCTTTCATTATTTGCAATTGTAAGTTTTGACTATTCCAATCTTTTGGGAGCGATTCGCACTAATCAATCACCCGAATGATTGCAAACGAGTTGACCAGCTTCTGAAAATAAGACAGATCGCCTGAAGCAGTTGATGCAAACATGCTGCGGGTATTCACTGAGAGCTGAATTGCCGAGAAACCTTCAATGGAGTTTGCGTGACTAGGTTTACAATATTACAATACCGCTACGCGAAGGAGATGTCAATTTCGCGGTACCTGTCTTGATGTGCAAGCCACTGCTCCTCGGAAAACATCGGTCCTCATATCTCAGTCCGAAATCAAATCTTTCTCATCCCAGCCTCTGTGAACGAGGAAATCAAATTCTGACAACGACCTTCCCCCTCGCATGCCTGCTAAGCATTCTTTCATAAGCCTATGCACATGTTAGCCTCTGTTGCCACATAAGGTTAAAAGCATACCTTCAAAACATCATCCATTTCCCAGCATGAATCAATCGGCGCTTTAAGTTTTCCATTCTGAGCCATATCTGCTAGTCGCTGCATCTCTTTCGGACTGGCAGTAGCAGCAAACTGGGTATACGGCCTTTTCGTGCCACCAAGGACTCGCGGCCAGAGAAAGTTGCTCGCCATCTGGCCGATACTGTAGAGAATAGCTCCCATTGAGTAGGCGGGCATCGCTGGTCCCACGCTGACAAATGAATGTCCTGGTTTGAGGTACCCAGCGCAGGTATGGTAGATTTCTTGAATGCCGAACGCGTCCATGATCACATCGAATTGGTCATTGCCGAATTGTGTAGCTAGGAACTTGTGCACGGGAGCGTGCTCTTGGTAGTCGATGACCTAAGTTGCATAAGATAAGTCCACGTCTTCGAATATCGACTTACCTCATCAGCCCCCAGTCCTTTCACCATTTCAATATTTGCTTTTGAACAAATTACAATGATCTTCCCACTCTCTCCAACAGCCGACTTCGCCATCTGCACAGCCATAGATCCAATACCTCCACTCGCACCATTAATCAAAACCTTCATTCCCTCCTCCAATCTCGCAGCATCAACCAGCGCCAAAGCTGTACATCCCGCAACCGGCAATCCAGCGGCCTCCTCACACGATATATTCTCCGGCTTCAGACACACATTCTCCGCATCCACGACCACGAACTCCGCCAACGCTCCCTTCCCAGCTCGAATATGAGCACCAACTAATATCGATCCAAATACCTCAGCTCCAATCTTCAAATTTCTAGATTCTGGAACATTGGAACCGAGTTGCACAATAGTGCCTGCAAAATCCATCTCGGGAATTGCAGGTTTGGCTCGGAACATCATGGGACAGATTTGCATCATGATCGAGCCTCCGGGATTGAGTGCTGCATGGCTGATCTTAACGAGTACTTCTTCGCCAACTGGAAGGCTTGGGGTGGGGAGATCAGATGAGAATTTGAGGACTTTTTCTGGTGGTCCGGTTGAGTTGTGAATCCATGCTTTCATCGATTTGGGGTATGTGGATGGTGCGTGGCCAGGAGTGGTGGGAGATGGAGATGCCATTTTTTGTTTCTAATAATCAGTTATGACAATGGTGAGGATTTGCTCTCGAGCAATAGTTTATGAGAATTCTTTGCCAGATACTCGACTTTAATTGAAAGACATGACGCTCAAGTCGAAGTTGCCTGTGTGGAGTTGCAGACGATACTGCCTCGCCAAGTGACACGTCTCTAACACAGCCTTCAGCTGCTCAGCCAAGTTGCAAGATACGAAGTATTTTGAGGTGGCTTGCAGCAATGGAAGATCAACCCAATCAAAGACTTTGCTAGGGGCTCATGATTGGACGGTTTCGGTATCTGTTGGCCCGTATTACTCGCTTGTTTGCACGACTTCGGCAGCTGATTCTGGGCAGATATTGGCGACAATCAGTGCTAGTGTTCTACAAGCTCCTGCTATAGCTCAAATAAGGTGAAAAGGAGGCGATTCCGAACAAACCCATCTCAAGTACGCAGAGCAAATCTCAAAACACTACATTTTCTCAGCGTGAGAAATGATTTGATTTGATTTGATTAGGGCAGTCTAATCAAATCAAATCAAGACGAAAATAAACCCAATCAAATCAAATCAAAGCTAATTGATTTTAATCTGATTATAATTAATTAGGATTCGCTTAGTTTCACGTGATTACTTCTAGGCCTAAAATAGTAAGCTTTATTTATAAACTACTTTTATCGGCTTAGCCTAGCTCACGTGGCTCTAAGCTAATTAAAGTGTTTCTGTTTAAATTATAAAATATAAGTTTTTAAAGCTTTTCACTAGCTATTTCTTTAGTCACTTAGCTACTAAGTAGTTAAAATCTTTAAAAAAGACTATATTTTAAGTACTAAGTAATCACGTGTTGATTATAATTAATTATAATTCAAACATAATCAAATCAAATCAAATCAATCGTCAAAAATCCTAATCAAATCAAATCAAGGCTAATTGATTATAATCAAATTATAATTAATTATCTTGATTATTCTTTCTCACGCTGCATTTTCTACGGCTGAAATGAATTTGGATAACCAACACATTGAATCGCAGTACTTAATATGTTCTCGGCGAAGTCATTCCCTCATAATTTTAGCACTCGACTTATAGGCAAACTAGATCATGAATGTTGACAACTGTCAAATCACCTGCTCCAGCGCGACTAGTTGACGGATTGCAAATCTATCAAATGTCACTAATAGCATATGCAACTCTCCAGCTTGCCCAAAGGTCAATAACAGCTCATGATTGGTCAAAAACTCAAGAGCAAATACCATTCCGTTCAGTGAACGGGTCAAATCGGGCCCAGCTTATACATGAATCGATATCTCATCAAAGGCGCAATCCGGACTGGCGGAACGGAGCACTTCTTGCGCCTGCACGGGGTCGCTTCCGGCGGAATCTAACCTGAGCTTCAAGTACTTGCTGAAATTGCGAAAAAGATTGTGCAAATGTCTGCACTTGGGAGGATCATCAAGCCTTGATAAATTTCCCGGCTCGCTGGAGTATGTTCCACAGAGAAAGAGGACATCAACTGCCTACGTAAAGCTAGCCATACATCTCATCTGAATAATCCGCTAATGAGTCATCAAACGAAAGTGGGGTAAAATGTCAAGACATATTTGTTATTGCAGTCGGCACCAACTCTGCCTAGACGAGTTGTGCTAGATTCAAGTACAACTCTAAGCCTCCAGGATACTTCTGCACTCATACATGATGGCTTCTCAAAAAGAGCCAGTACTGGGATGGATAGGTATGGCGAGACCCATAATTCATCCAGAACGAAATGAGAAAGACGACTAACAAACCAAGGGCTCGGCTCGATGGGCTTGAATATGGCCAACAATCTGCAAAAGCACCTGGCAGCAACTAACCGTCCAGCCCTGAACTTCACCAACCGCACCTTGTCACGCGGAGTTCCCTTGGTAGAACTTGGCGGCATGCATTGTGCAACCATTCAAGATGTGATCTCTAAGTCAGACATAATCTTCTCATCCGTATGGAACTAGATTCCACCTGAAAGCAAAGCTGACCACGGACCAGGTAAGTGATGATTTTGCCCTTGATAGTATCATTTCAGAAATGCTCGCATGCGGTAGTCTGAAGGGAAAGATCATTGTCGACACCTCAACGGTACATCCGGATAGCTCGGTCGGAGCATCGAAGAAGTTGACTGAAGCTGGTGCAGTTTTTGCTGCAGGTATATTCACTAGTCGTTTCCCTCAAAGCCCATGTTAACAGAGAAAGCTCCCGTATTTGGTGCATCTCCCGTCGCAGAGGCTGGCCAGCTACTTTTTGTGGTCGCTGGACCAAATGCAGCCACTGAAGCAATTGCACCTTATCTGAAGGGAGTGATGGGACGTGAAGTGATCAGCCTTGGAGATGATGTCTCTAAAGCAAGCCTGATGAAAACTTCTGGGTAAGTCACCCAAAGGATCTAGCGGATCAATCTAAACCTCCCAGAAACTTCATCACAGCAGCGATGATGGAAATGATCTCGGAAGCTCATGTATTTGCGGAGAAGACAGGGCTGGGAGGTGAAGCAATGGAGACGCTAATTAAGGAGAACTATGGTCCACTGGCATACACGATGTCTAGGAGACTAACAACAGGTGTTTATGTCCCAGCAAAGGGTATGTTAGAAGAATCTAAGAGACATGATCTCGCTAATTGAAGTAGATGAGAAGCCATGGTCTGACTTGAGCCTGGCTATCAAAGATGTTTCTCATGGCATCACTTCCGCTGAAAATGGAGGAACAAGGCTCAAGATCGGAGAGGTCGTACTTGAACACCTCAAGGAAGCAAAAAAGTACTCAGACGCCCATGGCGGAAGGCCTTTGGACTCATCCTCTATGTTTGGTGTAATTCGGAAGGAAGCTGGACTTGACTTCGAGACGGATTTGGTCAAGGAAAGGGATGCGTGAAAAACACAAACATACCGTAGTCTTAAAAAGGTCCAATTTAAGTCTCTGGGTGACAAACTTCGACACTGTCAAATATTATCAAACTGTAAGATGAAAATATATAGAAAGCTGGAAGATGAAGTGGGTCGAGATTGAAGAACAGCTCAATAAGCTAGTCCCTGCCCACTATCCGCTAAACCCCTCCTGCTCACCGCCTGGCAGATTTTATCCGCAACCTCGAACTTTTCCTCAAGATATTTTTTATGTAAATCCAGCAAATTCCCCAGCTTAACACCAGCGCCATGGATATACACCGTTGTCGGTTCGTGCCTTTCCCACCTTCTACGATCAATGCGCTCGCATTTACCCACTCGCACATCTCGAAAGACCAGAAAACCGCCCCTCCAAGACTTGCTGTTGGGCGAGCAAACGGCGACATTGAAATATGGAACCCATTGAGGGGATCGTGGCTGCAGGAGACAATTATACACGGTGGAAAGGACAGGAGTATTGATGGTCTGGTCTGGACTCAGGATCCCAACGAGGAAGTCAATGGGAAGGCGTTTATTGGGAAATCGAGACTATTCAGTGTTGGATATACCACAACGGTCACGGAATGGGATTTACGAACCGGCAGACCTCTGCGCAACGCAAGTGGGAACCATGGAGAGATTTGGTGTATAGCTGCTCAGCCATCTGCGACAGGTGCAACCAGTGGGACATGGGAGGGACAAAGCTTGATTGCGGGCTGCACAGATGGAGCTTTGGTACTGTATACGACCAAAGATGATGATCTTCAGTTACAACGAATTCTGGTTCGGCCTTCGGCGAAGAAGGCCAAAATCATCAGCATTACGTTCCAGAATCGCAATATTGTTGTCGCAGGCTGTACTGACAGCGTAATTCGCATCTACGATATACGAACTGGAACATTATTACGGAGCATGACACTTGGATCGGGGCCGAAGGGAGGACCAAAAGAGATTATCATATGGTGTGTTAAGGTGCTAAAGGATGGAACTATTGTTTCGGGAGACTCTACTGGGGAATTGAAAATTTGGGATGGGATAACATACACATTGAGGCAGAGGATAAAATCCCACGAGCAGGACGTACTGAGTCTTGCGGCTAGTGCAGATGGTTCTGCAATTTTTAGTGGAGGAATGGATAGACGGACTGTGACATACAAGCCAGAGGGGAAAGGGAAGCCAAGATGGGCAGAAGTTACGCATCGAAGATTTCACAATCATGATGTGAAGGCAATGGCAAGTTTTGAGGGTAATGGCATGAGTGTGGTTGTTTCTGGAGGTATGTTGTCCATATCATGACTATGACTTGACTGACATTTGTAGGGCCTGATGCATCTCCCATCATTACTCCTTTGGGACAGTTCGGATTCGAAAACCAACGATCTTTACCCTTCCTTCCCCAAGAACTTGCAATTGGAAGCTCGCCGAGGAGGAGGCTTGTTCTTGGATGGTGGGAGCGAGAAGTACATATCTGGAGAGTCAACAAAACTGCAATTCCCTCAAGCGATGACGATGAAGAGAAACCAGCAGCCAAAGGACGGAAACTGGTTGCCAAAATTTTGATCAAAGGAGAAGCCAACATTACATCTGCCACTCTGACCGCAGATGGAAGCCTCCTTGCAGTCTCAACCACTGCAGAGATCAAAGTCTTCCAACTACGGTCCAGAACCGACGAAGATAGTCTCAAAGTTTCCAAAGTTACACTCCCAGAATTCTTCTCTTCAGGCGCACGACTCATCCAATTCTCGCCCGATGGAAAATGGCTTTCAATAGTCCGTCCAGACAGCCACATTCTCCTCTCCCGCATATCAATCGACACATCCACGTCATCAACCATTTTCCACGTCCCCATCTCCAAACTGTCCCGTCTAGACCGTAATATTGACAAATTCGCGCTCCTCGGCGGTCTTGGCACTTACGACAGAACCGTAACTCAAATCGCCTGGTCTTCAGACAGTAAGATCCTCGCCGTGAGCGACCTCTCAGGCTACATCGACAGCTTTGTTCTCTCCGGCATCGAAGACACTACCCAAGCACCTCTCGCGACCACCTCTGCCGCGTCATCAACCGACTCAGATAGCGACTCGGATTCAGACGACGACTCGGACTCTTCCTCCACCCCCAGACTCATCTTCGGTCAGCACTGGACACGCAATCCATCCGCCTCTCTCCTCCCCAAACTTCCAACCGCACCAGTCGTTCTCTCCTTCCGACCCGCAACCCAGAAACAACCCACGAATGGCATCGCACCGCATCCCACGCGGAATAATCCTCATCCCGTCTCGCACGACCTACCGAGCGGTGAAGCACGCCTACTAGTGGTGACGGCCACATCCGACGTCTATGAATTCGACGTCTTGAAAGGCGGGCTCAGTCCCTGGTCGAGACGTAACCCTCCACAGGCTTTCCCGGGTAGTTACCGCAAGACGCTGGATCAAGCAAAAGGGTGCGTGTGGGATATTAGTGAGGGGAAAGAGAGGGTGTGGTTGTTTGGTGTGGGGTGGTTGTGGATGTTTGATCTGGCGAGAGATTTTGCTGGTGTGGCTGCAGTGGAGGGATCAGACGATGAGGATGAACTTGAACATGAACAGGTCGGAGGAAGTAAGAAACGTCGGAGGAGACATGGAAAGGAGAACCCTTCTGGTGCGGGAGGTATGATCGCAGATGAAGCACTCTCTACCGGGATGTCACGCAAAATCCGTAAAGTCACGCAGGAAAACGAGGATAAGGCGGTGGAAGATGAGATGGAGTTAGTGCCTGTGTTAGAAGAGGATAAGGATGTGGAGAAGGAGAGCCCGAATCACTGGCATACGTTTAAGTATCGTCCTATTCTGGGTGTTGTTGTTGTTGGAGAGGGAGAGCAGGGTTGTGGTCCCGAGGTTGCGGTCGTGGAAAGGCCGATATGGGAGACGAGTTTGCCGCCGAGGTTTTATGGCGAGCAGGAGTGGAGGGATAAAAATTCTGTAGATTAGGCTTGGTTGGAGTGCAGCAGCGTGGAATGAATGGAGTGCACCCCGTGGAAATAAAAAGAAAACATGTCTTGGAAACTCGCTACACTGTTCAATGGGCTGCGAATTCCGTCAGTTGCAGCTTCGAATACTTACTACTGCCTTTAACATTCTCAACCATTTACCTTTTCCGTACGTATCATCTCTCTAGCCTTCTTACCTATCGATTCGCACGCCTTCAATTATTGCGGCTTTTCATGCAAGATTGCAGTATCATCATCTTAGCATCCCCGTTACCTCACTATCAACACATCCTCGCTAAACTAACCATTCAACATCCCATGACCATGCAGAACCTCCGTACCAGGCAGACACCCATCAATCCATCTATCGATCCATCCTTCCCTTCATTTGCCTATCCACCATCTCCCCCGTATGCAGCAAAAAAACATACCTAGACTACGTAATATACGGAACGCGAGTCCGCCAAGAGACATCCATCTAAACCTTTCCAAGACCTGTTGGGGGGAAAAAAGGCTACCTTCTCACAGACGCGCGTCAAAATCTCTCTCGCTTTCCTCTACTTTAGGAGCGAGCGAGGTAGACCATTACCCTTTTTTATAAACCGTGAAAAGGAACACTTTCCTAAAGCAGAGAAGGGAGAATTAGGTAGGAAATGAAGGCTCTCAGTAGCTTGAGTCCAATCCATGTACTGTACTTTCTTTGACTTAGATACAGCTTTGTTCCTACTTCAAGGAAAGAGCGGGAGTGATATCTCTTTTGCTACTAGCCTTGACCTTTCGTCCCACTGATGCCACTTTATTCCTCATTTCTAGATCGAGAGAAAAAGTTATGACTGATCTATATCTAGATCGAGATCTAAATCTATACCTATATCTCAGCATCCTCTACCATACAGTAGACTATAACTAAATACGGCCGACCTCGGGAGTTTTAGACCTATATATATATATATTCAATCTTCCTATCTACCAATCTTCCTCCTCTGAAAATAGCGGTCAACGGAAACTATCCACCCACGCACTCACTCCCTTGACAGGATAACGAACTAAACTATACCAAACCCAGTAACTATACTCTACCAGACCAGATGCAGATGACACCGTAGCTGGGTGTTGGTTGGTGGCACGGTGCGCATCGGTCAATTACGCGCGTCCTGGGGCAATTCTGCTTCCGTGGGGTGACTTCAAGCGGTGTGGTACGGAAGTACGGAAGGTACGTACTTGTTTAGCGAGGACTGGGGGAGGGTGAGGAGGGAAGTGGATAGGGGGGGGGGGGGGGGGGAGTATATCTTCACTTGCTGTGTCTTACTTTCTGTCTAGGGCGGGAGATGTCACTGGAAGTTAGATCTGTCGAATAGGTGTGGGGATGTGGATATGGAATCAGATCGTTGGGTATTGGACAGATGCGGTTTGGCTGATTTGTTTCTTGAGTGGTGAGTTGAGGAGGGAGAGGAGTGTACTGGACGCGCGTCTTGTTCATTTGGAGGTGTTTTTATTGGGTGGAGAGGATGGAGAGGTGCGTTGGTGGACTATTGCATGTGCTGGCTGGATTCTTGAAAGGTGGTGTAGGTGGTAGGGGTTGTGGATTTCGGATGAGAGGGATAACTTGGGTGTGTTTGTATGAGAGAATGAGGCTCTAATCTACATAGTACAGAAGAAATATCGACTAATTGAAAAGGATCAGGGATAGGTAAGAATGGGAATAAGGTGTGAAGAGAATGTAATTCTAGTAAGAGAGATGATGAGAGATATCCTAGGGGTTCCTAGAAAGTCCAATCTCGAATAACGAGGTAATACTATCTCAGTTGGCACTTCACGAAATCTCGAGTGTCTGTCTCGCTAGAGTCAGTAGGTTGCTCTGTATTTTCAGATCATGCAATATCGAAAGACCTGAAGTCCTCAGAATCATAGCAATAGATCGAAGAAAAAGCGTACCATAAACTCAACGGAGTGAATAATCTCCAACCCAACAAAAATCTCCCTACAAGCTTCACCACCAGGTATTCAAGATCGAGTCTTTAAGTGGCTTGTTTTCAATTCTCCCTACCTACCGTACCGTACCGTACGCACAACCCCCATCGGGATATCTATTAGGCCGTACTTAAGTAACATGAACATGAAAATGAACAGGTACACGTACCACACGTTCCACTCATTCCCCTTACAAAATTGCGGTCCTACTTTGTAAATATCCACCTGAAAAGACTAGTTCTATGATCTTCACACCTTCACACCTTCACTCCACACTACTCCGATTCGAAGACGGAGAGGGGCTGAACTTGAGGGGTCGAATTGCCTGTTCACTCTTTATTCACGTCCTACGTCGTATGCTCAGACTACGAAGTGGTTCGTCTCATCTCTTACTGTCTCTCCACTATCTTTCTCGATTTTTGAATAGTACTCTGCGAGTCCTTGTGGATGCGATGGTACTAGAAGTACTTGTAATGGGATGGTTCAAGGGGGGTTGAAGATTAGGCGTAGATGGCGACTTACTTTGTAGTGTGGAGGGTTGTAGAAGGAATAAAAAAAAGAGGATCGGAAAAGTTTGGGACTCGATTGGATTGGATTGGTGAAAGTGTTGAGTAGATGGATGGGGGGACTGGGGATGTTGGAAATGGTGATCGTGAGAATTGGAGGAAGTGGAGAGGGGTGATTGGCTGATTTGGTGGGCGGGTGGGCGGGTAGGTGATTATACAAGTACTTGTATTTTACTCTGTTTTCGTAGTTTCCTCACGGGTTTATTGATTTCGGGAGATGAGGTGGAGAGGGATGGATGAGTGGCTAGCTAGTCAAACATCAAACATAACTTCTCTCCGTCTATGACTGGAATCAAATCATTTCAAGACTTTGCAACGTACGTTACTGTATACACGAGAGTTCGATCTTACAACTACAGACATCGCACACGAGGTTCTCTTGGAGCAAGAAAACATCCTAATTCTAGGCCCCGTGTTAAAGATGTATTTTCTTTCCCGTTTGGCTTCTCGCTAAGATGGCGCGGCCGCCTCAATACCTAGGGTCGAGATCTTGTTTGATCGACCCCTGAACTTTATCCTGCCGCGCAATCTAATTTAAGCGAGAAGTATGCCAAGACCTGGACGCGTCACCGCGGGTGAGGAGGTGAAGGGTACTGATTATTGAAAACAGTGGGACTTGGCGAGTGTCGGGTGAGGAAGGGAAGCAATTGGAAGCTTTGCTTTGTTGGAGATGGAGGAGCTTGGGAGTGATGGGGTGTGGGAGAAGTGAAATGCTTGGTGGGAGGTGAAGACTGCGAGGGTTTTGGTGAGAGTTGAAAATGGGAGGCGAAAGGCTTCACGTAAATGGGAGGGAATAGGAAAGGGACGTGACGAATAGACAGGTAAGCAGGTGGCCAATCTTACTCTTGCGCGACTCTTCCGCGAGTAATTGATGTCTCGTAAAGGCTTGCGTAGCCAAAGTCCTTACCTTGAAGGCAATTGTAAGACAGAGAAGGAGAGTAGGAGTAGACAGATGAACATGGAACGAACGCATTATTTCAACAAACCACGGCTCGAAGAGATCCGGATCTGATATCCAGGTTTGCGAAAAAGTACTCCACTGTATTCGTGGCCAGAGCCTCATCTCATCATGGATTGATTCATGATGGAGTGATGGGATAGGTAGATCCTGCGCCCCAAACATCTGCTGTTGCATGTTCCAGGACAGGCTTCCCCACTTTGCCACCTCCTCGACCACGTGAGGAGCGAAAGAAGGTTTAAACTCAAATCTTCAAACACCGAAGATCAGGGTGTGGTATTTGCGACGGTTCTGGTCCTTGCTGTCCCGATCCCTGCATGGAAACAATCCAGAAGGACCTTCGTCTGAAGTCTTGATTTGCAGAATACAGACTAGAAAAGGCGGGTTTTGCTTTTGAGTTCTCTACCGAGATGGAGATGCGTATTCGAACGCCAAGGGGATTCGTCAGAGAGGGGGTTTCTGGGAGGCGAGAACCTTACGGGGAAAGGTTGTTGATTGAGTGATGGAGTGACCGTGCCAAGAGGTTGGATCTCCACAGGCGACGTTGACTTGTGAATTGGACATACGAAAGGCTTACTCTTTGTAGGTACGAAGAGAGAAGATCTGAAGATCAAAGAAGGAAAACGATCAAACCTCAGGTTGAAGGGAAGGCGTCTCTCTTATTCTCGCTGTACAGTATCGCCATCCCCGTCGCCTGGCCGGTCCACGTCCACATGTGGCATTGCCCCCCCATGCCAATGCCAAGGCGATTGGATATGTCCCACTTACTTAGTCAGAACGAGGGGCACGACTTGATTGGCTTGGCTCGACCAGAAGTGAAATCCTGGAGAGCTTCAACGGGCTCTGAGTGGCTCCCCGTGGTTGATATCCACAGTCAGATCGCTTTCCACAGACTGTGAGTGGCTGGACGAATCTGCTGGATCCAGTTATATATCTCCCCCTGGGCGGCGGGGGCGGTTCGACCTGAGGCAGCACAGAATTGGGAGCTGACGACGACGACACGCCAACAATGCAAGAAATCCGAGGATCTAGAAACTCAGCCAATCAGGAGGCCATGTGCCCGCTCTCCCTGCCCCCGCCGACAGGACAGGACAGTACTCCGTACAGCCCACTCCACTCCACTCCAATCCACTCCACGGGTCCCTGGTGCTGCTGCTCTGCTCTCCCCGACCAGGTCTGCGCTGTAGCTCCGGACTGGACTGGACTGGACTGGACTCGCCCTCTCCATACAGAACTGACGGATTGACACGCGTACCGCACCTGCACCCTCGTACGTAGTCCCATTCGCCATCCGGAAGGGGGATTTTTGAAGGGAAGGAAGGAGGGAAGGAAGGAAGGAATGCAGTAGAGTACGGTACCGTACCGTACAGTACAGTGCAGTAGTAAAGTAGTAAACGTAGTCTACCTAAACCAACACTACCTACCAAGCAATCCGGCAGCAGAGAAGAAGACTTCTTCCAGCTCCAGCCTGGTATTTGGCATTTGGCACCAACGGGACTTTGTTACGTATCCCGCAATCTCAACCAGCCCGCCGCTACCTACAAACTCTCGACCAGATTCGTCCCTCCCTACCTGCCCTGCCTACCAAGACACACCCTACCACCTCGTCGTCGTCGCCGCATACTCGTACCCTTCCACCTCACCACCAAACTCTCCTCACTTCCACCTCCACTCCAAAACAGATGAAGAATATCAACAACTGCTCCCCCTCATCATCATCGTTCGCTCTGCCCGCTTCAGCCACCGAGACCAGCCAGCAGCAGCAGCAAGAGCACCACGAGCAGTAGCATCACATCTATTCTTGCAGCAGCCTAGCCTAAAACACTAAGCGAAGTGGCATTGCGACAACTGGGCTGTGCTAGCAGGACCCCCATCACGCTCGTTCAGCATCCTCGACTCAACCTCCACCTCCCCCCTTCAAACTCAAGGAACTCCGCTCTGGAGTATCGACAGCAGCAACCGGAATCATAGGACAGACACACGCAGAGAGGAGGTACGATTATCGGGCGGTGGACGACGACGACGATTGCCTCGACTTCGACACCCTGCTCATCGGCCTCGAGTACGACCTGGGAGACGTAGAAGAAGAAGACATGGCCGACTCATCGGGCTATGGCTCGCAACAGAATCGGAATGGCGACTACGATGATACCTGGGCGCGAGGATTGACTGCACAGTTCGAGGGTTTATTACGGACGAAACGACTGAACGAGCTGGATCGATCGAGGACTTCTTCACCATCACCAAGAGAGCGATCCTCATCTAGCAACCTCCGAGCAGCTTCGAATTCGCAGCAACCATCACAATCGTCAGCATACCGACCATCAACATCAAGCGGCCCCCAATTCGGTGCCACTCCTCCATCATATGCGTCGTTGAGAAGTTTACCCAAGGTCCCGTCGCCACCTACGGATTCCCAGTCGCAAAAGTTCAGGAACCTTCTCATCTCTTTGTCGCTCACACCCACCAAGTACGAAAACCCTGGTTTGTTGGATGAGGCGCTACAGGTTATTCCACTGGATCGGATATATGGCGAGGCAGAAGAGGAGAGCCAAGTGCTCCAGGCGCAGGCCGAGAGTATGGGCGATGGACGAAAGCCGGAATGGGGATACCAAGACTGTGTCATTCGCGCATTACTGAGGTATGTTTTGTTGTCTTCTGGTATTTGATCTATGCTGATTTAGTTAGATGGTTCAAGCGGTCATTCTTCTCATGGGTCAACAATCCCCCATGCTCAGTCTGCCTCTCACCAACAATTGCGCAAGGAATGACACCACCAACACCTGAGGAGTCAGCATACGGCGCACTACGAGTCGAATTGTATAGATGTTCTGCCGGTGATTGCGGCGCCTACGAACGATTTCCAAGATACGGCGATGTCTGGCGGTTATTACAAACCCGGAAAGGACGAAGTGGCGAATGGGTTAATGTGTTCAGCATGTTGTGCAGAGCAGTAGGAGGACGTGTGAGATGGGTATGGAATGCAGAGGACCACGTATGGACGGAGGTGTACTCGGAGATGCAAAAACGATGGATCCACGTCGACGCGTGTGAAGAGGCTTGGGACAACCCACGACTTTATGCTGACGGATGGGGAAAGAAGATGTCGTACTGTATTGCCTTTTCCACGGACGGCGCCACGGATGTCACTCGACGTTATGTTCGCAAGCCTGAGCAAGCTCTTGAGAGAAATCGATGTCCAGAGGAAGTGATGCTCTACATCCAGAATGAGATTCGTAACTTACGACGATCCAACATGGCCAAGGATGAACGATTCAGACTTGAGAAGGAGGATAGTAGAGAGGACAAGGAACTTCGAGGATACGTCGTTGCGTCGATTGCTCAATCTGTCGTGTCGAACCTTCGACCTGGTGAACCATCCACCATGAACGCACGTCCACGAACACCGGAAGATCAGAAGCTGCCTGCCGAGCAGCCTGCTAGTCGACAAAACGGTGCTCAGGAATGGGCCAATGCCAGAGAGCATGGTCAAAGACACCATCAACCCCCTAGAGATCCTTCACAGCGCGGCTTCTGAATGACTCGATGAATATCGTTCACACCACCACCACACCAACGGAAGTTGAAGACATGTCGAAGGCCTTGTTCATACGGCGCCATCGAGTGACCAGCATGACGAGCCGATCAGTATCTCATCACTGATGCGATACACGCGGATACCCGCAGGGCATGTCGATACCTCCTACATGATACCCTCATGTTGAAACCACATCTACAACTCAAGGAACACGAAATATTTTCATCACAAAAACAATACCACCACCTGTTCATACAGGCCTGTACTTATGCATTTGCGGCTGCATTTCATCTGGGAATCCATTTACTTTACCATGTTATCGGCGTCCCGGATTCGGTGGAGGTGCAATATCAACCTCGAAGCATCAATCATCGTAATTTTATTTGTCATTTAGGAGGATAGGATAAACTCATCTGATCCGATCTGGTCTTTGAGATAGGATTCTGGATTTGGGATTTAGCTGTGCTGAGGCGGCGTCCGAAGCTGGTTTACAGCGGCGTTTTGGAATATCATAGGGGTTTATATGACCCGTGTGGTGCGGGAATCTACAAGCAGACGGATATATTTTTTCTTTGTTATCATCTATTCGCCCTGAAGAAGGAGAAGACCCATGGAAGGGAAGGATGGGATAAGTGATGTGGTTTATGTTGGAATATGTAGAGATGAGATGAGATGACGGAAGGCAAAAGTCATGCATGTATTCATGCATGTTTTGACGATGATAGATATGAGAATAGAGCATGTTGGCTGCTTCAAAACATTTGTTTCCCTCCTGCTCGCTATTGATTGATTGTAAATAAACGAACTCACTCACCATACTAAACATCGCGAGATATAGGTATTATAGGTACTCAGAGGCCGGTACGCAACTCCTCTACATTTGCAAGAGGTGGGCTGAACTACCTAGGTAGTCAGGTATTCAAGGTACACAGGTGAGACTACTTTGTTCCTTCTTAAGTCATTAATGATATGAGATCTAGGTGGAGAGGTACAGTACATGAAAACATCCCACTCCTCTTTCCCACCCCCCGAGTCTAGTTTTACTATCACCATCAACCACCCCAAGCAAGACCCTGAGATTCAAGCCTATCACTCAGCCCTCGGCAAAGTCTTAGTACCGTCCCGTAAGCACTCACTACACTTCAGCACCCAACAAAGTACAGCCTCAACCTCAGCCTCAGCCTCAGCTTCTGTCTCAAACTCTTCTCAACCTCCTTCATGTTCAACCTTCCGCATCATAACACACCACACCACAAACAAAACAATATGATGCCTTGCCTCGATCTTCAAACCACAACAGGAGAGACCACAGAAGCGACTCCCATTTCCATGCATGGCAGATCCTCGGGCCCCTCCGAATAAGCTTTCTGCCTCCACCAAGAGAGATGCCGAGTGGGGCAGCGTTCGTGTTCTAGCCTTCTTGGCTGTACAGGTGTACGCTACAGAACCTTAATTATTCGATGTGTTTTTTGACCGGGATGCGGTGAAAGGAGATGTCATTTCAGTCTTGTCTTCAACGTCTCATCACTCGAAAATTTCAGGATCGGAATCGGCAAACAACAGGCTTTTTTTTTATCTTCGTATTAGGGATTTTGTCTTTGGCTTTATAGTATTTTTTGGATCGAAGATATCGATAGACATCAACCAGAGAGAGAGGCAAGCTTCAACAGGAAATAAAAGGAACGGAAACTCAAACCTAACTAACGCGAAAAGACACGAAATCCCTCCTCCTCCACCATCACTACCACAGATACTCAAGCAACTCCCACAACAGCAACAATGCCACGCCCTCACCCCCCCTCCCTCAAATCCCTCAAAAGGCTCCGCTCGAACGAGCGCGTGAGGAAGATTGCGAGATATCTCCCGCCCCTGAACTTCATCACGATCCACTACGCGTACTTCCTCTCCACGTGCCTCGTCACGTCGCTGGTCTTCTGGGGCGCGTCGCGGCCGGAGAAGAGGATTGGGTATGCGGATTCGTTGTTCTTGGTTGTTTCTGGTTAGTTGGTTTACTTTTTTTCTTGCAATTTTTCTTGCCCTTTTTTGGGGGTGGTGGGGGAGGGGGTGGTTTTCGAGTTGTGATAGGAAGATGGGAGGGGTGAGAGGGGAATGAGAGGGATGAAAGGGGGGTGAGAGGAGAGAGAAAGAAGCAAGTGCTTTCAATAAATGGGAGGCTGAAGAAGGAAGAGAGAGGGTATGATGTTTAATAGGCTTGAGATCTTTAATCTTAAGAAACAACACTAACACACAAACCACCACCAGCAATGACAGAAGCAGGTCTCAACACAGTCAACCTCTCGGAAATGACGACCTTCCAACAAGTCCTCCTCTTCCTCCTGATCATCATCGGCTCCTCGATCTTCGTCTCTGTCGGGACGGTGTGGACCCGGAAGCGGGTTTTCGAGAAGAGGTTCAAGGGGATTGTGAGGAGGGCTGAAGAGGGGAGGAGGTTGAGAAGTAGGAGTAGGAGTTTTGGGAAGGGGAAGGGGAGGGTGAATGGAGGCGGGGGTTTGTTGGGTGGGAATGGTGGTGGAGGAGGAAGAGGCGGGGAAGGGGGAGAGGGTGGGAGAAAGGGAGGGAGAGAAGTCAGTGTGGGGGAACGACTTGAGGAGCAGAGGATGGTGAGGGAGGGTGGTGATGAGAGGATTTTTGAAAGTAGACATTCGGGACCTAGGGATCCTACGCACTTGACTTTCGAATTTCCATCCCGGGACCATAGCGGGGATTCGAAAGTACTTGCTGGCAACAGTGATACCACGGCTGGAGGCTTGAATCCGGGTTCTGGGACGGGAGATGGGGTCAGTGAGGGGAAGGAGAAGCGGGATGAGGGGAAGGTGATGATGGGAGACGAGGGTCAAGTAGCTGATGTCGAGCTCCAGAGTCTGGAGACAGTACGTTCTCGCACTAGGAATCAGACTGGGACCGGGACGAGAAGTAGAAGCCGAGGAACAAGTACAACAGGAAGGGATCCAGATCGCATATCCATAATGCGGTACCCCTCCTTCTCACATCGAGACCAAGACGCCTCCGTTCCATCAACTACAGCACCGCCACCACACCGACTCCTCAACTTCGTCGGCGTCGGCGCGCATCCTCATCCACACCACCTTTCTTCCGCCTCGGCATCAGCATCAGCATACAGCCATCCTCAACCCGCCTCTTCAACACTCCTCCACCGACTCGAGAAGAAGGCTGGGGATTTCGGCAGGGGTGTGGAGAGGGATCTGGGGATCGAGAGGGGGCCTGAGCTAGACCAAGCTACGTATCCGCATTATCTGACGAGGAGGACGACGGGGAGGAATGCGCAGTTTTTCGGGCTGACGAAGGAGGAAAGGGAGCATCTTGGTGGTGTGGAGTATAGAGCTATTACGCTTTTGGGGTGGGTTGTACCGGTTTATTTCGTGCTGGTGAGTGGGCAGTTTTACTCTATTTTCTCTGAAGGGTGTGTTTTCCTTGGGTTTTTGTGTGTGGGGTTGCTGCCTGTGCAGCGAGGAAGAGATGAGGGGTGACATTCTAGGTTAAGTATTTTGGCATGCGGGAATGTGTCATTTTGGTGGGATATATACTGACAAGTATGTGATGATAGTGGCAGGTCCTTGGATGTATTGGACTTGGTGCATATATGAAGATGAACAAGGAGGAGGTCATTAGGGCGAATGGGATTAATCCTTGGTATGTTTTCTTCCCCCTTCATCTTCCTTGTCCTACGATCGTTTCCCCCTTGTCCTGATTGGGAATAGAGAGCAGTAGCTAATGATTGTCAGGTGGTTGGGTATCTTCAATGGTGTTTCAGCATTCAATAACTCTGGTATGAGTTTACTGGATGCGAATTTGGTATGTTCCGGCTGATATCTTGTATAAGTCTTCTGTTGACTGATGATATCTAGATCCCTTTCCAAACATCCATCTACACACTCGTAACAATGGGAATGATGGTCCTCGCCGGGAACACAGCGTACATTCAATTCCCCCTTCCCTCATCCTCTACTACGAACCAACTAACATAATTCAGCTACCCTCTAATCCTCCGCCTAATCCTCTGGCTCATGCTCAAAACCCTCACCATCCTCTACCCCGACCCCCTAACCCACTCGACCCACAAGTCTACCCTCCGCTTCATCCTCACTTACCCCCGCCGCGTCTACACGAACCTCTTCCCCGCCGCCCCAACCCTCTGGCTTCTCTTCATGGTAATAACCCTCAACGGGATCGACTGGATTGCCTTCGAGCTCCTCAACATCGGCAACGCAGCCGTCGAAACAATCCCCGCTCGTTTCCGCGTTCTAGATGGCCTCTTCCAAGCCCTCGCCGTCCGAAGCGGTGGCTTCTACATCATCGGGATAAACCAGCTCCGGATCGGTCTACAGGTCTTATACGTGCTTATGATGTATATCTCCGTATATCCCGTGGTGATCACGATGCGGCATTCGAACGTGTACGAGGAACGCAGTCTGGGAATTTACGCTGAGGATGACTCCTCGCTCTTCTCTTCCGATGATACGGATGAGGAGAGCGGACTCGGTACTGGACGTGATGAGAATGGAAATACTAACAAAAGACCCCAAAGCCAAGGCGTAATGGGCACCCTCCTGCGCACCCTCACCACCCTCCCCCACCCCTTCACCTTCCCCGCCAGCACACCCGCCACTACCCAACAAACACGCAGCCAATTCATCCGCCAACAGATCCGCGGCCAACTCGCACACGACATCTGGCTGCTCGTCCTCGCTGTGCTGGTCATAACATGTATCGAAGTCTCGTCTTTCGAGAACGACCCCGTCACATTCTCAGTGTTTAATATCATGTTTGAGGTTGTTAGTGGGTATGGGTGCGTGGGTATTAGTACGGGGATGAAGGGAGAGGCGTATAGCTTTAGTGGCGGGTGGAGGACGGCGAGTAAGGTTGTGCTTTGTGGGGTTATGTTGAGGGGGCGGCATAGGGGGTTGCCGGTTGCGTTGGACAGGGCGGTTAGGTTGCCGGGGTGGGAGGAAGGAAGGCTGGTTGAAGGGGGGAGGGGGATCGGGAGGTGGGAGGAGGAGGATTGGGTGCTGAGGAGGGGGGTTAGTAGGGGGAGTGCGGTTAGTGGGAGGAGTAGGGGTAAGGGAGTTGGGATGGGGAGGATGGACGCTTGAAGGTGGTAAGGAAGGACAGGGGAAGGGCGAGCTACAAATGTCAGGAGCAGTGTCTCTGACATAGGGTTCAGAAAGAGAAAGAGAAGGAGTCGGCTGTTTGACATATTTGGGGCTTTACATCTCGTGCAGTCACATTCTTGGTTTCCAATCTTGGTATAGAGTTGCTCTTTTTTCTTCTTCGCAGTCAAGGAGGCTCTTCTAAGATTTATGGAGATTTTAGAAGTCATAGATCCCTTTTCATCCACCTGCTTAGCATTAGCTTCACAAAATAGAATTCCATTCTCTCTCGAGTTCCGCCCCCAGACTTTGTTGTCATTTCCCTTCCGTCGTTCATCGTCAGACCATGACAGATCAATGAATTGATTTCGGTGAACCGGCTCATGCTATATAACGACCGTTACCACTCTCCACTCCTCGCTCGTCTCTACCGCCTAGCGCTCAGCCAGAGTCGGATACTAATGTGCTGTGTTCGCGGTCGGAAATTTGTATTCGTGGCCTTTCGTTCCGTTGTGACATGGGGTCAAGTCCGGAGATGTTGCCAATAATAATAAAACACTTCGTCTCCAACATATCTCTTACATCTGTCACGAAAACCCACCATTTAACACCCCTCGTTCGAATCTTGAAAGTTCCCCCACACCTCCAAAGATTTCAAAGCCCCCGAATCTATACTCACCACGGACCGCTTTGTGGTACTTTGAGTAGGCTTGAGTAAGGAACTTTGAGTCTCGTGGTGAAGGATTTAGAGCTCATTAGCATCCTTTAGGATGGATTTACCTTGCTGTGATGCGGTTGGACAGATTAGAAGGATGCTTGATGGTGAATAGGGAATTGATGAATCTCTTTTTGCTAGAGCATGAATCCGTGAGAGAGGAAAGAGAGCTCGGTACAGGAGGTCCTCACGATGCTATAAGTTACAAATTGCTAATACCACTTAGTTCTCGCTAAGGCACTCGTCACTGGTGCGAAATCATCTTCTCACTGCGATTTGTGTAATTTGCGTTGGAAGTCCAGTATCGGAAATACGTTGTTGACCTCCGGATTGCGATATATTTTGGAAGCTGTCGTTTGTTATCAAAGCAATTTCTGTTGTCAACTTATCCTCTAGAAGTCTAGTCTCTAGATATTTGCCTAAGGGAGCACCTCATTTGTATGAAATCATCCCAAGAAAGAGATGCAGTAGCTGGGGAGCCGGAAGGATCAGAAAACCTCAAAGTCTTCGTGACTGCATCTCTCACTTTCGTGGACCGCTGAACTGAAGGAGAGGGTTCGAATTGATGGTTGAAGATCATATATACTAATATTTATTTCGATTCAATCTGTGATTAGCAGTCGACAGGAGTCGAGTGGTTGCTGATGACTTTAGTCGTAGCTAAGCAATTCCACCAGGACTTTGGGGAATGGCAAAAAAATTGGCCTTCATGACTCATGAAGGTCTATGAAAGATTGGAATTAGCCACTAGTCTATTTGAAACGCAAAAGACCAACGTGGCTTAGTCCCCAACAGCGAAGAGCGAACTCATTAGACTGACCAAGACTTGCAGCAAATCCGCCTATTCAGATGTGCTTTTCCATTGTGGGTGGCAACTCTCAGGGGTATTTGAGGTGAACACGTGCTGGATATTTGAGTGAGAAGATGGTATACTGTCGATTCTAACACTGTTGTCGGATTTTGGAACTCTTTCTTTGGAATGCTCGAGCCATTCCCTGGGAGGTGGCTTCTTTTGAGATTATTTTGCCCCTGAGTATGTCTCATTGAACAAGTTTGACTTAGATTCTGTCTATTATTCCGGAATAGAAAAGAGAAGAGGCTGTGTACAACAAGAAGAGCGGTGTGGTTGTGCTGTTGCAGTTAGCTCTTGTGACCCAGTGGCAAATTTCGACGGGGCTTTTATGAATTATCTTTGCGGCAAGTAGTTTTGTACTTATTTAGTGAATGCCCTGATCTATGTAAAATCTGGAAAGAAACTGAAAGACGTAAGATGATTTGGACTGACGTGAAAATTACCACTTACTAAATTGAGAATACACCCACTCATTCAGTCATAAAGTTACTACGTTTACGCTGATCTCCCTGCTGCAATGAGGCAGAAAACAGAGGCACCAAAGCCAGAGATAGGAGGGAAAGCTGTATCGTAGGTGGCAGGTTGTGTTCCGAGTGTTGAAGGCTAGAAGTATGCCTCCGCACAGATATCGACCAAGGCAGTGACAATTCCCAATATTTCTTGACTTGCACATCTGTCAAGCTTCGAATTCTTTTCAGATACCTCCCTCGTCAATGACTTATTCGTGAAACACGGGAAAATTTCCCAACCTCTGTGGGATAATGATCACATTCATGTAAGCAAAACGGACTCCTCGACCTTTTGCGATTCTGTCTATGTAATGACTGCCCAGATCGTAATGCTTCACTTCAACTTTTTATCGACGCCGACTTCTTCCTGTAATAATTTGATAGCTTGGAATTGTAAATCGATTGTAATCTATACAAAATAAACGAACTCAGCCGACAGTTCCGCGTCCCGCCCATATAGATCTCGTCTTTTGGCGGGGGTAAATGGCGGGGTAACAAGAAAAGGGAAACGTTCGGTTAAATGCTTGGCAAAATATTCCATTAAGGTCTAAAGTTGGCCGGTCGAATAGGATAGGAAGATTGGTGACGATGGCTGTCATTTCTGTCTCTTGGAAATGGCTCTGTGTTTGGAAAGTGAGCAGAAAGCTGCTTTTTATTTAGCTGGGTATCTCGCCGAAGTGCTGAGGTGCGATGTATCCAGTCAGAGTAGATACGGCCGCCCCAATGCCCGGTACGGTAGCCTTGCCATAGAAACGTGAGGATCGGAGCAATATGTGAGACGCTTATAATCTAGGAGTTTAACCCAGCTCTATGTCTCTTGGTTGTAATAATCTGTAAACACAGTATTTATAACCCAATATCAGTCAAGTGTCACAGGCGCAGTGGGAGATCTGGATGAAAACCAGTCCTGTGGATATCAGCTATCTAGTCTGGAAGAGCGGCAGAAGTGTCCGCCTAGGGTCAAGACTTTTCCTGTCTTCAACCCAACTCCATCGTTGATTACCCCATCAAGCACTACTTCGAAGCCCTGAAAGAAATTCAAGATTCATGCCAGCCCGTGCGATCTAACTTGCTTTGATTGACCTCATGCCCGTTGAATTTACTTGCGCCTCTGTTTATTTTGGCCGACCTCAGACGCAGCACATCGATGATAGGGAAATATCTGTAAGCGCAGACGTAATTAGAGACTGAAACCTTCATGCCTAACAAAAAGAGACTTACACGAAACGCAGTCACAAAGCCGCCAGAGAACCAGCAGCTACACCAGAAATTTTCCAAATCCAACAAAGATAGTTGGTGCCGCACCAGCAGCAGTCGAGGTCGAGACAGCAGTCGTCGAAGCCGATGAGCGAGTGACGGAAGGTGTGGTGGAGGAGACATTAGTTGGGAGACTGGAGTCGCAGTTTCAGAAGAGACGCTAGTTGTAGACGCCAAAACCACAGCCGTAGTCGACGAAGTAGTTCGCGAAACGGTAATTGAAGACGTAGCAGGAGTTGGGCTAGCAAGAGAATCCGTCAAGATGGAATCTAGGAAGGAGATTGCGGATGACAAGGCGGAACCGGTTGGAGCTGGCTGGATGGTCGTAGTCAAGGTCAAATCAGAGGCTTGGATGATAACAACGGTACCTGTAGCTCCTGACACGGTCTGGAGAGAGACAGAGATAGCGCTGAGGAGGTTGTGGTCTTCTCCATTGTGAGCGATTGGGAAAGCGGACAAGACCACGAGCAGGATGGAGAGGATGCTGATGGACTGCATTGTTGCGGTTGGCATATGGCTTCGGTTTTTGGGCTGAGTTGGAATTGGGTTTCTCTTTTGTTTTGACTTTCGATGAGGCGTGGTTGTTGGTTTGGCAAAAAGAAATTTTGGTCGAGTCAAAGATATACTTTTATGTCTGGCTGTCTCGGCTGCAACTTCTCATTCACCCCCTTCACCTCAGAAATGCTGCTAGTCTATGACGTGACATGAATTTCAGGAGAATTTCCAGTTAAGCATGAAAAGCTTCTACTTTTACAATATACGCAGGTTATAGCTTCTTAAGATTTTGACAGACATTTCACTCAATCTCACTGATACCAGAGGGTTCATCTAACCCAAGTAAATGTTTTTGAAAGCCTAAGCATCTACCGTTCTTCGTTATGCTAATGGATAAAGTTCCAGTGGCCTCTTTTCAGACACTACAACTCACATTCACCCCAAGAGTGAGCTACCTCAATGACCAGGAAACAGAACTGAGGCAAGCCACAAGCAAGCTCTCGCCAGAGTCCCAGAACGTAGAGTCAGTATTGATCCCAGAAAAAAAAAGGACCATCAGAAGTGGGTTAGGTGAAGCATTCTTCCTGGACTGTCTAGGAGTTAGAAAAATCATACACAAGCAGAGCTGGAAGTGTACTAACGACTTCAGATAAACTCAGTATCCCCCATTCTCTCCGGTATCTACCTCTCATTCTGCGAACTCTTAGGTACACGAATGAGAATAAACGTAGCCCTGATGGGCAACATTTTTATAGACGCAATGGCCCAAGGTCTCCGTGCAATCGAAATAGGTATTGGCATTTCCTTGTCTGAAGATGACACTAGTCGAAGAGTTATAATATGTGCCAATGAAATGGTAGCACTCATCAGCAGTTCGTCCTGGAAGTAGTTAGAAGATCAGGGGGTTAGTCTGGGATGTTGCGTAAGATCTTACCAATGTTGCACTTGAGCACGTGGTAAGCATACTCCTTTGAGTCCTCGGAGCCATTGGCGGGTGCGATGGCTGATGTGGTAGGAGCCGCTGATGCAACTACGGTAGTAAGTGTGGTTGTAGATAGTTGTTGAATAGTATTGACTGGAGTGTCATTGCGCTCGAACAATTTTTCGGTGACTGCCTCAAGAACTAGGGATATTGGGTTTTCAGATCGGACTGCGATTGTATGCTTTGCGGAGTCGAGGGAGGATGATTGCTCTACGGCGTTGACGGATGAGATGGTAATGGTGAGGGTGGAGAAAGTGAACAGGAGTACCAAGATGAGTTCTGATATTTGAAAGTATATGTTTGCAGTCTCGTGGAGTTTAATTGTGTGTTTTGTGAATGAAATGTAAGCAGGGGGCGAGTCGAGGACTTGGGATTAGTGGCGTTGGTTGGTATTCGTGTTCGAGGATGAAGAAAGGCGGCGGTTCAAAGAAGATGGAGGGGATTGAAGTAATTTTCTGTTCTCGATAGCGGGCTTGACAATATTCTCTTGGGCAGATTGGTTTAGTCTTAGGCATGAATCGAATTACCTAATGCAACCAATGGAAGTTACCTTTCAGCCAGATTTGTTAGGCTTTGCCATGAGTACAATATTGATATCATGGGGTCTCGTGGCATTGTTTTTTGTTCCTAGTGAACGGAGTGCATACTATGTTCACTGGCACACTGCATGATCCAAGAGAATACTTCCAGTAATGTCCTGAGAAGATGGGTTACTTATAATTCTTATCGAACAGACGTGAATTCAGACAGCAGTTTTATCAATGCCACATTGCGGTTGAATCCCTTACAACTTATTCAATAACTTACATCATGAGAAGTACTTGACTGGCTTTAGACGTCAAGTTTTACAGCGAGATGATACCAGTGTTCAAGCTATCGATACCTCTCTATGCCAACAAGCCATCCTAAGCTAGACGCTTGCAGAAAAAGGAAAGTCGATCGGAATTGGACAGGAACGACCTGAACGAATTGAACATGATGAGACTTATCGACGAGCTTGAAAATTACAATTTCGATAGCTATGGTTCGGCATTTGGTGTTCATTGCCCTGGAAAAGGTGTCATCCGCGAGCAGTGTTCTCAACAACACTTGCCAAGCACTTCATGAGATCTCGGCTTTGTAATTTGAGAGCCACTAGGTCCGCTACGATTGAAACATTTATTTGTGAAATCCACACGGTACTCGTTCTCCGCTTGGTTCCTCAATTGCAGCAGCAAAGTCAAGTGCTATTAGTTCAAACGTATGGATAAACCTAGCTCCCCCTTCGTGCGGCCGCAATATCCCACCTCTCATAGTTGCTAGTCTCTCTTTAGGGTACGTACATACAACAACCGGTTCAAGCCAAATTCATTTGGTGAACCAAACTATCGGGTCGGGACCCCGTCCCTCATTCGGCTTCCTGAGCGCTTAGTCGTATGCGAGACATTATCCCATATGCACGCCTTTCCCACTCCAACCCAACATATCCTAGGCTGCCACGCGATTTGGCGGTATGCACTTAGAGGTGCAGTGTCACTGCTTGGAACGTGTTATTTGTGTGCTGTCGAAGCGGAATAGTTGGGTGGCGTAGAGTATTACAACGATAATAAGCCCATTGCTGCAGCTGAGCCTGCTTCCGGAGCGGGGGACCGTCGTCACCCTACGCACGCTCATCTGTTTCGGGAGAGGAAGTTGATGGGGTTCGCTTTCTAGGTGAGTTGGTTTAGATATTTACCCTCTATGTATACGATGTCCTTGCGTTCAAGGCGATCATATCTTACCCACGTTCCTTAGCACCCCGCTAGTTTGAGATCCTTCATTACGAGCCTGGTAACCATATGTCTGTGCATTACAGGGCCTTTAGCGACCAAAAGACCACTGAAGCAAAATCCAAACTTTTTAAATTAGTAAGAGAATCTTTAAAACTCTTTCTCAAAGTAATATTCTCCAGGCTTTAAAAGTTAGAGTTTATTAGTTTTTAACATGGCTTGATTAAAGTTGTCGATTTTGTTTCAACGAGGCCTGAAAAAGTCGCTAAAATCCACAGACATATGGTGACTGGGCTCGTTACATTTGCGCCTAAGATTAGGTAGGTCGTACTAGAAGACATGGCGGGTCCTGGACAAAATGCTGCGCCCCTGAACCTTGAAGCTGAAGTGTGTAACTATGACTTTACCTCCCCAAAGTTTCTGGAAAACCTCATAGGCTGATCTGATCTAGGTCGACAGCTTCGAAGGTGGCGACTCGGCGCTAGGAGGCGTAAGTTACGACCTCCGATACACATAATTTTTGAGCTCATCCACTCAGGAAAGCTTTGGTAGCTCCACGACGTTGGTTGAGACGAGTATCATGAGACATCGTCATGAAAATGGAAGAACGTACCACTCCTATAAAGATGGAAGTACGTAGGAAAGAAAGCCGAAATCAACATCATCAGATAGCACATGTAGAATACCTGCTACTAAATGATGAGGTGTGTCCTAGATTATTTGAATGATACCTCACGATTAACAAACTCTCAAGCAAGAGCAAAATCGTATAGGTACGAGCCACTGAGACCAATTTGATTCATCAACTGACCAAGATAGACTTACAACACCATTTGTACCTTCTAACATATGATGGGCAACTATCTGTGATCCCTAACTTGAATGAGAATAATTTCTAGCGTGTTCTTGACGTTGGTACCGGAACTGGTATTTGGGCAATTGACTACGGTATGGACCGAAGTCGAGGGATTGTGGATAAAACCCAAAAAATTCGTACAGCGGATGAGCACCCCGAAGCAAAGTACTGGGCACTGACATTAGCCCCGACCAACCATCTTATGTCCCTTCCAATGCCAAGTTCGAAATTGACGACCCTGAAGAACCGTGGTCCTTTTCCGAGAAGTTCGACTACATCCATTCGAGAATGATGACCGGAAGCTTTGCCAACTGGCCAAAATTCTTCGAACAAGCTTTTGAGTATGTATCCTTCAATGTGTGCAACGAAGCTCGGCGCTGATAGCAACAGGAATACAACCCCAGCAGGATACATCGAAGTCTCAGATATTTGTTTCCCGATCCGCTGCGACAATGATACTCTCCCAGCGGATTCTTCACTTGTTGCATGGGCGACGCAGCAGCTCAATGGCAGCGGAATGATCGGCCGTGCACTAGATTCAGCAAAGAATCATGAAGGAGAACTCCTTCGAGTGGGATACACAGATGTTATAGTCAAGCATTTCGTGTGGCCGATGAATCGGTGGCCGAAAGATCCAAAGTTCAAAGAGATTGGGATGTGGACTTGTGAGAACTTCACGTCCGGGTTATCGGGGATTTCCATGGCGTTGTTTACTAGGGTGTTTGGATGGACGCCGGAGCAGCTTGAGGTTTTTCTGGTGGATGTGAGGAAGGAGATGAAGGATCCGAGGATCTATGCTTATTGGCCCATGTGAGAGCTTCCTCTGTCAAAACTTTCGTGATCAAATTATTGATGATCAAGAATAGATATACGATATATGGTAAGAAGCCGAAGTAAGAGAGCATGGAGGAGGCAGGGGTGACGGGAGAACAGGCCAGGTTTCCAAGAGAAATGTTATTCTGATGAACGTTAAATTTGTGGCGCAAAACCTACCCGAAAAATCAAGCTTTATCAGGGTGGAGGGATAGTACTCTCCCCCCCCCCTGGCTTGAATGTTAAATGTGAAGAAAACTGGGCCGCGTGTGGGTAGTTTCTAGGGGTTTCTATCCAATAACTATACTGTTTTTGAGCCATAGCCAGGGTTTTGAAGCTCTCTCGAACCTTCTACAGCCACCCTTGCTTTTACAACAGGCCAATTTTTGGCTCGTGCTTCGAGATAGACAAGGACATCTGACCACTCACACTTTGAATATCAAGCCTTTGGCCCGCAAAAGTTGACATTTAACATTCAAGCCGGGGGGGGGGGAAAGAGTACAGTAGGTACTTTGTAGGTTTGGAACTCAGAATGAGTGGTTTTGTTCCGAATAAATGACCCGGCTAGGGCGAACTCTAGAAGCGAAATCATAATGCTTTGATAAGACAAAAGTTTCTTTCTGTCACCGTCCGCCTGCAGTACCATTGACTCCGGCGTGGGGAATTTGTGATGGCGGCATCACTCTGATCAAGCATGCATCGTGAAATGTCATTTTAGACTTGTGACTGGCAAATTGAAGACACCTGATAATCTTATTTCAGCGGCAATAAAGGGATGAGGGAGAAGAACATCTACCCTTACAAGGATATATGCGAAAATAAGGGTCACGCTCCTGTTCTGGCTGCATGCAAGTCACTATCTTTTTCTGCGCACTAATAAGTTTACATATCACTTGTGATGACAATCTTGATACGGGTAAACTGATCGTCACTTTTGGATAGCCAATGCGTAGCAATATAATGATATTCTTGCTGTCTACTTTGCAGCACTATAGAGACTACTGCCATTACAAACATTATGTTCCTCCCCCTTGACTTGAAGCCGAGAAAATCTAGACCGCAACTCTCTTCTCGTCATGCTCACCAACCTCATGGTGCTCGGTGGTGATTGGAAGCTTGGTATCGATTCCATTCTCCACAAGCAGGGTCCTGGCCTTTTCGGTAGCAAGATTGCCACCGAGAAGAGCCTCCTCACCATCAAAGTACTTGACGATCTCCTCGAGAGCTGTATTCTGAGTCTCGATGTAGAAGAGGTAGACGATCAGAAGCTCGAATGCGAGCCAAACGTCGTAGACAATGTAATACTTCCAGCCGAGTGCCTTGAGGGCGACGGGGTTCACGTAGGAGTTGAAGAAGAGGGAGAGGTCGACGGCGAGGAACATAAGAGTCAATCCCTATGTATAAATTAGTTCTAGTCTAGCAGGATGAAGCATTGAGTAGTCTTACCTTGGCACGAAGCTTGTACGGCAAGATCTCCACCGCATATCCTACGAGTAGACCAGACCAAGCACAGTTGTAGAAGACGTAGTAGATGAAGATGAAGGCGATTTCGGCATTGGCAGCTGACTTGACCTCTGTCATGTGGAAACGAGCAGCACAGACGGTCCAGGCGCAGAAAGAGGCCAGCATACCACCGGTGGCAAGGAGGAAGAGAGGTCTGCGTCCGAATTTGTCGATCATGAAACACATTCCGAGTGCGACGGCGAAGTTGACAATCTGCAGAATACCGTTGATCTCGAGTTGTTCCTTTTGCTTGGTGATTCCAATACCCTTCAAGACATCGCCGATGTAGTATGAGACGAGACCGTTACCAGACCATTGAGAGAAGAAGCCAAGGGAGATGAGGATAACAAGTCTGTGACGATTGCCCTTGGTCTTGAAAAGCTGCAACCATCCGTTGCCTTCGAATTCCTTCTCGAGCGCGATGGTCTCGCGGATTTCGTGGTATTCAATTTGGACCAATTCATCATCCAAATTTCCGTGTGCGTGGGCCTTGGCCAAGACACTCAGAGCTTTCTCATTGTGCCCTCGAGAGATGAGGTAACGAGGGGACTCTGGAACCAACCAAATGGCAATCTAAAAATCGAGTTAGACCGAAGAGCTTTGAGTCGAAATTGGTGTGGAGCCAGAAGCCCCGTTTGGAATACGATTGTGGATTAGACATACCAATTGGATAACAGAAGGAGCAGCTTGAACCATGGAAGGGACTCTCCAAGACCATGCGCTGGGGATCTTGTTGGTTCCTGAAGATGTTAGCTTCATGAAACCCTGTAAGAATCTGATGAACGCACCATATGTCAACCATGCTGCAACAATGGAACCGAGATACCAAGTACTGTTGTAGATGGTTGTGAAGATTGCTCTGTGCTGAGGATGAACCAACTCAGCGATGAGGAGAGGGGCAGCTCCGTGTGCAATGGCGACACCGAATCCGATAAGGAAACGAGCAGCAATGAACATGGCGATGTTGCTACCGATCGATTGAAGGACAACTCCGAGGACCATAATGATGCACCCAGTCATGACACCGACACGTCGGCCAGCGATATCTGCGATGTACGGAGTGATGGGTAGGGCAACGATTGATCCAACGGACATGATGGCATCTGATCATGAAGTTAGTGTCTGTCATCCGTTGCAGCTCAAAGATTCGGGAATAAAGGATAAAATCCTAGGATCCAATATCACCGAGAACTCCATAACCAGATGATACGTACTGAGCAATCCTCGAGTAGATGGACCGGGGCGATTGAAGGCTAGAATTGAGTCAGAATAATCCATATTCGCGAATTTTGTTAATTATCTTACAATCTTGCCACTGCTTGAGTGTCTGGAGACCGTTCATCATGGATCCATCGTAGCCTGATTTTCCAGCAGTTAGCGACCGCTCAAATCAACATTTTCTTGCCCTCCCCTTGAAGATACTGGAGATGAGCCGGAAGAAATTTACCATTGGTAGCAGACGTGAGGACTGCAAGCATCAACAAGACGTAGAGTCCTCTGATACCTGGTTCTTTGTACCAAGTGATTCGCGGGAACTCTTTTCCGCCCACCTCGAAGGTATTCTTTGAAGCCGTGTAGAAAGGCATTTTGGCCGGATTTCTGGGGGATCTGACTTGCTCCAAGCAGAAGGAGGATGCTTTCGAAAAAGATAGCGTTAGAAGCCGGGGAGCTCTCTAGGATTTATAGCTTTCGTTCCTTTCGAGAAAATCACCTCGCCCCAGGTACTAGCCCATCAACAGTCATTCCATATCCGTTGCCAGCAGATGATACTCGAGACCGTAGATGTGCAATTTATCCGAATTTACCCACTAGTGTTAGCGATGAGCTTGGGTTGGACCTTGTGGTCCCATTCGCTGTCAGATCCTGTCGATCGAGCCTCTCCCGGCTGGCACGGCGCCACGATCCGGTTAAATATCACGATATTTATCCACCTCGCCACGAAAGAGCCGCTAGAGTTTCTTCAAAACACTCGAGATTGACAAAATCCGACATCTTTCAAATCTTTCCTGCGCTCCTCCCCGGGCTTCAACGACACCCTCTGATCCCCAGCCGCCCCAGGATCTAGGTGCGGGTTAGTCGCTCCAACCCGCTGATGGTCTGGATTGCTATTTAGCCTGAACATAATCTTCATCCAGGGTATGGATCCGCTCGACCATCCGAGATGCATGGCGGCCAAGCAACACGAAGTTGAGATTGGCTGTTTGCATTCGCAGTGGATCTGAGAGCTTTGTTTTAAAACAAATACTGAAGCATTGCAAGGTTATCTAGAACGTTTCCCAAAATGCTTCTCCACCTTCTCCAGGAACGTTAGTGGGTGCTCCAAATCCCCATGCCACTAAGCACCGGCTGAAGGGATCCACGCCACCGCAGGTAATGTTTGATTGCTGGATTTAGTGGATCATCCATGCAGTTTGGCCGAGGTTCGCCGAGTCTGATTAACCCAAAGCGAACATACGACTCGGACCAAGACTTCCTGAAGATTACAAACGAGACCAGAACTCCTGAAAGGTATACACGACTAACCCGACCTGCAGTTATCTCTGTGCTGGAATCCCATTCGTAAATCGAAATTGACATCGGGACGAAACTGTGAGCCATTTTCGGATATTATTTGAGGCTGTTTGCTTCGTAACTTTACTTGATATGCTCGCCTGACTGACTGCCAATGACAATTGGGGTTTGCCTCGAAGTGATGGAGCGTCAGCACACACACGGCACAGCATCTTTTCTCCTTGTATGTCAGGAATCACCAGGTATGTGAGTCTGAAAGAACCTGTTGTACGTACAGTGCTCCCCAAACGACTTTCGACGAGCATATTTTCTCTCCTAGACGAGTCATCCGACAGACGATGTGCAGAAGCTGGACTCTCCTGAATTAGACTCAATGGATCCATATAGTTGCATGGCGAACAACTGCTCAAATCCAACACTACCCCTCACAAGAATTGATTTTATGGCAACCCTTATGAGGAAGAATACGACGGCGTGATTCACGTTTAGTCTTATCTCTCGTTGCCTACCGCCTCCTGACACGTCTTGATAATCTGCCGATTTGGAAATCTCGAGATCCGACCACAAGGGAAAGAGACGACGTGCAGGATTCTCAATACTCTCCCAATTCTCTTCCGTTGCCATTCAACTTCTTCTTTCGTTGCAGGATTTCCCAAAGGATATTACATTTTGCACCAGGTGCCTACCAATACACGCGGATGTCAAGCAAACAACATGCAGAACTGGCGATGTCTTCGCGAGGTTCTTTGAGGGTAACTCGTCAGCGTTGCGTATTCTTCGGTTTCTTATTTGTGGGGGGTCTGCTGCCGCAAATCCAGCAACAGCCTCCTTCTGTGCAGTGTGGTATGGCCTGTAGATCTTGGAATCTTTCTTGACCATGCTAACCAGAAGTTTGATATGCGTCTACCATGAAAGGCGCGAAGTATCAGATTTCGCTGCCTCGATTATCCCATCTCTTCATTTTTGGTATTTTCTGAGCGAAGAGACTGCGCTGACTACCCTCCTGAGGAATTGGATGGTCGCCCTAATAATGGGCTGTTGGGCATGCATGGTGGTATTTTTGCTCGCAAGGCCTTGTCAGCATCCTGGCTTCGACACTTCGCTTTCGACGAAATCTTGATAGTGTCCAGTCCACCAGATACACTTGAACCCTTGAATGTCTTTAAACTGATAGTCCAAGGATCAGAAAGAGTGACGAGAACAAGGATCTCAGCGCGCATTATCAAATATTTGGCCGTTCTCGGCTTTGGGAACATATCCCCAGCGCCGTCGACGCAATGGCACCGGCTTTGGTGCCTTTTTCTTCTTTCTTTTTAGCTGCTGAATGTTGTTAACTCCCCAGGAGCTCAATGGGAAATGGGAAAAGACAGCAAGCTCATCTATCGCAACACATAGACTGTCCCCGCACGAATTCGAGTATCATTGACATCTCTCCGAGCCGAAAATGATATATCGACACAGCGTTAGCAAATATCCAAGTGGGGCGAATATCGACCAGAGCTCGTAGAGAACGGAACACTTTGATGCCATCCTCGATATGGGCCATGGTACCAAGCTAGGGCGTCGCGAATCTGTATCTGGCGTTGAGGAACATCGACTGGCAAACCACGAATCATCCCTAGAACAAAGTTGCTTTGGACGCAATGGAACCATGAGTAGCATACCAGCCCGCACCATTACTTGATTTTCATGCCCTACGCAAGGCAAGAGAAATGATATCTCTAGTCGAAAGGGCGTTACGCCTTCACATGTGTGCCAATAGATCACGCCAGTTATTCGCTCTCAACGCCCAGATACAAATTTCCTGGATGGGCGACTAGTTTGATCCACCTGATGATACTGATGCATACCGCACAGTCTTTCGCTCCCAAGTTCAATGCTGTTGTGGAGGGATTCATTCTTATCCAAGGTCGGAACATTGGATGCTGGTGCGCTAGACACTCCATGCAATTTCTAGCTTGGTGGAAGAGAGTACTGTACGCAGAGGCTAGACCGCGTCCAATGCTTCGTGTTTCGTGGACCTCTGAAGTCTTTTCGCCTTTTCGTAATGGCGATGTCTCATTACTATCTTAAGAAAGTCAGTGGTGTTCGTTCCGGTCGCCTGGCTGGAGACACGAGGCCGCTACTCTAGATTAACAATCATGTAGTCAGAGATGTGGAAATTGGAGACGAACATATAGCTTGTTGCAGGATGTCTCTGGAAATGGAATTGCTAGAGTCTGGTCAACCAACAACTGTGAAAATAGATTTCCTTCTAGATCAATCTAAATGGAGGACTCCTCAAATTCTGGACTGCTCATCAACTCGATCGTTTGCTGGCACGTTGAACTTCGCCTACTTACAGTCGGCTGAGGTACTTTAATTTTCCTCTGAGACCAGGTCAGCTCCATCGATTCGTCTTATTAATAAGACAATTGGTCAAGCATTTTCACGAGTTCTAGCTATTCCCGGTTGAAGTGGTTGATTGAAGTGGTTGAGTTCTGGGGCTGGATGGGTGGTTGTTCTTGTTGATATCTGAGCCTCAGGCGTGCAAGTGGGGGCGGGATGAGATGGTGGGGGGTCTTGGCAATCTAGAATAACCTCATTTAGTCCACGACGTCGTAACCTGCCTCAAGAACTCTCGTAATAGCCTCCGCAAAACTACTACGGCTCGATCCGAATCACGAATATAGTCTGCCGAACTCGAAGAAACTGCATCCGGCACGATGAATGTGCAGCGAAGTCGAACCTGGGCGGCTCAGCAATACAATAAACAACATGTTCTCTTGGGCAGGCTTATTAGCACCCCTCCAAAGTGTGGCCTGACACATAAAGCGCTGGAGTGAAGGCATGCGAAGGCAGGATCTCTTTTGACTTATATCATGGCGGCGCTAAAAGCCCCAAGAATATATCCTTGAATCGAAGACAATTCGAACTCTACGAACCTGTTTCACCATTCTATGGACACAACCTCTCGCTCATGCTTGTGAAGAAAAATGACTGCTGATATTACATATCGTGGTCTGGTACACTCGGAGGATTTGAAGCTCTCTAGGCCCAATTGAGGGTGAAGGTCGTCAGGAATGTGAAATTCCACCATGATGAAGGAGACGCGAAGGTTCTCATGAGCAGGTCGCATATGGATATGTCAGCTTGATAGTCAGTCATTCGATTTGAAGCCAATAGAAGATGGGCTATTTCTACAAATATGCGCGCTACGGTCATCAGTGCGGCTTGGAAGGAGAGCAAGACATGTGGTGTGTTACGAGGCTCTATTCTATTGAGCTACGATACATTAGGAACATACCCCGAAAGATTTACATGTCCTGTTTCCACATCTTCTCTTTGTTCTTCTTCAAGCTTCTATTTAATCAAGATCTTCATGCTTCTTGGATTGAAATTGCAATCGTTCATAACATGGGACGGACCTCTCTTAACGTCACGGACGCCCAAAAGTAAGCATCTGGGCAAAACTCCATGTTGAACTCGCTGGTAGGTTCACCACGGCCACAGTTCTTCTCTCTTCCTTTGAGTTTGCACTCGACATACATCCAAAAGCCTCGCCATACTTCCAGAAGTTCTCTGGTGGGCAGACTTCCTTGGCTTGGGCCAGAGTGAAGTGGCATTCGCGTGGTCGGTGGCACTCTGCAGTGGAGTTCATGGTAGTCATGGTCATGTTGGCGCTTATACCATCGACTGCATGCACGTTAGTAAGGAGTTTCTAAAGATAAGAGGAATTTACCATTGGAAAGGTTGTTCCAGAACTTCTTCTCCTTGTAAGCAAACTCGGACAAAGTCCAGATGGGCTTCTCTTCACCATCGCACTTCTCGCAATTCTTTTTACATCCGACGCGGGTGAACAGAACACCACTATAATGGCCATCAGGTCCGAAGAAGATCATGTTGCCGAAGATAGCAGCGAAGTTGGCTGGGATGCGAATGCCGTTCTCAAGTCCTTTTTCTCAATTCTGCCAAACTCAGTACTTTCCCCTGTGTTGAGATCTTTTGTCCTGCCAAAGATACAGACGTCGCTGGTTCGATTGTTGCCGACAATGAACATCATGCTCTTGTCGTTCTGCTTGATTGCGGCACGGTCAACGTTGTCGATCGATGGGCCATTCTTGAGCACAACTTGGAAGGGCTTTCCGTTCTTTGGGAGCTCGAACTTGGGCTCTGAGACTTTGTTTCCAGGAGCGCCAGTGACGATGGGAGCGACGCTTAGGAGCCCGACTATAGCCAGGATGTTGAGACGCATATTTGCCGTTTTTCAGCCAGTCTCTGCTCTTCCGACTGTCGTTCACTCGAGTCGCTTTTCTTCCAGGTAGTTTCTTTTTGAATCACGTTTGTGGGAGGCTGTGCGAATTTTTCTGATGGACCGATGTAGCTTTTATAGGAGCCATTTATAAAGCTTGTACTGTACCAGGTCAGTCCATCGGCGGGCTTGCCGTTGTCCATCGTCACAGTATTCGACCTATCTATAGCTTAGAGGATTGTTGAAGAACGACTACTAATGAATTGATGCTGTCAGTGGTTGAACTTCGATTCGCTGGAACCACTGTTGCTGGAACTTTTCACCCACGGTTGAGTAGCAGCAAGACACCATCGTTCCAACGAAATCTGTTTTCGGAAAATTAGTTTTGAATTTATGTATTTATAGACGACCCAAATATCCAAACCCAATTTTTCTTGTCAGTTTTTCACAATTAGACCTCTAGCTACATGAGCCAGAAGGAAACCAGTGGTAGACCGAGGGTGAGGTAAACCTAGGCTCATCCAGACCCCATACTCCAGACACCCCACTTCTCACTACCAAAACGCCACTCAGCTTATGCAGTGACGGGCGTTCCCTTAGGCAAAGGGCCAGAAAGCGATGCGGACACCGCTAATCTTGTGGCAGTTGTCGACCGATCCAGCATCGTCGTATGGCGAAGCATAAGCGTCAGGACAAAGCTCTTTCAGGAAAGAGCTGGACTTGGGGCAGGTAGGAGGTTCACGACGGGAGAAGTCTCCAGTGCAGCAGTGCTTGTGCAAGCCAGTAGCCTTGCAGTCAGACTCGCACCCATGGGCGGCACCAGACTCCCAGTACCGCTCGTCGGGGCAGACCTTCTTCAATGCAGCAGCGGTAGCATTGCAGGAGCGAGGCTTATTGCAAACTTTGCCCTTAGGGTT
This sequence comes from Rhexocercosporidium sp. MPI-PUGE-AT-0058, assembly GCA_020746875.1. Taxonomy (NCBI): domain Eukaryota; kingdom Fungi; phylum Ascomycota; class Leotiomycetes; order Helotiales; genus Rhexocercosporidium; species Rhexocercosporidium sp. MPI-PUGE-AT-0058. Next base: position 604,741 of record JAGTJL010000013.1, on the reverse strand, counting down.
GTAGGTGGTGACGTTAGTGTTGGTACTGTAGCCATCAACGTTGGAGAGGTTGATCCACCAGGACTCAATTTCGTAGATAGGATTGGCAGAATCGTTGCCATACTTCCACTCGACCAACGTGTGGCGGACCTTCTCATCGCCTGGGCACTTGGTGCAGTTGCTGTTGCAGCCGAAGAAGGCTTGGATGCGACCATTGATGTGGATGCGATCACCGTGGGGGATGAAGTTGCCAAACTGAAGGGAAGAGTTGGCGGCCATGGGGAGTCTTGGGTACTCGGTGGCGTTGAAAGAGATGAAGATGGGCTTCTCGACAGGGGCTCGCAGGTCTGTGTAGCTGGCTAGAAGACACATGGAGTTCTTCGTTGGGTTGATGATGGTGATTGGAATGTGTGCCTTGATTTCCTTGGAGAATTTGGCAGACTCCTTCTCGGAAACGGTGCCGTTGAAGTTCTTGACTGTGGAGGAGGTCGAAGTCAGCCACCTCCTTCATTATGAAACCAAATCGGGAAGCCTCTTAGTGAAGATGACTGTTTCCCATAGGCGCGAACTTGTGCGAGAGTACGAGGGGCGTATCATGAACACTTACGGTAGTAGGCATCATCAGTAACGAAGTAAGAATCCTCGCGGAGGTAGGCAGGTCCTTTGACACCCATTGGCAAGGGCTTAGGCGATTGTCCAGCAGCATTTCCAGCGACGACATTGCTGACGAGGAAAAGCCCTGCACCAGCAATCTTGCTGAAGGCTACCATGATTGCGGTTGAGGAACGAATGATTGATCGCTGAGGTGCGAGCTGCAAATGAGTGGCGAGGTTGAAGGAAAAGGGAAATGAAGGTCTGGGGTGAGAAATTTAGAAAACGAAATCGAACTTTGGAGGAAGAGAAAGGTCTTGGAGGATTCTTCGTTCTTTATTGACGGTAGCTCTCAAACTTTTCAAGAGCTGAGCCCTCCTACATACGTTCCATCAGATAACGATCTTATACTACAGCCTAGGGCAATGCATCACTGCCATACCCACTTTCCACATATTTTCAACATCAGAATATCAAAACGGAATCGACCGAGTGGATGGAATGACACTGCTACTTTTCCTCTGGAATCCGGTGTCTGTGGACGACCATTGTTGTCGAATTTCAAGATTAAGCGAGATTTTAGCATAGGGCTGGCCCGGCTAGATCCTGTGATCCATCGCACACACATGTTAAAGTTTTCTAGTATCTACAGCCATTGGACTCTGGCGCCGGAGGGGTCCGAAACGGACTGTCACGAAGGACTTCGCGGGCTTCGATGCCAAGATTCCTCTGTTATGGTTATCAATCTAATGAGCAAAAACCAATCTGGATTGACGATACCCGACATCAAAGTGTCTTAGTATGTGCCCTCGTCATGCTCGCCAGAATTTTCAGATTACGTTCCGGGAGTGTCGCAACTGAGTGATGTCACAGGTTCTTGCCTGCATCATGGGCACTGTTGTGCATTGGCATTTACAAAGGACGTCCTGGTCAAGCTTCTTCAGCGCTGCTTTGTAGCTTGTGAAGAATAGAACCACTTTCTATACGCTTTTTCTTTTGGTATGTTGTGCCGAATCCACTCAGTCTCCGGCAGCTTCATCCATGACAAGCTTTTTTGACAGCTGCAGGGTCGGATGAACAAAGACGACTCCTTGACATACTTACTTCATGGCTGGTTTCAATACTCGGGATGAGCCCTAATGACGACACACATGCCTTGCTAGCACAGATAGCATTCTTCTAAGAAGTTAAGTATAAATGGATTCTATGGTTACGGCTTTTAGTAAGTCACAATGCCCTGAACTGCCGACGAATCAATCTCCAGAGGCACAACCTTAACGCCGAAATGATTTCTCACAAACTCCAGACAGCAGCTCAAGCCGAAGCTTAAGTCAAGTCTCGAAAAATTCTACCAACGAACTAATTCTATTCTTGCGAGATCCACAAACGTTGTTCTCAAGACTAGCCTAGGACATAGCCTTGACAATGGGAGCAACAGCAGTATTGCGAACCTCAGCACCATAGCAGAAGTCAACATTAGTGGGATCATCGTGTGGCCATGCGTAAGCATCGGGGCACATCTCCTTAAGCCAAATGCTAGACTTTTGGGAGACACCATGATCAAGGTATTTACCCTCACAGCAGTGCTCATCAGTGTTGGCGAGCTTGCACATGAATCTGCATCCATAGAGAGTGCCGTTTGTCAGCTCACCAGCCATGCTGAACTGATTGTCTCTGGGGCAGACCTCTAGGAGTTGTTCAGCTGTGACATGGCAGGAACGCTCTCTGCAGTTAGTGCCGGGAATGCTCATGTTGACATTTATGTGGTAGCCATTGACTGATGTCTCGTTAGCGTATCCCTGTGTGGGAGAGGAAGAAATTGAATAGAAAATAATTACCATTGGAGAGGTTATCCCAAATGCTCTTTCCACCCATGGCGTACTCATTCATAGTGAAAACATCTGGGCTAAGAGATTGTCCATGGCGGGCGCTTCCTGGATCATTCGTCTTCGATCCCTCTAAGAATTTCTAGATACCCGTACAGTTCTGGCACTTATCATTGCAGTCTCATCGAGCATGGAAGCGCCATTCTGAGGAGCAATACCAGTGTTTCCGTATTGCAGGATTGTTCCTGGACCGACCAAGACGCCTTGTCTGCCATTGAGGCCGAGTCTCATATCCTCGTCTTCTCGGTCGGGATAGAAGTGCGTGACCTGTCCCGAAACGCACATTGGCGAGGTGTGGTTGTTCATGATGTTCGTGATCATTCCTTCGCCGCGGATCTTTTGTGTTTGAGCTGTGGCATTTTTGAAGGTGGTTCCGTTGGAGAAGATCTTGATGTATGGACCGCTGGAGGGATTTGTTCCGAAAGTGGTCTTACTGAGGATATTGGCAGATGCTGTGGATACGAAAAGTGCGACGGCTCCCCCAATGATGGCGATATCTATCAGTGAGCAGTACATTGTTAAAGATAGTGAGTTATGACAGCAAGGAATAGAAAGAAAGATGAAAGACGAAGGAAGATTTCAATTGTGCGATACTGGCTTTCCAGAAACATTTGGATAACTGCGTGCTAAACGTCACGATGCACATATGATGGAATTTTGATCTCATTCATGCTATTCTCGTTTCCCAGTAAAACGGTACCGTGGGATTTCTGGAAGTTAGCTTCGTGGGTTCGGTGACAGCTTCTAGCTAGAAGAGAAGGGCCTTAGCATGATACTGTGGAAAGGTTGACATTATAATGCGAGATGTACCGAGTTTTAGAAGTTAAAATTTTGCATAGGGGGTATTCTCATCATCAACCTTGATATATCGGGCTGGATGGAAAACCAGTTGTCACTGCTCGGTGCCGCATAAGCTCCCTTACCACTGTGAATTCTTTGGAAATCCACAGCCCGGTTTTAAGCTTCCATGTTCTTCGTATGCCTGACTTCCATCTTCTCATAGTGTTTCGCCACTGACAAATACTCTGGATTTTCCTTCCTCGTCTGCTTCGTGAAAACTTCGTGATCATCCATTCCATCCCAGCCCGTGATCATCACACCTTCATTCTTGCCCTGTTCACAATCGATTCTCCAACCATCAACCACACTCCACTGCCTCCCCCCCTTAGCGATAATTTGTCTGTACTTGCGCTCAATCTCCTCACACGCTTTGACATGCTCGTCGCCATCCTTCATGAAAAGTCTTGTGATTGCCAAGACTGGTGCGTCAAGCGGCAGCTCATCCATTCCCTTGTCGCCGATTTCCATGTGCAGAATCCATCCGAAATTAAATAGATCTTCTTGAGAATCTAGGATCTTTGACTTCTCAGGAGATTTGAGGAATTCTGCATGCCGTTCTAGAGATGGCCAGATACCAAGGATGTAGATGAGTGTGGGGTCTTCGATGCACTGGTAAAATCGCGAGTTGGTGTTATGTACCCTTTCTTTAATTTCTGTTCGTGCTTTAGAGAGAGCTGACAGGAGTGACGGATCCGATGGCGAGAGATTTGGTTTGACTTTGAGTTGGCAGATCTCAAGAATCATGGTGCCTGGTGGTGCTGACGGGGAGGATTGTTTTGGCAGGCAGATAGTGGGGCAGCGAGGTAATTTGAAGAACCTGGGAAACGCAAAGTAATAGTTGATGCTTCTGACTTTTGATATTGCCAACAGAGAATGGATGTCAAGAACTTGAGATGAACTAAAGATGAGATGAAGGAATATGGGATGGGACGTTGACTTTACGTTTGCTTATGCCTACTGATACGCATCAAACAATATTGCGGGTCTAGGTTTTCTCCTGGTTACAAAGTGAGGCACATGCGGTTTGAGGAATAATTAGATCTTATCTGAGGTTAGGGAGAAAGTTCTGCTAGAAATGCCATCTGAACATATTTACGCACGGAAAAGCTCAGATGAACTTAATCGAGGTTGCCAAAAATACCTTACCTAGGTATGTATGCATCGTGGGAAATGTCTCACGATGGCTGGGCGTTCGGTCAGGCCTGGAGCCACCCGGGGGTGTTCGCCTAAATAATGACAGAAATAGCGCTTTGAGCGATTGGTTTCAGAAATCCACAGGGCTAGTAGCACTAAGTCCACCCCACTTTAGGCTTCAACTAGCCTATATTTCGGGTGATCTTTTTTCTGAAGCAAATGAGCATTTCGTCACAGCCAAAGTTCCTCCCCGACGATGCAAGGCGAACGGCTTAAGTGATCGAAATGATTCCATGGAAGACTTGTAGACA